>JAHSUG010000006.1:0-671405 GCA_019926025.1 Rhodotorula kratochvilovae | reverse complement strand
GCGCACAACGAGGCGTCGCACCTCCTTCCCCAAGCAGTTCAACGGCGAGCCGCAGCTCCGCCTCTCGCTCCCGCTCGAGGTCGCGTGCGCGGTCGGCGCGGTCGTCGAGTTCACCAAGATCGACCCGGAGAAGGCGACGCTCGCCGACCTCGTTCGTTTCGACAAGCTCGTTGCAAAGTACGTTTGGGACAACGCGACGTCGTGGAAGCGCAACTTCTACGTTGGGAGGTGGCAGAATCCACAGGCGCCGGGATGGGAGGACCTGGTGCATCCGGCTGTCCCCTCTCACCCTCCGCACTGTGCATCGACTGACCCGCTTCCGCCCGGCTGCAGCTCTACGCCATCAAAGTCGAGGCGGACCGCGCCGCCAAGGCCAAGCCGCCGCTCTCGCTCGACCCGCCCGTCATCGTCTGCCACCTCCGCAACGCAAGCGACTGGGGCCGCTTGCCGCTCGAACCGCCGCCGGAGCCGCCCGCGCGAGAGAAGAAGAAGAAGGCGAAGGCGGTGCGTGTCGAGCAGGGCGCCGAGGGCGACGAGGCGCGCGTCAAGAAGGAGGAGGAGAGTGACGAGGACGGGACGAAGGCCTTTTGGAGGGATGTCGTCCTGGACAGCGAGGACGACGCTTGAGGGGGGAGGGGGGGAACGCTTTGCTTCGCTTGCAACGCTTGTGCGGTAGCTGTGCAGTCTCTTCACTGCCACATGGTGTGGAGGAAGCGAGCTTCGGGGTGAGCCTTCGCAAGTGCAGTACTCGCGCTACTCGCCTCGCCTGAAGTTCGCGGCTGGACAGGTACGCGTGCAGATACGCTTCATGTACGACAAGCACCGCCAGGAGCTCGCGAGAGAGCAGGTTGCGAGATGTCAACTCGCCGCGGACGCGAAGGCACCGCCTCGCTCTCCCCTCCTCCCCCTCCTCCCTCGCATTCAACCCGCGCTGCAGTCTCGGACACGCGCCATGCCCGCTCAGAGGAGTTCATCGTCCAGCACCAGCACCCCGCGCGCCCCCTCCAAGGCCTCGCACGCGTTGCAGGGCCGCCCCCACCTCACCCTCCTCGCGCCCGAGCAGGCAGCGCCCATCCCAGCGTACCCGAGCTTCAAGGACCGCCTGCACGCCACCAACACCTGGGACAGGCCCTCGCGCACGCCCACCAGCCCGCCCGACGCGCCCCTTCCCCACACTGCGCGCTCGACCTCCTCTCTCCCCCTCGCCGCCTCCCTCTCACCCAAGCCGCGCGCGCTCTCACCCCTCTCAGCCACCGAGGCGCCCTACTCCCCTCCCGCTGCATCCCTCCGTGCGCGCGCGTCCTCCAAGGCGGGCAGCACCGCCTCCACGAGTCGGGCGAGCGGGTCGAGCGGGTTGAGCAAGACGAGCTGGCGTGCCGTGCAGACCGCGCAGGCGCACGCCGTCCGCCAGGCGGTGCAGCAGGGCAAGCTCGACGCCAACGCGTACACGGACGGGCAGCTGCACGTCGTCAAGCAGCAGGCGGCGCGCAACTTCCTCGCGGTGCACCCGGGCGCGGAGGTCGATGGTGGGCGGAAGCGGCGGCGCAGGGGCGGGGGAGGCGAGGGGAGGCAGGGGTAGGTCGCCAAGGCCGTCAAGACGCGGCAGTTGGGGTGTGCGACGGGCGGAGGCGCGAGCAGCGACGAGGAGAGGGTCGAGGTCGAGGTCGACCTGGGCAAGATGCTGGGGATGTGAGCGGGTGGTCGGGGCGCGCTTGTTGTTGTACATGGAGGTTGCTGCAGTCACGCATGTCGCTTCATTCGCAGCGGGCGTGTTCGACGAGAGGAGGACCCGCCGCATCTCGCGTTCGCGGCTTCGCTTCCGCCACTTCACGCGCCACTCGCGCCTTTCACGCTGAGCTCGCTGCTTGCGGCAGAGGGGATGAACGACCGCCAGCAGGACGAGCTACTTGCTCTGCAGGTGCGTCTTCGCCATTCCCGCTCATCGCCCTCCTCCGTCTCCGCACATCCCGGCTGACTCCCCTTGCTCATTCGCCAGGCCATCTACCCGGACGCTGTCTCGTGGGAGCTTCTCTCGGACAGTGCGGTCGAGGTCCGCGTCGTCCTGCCTGTCGAGTTTGAGGAGGACAAGCAGGTCGACGTCTGGGACTGGGTCGAGCCGAAGGTGGCGCAGAAGCCGGATGCGGCCGTGCGGGACGCGGCGGCACGTCTGGCCGGTACTTCGCTCGACAACGCGCCTGCCGCACCGGCGAAGGAGCAGGGCAGTGGAGGGAGGCGGCGCAACCGAGGCGGCAAGAACGGCGGAGGAGGAGCAGGCGGCAGCAACGCACGGCCAGCCCGTCCAGCGAGCCGGGCGGCTCCACCCCCCGATCCCACGGCGCGCGCGTTCCAGCCGCGAACGAACGGGCAGGCGACCCCTGTTGCGCGCGACGCCCCCGCCCGACAGCGCCCGCCGGCGGCGCCTAAACCGCCCGTCTCCCTCCCGCCCATCTCGTCGACCGGCACGCCGCGGATTCGCTTCACCCCTCGGCCGCCTACTCCTCCTGCCGAGGAGGCGCAGAGCGCGGGGGTGCCAGAGGAGCGTGCAGTGCAGGCAGACCCGCAGGCCCGCCGGCTCGCACTGCGGTACCTCCCGTCGCTGCACCTCTCGATCCGCCTGCCTGGCGGATATCCCGAGACGGAGGGTCCGGTGCAGATCGAGCTGAAGGAGGAGGCGGGCTGGCTGGACGATGAGCGGCGAAAACGGGTCGAGGGGAAGCTGGCTGAGGGTGCGTCCCGTTCGTTCTTGCGGCTGCTTCTTCTCGCTGACCTGCCTTTGCACACAGTCTACGGCGGCGAAGAGTGCCTATTCGGCATCGTCGACCTCGTCTCGTCCACATCTCCCGACTTCTGCGACACCTTCTTCCTCTCCCTCCCGCTCGTCCTGCGACAGTCTCACCCTCATCCGCCTCCACCTCCCACTCTCTTCCACCCTCTCCGCCTTCAACACCTCTTCAGCGCACACCTTCGACACGACCTCGCACCTCTGCCCGCTCTGCTTCTCCCACACCGCGGCAGCGCCTGCATCCGCCTCTCCTCCTGCGGCTGCGGCACGCCCTGCCTAACGGACTACTTCGGCCTCCTCATCACCGAGGGGCTCGTCCGCTCCGTCGCGTGCCCGAGCGAGGGGTGCGTTTCGGCGCGGGCGAAGTGGGAGAAGGAGGTCGGCCCGCGGGGGGAGTTTGCGCGAGAGGCGGAGAGGCCGGGGAGGGTAGAGGCGGAGGAGGTGGAGAGGCTGTGTGGCGAGGAGAAGAGGAAGAGGTGGGAGTGGCTGAGGGAGAAGGTCAGGGTTGAGAGCGGTGCGTTTCCCTCCCTTCTGACTCCATCCGCGCCGTGCGCAGAGGCTGACGAGCGCGCGCAGACCCGACTATCGCCTTCTGCCCGCGCGAGTCGTGCCAGGCGGCGGTGCCAAAGCTTTCGGACGATGAGGAGAAGCTGCGCGTCTGCCCCGCCTGCGTGCGTCCGCTTCTGCTCGCCTCCTATGAGCCTCGCTCACCCTCCACGCACGCAGAACTACAGCTTCTGCCAGTTCTGCAAGACCGGCTGGCACGGCTACCGCAACCCCTGCTCGCTCCCGCAGTCGTCGACGATCGTCTCGTCGTACCTCGAGGGCGACGATGCCGTCCGGCGGTCGCTCGAGGCACGCTACGGCGCGTCGAATATCAAGCGACTCGTGTCCGCGTTCGAGGAGGAGCGCGCGCTCCGCGCGTGGCTAGACAAGAACGCGACCGAGTGCCCTGGCTGCAGCGCGTGGGTGCAGAAGAGCGCGGGGTGCAACCACATGACATGCAGCAAGTGCGCGTGCCACTTCTGCTACCGCTGCGGCAAGGTGCGCGTTCCTCTCTCGCCCCCTGCCCTCTCGAGCGTGCTGACACCCTGCCCGCCCGCCTGTGCAGTCGATCCGCCCGACGGACCCGTACGCGCACTTCAACACGCCCGGGACGCGCTGCTTCGAGAAGCTGTTCGACTTCGCGCCCGGCGGCGAGCCCGAAGTCGGCGAGTGGATTGGCGAGCTATGGCAGGACGAGCTTGCCGGATTCTAGAGGAAGTAGAGCGAGGAGAGGTAGACGAGGAGGAGGTTATCACGCGTTTCCTGGGTCTTCTCTGTTGCATTGTCACTATTCGCGCATCGTCATATCTACCGTATGGGACATCGCGACGCGGAAGAGCTCTCGGAAACGCCGTCGTCGTCGCCGCCCAACGCCGCCGCCGCTCGACCTTCGCAGCTCGCCGACGACCCAAACTTGCCCTTCGCCTTCTTCCGTCTCGCGCTCAAACTTGGCTCAGACCGCGCTCACCTGCTCTCTGCCGCCGCGGCGCAGCGCAGCAGCTGCGACTCGCCTCCGCCCGGCTCGTGCTCGCAGCCTCCTCCTCACCTGCTGACGACACGACGAGCCTCCCCTCGGCGAGGCAACCTGGGCAGCGGCGCTCGTTCTGCTTCTCCTGCTCCGCTCCTTGGCACCGTACGCTCACTTGCGCACCGCCGGCATGCCCAACGCCGCGCCCACGCCGTCGAACCGCCCCGTCCCCTCCGCCGGTGCACACGGGCTCACCCCGCCCTCGTCCTCCGTCAGCTACGACAGCTCGAGCAGCTCGCTGGCGCCGTCGACCGTGGGGGAGAAGGTCCGCGGCGCGGCGACGGAGATCAAGGGCAAGCTGGGCGGGGACGAGCGCGAGGTCGAGGAGGGGAGGCGGAGGAGGCAGGGCGCGGGGATGCGGAAGGAGGACGCGGAGGCGTGAGCTGGCGCGCTCGAGGTCAAGTGCGTGCAGGCGGCACTGCCGGAGGTGCGCTCGCTTTCGCTTAGCGCTTGTGGGGCGTAGGAGCTGACCATTCGGGTGCAATACAGCGGCGACAACCTCGTGCGGGGCCGATTAGGACCTGCTCTCGTACACAGGAGTGCCTTCATGACCCGCTGCACGTCTTACTGCGCTCCAACGAGCGCGGGGTAGTCGCCCCTCGCCTCTCCAGCGCTCCAGCCCGCCGTCGGAGCGACCTGCCGCCTCCGTCACCCCCCTCGCGCCGTACGCGCTCTGACGCTCGCACAGCTCCTCTGTGTACCTCCGTTGTATCTGTACTCGCCGTCCTAATGCTTCGGAATGCGTTGTTGCCGTGTCCCGCGCTTCATCAGTTGACCGTGAGAGTCGCAACGAGTGGGGTGTTGCGCGGGGTGTGAGGTGTCCTGCTACGGCTGGCGAGGAGCAGGAATCCCCCGCAATCGAGCGAGCGAGCCCTGCCCTCCCCTCGAGACGGGGAGCAAGAGGTCGTGATGGGCGCCGAGAGAAGAGACGAGACGCTAGACGCGGCTCGCTCCTCACCACCGCGCCCGACCAGCGCGTGCACCCTCGCAGGCCATCCTGCATGGCTCCGACGCCCCCTTAGCCTCGCCCAGCCCCGTCCCCGCGGCCCCCTCCCCTCGCCCGCTCCCCCCACCTCCCACTCGCTCGGCATGGACCCGTCCCGCTCTCCCTCGCCGCGCTACCCGCCAAGGGAGCCCCTCCCGCGCCAAAAGTCCCGCACACCTCTCCTCGCACAGCCGAACGCGCCCGCTCTCCCCCAGTACACCATCGACGACGAGGCAGCGCCAAGCCCGACCTCGCCCTTGCTAGGCGCTAGCGGATCCGGCTCGTCCAGCACGGGTTCGTACGACGGTGACGATGCCGCAGGGAGCAGCGCGCGAGACCTGGAGGAAGAGGGCGCGCCGACGCCGCTCGACGCGACCCTCGAGGAGATCGGCATGGGCGCGTACCAGTGGCGCCTGTTCGCCCTGTGCGGCTGCTCGTGGTGGTCTGATAACGCGTGGCTACAGTGCATCGCCGTCATCCTTCCGCGCGTGCAGGATCAGTGGGGCGTGAGCGACAGGTGGATCGGGTTGCTGTCGACGAGCCTGTTTGCGGGAATGATGGTGCGCTATGACCCTCCCCTACTCCGTTGGCGCTGTACGAGGTGCTGACCGAGCTACGAGACGATCGTGGTTCTCAGTTTGGCGCATGGGGGTGGGGCAGCTGTGCGTACCCATCCCTCCCACTTACACGCTCCAGCTCCCGCTAATTGTTCCTGCCCCGCAGACTCGGACGCCTACGGCCGCGTACCCGCCTTCAACCTCACCATCTGCTTCACCGCCGTCTTCGGCCTTGCGTCCGCCTTCGCACCCTCCTTCGGTTGGCTCTGCGCCGCGCTCTTCTGCCTTGGAACTGGTGTCGGCGGGTCGATGCCGACGGACGGGACCCTGTGCGCCCATTTGCTCTACCTTCTGTGTCTTGGACTGACAGGGTCGCGCTCAGCTTCCTCGAGAATACGCCGAAGACTAAGCACTACCTACTCACCGCCCTCTCCGTCTTGTGAGCCTCACGCTTCCGTCCCCCCAGTGCAAGCTGACCTTCGACGCACTCACAGCTTCTCCCTTGGCGCCATCTTCACCTCCCTTCTTGGTCTCGTCATCCTCCCGCGCTTCTCGTGCGCGCCCGGCGCAGGCGACGACGGCGCGCCCGCCTGCGACGTCAAGATCGAGAATAACGGCTGGCGGTACATGCTCGGCGCGCTCGGCGTCGTGGTGCGTCGGGGCCCGTCTCTCGCATCAGTCCTGCCCACAGGCTTGCTGACGCTGCTGAGCGTTGGACCACCCGCAGAGCATCGCCATGTTCTTCTGCCGCGTCCTCTTCTTCCGCCTGCACGAGTCGCCCAAGTTCCTCGTCGCGTCGAACCGCCCTTCCGCCGCCGTCATCGCCCTCCGCCGCATCTCCAAAATCAACGGCGACAACAGGCGCTACGTTCTCGCCGACGTCGTTGACGCTGCGGGCGCCGCGGCTGAGCGCGCGGAGGACGCTGCGGCGCTGAAGGACGCGCCTGCGCGCGCGGCAGCGCGGGGGGAGGACGTCCCGTCCCCATCGGAGGCGGACGTCGACGATGACGACGAGGAAGCGACCCTCGCGGCGTTCGCGCTCCCGCCCTCGGTCGTCTCGCATTCCCCGGCGGCGCGGCACGCGCGCCGCCCCGCATGGGTCGAGCGCCTCCCGAAGGGGTGGCGGGACAGCGCGGACGAGTACAGCGCGAGGATCGACGAGCTCATGCACCCGAGGTGGAGAGGGACGACGCTGCTGGTGTGGACGGTGTGGGCGCTGGCGAGCGCAGGGTACACGGTGCGTTGCACTCTCATGGGCGCTGGGCTTTCGGCCCGGAAGCGCGAGAAGCTGACTCCAACCGCTTCTGCCCTTGCAGATCTTCAACGTCTTCCTCCCAAAATTCCTAGAGTCGAAGCTCGCCGCCGAGGGCTCCCCCGCGACCGAATCGACTCAAGAGCAGACCCTGCGGGACTGTACGTCCCCCTGTCTCCCCCCCTATCTCCTTCACGCTGAAGCTTGCCGCCCTCGCGCAGATGTGCTCTACACCGTCTCCGGCCTTCCCGGCTCGCTCCTCGGCGCCTACCTCGTCGAGACATCCCTCGGCCGCGCGCGCACCCTCGCCTTCGCGACGCTCGCGACCTCGGCCGCGACGTTCGTCTTCGTGTGCGTGAGCAGCCGCGCGGGCATCGTGCTGAGCAGCATGGTCGTTTCCCTTGCGGCGACGCTTATGTGTGCGTTGCGCGCTGTTTGTGTTGATCTGGTGTGCGATGCGCTTACCGTACACGAGCGCAGACGCCGTCATTTACGGCCTCACGCCCGAGATCTTCCCCACCTCGACCCGGTCCGTTCGCCCTCCCCTCCATCGTTTCTGCGTCCTTATTCTCTCACCTTTCCCCACCACTGCACCCCCCGCTGACCGTCCCATCCCCTGTCGCAGCGGCACCGCCACCGGGATCGCCTCGGCCCTCTCGCGCCTCAGCGGGCTGCTCGCCCCGCTCCTGACCGGCGCGCTCCTCGCCGCGCTCGACGGGCTCGCAGTTCCCCTCTTGCTCTCCGCGACGTGCTTCGCCGCGACGGCGGCGTGCGCCTGGGGCTTGAGAGGGGCGGAGGCGAGGATGCTTGGACGGGGAGGGAGGAAGGGCGGGACGGTAGTCGCGCATTAAGGGCGAGTGGGGCTGTGCATAGATACGTGTTGTACTTGTCTTGCTGTGAATGCTGCGGACGCGAGGGCCCTCATGAAGATGGAAGCGGGCGGGAGAGAGGGGAGAGGCTCGCTCGCGACCTCAGCGGAGCTCAGGACGGAGTAGGCGAAAAACAAGGCAAGGTTGCGATTGCAAGGGAACGAACGCGGGGACTAGTGCTGCAACAGGGGCGGACAACGGCGGGGAAGGGAACGCAGAGAGGGGATACAACGGGATAAGAAGGCCGACTACGCCGACATGATGCCGTCGAAAAATGAACAAAGGACCGAGCGGTCGTCGCGCAGGCTGAATAGCCAAAAACGACTGATCGCCTTCTGGCGGCGGTGCTTCTGGATCGCCTGGCGGATCGAGGCGTAGTACTCGCGCTTGCCGGGCGGAGCCGTGTGCAGCAACGCTTTGAATGCGTCGTCGCTGCGCGCGTGCGAGAGATCAGTCAAGCGAAGCGCGACGATGGAGAGGGAGGGAGACGCACTTGGTTACCCAGACCGGCGAGTTGGCCATCCGCTCGAACGCGAGCCCATCAATGTCGACCGCGACTGCGGGCACAAGCCAGGCGGAGTGAGCACGGTGTTCACGGCGGACGTAGGAGAGTTCACGCACAGACAGGCGCCTCGGACGCCGCCTTGGCCGCCTCCTCGATGTTCTTCTCGGCTGCGGGCGAGGGACTAAGGTCAAAAAGGAGAACAGCCAGAACCTACCTTTGCAGCGTACCTCGGTGAGCGATCATGGTGCGCTTGTTGTGCCGGCCCTTCTGGCGGACGTCGTCGTCGGCCAGGAGCGGGATGTACTCGCGCGTCGGCTTGGGCGGGTCGACGAGCGATGTCGACGCATCGGTGACGGTGTCGTTGTTCCCGCCGCCGACGGCCTCATCGACGATCGACTGTTCCCGCATCTTCTCGACGAGCCAGGTCGGCAGCTCGACGCGCGGGACTGCGGACGGAGACGCTCGTCAGCAGCGTCCTCGAAACTCGCTGAAGACGCCTCGCGCGTCGAGCGGAGCTGGAGTATGGACGTACCCTCTTCCTCCGCACCACGAAGCACGCTCTTGACCTTGAGCGACATGTCCGACTCGTCTGCGGCGGAGCGGCCCGCAGCGCTCGGCTTGACGATGACGAGCCAGAGGATGCCTTCGCGGCGGCAGGCGCTGACGAGTTGCTCGGGCGTGAGCGTGAGGAAGTCGTCGTCGTACATCTGCGTGAGCCGAGTGTAAGCGAAAACGGTTGAAGCGGAGGAGGGCCGCGACGCACGAGGTCCGCCTTGATGCCCGCCTTCCACAGGTCCTTCACGATGTCGAGGCGGAGGTCGATGAGCCCGGGAGAGAAGCTGCAGACATAGACGTCGCAGCGGCGGATCGCCCACGGGCCGTACGAGCGCAGATGTTCCTCCTTGCGGGTCATGGCGTGCTTGCCGGCCGTCGCGTTCGCTTCGGCTGCGGCGACCGAGAGCTTCGCGACGGCGAGAGAGAAGCCGACGACGTGCGGACAGCGGCCGGAGAAGCGAACTTCGGGTGCAGCGAGGCGCGAGACGACGTCGTCGAACCTGCGAGAGCGAACTAAGGTCAGCCGTGCTGGGAAGAGCGAGAGCTTCGATGCGACGCACCTCCCGCCTGCAGCGACAACATCCCGCGTCTTGCCGTGCACGACGTGCGACTCGAAGATAGCGCCGTCGTGATGCAGGTCGTGGTTCGTCGCGAGGAGGGGTGCGACCTTGACGTTCTTGACGCCCATGTGCTCGCAGAGCGAGATGATGTCCCTGAGCTCGTCGAAGCCCTCCTGGACGACGTGCTTGAGCCGCGGGACGGCCGAGAGCACAAGGGAGCGCATCTTGCCGAGGTCGCCTGCGGGAAGTAGAGGGAGTGAGCTGCGGGGCGGGGCAGCAGAGGCGAGAGAGCGTGACGTGCCGACGGTGTTGAGCGCGCCGAGCAGGTCGCACATTGCCCGCGTCACGCCAATGAGCTTGAAGAGCTCAGAGGAGGTCTTGACCCAAGTGCGTTGTAGGCGGCCATGCTGGACAAGGATCTCACAGACGGCGTCGCGCTGCTTGGACGGGAAGATGTCGACGATAGCGTCGAGGATTTTCGAGTGGTTGATAAGGTGCGCGGGCTTGCCGGCGAGCGGGAAGGCGTCGAGGATCTCCTCGATGACGAAGATGCACTCCGCCTCCATCGCGGGCATCACGGCGTCCGAGACGATGTCGAACGCAGCATTGAGGATGGCGCGGGGTTGCTGCGAGAGGTCGGCGCGTCAGCTCCGTGTGACAAAGAGAGTAGGAACTCAACGTACGCCCGCCGGCAGCGGCGGACGGAAGCGATCGTCCAGCGCTTAAGGCGAGTGAGGGAGGTGTCGCGAGCGACCATGCGGCCTGAACGCCTCGTCAGTTACGCTCGCGAACGTCGAGCATAGTCAGGGCGCACAGAAGGGGATGTTGAGCTGGAACGGGAGGCAGACGATCGTGCCGTCCGAGTCGAGGAGACGGACGGGCTTGCGCGACGCGTAGATTTGCGAGTGCGGCATGAGGAGCGGGCTGTCCATCTGCACCGCGCCCTTCTGCCGGAAGATGCGGCTGAGCTTGTCGTGCACGAGCTGCGCGTACGGATCGTTGTCGACTTTGGCCTGCGTGCGCGATGGTGTCAGCTCGTGCACGACTTAGTCGAGCGCGAAGACCGCAACGCACGCCTTGACCGTCGTAGAAGTCGTAGGAGAAGTCCTTGCGCATGCGGTCCTCGTCGGACTGGTTGAAGAGCGCCGAGATGAGCGTCTGCGCGTGCGTCGTGCCGGACTGCGACAGGAGGCGGATCGTCTCTTCGATCGAGTCGTCGCCGACGCGCGGCGGGAGGAGGTCGGAGCTGAGGAGGTCCTTCGGGGAGGGGCGGAGTTCGGGGTTATGTGTGAGGCATGCCTGGACGATCTTGGTGTGCCGGGCGAGCTTGACCTTGTCCCACGTCGGCGGGAAGACGATCTCGGGCCGTCTCAGATCGTGCAGAACCTGTAAACGCGGGAAGGTCAACGCCGTCGGAAAGGGAAGAGGACGGAGCGGGCCGCACCTGGATGCGCTCCATGCCCGTCTTGAACGGGTGCCACATCTCGAAGAAGACAATGCCGAGCGAGTACACTGCGTGCGAACGCTGTCAGTCGGTCTGCGGCTTCTGAGAGGAGAGGAGGGGAAGACGCACTGTCGATCTTGTTGCTGTACTTGACGGACCGCTCCTGCCGCGCGCGCGACATCATCTCGGGCGCAATGTAGAGCGACGTTCCGACACCTGTGTGGTGCCGGTCAGCGAGCAGTCGCTTTGAAAACGTGTGCAACACGCACCGGAAGTGAGGTCCGACTCGTCCATCGAGTTTTCGATGCTGAGGAAAACGTCGGTGGGCTCGGCGCCGCCCTCGTTGACAGCGAGGCCGAAATCGCCGATGCGGACGTCGCCCTTGACGTCGATGAAGATGTTCGACGGCTTGAGATCGCGGTGGAGAATGCTGCAGGCGAGCAGCGTTAGCGGTGCGGATCCACGGGGTCCAAGAGGGGGGCGCACTTGAGCGATGTGAAGTGGAGCATCGCGGACAGGATCTGAAACTGCGAAAGCCGGGTGGGTGTTCAGCGCGGCGTAGAAAGGAAGCGCCACAACATCACGCACCAGGAGACGCCACGAGTCGACCTCGCTCAAGCCGTCCTCGATGGTCTCGCGGAGCGTAAGCTCGACGTACTCCATCTGCAGGCGAACTCGTCAGGTCGGGCGCGCGATGTGTGAATAAAGATGGGATGGACCCGCCTGGATGTACAGCGTGCGCGTCTGCTTCGGCATCGCCGCTGTCGGTGACGGCGGCTTCGGGCCCTTCTTGGCAAACCCGTGCTTCGAGATGACGGGGCTGCTCTCCTCCGAGCCGGCGCGCGACGGGTCATCCTCGTTGCCGAAGTGGATGCTTGGGTACGAAACGCTGTGCGACTGCGCATGGCCGACCGAGAGGAAGTCAAGGTCGTCGTCGAGCGCGTCGCCGAAGTCGATGTCGAGCTCGGCGCCAGGCGTCGAGTCCTCGTCAAAGTCTACGACGCTGTCCGTCGCGTCCGAGTCGTCCGAGTCGACGCCGCTCGACTGCTCCGTGATGGCCTGCGAGTCGGTCGTACCCGTCTCGCCCGTCGTGCCCGCCCCATGCGGCAACGGCGAGCCGACCGCGCCGAAGCCGGGGAACGACTCGTCGATCTCGGTCCACGAGGTGTGGTAACGGACGATGCTGCGATGGGCATGGGTCAGCGGCATTCGACTGAGTAGAGGAGGAGCGAGCATACTTGGGGTGGTTCATGCGGGACCTGCCGACGCTGCGCGATCAGCCCCGTTTTTCGAGAAGGGAAGCGAACGTGGCGCACCAAATCGTGACCTCACGGAGGAGCTTGGCCTCGCTCGCCTTGTCGCTCGGCAAGCGGATCTTCTTGATCGCGTAGAGGTGCCCGTCGAGCTTGTTGCGCGCCTTGACGACCTGGCCGCCACCGCCGCGACCGAGGAACTCGAGCTCCTCGAACTCGGCGCGGTACCGCGAGCCCGACGACCGCGGCTGCCAAAAGAATCCGCTCGGGCCCTCGACGCTGCGCGAGAGCTGCGTCGGCGGCGGCGAGACAAGCGGCGTCAGCGCCTTCTGTCCGTTGTGCAGCTGATTCCACCCGCTGAGGGCGTTCGGCGGCGTCGTCGAAAGTACGAGTGGGCCCTGCAGAGTCGCGCTGCTGTTGCTGCTGTCGGCGATGATTGCAGCGAGGCGGGACGCCGTCGGACGCTTCTTGCTCTCCGTTAGCAGAAGGTCGGTGAGGATGCGCTTGAGGTTGGTCGGCGCGTTGCGCGGAACTGCGCGCAGTGAGTCAGTCGGCTGAAAGGCTGTCAAACTCATAGCACGCACTGTTGCGGACGACCTCGGCAGGCGAGCCGTACTTGCGGACTACGTCGAGGCCGAATACCATTTGCGCGAGGACGACGCCGAGCTCGTACATATCGCGCGAGCGGTCGTAGGTGAACGGAGCGGTAAGCGCCTCGGGGCAAGTCCTGCGGGCGCGCGGATCAGCCAGGCCTCGTCGAGAAAGGCGGCCGTAAAGACGTACCAGCTGTCGGGAAGGTCGTCCTCGCCGGGCTGTACGAGCCACGGCTCCGCCTTGTTGAGATCGATGAGGCGGCGGTACCAGCCCGCACCCGAGAGCTTGACGCCGCCGGCCTCGCCGCTCTCGTCCGCCCTGCTCTTCTGGCTCGAGAACGGCTTTGGGCCTGATGGCGCGGTGAACGATGTTGTGGAGATGGAGGTGCTCAACCGCCGAGACGAGCTGGGTGAAGTACGACAGCGCGCGGTCGGGACGCAGCTCGCCGACAGTCGAGAGCAGGTCCTCGAGCGTCTGCGAGCGGATCGGCGGTGTGGCGATGAGGACGGTCCAGCCTTCGCCCGAGCGAATCGCCCGCTGCGCTTGCGGGTTGGGAGGGAAGAAGGAGGGCGAGTAGCGGACGATTCGATAGGCGGTGACGGGGAGGATGTGCGGATGCTGGATGGCGTGGATGCGGTCGAGGTCGGCTTCGATCTTGCTCAGCTTGCGCCTCCCTGAGAAATCAAAGTCCGTCAGCGAGCTCCTCCGAGCGGGATGACTGCCGGCGCACCCTGTGAGGTGAGGAAGTACGGCGCGAGTACTTCGACGACGTACGCGCTCGCCGGTCGCGGGACCTTGCCATCGGTAAGGAGCTCCGCAGAGAAGATGCGCCCAAGCCAGTCTGTGTGCTCGTAGGAGGGTCAGCGCGGCGGGCGAGCGAGCGAGAACGGGAAAACTCGCCGCTGAAGGTCGCGAAGCCAAAGCGAACGGTGACCTCGACCTTAACAGCGCCTCTCGAGTGCGCGAGCGGCATGTTCACCTTGCGCTCGCCGTTACTGTCGACCTCGAGCAAGGCCGTTTCCCGCTCGCGGTCGAGCTCGCGCTCCCGCCGTTCCCGCTCGAGACGCACCTCCTCCTTGCGGCGCACGTCCTCCGAGATGAGCTGCGAGAGGCGCGCCGCTTCCTCGGCTTCCTGCTGCTCCTTGAGCGCTTCTGCACGGCGGTTTGCCTCCTGCGTCGCCTGCGTGCGTGAAACGGCGTCAAGTGGGGTCTTCGGCAAGATGTTGGGAACGTGCCTTGGCCTGCTCCTCGCCCCGCTTCCTCCGCTGGTCTTCCAAGCTTGGCTGTGCTCCACGGGCCGAGTCGACGTGTCGCTCGGTGATGTAGGTTGCGGCCTGTGAGCACAGGTCGTAGACCATCTCGTCGCCGAGGCGGGACGACGCAGCGCGCTGGAGCGTGGAGAGCTGCGGGGACGTTGGTGAGCGACCTGTAGGCCATAGGTAACGAGCAGCGGGTATACCAGGTGCGAGAGATGCTGTGAGGACAGCCCTTTGGCTTCTTCGAGAGACATCGTAGGCGCGACTTTCGGGTACCGCTGCGGGAGCCTGCGAATTGCGAGGTCAGCATCGCCTCGTGCACAGTGGAGACCATCGAAACACGCACTTGAAGCGGACCCAGACTTGCACCTTGTCCTTGAGGTCCTCCTCGACGGGCCGAATGCATACTCGGAACTCGTGCGCCGCGTTGACCGTCTGCCACACGCGCCCGTCAGTCCGTACGCGCGGCGCAATCGGCGGGCTACGTACCTTCCATGCCGTGCGGCTCTCTGCCTTCTGGAATTCGTCGCCATAGATAGCTACTCGCGAGGGTGGTCAGCGGAGTAAGCTGGTGCGACCGCACAACCACGCGACCAGATGTGAAGGCGCCTGCACGCACCCTGGAGGACCTCTATCTCCCGCTCTTGCACCTCGCCAGGATCCTCCATCGCCGGGTGCACTTGAAATCGAGGCTCGGAGGTTGCGGCGGGGGGTCGAGGTGGGAGAGGTACGACGTCGTTCGAGGCGAGCGCCGATGCGGTTGGGTTGCCTGTGGAGCTACTCGAGGTGGATCGAGCTGATCAGACGGCTTCAAGCATTCACGGGGTGCAGGCTGCGTCGAGAGGTGAACGAACGACGAAGGTCATCCTGCTACCTGTCATCTCACAGCTCGCCTGGCCTCGAGATACCCTGGGAAGAGCGTCCTTGCTCGCTCTGAAGCCACCTGCGCAGGCCCAGGACGCCCCCGCTACGTATCCGTGGCTCGCCGCGCCTCCTCCATCCTCATCTGCTTATGCTCCTTGCACGGCGGCCAGGCAGCAGGACGGGCTCTATCCGCGCTATACGCCCTTTGTGTGTGCCACCTGCAGTCTGACTGTACAGCGCTGCCTTCACACCGCTGCGTGGTGCAGCTTTCGAGCGGACGGCGCCGCGACCGTACGAGGATGGTTCGTTGCTGCCTCCTACTGCTGCTAGCTTACTGTAGGAACGGACGTAACGGCCTAGTCTCTGCAGGCCACGGAACGGTGCGCATGGTGGAAACACGCGTCGTGGCTTCGCGGCAAACTGGGTCCTGTGCCCGCCCGCTCCTTCCTTTGCTCTCCGCCTGGAGACTGCCATGAGAGTGTACTTGGCTGGCTGCTGCAATGCAAAAAGGAGAACTGCTGCCGGAAACCAGGGGTCCTCGCCCCTCCGAGCCGCGCGCAAAAAGGAGCTGACGTCTGAGGGATTCGAACCCTCGCCCTTTCGGAACAGCGAGAACAAGCTCTTGCGAGCGCTCCTGAAGCTGCCGCCTTAGACCACTCGGCCAAAACGCCTTGATGTGGTGCAAGGGCCTTTACGTGCATACATATACTTTGCACGCGCGTATCCCCTCATTTGTCTGGCCCAGTGATCAGTTCTTTGTCGCGTACACATCAATTGCATTATGCACATCGCTTTCCTTCGGTGTCAGGAATTGGTGAGAGTGCAGTACCCAGTCTCATTGTCTGCCCACGCGGGACCTTTGAGTCCTGACAACAGCAAGGAACCGAGAGGTGTTGCCAGTGGCTCCGAGGCGGAGGCGGAGACAGATGCACGGACTCTCGACCGGGTCGTTGTTCTTGGCTGGCATTCACCTGGCCAATCGAGCGCGTCGAAAAGCAAAAAAGGAGCAGGGACAAAAGCAATGCCCAGACTGGGGTTCGAACCCAGGACTGCTTACGCAAGCAGGAGCCTTATCTAAAAGGATCTTAAATCTGCCGTCTTGACCACTCGACCATCTGGGCAAAGAAACACGTGGCAGACCAGTGCTGAAAATATATTCTATAGTCGGAACCATGGAGGTTTGGATGTGGGAAGGACACTGCTCTGTCCGCTCTGTCCGTGTTGGCTGACGCTGTGGTCTTCACTGCGCTGCATCGAGCACTCCAGGTATCAAGCTGCTCAGACAGAAAAGGACTGTGGTTACTGGGGTGTCTGCGCAGCTTCTGCACTGGTGGCAGCGAGACGGACGCGGAAGCGCTCAGGCCATCAATCTGGTCGAGAGCTTGTCAAATGGGGGGTACATATTGCAGCAAGCTCAGAAGACCATTGGTTGCAATCGTAGCCCGGTTGGAGCGGGTATCGCGGCGCTGCAGCGGGGACATGCTTGCTGTAACGAAGGGAGCATCCAGGTGTGAGAGCAAGGAGTTGAGAGCAAGATGTGGGGTCACGGAGGAGCTAGGCAATGAAGCGGATTTAGGCTGAGGGAGCCTGGGAGATGTGTCCTTGTCAGAGCAGCGGGAGGGTGATGCTTAGCCGGCACTGCTGTAAGGCCGCAGCCTTACAACATGGACAGGAGACTACGGAGGAGGAGGAGATGGGGGAGGAGGCTGAAACGGACGCGAGGAAGGGGGGGGAGCGCGACGCGCGCAGCTTGGGTTCGCTCCCCGTCGCTCACGCTACGGAGGAACACAGGTACGCCGTCTCTGTAGGTTACATTCTCTCCCCGTCGCTCACGCTACGGAGGAACCCAGCAACGTGCACCTTGAGCCACTTCTCCCGCGCGTCGAGCAAGTGTTAAGCAATTCGACTCGCCCTTCCAACTGCCTAATAGTGGTAAGGTGCCGTCTTCAACTGCCTAATAGTGTTAAGGTGCCGTCTTAGTAGGGATGTGTGGACGGCAACAAATTGGACAACGAGACGACGCCCGCGGAGGATGTCGTGATGTACCGGCGCCTCGACAAGGCAAACATGCCCGAGAAGGCTGTCAAGTATGACTGAAACACGGTCGTTAAGCTCAACCTGGTGTGGGACCAGGCGGAGAAAGGTGAGGCATGCACCATCGACCTGACCGAGGTCGGCTGGCGCGGCTCGCTTCGGTGTTGTGTCGACTTGGCGGACCGCAAGGTGCGGGGCAGCAGGACCCCTTTCCAGGAGGAGGCACCGACGGCCCAGGCTTGTGTCACGTGCCACACAATGCCAGCAGCCGCCAGAAGATGCCGTGAGCTGGGCAATCATTGGGTCCTAGACAGATGCGGCGTTACCCTTGATTTGCATGGCTTTGAGTGCAACCAAAAGATAAGAGGGGAAGGGAGTCACATCGCTTCGAGTGCAACAAAGCAGTGGGCAAAAAGAAGGGGCAGAGAGCGTCTGCAAGACAAAAAGAAGGCGTGACTGGGGATCGAACCCAGGTTGGCTGGAGTTGCACTAGTCAGAACCAGCAGTACTAACCACTATACTATCTCGCCTGTCTGCAATACAAAAAGAAGGCGTGACTGGGGATCGAACCCAGGTTGGCTGGAGTTGCACTAGTCAGAACCAGCAGTACTAACCACTATACTCTCGCCTGTCTGCAATACAAAAGAAGGCGTGACTGGGATCGAACCCAGGTTGGCTGGAGTTGCACTAGTCAGAACCAGCAGTACTAACCACTATACTAGATCGAACCCAGGTTGGCTGGAGTTGCACTAGTCAGAACCAGCAGTACTAACCACTATACTATCTCGCCTGTCTGCAATACAAAAAGAAGGCGTGACTGGGGATCGAACCCAGGTTGGCTGGAGTTGCACTAGTCAGAACCAGCAGTACTAACCACTATACTATCTCGCCTTGTACAGGCGCTGGCAGAATACGTCAATATAAAAAAGAAACGCGTTGCAACGCTATGAGATGCTTCAGTTCCACCCTCTTCTGGATGGCGCAGGCCTTCAGGCCGAGTGCAATCAAAGCAGCCCACAACTCTCAGCCTCTTGCCCAGGTCAACGACAACCATGAGCCTCTCCTCGTAGCTGCCTGCCCCTCCGCCTGTCGCACACGCCACCTGCCGAGTCCTGACCACCTTGGTAACCTGCTGTTGGCACGCCCTCGCCTACATGGCCCCTGTGCCACCGCCTCTGCCCACTCTCTGCCTCCCCACCCCGGCACACTGCCAGGAACACGCGCGCCGCCTGCTGCTTCTCGGCATGCAGCTGCACGTCCGTGTACGCGTCGGCGTCGAGCTTGCCCTGCTGGACCGCCTGGCGTATGGTGTGCCCCTGCACGGTTCGCACAGTGCACCAGCTCATCTGTCGCAACATGCTCGCCCAGCTCGAGGAGGGAGTAGTGCCTGCCTTGGAGGACGAGGGCACGCGGAGGCACACCGTGGGTGGGGAGTAGGCCCAGTAGGGCGCCTCGAGCAGGCAAGAGGGGCAAGAGCGCACACAGCTGGGACGAGAGGGAGGTAGCGAGGGGGAGAGAGGAGGTCGAGCGTGCAGTGTGGGGAAGGGGTGCGTGCGACGGCCTATCCCAGGTGTTGGTGGTGTTCACGCAGTCATTGTCGCTCAGGTACGCAGGGATGGGCACTGCTTGCTCAGGTGCGAGGAGCATAAGGTGGGGGTAACCCTTTGACGTGTGTGAGGCCGTGGAGGGGGTGGGTGGGGTGCTGGTGCAGCCTGACGAGCTCCCTCGGGCTGGCATGGCGCGTGTCTGAGGCTGAAGAGCGGGTTCTGGGGAATGAATGAGAGGTTAGAGGTTAGAGTGAGGCAGTGCAATCGGGCCTGCACCGCAATGTCAACTCGCAGCATGTCTCTGCACGCACGGTTGGTGGCTGCGAGCAGCATGTAGCAGAGCATGCTGCACGTGTTCTTGTCTAGTGGCGGTACACAAGGTAGAGGTTCCTGCTGCTAGGGAGCTCTCCCAGTTCCCAGCCCAGAGAGAGATGATGTGTGATATGAACCCAGGGAGGCTTTCCTCGGGTCCCTTCTCGACTGACAGCAGGCCCTGGGCGAGGGGAGCAGCGTGCATATGTACTGGACTTGTGGATGCTCACCTCAAAGCTTGCTTCCCACACCATGTGCACATGCAACAGACTGCACGGCTAGCACAAGCATTGCAAGTGAGCAGAGTGCCCCCTCAATCGTCATTGTCGCTGTCCGGGATGACAGCCCTCCAGAAGCACTTTGTCCTTTATCACATCCTCCTCGCCGTCCGCCTCCCCCTTTGACATACGCCTCGTCACCTCCGACGTCCTGCATCGCCGGGTTGCAACTTCACCCTCTTCTTCTTCCTCGTGGGCAGCTCCCGCATCGGCTCGAGTGGCAGGCAGCCCCAGTTGTGCACGTCACAGAGATGGCAGACCATGACAGGCGGGTAAAGTCAGAGCGGGTGTTGGCCTTCGCAACACGCTCCGTCCCAGCCTTGGTGGCCTACAGCTACAGGCATGCATTAGCGTGTCAGTCTGTGCATGAGTGGGGAGGGCGAGCGGGGAGGGCGCGAGGGGCAGCCGCAGGGAAGCACTAGAGGAAAGGGTGAAAGAGGAGGGTGCGACACACCAGGTCCGCCCACACCGGGTGTCTCGTCGCGTATCCAATCGTGAAAGTTGCGCTTCCACGACGTGGCGTTCTCCCAGACGTGCTTGTGCACGATCTCGTGAAAGTGGACGAGGTCGTCAACAGTCACTGATTCGGGGCCGACCTTCGTGGACTCAATGAGCACACCAACTGCGCATGCGACCTCGAGCGGGAGTGAGTGGCGGACCTGTGGCTCGCTGGTGAACTGCTTAGGCAACTGGAGGTGTGACACGTCGTTGTGCACGCGGTGTTGATGCGCGAGAACGGTGTCAAGCGGGCCGATGTAGCCCTTGATGCGGCACGAGCGCTCGCCGCAGCGCTGTACGGAACGTGGATCTTGTCGCAGTCGGAGAAGGCGCAGCAGACGAAGGACGGTGCGCGCGCGAAGAAGGCGTCGCCGAGGTCCGGCTCGTCCTCGACCGCCGCCTTGTCCTGGTCGACGCCATCATCGTCGGGGTCCCACGTCGCCGCGACGATGAGCTCACGGGCGCGGAGGGCGAGGTCGAGGCGGAACTGCCGGAGGTCCTCCTTGACCTCGTCGAGGTAGCCGTACCACAGCGCGTCGCTGACCTCGTCCTCGTCCTCCCAGAAGGGCTTGACCGACGGGAGGAGGAGGAAGTCGACGAAGAGGGGAACGGCGCGAAGCGGACGCCGGGGAGCGACTGCGAGCGCTGGCTGCCTCGAGCGGAGCCGCTCGTGGACCGCGTACTTCTGCTGCTGGCGCTTGATCCGCGCGAGGAGCTTGAGTACCGCGGGCTTGATGCGTTCCCACTCTGTGAGCGAAGAGAATCGCAAGCGCAAGTTAGGAAGGTCGACCCTGGGCTGGTGAAGCGGACGCACCCTCATTCGTCAGCGGCTCCTCGCGCATGATTAGCTCGTGCTTGAAGAACGTCGAGGTGAAGCTGTGGATCGGGGGTCAGCGAAGTAAGTGCGAGCGAGCGGTGAGTCGCGCGACGCACTCGCTCTCGCGATAGCCGAGGTCGAGCTCAAGGACGCGCTCCATATCCCTGCACGCCCGAGGCGTCAGCGCTGGCCGAAGATGGTGAGCGGCGGATGACGAACTCATCTGCGCAGTCCATCTGACTGCTCCACCCCGAGAAGGGGACGCCGCGCTCGTTGCTCTTGCGCGCCTGCAACTCGCGGTGAAGCTTCACCGCCGCGGTGTACATCGCCTCGCCCTCCTACAGCGAGCGTCACAGGTCAGTAAAGCCCTGCGGGGAGGGAGGAGCGACGGGCGCACCTTCTTGACCTGCTCGATGAACATCTCGCGCGCAGCGATGAACATGTCGGCACGGCGGCTCCCGCCGCTTTACTCGTCATCGGACGAGACCTCCCTGTAATTCGAGCGACGTTTCGTGCCGCGTGCCGGGCGAACCGCCGCGAGAGCTCGACGTCCGCGCAATGTCGCGAGGGCAGGCGCCCTCTCCGCGTCGTCGGCATCGTGGCTCGAGTCGGCTTCGTCGCCCCCGGAGGAAACATCGTCCGCAAACTCGAGGTCCCAGAGCTTATTGCTGAAGTACTGGAGATCATCGACGAGGCCGAACGCTGGGCAGTGGATGGTAAGCGGCCGATGAGAGGGCAGGCGAAAGATGAGGCCGCACGCGCGCCGCCTTGCCACCTCACATTGGCGGGCGAGTCTGCGCACATTCAGCATCAGCAATGAGTACTGCGAAGCTGAAGGGACACATACGGAGAGCGCGGAGGACGCAGTCCTTCGCACGCCGGTGGATGCTCGGCGGGTTGTTCTTCTTCCAGTCGAGGCGTATGATCCTATTCGACGGCAAGGTCAGTGAGTGCAGTTAAGGGTGAGGTGACGAAGCACGAAGCCTCGCGGCAGCGCTTGCAGAGCCGCTTGCGGACGCCGTAGTCGGCGTGGCAAACGTTCGACACGCCGCACTCCTGCGCGCACATGTATGTCAACAACGTGTTCCCACCCCGTGTCTCCTCCAGAACGCACATGGCAGTGCTTGCCAAACACGAGCTGCGCGTACTGCCACTCGATGAACCCGCCCGCCGCCGTCACGATGGGGAGGTCGAGCCGCTCGCGCGCGTCCTTCCAGATAGCACAACTTAGTTGTTCTAGCCTGTTTTCGACGCTTTTACTTAGCTCATCTTTCATTGATTCAAACGCTTACCTCACGCTACTACTCACCCTGGGCAGTGGGGTCGCTGACCCGGTCTACATAGGCCTTGTAGGCCCGAGATGACTTGAAACCCAGACTTCCTTCCTTCCTTCCTTCCTTCCTTCCTTCATCTAAGACCCCCCGTACACGCCACTGCTGGTCCCGCCCGGCTGGTTCGTGTTCTCCCCCACCCCCAACGAGCCAGAGAAAGGCAGGACGCACCCGATCCGCTCCATCCTCCTCGTCTCCTCTCGTCTCCTGCCCGCCTCGGTCGCGCAAGTCGCGAGAACATCGGGCAACCTCGTCGGCATTGATCTGGAGGCAGGACCAACGTCAGTACGGGTTCTTGGCGTGTACAACCCGAGCAAGGGCTCGAACACACGTCCGCACAACCTGACCATCGAGTGCGACCCCCTTCCCGCACTCGCTGCTGCGCCGCCTGACTCGCTCCTCGTCGTTGCGGGCAACTTCAACCTTCGCGACATCCTGGGATGATTAGTGTGTGTCCCTGAGGGAGCAAGAAGCGCAAGCCGCACTCACCTACCTCGCCGCCGGACTTGACCATCTCCTCCGCCCCTCGACACCAACCTGGTTCCCGGCCGGTCGGCAGGATGGCCGCACAAAGCCGCTCGACCTCCGTCCTCGGCTGCCTTCAGGCAGGTGAGAAAGTTGTCAGCTGCGGCATTGATGAGTGCCTCAAGTCCGGCAGCAACCATCAACCCGTACGACATCCTCGACCTTGAGCCGCCCGCCCACCGCAACCCGCCCCGCCCCCGCCTTCCGCCGCACAGATCCCGATGCGCTACGCGCCGCAGCTCCGCGCCCCGCGCCCACCGCCCTTGACTCGCCCCTCCTCGTCGACGACAAAGCGGAGAGACTCACTGAGAACCTCCTCGCCTCCATCGCCGACGCCGTCCCGCTGAGCATCCCCCCCGGCCATCACCCCCTCCCATTCTGGTCGGCTGAGCTGGCGGCCGCCAGCGGCGCCACACGCCGAGCCGCAGATCACGCACACCGCGTGCGCGCCGCCGCCACCCGCCACGGGGAGCTCGAGGAGGCACACGAGTCGCGCCGCGCGGCAAAAGCGGCGCGGAACCGCCTCAAGGCCATGATGAGGCGGGAGGCGAGGCGGTGGGAGGAGGAGGAGGAGGTCGGCGACGTCTCGGAGGAGACGCTTTGGACAGTGGTCAAGCGAAAACTAGGGTCAGCTTCCCCTTCCACTACATCCTCATTGAGGAAGGGAGACTGGACATACGTGACCGCGCCACTTGAGAAGATGATGCTCCTGTAGCCAATCCTCCTCCCCATCGTCCAGTCCACCCTCCCCTGCGCCGCCGCGCCGCCTGCTCCCGCCACCCGGCGGTCCCCGCAGAGGTCGCGCGATCCGCTCGAGGTCGAAAATGGCAAAGTTGATCACTGCGGAGGAGACGAGGCAGCAAGTCAGTCCTCTCCTCGTGCTATCACTTTCGGTGGGCTGCGCCTGAGTAAAGGAACAGCACGCCACGACATGAGCATCACGCCCAGCACCCGCAGATCACCACGCACATGAGCATCACACCCCAGCACCCAGTGTTCGCCGCGCTTCTGCTGAAACGCGCAGCCTGCACCGCTGCTGTGCTCCGCCGCCGCCTGCGCAATCCGCGCCGAGGGCGCCATCGCCGTTGTTGAGGTTAAGCGTTAAGCAGGGAGGAGAGGAGGTTGAGTCGAACGAGAGGACAAGCACGCAGGTCGAGGTCGAGGTCGAGGTCGAGGTTGAGGTTGAGGTTGTGGTCATTGCTGACAAGTCGCGGGGCCATGAGCCGCAGGCAAGTCAGTCCCCGCCTCATGTATTCACTGGGAGAGGGTGTGCACCGCATCGAAGGAATGACTGCCACCATGGTGAGCATCCTCCGCCGCATGCACGCCAAGGCGCCCGCTCAAGGGCGCACTCGCGCCTGCCCCGCTGCCGCCTCACGCTGCTGCCGCTGTGGCCCAGCAGTGCGCAGAGACGTGTGGCGGTCAGTAATCACGTCGCGCCCGCTGCGCCCGGCCCTGATGGCATCCCAACCATGTCCTTGAGGTCCTCCTCCCGCCTCCTGGCGCCTCACGGGCGCCTACGCCACTGCCTGCGCAGGCCAGGCTGCTCACGCAGCAGCTGGCATAACGCGCGACGCATTGCTGAAAAAGCCAAGAGCAGTGTGCTGTGGGGGAAGGAGAACCAGGTCAGCGCGAGTCCGATCGACAGTCCCCACCTTCTCTCCGCCTCTCCCCCTCCTCCCAATAAAGGCCCCGTGCTGCTCTCTCTCTGCCTCAGCGAGGGACAAGTGAAGCGCTGAGTTAGATGGCAGTCTAGCCAGAGACAAAGCGCTGAGTTAGATGGCAGTCTAGCCAGAGACAAAAGAAGCGAAGCGGACCTGCTCCCCGTGAGGGCGAGTGAAGCGCTGAGGAGAGAGTGCAGCGGACAGGCAGGGAGATGCAAAGGAACCGTCTTGCGTCGCATGAGAATCGAACCGCGACCAAAGGAGAGAGAACCGGGCTTGAATCTCGCTGGCCCTGCCCGTGGACCACTGCACCATCGGTGCAGTGATTGAAAGTGCCGCTGAGCGCCTATGTCGGCAACTCTGCAGCAACACCCCCTCGCCGGCGGCTTGACGGCAGTGCGGTGCCCGGCAAACGCCGGCGCCGGGAGCGCCGCCGTCATCGCATCAGCGACCATGCGCGATCGGGATGTAGTGGCGGCGATGACGCCCTGCTCGACCTGCTCGCGGACGAAGTGCTCTGTGAGCGGCGGGTGCGGGTCGTCAGAACTGCGTCGCCGAGACAGCGTTGGCGCCCTGGTTGTCGCCGAGAGGTGGCAGGCCGGCCGCGTCGTGGCCGAGCTTCGCCGAGGAGCTGGCGGAGAAAACGGCCTCCTTGGAGCGTGCGAGGGCCGAGGTACTCCGCCTCCGTTGAGGAGCCGGCGGCGAGGTTGCAACGGGCGACCAGGAGACGGCGCCGGAAGCGGGGCGGCGTAGCCATCGTGGACCGCGCGCGGTGTCGCGCAGGGCGCCCCAGTCGGAGTCGCTGTGCGCCTCGAACCCGGCGGGAGAATCATCCGGGCGTACTCGATGCCGTAGTCTAAGCGTCGCCTTGAGGTACTGGCAGGCGCGGACCGCCGCGGCCCAGTCGTCGTCGGAGCGGTTGGCGTGCGGCCGAGGCGCGCGGAGTGGCGAGGTCGGCGCGTGCGAGCATGGCGTGCATCAGCGACCCGGCGGCCTGGAGTATCTGCGGCGGAAGGGACCCGGCGAGTGTGGTCCTCGGCGCTGCGCAGCTGCGAGAGGGATCATCGGGAGTGGTGCGGGTGGCGGCAGCCCGCTTGCCAGGCGGAGGAGGGCGTCCTCGAGGTAGGCGCTGCGAAGGGAGATGCCGCCGGCTCCGGCGGCGATGGATCTGGATGCCGAGGATGAAGCGCCCCGCGAGGTCCTGATCCGATACTCCTCTTTGAGGCCGCCTTGACCGCGGGCAACCTCGTCGAGCTGACAGCCCGAGACGAAGAGGAGGTCGTCGGCGTAGAAGGCGATGTAGTGCGCGACCCCCGTCGGCGCGTAGATGCAGGTGCCGGACCTGGTGCGCGCATGGCAAAGGTGCGCGAGTGTGGCGTGGATGCGGTGGTTCCAGACACGGCCAGCCTGCTTGAAGCCCGTAGAGCGCGCGGTCGAGCTTAGCGCCCTTGCAGCGGCGCCGAGTCGTGCCTCCGCTTGCGCGCATGTGGAAGCTCTCGGCCGAGCTCGCGTGGAGGTACGCCTTGTCGGCCGTCGGCCTGATGGGCGTGCATCTTGCCGCGGCGCGCGAGCGGGCGCTGATGGACATGAACTTGGCGGCGAACGCGGCGTCTCGACGCGCGGGCGCTGCGAGAAGCCCTGGGCGGCGAGGCACCTTGTGGCGATGGCGTGCCGTGCTGGTCCTTCTTGCGCCGATGGGTGAAACAGCACCGAGGATCTTGGCGCCCGCCGTACCGTCGCCGTCTGATGGCGCGTGGAAGACCCTGCCTGCCGCGGCGGGCGGTGAACTCGTCCTGCTCACCTGCACGCCACGATCGCTGTCGGCGTCGGCGCGCGCCTCACGATGGTTGCGGGATCCGCGACAGGGCGCTTGAAGTGTCTTCGCGGCAAGCGAGTCGCTGGTACCCGGCGAGCATGGCCTCGGCGATGCGCGGCGTGGCGCCGAAAAGTGCCGTCGGTCGGGTCCGGTGGTCGGGAGAGCCCGGCGAGGCGGCCCTCGCTCGCAGATGACGCGCCCGCGGCGGCGTCTGGAAGAAAGTCGCTGTGCAGCGGGCGGTGCAGGCGGAGCAGCGCGTGCCGCTGCCTGCGGTGCAGGCGTCTGCAGCTGGGCGTCAGCGCGCCCGAGCTGGGTGAGATAGCGAGCTCGGCGGCGAGGCCGCGGCGAGGCGCGTGCCACGGCAGCGCGGCGCGCAGCGGAACTCGTGCTCGATGAAGCGCGTCGTCGCGGCAGCGGGCGACCTGCGTGAAGCGGGGTAGAGGCGGTACTGCGGCGTGTCGCCGTCGTACCGGCGAAGACGAGCGGATCGCCTTGTCGTCGAGCTTGAGCGCCCGGTGGGTGACGGTGTGCCAGGCGCGGCAGCCCAGGCGCGGCATGTCGAGACGGGCGGGCTGCTTTGCGCCAAGTCGAGGACCTCGCCGTCAAAGCGCGGCGTGCGGCGTGGGTCTTGACGAACAAGCGCGTGCAGCGCTCAGCCCACAGGTCCTCGCTGGCGCCGGCTTGTCGAGCGAGATGATGCCCTCAGCGATGGAGCGGTTGTGGCGCTCGGCGGCGCCGTTCGACTCGCGGCGGAATGCGGCACTGGCGTCTGCGCGTGATGCCGTGCTCGTGGAGGAAGTCGGTGAAGCGCGTGCGAGCGCTCTCCCCGTTGTTGGGCGGAGGCGCTGCAGGCGGTGCCCGACTCGTTCTCCGCGCGCCTTGGCGCATGAAGGGCGGGGCGTCGGACTTGCGCGCGAGCTCGACCCAGAGCATGCGCGGTCGTCCGTGAAGCGTGGCGGCGTGGCGGCGGCCGCCAGCGAGGACATTCACGCTGAGGGCGTCCGGTGAACGAGCTCGGCGGTGCGCTTGCGGCGCCACGAGTGTGGAGAGCGGGGCGCGCGAGGGGCGGCGTGGGTTGCCGAACCCGTCGCTACCTGCGAGTCCGCGGCGATGTCAGCCCCATCACATCACCCGACTTGGCCAGCGACTTCAGCGACCTGGGCGCGAGGTGCGCGAGCCGTTGGTGCCAGATGGTCAGCTCGGCCTGCGAGCTGGATGCTGCAAGGAGAGCTGACGCACGGATGACATCGGAGACGGGTCGACGAGCTCGCCGTCGATACAGCCCGCGGCCGATGCAGCGTGCGTTGGCGGGCGCGCCCGTCGTAGCGCGGCGTCGCGTGTGGCAAAGGTCGAGGTGACGCCGTGCAGGTCGTACAGCTGGGCCGACGAGATGAGCGTTGTCGAGATGCCCGGGACGAGGAGGGCACCGTTGAGCTTGACGACGCGGCCGCCCGCGAGGCGGAGGAAGAGGGTGCCGACGCCGGTGACCCTGAGCCCGTTCTGGCTGCTGATCCCCCCCACGGGCGAAGGGGTGCAACGGCGGAGGTTGGCGAAGAGGGAGACCTCACCGCACATCGAGTGCGACGCGCCGCTGTCGAGGACGGGCGCGCGCGACGCCGCCAGGGCGGAGAGGGAGCTAGCGAGCCAACCCTCGATGCCGACGTCGTCGAGGAGCGTGGCGAGGGCGCCGACGGCGGGATCAGCCGCGGCCGGATCCTCCTCCTATAAGCCTCACCTGCCGTGCTCAACGCCTCACCAACCCCCTTCAATGGGAGTCCCTAGCACCCCTGCACCTGCTGCAGGGCGTCCTGGGCTCTCTGTCAAGCCCGCTTTGACCCCTCTCCGACGTCTGGAGGAGGAGATATTGGCGAAGATCCCCGCGCTCCGCACGAAGGAGGCGGTGCGCGAGGTCTTCGCCCAATACCGCGCTTCCCAGGCCTCGGGAGCGCGTACTGCTTTGACCAAGTCGCAATCCAGCATTCCTACGTCCACCGCCACCGTCCCCACGCCCCCAGCGCCCTCCGTCGTCGAGCACCAACTCCCGACGCGCCCCCCACACCTGACCCCGCGCCTCCCCTGGCTGCCCGACCTCCTGGCGGTCTTCCAGACCGCCCTGAATCCCATCCAGACCCGCCTCGACGCCCTTGAGGCGCGGCTGCCCCTCCAGAACCGCTTTAGCGCGCTCCCGATCGAGGGGGACGACGTGGCCCCCTCGAACGAGGACGACGCCGCTGAGCGCTTCTACGCCGACGCTGCCGCCTTCCACGCCCTCCAGCAACCCCTCCAGTACGCCCAGCGCGCGCGCGTCACCCCCCGCGCGCCCCCCGCCGAGCGCGAACGCGTGCCGATCACGCACACCTCCACCAGCGTCGTCCTGCGCAACCCGGACAACAAGACCCCACAGAGCCTGGTCAGCTCGCTCGCCCTGCCCTCCAACACCACCACGTCCCGCCTGCCAAGCGGCGACGTCCTCCTCCGCCTCAACAACGAGAAACAGGCGGCTCACCTTCGCTGCACCGCCTCCTCCGCTGGCCTCAGCGTTGCCACGCCCGTCGCGCGTCACGGGGCACTCGTGCATTGGGTCCCAAAGGTGGATGGGGTCGAGGAGGAGTTGCGCGCGGCGCTGGAAGCGCGCGGCGAGGGTGAGGAGGTGGTGCGCGAGCTGCGGTGGCTCGGCGAGGGGAAAGGGCGGGTTGGGTTGATGATGGGGATCCTGTGGAACCCGGAGCGCGTCAGCGAGCTCGTAGGGGGAAACGGAGAGCTGTGGGTCGGCCAGCAGTACCGCCTGAGCTGCGAGAGGGCGAGAGGAAGGAAGGGAAGGACGCACCCGGGGAAGGGGGTCCTGCCGCCGGCGTTGACGAGCGCAGGCGGCGCGCTGGGGGCGCAGGCGGCGCCCCAGCTCGCCCAGGAGGAGGCGGGCAGCGGCGGCGGGAGGGGAAGTTGAACGTCGAGGGGGAGGGGGCGGTGCAAGCGGCGACGACGACGCCTGCAGGCGCTGAGGCCGCGGGGAGCGCGCAGGAGGAGCGCAAGGGGCCTGAGAGCGCCCCTGCAGCACGCGCAGCGAGCGCGCAGGCGGCAGAGCGCGAGACGAGCGATGCGGAGGAGGACGGGCGCTAAGTCCCTCAGGGCGGTTGTTGAGATGCCCACAACGCGCTCAATTACGCCCGCCCGCTCTTCTACTCCCGTCGCCAGCCCCCCACAGATCGCCTCGCCCGACTACACACCCATCCGCCCGGCCCGCACGCCGTCGCCGCCCAACACCGCCTTCGAGAAGGTCGACGACGAGGAGGTCGACATCTCAACGGCGATTCCTGCGGAGGAGGCGAGGCAGAAAGTCAGTCCCCCTCCTCTGTATTCACACCCGGTGGAGGCTGCACGCCCGCATCACGAGACCAGCGACGCCCACGCGTGTGAGGAGGAAAACACACCCGCAGGCCTCCGTTTCTCGCTCCGCACGTCGCCCTCGCCCGTCGCCGCATCGCCCGCGACGTCCGACATGCTCCTCGTCACCCCCTCGACCGCCGGCGGGACGAGCGCGATGAGCATCGCCAGCGCGTCGCCCGTCTCGCCGCTTGCCGCGCGCGATCTCGCGCGCTCGTGGCCGCCGAGCCCGTCCAGCGACGGCGACTCGACCGTCACCGTCGCGCCGAGCGCGCTGAACGCCAGCGCGAGCAGCGAGGAGTCGGGCGAATACGGAGAAGAGGAGAGCGAGGCGAACGTCTCCTGGAGCGACGAGATGGACCTCGTCGCCCCGCTCGCCCCGCCGCCGCCGTCGCAGCGCTCGCGCGCCGCCGTCGCCGCAGCGCCGAGGAGGGCGCTGCGCGCCCGCCGTGTCGCTGCGCGTGAGGAAGAGGGTCAGCAGTCGCCCGACGAGCTCGACCTCCTGTCGCCGCCGTCCGCGGCCCGCCGCACCGCGTCCGCATAAAAATGCGGACGCTCACCATCGTATCCTACAACGTCCATCGATCGGCCGACCACGTCTGGCCGGTTCTCCTCTCCAACCGCGCCCTCCGCGATGTCGACCTCCTCCTCCTCCAAGAACCTCCCCGCACGCTACCTCCGGTCCCGCCCGGCTGGTCCGTGTTCTCCCCCACCCCCGACGAGCGAGAGGAAGGCGGGACACACCCGATTCGCTCCATTCTCCTCGTCTCCTCCCGTCTCCCGCCCGCCTCGGTTGCGCAAGTCGCGACGACGTCGGGCGACCTCGTCGGCGTCGATCTGCGGGCGGGATCGACGTCAGTACGGGTTCTCGGCGTGTACAACCCGAGCAAGGGTTCGAGCGCACGCCCGCACAACGCCACCCTCGAGCGCGACCTCCCTCCCGTGCTCGCCGCCGCGCCGCCCGACTCGCTAGTCGTTGTCGCGGGCGACTTCAACCTGTCGCACCCGTCATGGGATGATCAGTGCGTGTCTTCGACGGAGCAGGAGGAGGAAGCAGCACTCACCTTCACCGCCGCCGGACTTGACCATCTTCTCCCCTCCTCGACGCCCACCTGGTTCCCGGCCGGGCGGCAAGGCGGCCGCCCCAAACCGCTCGACCTCATCCTCGGCTGCCTGCGGGCGGGCGAGAAAGTCGTCAGCTGCGGCGTGGACGAGCGCCTTGAGTCCGGCAGTGACCATCGACCCGTCCGACTCGTGCTCGACCTTGCGCCGCCCGCTCAGCACGACCTGCCGCGCCCCGCATTCCGCCGTGCCAACCCTGACGCGCTGCGCGACGCGTACGAACGCGCCGCGGCCGCGCGCCCGGCCCCAGACGCCCTCGACTCGCCCCTCCTCGTCGATGAAGAAGCTGAACGACTCACCGAGATCCTCCGCTTGTCCATCGCCGACTCCGTCCCCCTCAGCAAACCCCCGCGGCACAACCACCGCCCGCTCCCATTCTGGTCCTCCGAGCTTGCCGCCACGAGCGGCGAAGCCCGTCGCGCCGCCAACCGCGCGCACCGCGTTCGCGCCGTAGCCGCCCGGCGCGGCGAGCGTGTGGACGAGGCGCACAAAGCGCGGCGCGCAGCGAAGACGGCGTGGAATCGCCTTAAAGCAATGATGCGGCGGGAGGCGAGGAAGTGGGATGAGGAGGAGGTGGGGGCGGTGACGGAGAAGACGCTGTGGACGGTGGTCAAGCGCAAGCTCGGGTCAGCTTCCCCTTCCACAACTCCCCCGCTGCGGAAGGGAGATGGGATGTACGTAACTGCGCCGCTTGAGAAGATGGCGCTCTTGCGGCCCCTCCTCCTCCCCATCGTCCAGCCCACCTTCTCCCGCGCCGCCGCGCCGCACGCGCCCGCCACGCCAGCCGAGCCTGAGGCGCCCGCCGCCGAGGCGCGTGTCCGACCCGGCTCGAGGTCGAAAATGGCGAAACCGGCGATTCCTGCGGAGGAGACGAGGCAGCAAGTCAGTCCTCCTCCTCGTGTTATCACACCCGCGGTGGGCTGCGCGTCGAGTAAAAGAAAAGCGCGCCACGCACATGACCCCGACGCCGCACCGCGTCGCGGTCGAGGTCGAGGTCAAGGTCAAGGTCAAGGTCAAGGTCAAGGTCAAGGTCGGTCGGTCGGTCGGTCGGTCGGTCGGTCGGTCGAGGTCGAGGTCGAGGTCGAGTCGGTCGAGGTCGGTCGAGTCGGTCGAGTCGGGTCGGTCGGGTCGGGTCGAGGTCGAGGTCGAGGTCGAAGTCGTCGAAGGCGACAAGTCGCGAGGTTTCTGCGGAGGAGCAAGGGCATCAAGTCAGTCCCCCTCCTCATGTATTCACACACCGGAGAGGGTGCGTACCGAGTAAAAGGAACGACCACCACGCACGGGAGCATCCCCCGCCGCACGCAGACCCGCCCAAGGTCCCTCCCTCGCTCGCCGCGCCCGCACGCACGCCGCACATCGCTCCGTCGTCGCCGCTGCCGTGGCCCGAGCTGCGCGCGGACGAGGTGCGGTCAGCGATCACGTTCGCGCGCCCCTTCGCTGCGCCCGGCCCCGACGGCATCCCCAACTTCGTCCTCCAGGTCCTCCTCCCAGTCCTCCTGCCGCGCCTCACGGCGCTCTACGCCGCGTCGCTCGCGCTCGGCCACCTGCCGCGCAGCTGGCGCGACGCAACCTGCGTCGTGCTGAAGAAGCCGAAGAAGAGCGATTACCGGGACCCAAAGGCGTACCGGCTGATCGCGTTCGAGCGCGCCTTGGCGAAGGGCCTCGAGCACATCGTCGCACGGCGTCTCAGCCACCTCGGCGAACACGGCGCCCTGCCCGAGGGGCACTTTGGCGGGCGCCGCGGGCGGTCCTCGGAGGAGGCAGTGGTCTGCGTCGTCGACGAGATCAGGCGTCAATGACGGCGCGGGAATGCGGTCGTCGGGCTCGCCCTCGACGTCGCGAAGGCGTTCCCAAGTGTAAGAACCACGAGACTCACCTCGAACCTCGCCGCTCTCGGCCTCCCCGCGCCCGCCCTCCGGTGGGTCGAGTCGTTCCTGACCGACCGGTCCTGCCGCCTGCGCCTCGAGGGGATCGTCAGCGAAGAGTTCACGTGGGAGAGTGGGCTGCCGCAGGGCTCACCGCTCTCCCCCATCCTTTTCCTGCTGTACAACTCCCCCCTCCTCCGCGCGTGCGAGACGTCGGCGTCGACGGCGTACGGCTGGATCGACGACGTCAACATCCTGTCGTGGGGCAAGAGCGTCGAGGACGCGGTCAGCGCGATGAACTCACTCATCCCAAGCATGGAGGCGTGGTCCGACTCGCACGACTCCGCCTTCGAGCCGAGCAAGACGGACGCAGTCCTCTACCTCCCGCCGAACCGGCGCCGCCCGGATAACCCACCCCGCGTCCTCCTCCGCGGCGTGCCGGTCGCCTACGCGCCGTCCCTCACGATGCTCGGGACCGAGATAGACGAGAAGCCCACCTTCAGCCCGCACATCGCCCGCACCGCCGAACGCGCCGCCGTCGCGCTCCGCGGCAACTCGTCGTCGCGTGCGTGGGGCCGAGGCTCGTCTGGGCGAGCGCCGCGTGGTTCGACCCTGCGAGCGGCACAGACCGGGTCAGCCCGCTCGTGCGCGCGTGGAAGGAGGCATGCGCGTGCGTATGCGGCGGAATGCGCACCGCCGCGGGCGAAGCGCTCGCCGTAGAGGCGGGCCTTCAGCCTGTCCGCCTCCTGCTGCGCAAGTCGCTCTACATCGACGAGACAAAGGAGAAGGCGCTGGAAACGCACCTGGCCGAGATCTCCGCCCTGCCGTCCGAGTCGCTGCTTGTCTACTCGGACGGCTCGCTCCTTGACGGCCGCGCCGGTGCCGGTGTCGTCTCGCGCGTGGTGCTGGAGGGTGAGGAAGAAGGCGAGGGGCTGCTGTGGGCGGCGCTGAGGCGTCAGCTCGGTGTCCTCCAGACCGTCTATGTCGCGGAGCTCGAGGGGCTCCGCCTAGCCCTCGCGACCCTCGCTGAGTCCCCCCCGCCCGCGCAGCACACCACCGTCCTCATCGCCATCGACAACCAGGCGGTGTTGCTCCAGCCCGCCTCGCCCGCGCCCACCTCAGGGCAGCAGCACCGCCTCGCGGTCCGAGCCCTCCTCCTCGAGCTCGAGAGGACGCACCCGCTGCTCAACGTGCGCCTGCGGTGGGTGCTGGGTCATCGGGATGTCGAGGGGAACGAGCGCGCCGATGCGGAGGCAAAGGCGGCGGCGGCGGGTGGAGGAGGAGGAGGAGGGGCGGGGGCCACGTCAGCGCGGCCCCGCCCGCTCGTGCGGCGGCGCCGGGTGGTGATGCGGCCGTGGGACGGCCAAAACAGCTCCAGCAGCTCGTCCAGCGGGGACGAGAGCGAGTGGGAGGGGCGAGGACAAGGGGAGACGAGCGCCGAGGTCGCAGCGCGCGTCCCGCCCAAGTCCCCGCCCCGCCTCGAGCAACGCGGCATCCTCTCCGCTGACGGGCTCGTCGAGGGCGGCGAGCAGCTGCCCAAGGCGATCTCGGCGCTGTGGCAGCAGCACAAGGCCGAGGAGCGCGCGAGGTGGGAGCAGGAGTGGGCCGCGGCAAAGGTCGGCAGCGGCTTGCACCGCCTCGCCCCCTCCCCCTCGACCGCCCACCGCTATCACGCCGGCCTCTCCAGGCGCCAGGCAACTCTGCTCACGCGCCTGCGCCTCGACTGCGCACCGCTCAACTGCTACCTCGCGCGGACATGCCAGCGCGGCGGCGGGGCGTGCGAGTGCGGCGAGGAGGAGACCCGCGAGCACTACCTCGTCGACTGCGCGCTCTACGTCCGCGCCCGTGCCCGCCTCCTCTCCCGACTGCCACACCGCACAGTCCCCCCACTCACAACGCTTCTCGGGGACGCGGCGCTCAAGGTCGCCGTCCTCGACTTCATCGCCGACACCGGGCGTGTCCCGCGCTACCACGACACCGCGCGGCCGGAGGAAGGCAGGAGGAGGTAGAAGAGGAGCTAAGCGATGCGGTGCGGGCGCTGGCGAGGCAGGGGAGACCGAGGTGCGCCGTGGTGTGCCGACTGACCCGCTGCCCACCCTCCTTTTCCCCCCTCCCTCCCCCAATTCCACTTCTTTTCCTCCCTCTTCTCGCATACCCATTCCCACACGTCTTACACACTTCCCCCGCGCGGCACACTCGCCCCTCCCCGCTCTTGTCGGCGACGCGGTGCCAACCCCCTCACCTTCGCTCCTTTTCCCCTTTCACAACCATTTTCCCTCCCTTTTCTCCCGTTCTTTCGCCTCCTACACACTCACATACTCCTTCTGAGCCCACAGCCGCACTACTACGCTGTCGTCGGCGCAGCCCCCCTCGCCACCGTCGTTTCTCTCCTCCCTATCCCTTTTCACCCATTTCTCGCTCGTTTCTCCTCCTGTTCCTTTCTTTCTTCTTCCCCCCAGCCCACCGCACCTACCCACGCCTGATGGCACCCCCAACCTGACCCTGCGTGCCGTCTGTGGCTGCAGGTAGCCCCTCCTGACCCCCTCCACCGTTTTCGCTCCAACTTAGCCATTTTTTCATCGTTTTTCTCCCTCTTTCTTTCTACACATACCCCTCACCCCACCCGTGGCAGCGGGTCCCCTTTCTGCTAGTCGACATGGGCATGTAGTTCCCGATTCCGACTTGAAACTAGGATCTCTCTCTCTCTCTCTCGCCGCGCTCTTCATGACCATCGAGCCTTGTCTGCCGCCCGCGCCGGCGCGGCTGGCGCCGGCGGCCGACATGGATGCTCACCTCAGTGATTCAGGCGGCAAATGCCGCGGCGGTGCCCTTGAGCTGCCCACTGCGAGAGGGGCGGCGCGCAAACAGCTGGTGGAGTGTGCAGCTTGATCAGCTCTGCCGCAACGCAAGGAAAAAGAGGGGGAGAGCGCACCGAATGAAGGGGCACGACAGCGCGAGTCGAGACAAAGACCGCACAGAACCGGCCAAAGGCGGGCCGTACGGAAGGTGCAGCGGCGCACAGAGCGTGAGGAGTTGGCGGAGGTGACGGAGAAGACATTGCGGAAGGCGGTCAAGGCGGTCAAGAAGGTGTCGGGGCAAGGAGGGTCAGCAACGACACCGCCGCTCAAGAAGGGAGACGGGATGTACGCGGCTTCGCCGCTTGACAAGCTTGCCCTCCTCAAGCCTGTCCTCCTGCCAAGGTCCAGCCCGCCGCGCGGGTTCCTGTGGAGGAGTTGAGGTTACAAGGCAGTCCTCCACCTCAAGTATGATCACGCTTGGGGTGTAACACCGTGTGAACCAAACGATCGCCTCACATGCTGCACCGGTGTTGCGCCTTGCGCAGCGCGGCGGCAGCGGGCGGTGTTGCGCTCCTTGCACGCGCCTGGGACGGGCTGCGGGTGTGGGGCGTGTGCGCACTTGCCCGCACATGTGTCTATCCGCGCCTGCTGTGGATGGCGGGCATCTGGTCGGAGAAGGGGGAGAGGAAGGAAGGGAGATTGTCTTGAGCCGATCCAGCGCTCCTGCGCGCGCCTCGTCACTGGCGGCTACAGCATCTCGCCTTCTTGTGAGAGACAGAGAGAGGTCCTCTCATATGACAGAGAGAGGTCCTAACTGCCACGGTGTCAGCAACAAAGTCGAGAACGGCAAGCTTGAGCGCTGCGTCCCTAAGAGCGTCGTGAGCAACGAAATGAGCGAGAAGGGATGGGGAGGAGAGAAACGGCGATGGGGAGCGACGTGTAGTGGAGCACAGTTCCCAAGTTGCTGCCCTTGTTGTTGCGCGAGGAGGGTGCTGCGTACGACTCAGCGCAATAGCCTCTCCTCCGTTCATGGGCACGCTCAGGCCGCCCTCACGCTGCTGTGCATCACCCCCCAACACCCTCCTGTGCGCCTCCTGCGCCCTCCCACGTCTTCCGAGTGGCAGCGGCCACTGCTCCTGACTTTTTCGCCCTTGTCCTGGCACGAGCCTCCCGCGCCCTCACGCACATCAAGCGCCACTTGTGAGCCACCCAGAGTTCACCATTGCTGTTGCACAGGGTGCTGACCAGCTCCGGATCCCACAGGATCAGTATCACTGAGCCCCTCCAGCTCCTCTTCTCCCCCAGCCACCGCACCTCCTTCACCACCTCCTCGTCTCTCTCGCCCACCTGTGCCTCCACCGCGGGCACAACCTCGTCCAGCACGCCCTCCTGGCGCGGCGCATAGTGCACAAAAACATCGTGCAGCGCTACTGGTGTTGCAACCGCCAGTCCTGCTGAGGAAACGGTGCAGCACAGCGCCGCCACCTCGCCCGCACGCGCCATTGTCACGAGTATGTCCCCGCTCTTCATGTAGATTGTGGTGGAGTGAGTACGGGGGCAATGTGAGGGAGCTGACCAGCCGCCCTGGCGTGTTGTTGGCAGTGTTGTGCAGGATGACGGCCTTGGGGCGGTGCAAGACCGCCGCCGGCCTCACCGTTGCGGCAGGTGCGCGTTGCGGCAGGTGCGCGTTGCGGCAGGTGCGCGCCGCTCTGCCTGGCGCTCCCGCTGCACCGTCTGCAGTGCAGGGAACGCCGCTGCATCTGCCTAGGAGCGCTTGGCGGCTTTGTTGGCCTTGTTGTCTGCTCCCACACACTCAACAAGGGGGCGGTGAAGGGGTTGGGGGAGGGGCGGATCACCTCGAGGCTGTCGAGGCGGTCGAGGAGGGGCGCCAGGGTGTGCTGGACAGCGCCCTCAACGTCTGCAGTGATGAGGGGGGTGGTCGGCGGCGGGGGCTACGCGTTGAGTGGCGTCGGGGTGATGGCCGTCTACACAGCAACGGAGCGCGTGGCGGGGTGTGGGGCGGAGGGGGTGGGTGTGATAGGGGTGGAATGTGCTGTGTGCGTCTTTGCACGGCTGCTGGATGCGAGCTGCAAGGGCAGCGCAACAATGATGGTAGACGTGTTGGGTTGCGTCCTGTCATCAGCGAGATGAGGGCTACGAGCTTCTCCAGGCGGACGAGGAGCACGCCAGGGGGCTCAGCGGTGAGTCTCGCTCTCCCTGCAGGTGCAGGGGTGCACAGGATGCTCATCGGAGTGCAAGGAGACGTTGACATTGTGGAGGGCACAGTTGGAGAGGAGGGCCGGCAAGACCTGGTCAGGGATCAATGGACATTGTAGGATACAATGGTGAGTGCCCGCATTTCATGCGGACGCGATGCGGCAGGGGGCGGGCGGCGGGAGGACATCGAGCTCATCAAGTGACTGCCCAGCATCCTCTGTCTCCCTCACGGACGCTTGAGTGTGCACGCGGCGGTGACGGTGGCGGTGGGGCGAGCGGGCGACAAGGTCCGTCACATCGCTCCCGGTGACGTTCACCTCTCTGTTCTCGTCGCCGAACCCGCCCGACCTCGCGCTGCCCATCCTGTTGTTCGGCGCACTCGGTGTGATGGTCACGGTGGAGTCGCCGTTGCCGGACGGGCTCGCCGGCCGCAAGCGTACGAGATCACACGCAGCCATGGGCGAGACGGCCGACACATTCACAAGACTCATTGTGCTTGTCCTGCCCGTGGTGTCAAGGAGCATGTTGGAGGGCGCAGGCGATGGGTTGTTTAGGGAGGAGGACAGGGAGTGCAGGAAGTGGAGGTCTGCAGGTGCGTGTTCCTCCTCACTCACGTGTGCGTCGCTGGTCTCGTATGCGGGTGTGGGCCAAGGGTGTGTGAGGCGTACACGATGGTGGAGCGGCAGTGCACTCTAGCGGGGCAGCGAGGGTGCAGAGTGTAGCTCGGAAGAGCACTTGAGCAGCGGGAGGCAGACAGAGGGGAGACCAGCCTGGACCGCGAGCGTCTTGCCGGCCGTGTTGCGTGTACCTCAGCACACAAGGCGGCAGTCCTCCTTCCATGCGCAGAGCAGCAGGCTGACAAAGTTGGATCCGCACACAGGGTCAAACCACGCTGCGCTCACTCAGATGAGGCGTGGCAGCACGCACGCGACAAGTAGGCGCAATGGCGGGCGAAGGGGCCCGACGCCGCGGAGAGCAGCAGCAGCGCGATTGATGGTGTGCGCAATGTGCGGCTCGGTCCCAACCATCCTGAGGGATGGCACGTAGGCACCAGTTGCTGGGCTTTGCGGGCGCAGCCCACCTCTTCTTATACTGTCGCTGCCAGCTCACCTTCAGTGACCCCATGTCCTGGTCATGTCCTGGTCCTGCTCGTGCAGTTGCATTGGCAGCTGGAGGATGCACCGCTTTGTGAGGCTAGAGTGCTGCCCCCACTGCACAGTCACACCGGGCCAGCAATCCTAGCCTCTGAGCGAGATCGTCTACCGGCGCTCTGCCTCCTCCTTCTTCGTGAACCGGCTGCCGAGAGCGCGGCAGGGTTCGTGTGGCACAAGAATACGTCCTGGGTTACACTGTGCACCGTCTTCACAAGAGATAGCTGAACGATGCGTTCTGCGCTGGTGTGGGAAGTGAGAGCAGGCACGTCAAACGCCTCGCGAAAGAATGCCCCATGGAAGGAAGGCCTAGCCAGGTTGCCTCTTTGTGTGCTCCTCCCACGTCACTCAAGAAGTCAAGCTACCACCTGAAGGCAAAAGAAAGGACTGCAGCATGCTGGGACTGGCCTGGCCCTAGCCACAAGTAAAGAGATCTACTGCAGCATGCTGGGACTGGCCCGGCCTAGCCACAAGTAAAGAGATCTGACGTCTGAGGGATTGAACCTCGCCCTTTCGGAACAGCGGAACAAGCTCTTGCGAGCGCTCCTGAAGCTGCCGCCTTAGACCACTCGGCCAAAACGCCTCGATGTGCTAACAGGCCAAAACATGCGTATATAGGTTGCGTACTTGTTGGAACTGCTCAGCACTGTTACCGAGTGAGACTTAACCCGGTCTTACTATCCTCCACAGCGTGGGTGGACGAGAAGGGCCTAAGCCGCTGTGCCCGCCCCTTCCCGTCCATGGCAGCCTTCTCCGTTGCCTCTCTTGCTCCTCTACCACCTCATGTGCATGTTGTAACTTACGTAAGTTGGCAGGTCTCCTGCTCGCCCGCCTCCTCCTTCAACCGTCTTCCTCTGCATCGGGCTGCTCGGGTCCTACCGCTGCTAAGTCCCTCGCTCTCTTCTCTAGTTGAACGTCAACACGGACTCCTCTCGCCCGCAGACACCGCGAGCGGAGGATGTAGAGTTTCCCTCAACTTCTTGCGACGGCGTAGCCGCCCCTCCTCTCTTGTTCTTCAGCGTTCCCCTCCCCCTCCCTCGATACTCTCGAATTCGAGCTCAAGTCACTATTTACGAGCGCCCCGACCTCGTCCTGCTAGCCGCCTGATCTCGCGTCGCCGCGCTGAGGCTGGTGCGCCTTGCACTTTTTTAATAGTTGAGTCTCCTCTCCCCGTGCACCATTTCGACTGCACGGTCCTCCCAGAGCTCGCAGGACCGGCGTAACGCTCCCGGATCCGTCGGCTCGACCCTCACCCCCGTCCCCACCTCGACATCCTCGTCCTCGTCCTCCTCGTCTTCATCCGTCCCTCGTCTCCCCCTCCGCTGCTCGCCCCGCGGCCTAACCGTCCCCACCGTCTCTGCATTTGCCGTTACCGTCTTCCACACCGCGACATTCGTTCCCCCGTCCGCCATGCCCTCGTCCCACCACTTGTCTTCCTCGTCCGACTCCGACGCCGGCATCCCCGTCGCCTCAGTTGCCTCGTACCGCTCAGCCCCGCCCAAGCTCCTTCGCCGCGGGCCGTCCGTCGCCACCATTCCCTGCGCGTCCTTCTCCCCTCCGGCTCCCGCTCCCCCTCTCTCCGTCGTCTCCGCCAACTCCGCCGCGAGGCATGCACACGCGCGCGCAGAGTTCCTGCGCGCCCGCGCCGAGCAGCGTGCTTTGCGAGACGCGGAGGAGGAGGCAGAGGGGCCTGGTGGCGCGGCGTGGCGAGCTCAGGGGAGACCTCGCCGCAGGCGGGCGTCGGGATGCAGGCACCGGTTGGCTCGGCTGCCGAGGCCGACCCGGAGGTTCTCGCACGCAAGGTCTCGGCCGCGCGCGAGCAGCTTGACCAGCTCGAGCGCTTGCTCGCCCTCAAAGGCGCGGCGCGCCCGCTCCTCGCCCTACTCTCCGGTCGTCCTTGCCGCAAGCGACACTTAACACCAAGATCACGGTCGACAAGCCCAAGGCATGGGTCGGCAAGTTCGACTGGCCCGTCCGCGAGGGCTGGATCAAGTCGGCAGTGCTCTACCTCGCCTCGATCGGCGTCGGGCTCGAAGACTGGATCGATGAGGTCGACACGCCCGCGGTCTTCTACATCGTCCGCACCCTGTTCTCGCCGGACGCAACGGGTGATGCGGTCTCCCCGCAGCGCTGGTTCGACGCGCAGAACGAGGGCACGCCCGTCCGGTCGGTCCGCCAGCTCTTCGAGGCGATGCGCACCCACTGGGTCGACGACAACGCCGCTGAGACGGCTCTCGCGCGGTACCGCGGCGCCAAGCAGGGCACGCCCGCGCCGCGATTTCGGGCGCACGCCTCGAAGTCGCCACAGTTGCCTGCGCGATCGCGTCATTGACGACCTTGACAAGCGCACGACGTACCTCGGCGGACTGAACCCGGCTGTGCATGACCACGTCAAGTTGCAGATCGCAACTCGCAAGTCGCTCGGCGGTGCCGAGCCCAAGTTCGCCGACCTCGTTGCGATGGCCGCCGCGACCGACTCGCTCTCCTCCTTCAAGGCGACGACCAGCTCCGCTAAGTCCCCTTCCTCGCTTCCGGCGGCGAAGAGGACGGGCGCGACTGACGTCATTCCTCGCAACAGCGGGGCCTCTCCTCCCTCTCGCTCGCAGGCAAGCTCAAGTGGACGGCCGACGCCGTCGCCTGGCAAGCCACTCACCCGATCGCGACTCGCGCCTCGTGGTCTGACAAGTCCGGCACGGGCACGACGCTCCGCACCGACTTGCAGTGCTTCAACTGCGGTGAGTGGGGCCGCCACTACTGAAGGCGTGCCCTCGCCGAGGAAGGACCAAGGCCATTGTCATTGCCGCCGCTCGCTAACCTCGGCGAGTCCTCTTCCTCTTCTCCCGTCCTGTCGCCTCTCCCAGGACTCCGGCCTCCTCGAGGAACTGGACGAGGAGGTCTCGAGCCCTCGCTTGAGACGGGAAAGCCTAAGGCGTGAGTGCACTGCCCCGCACTCGCGCCCAAGGCACCTCCCTGGGCTCCCCTTCCTTCGTCCGCTCCCCATGATGAGCCAGTCGGGACTCCTCCCGAGGGCTCGCCCGAGGACGGAGAACTCTCCCCGCGTCGCGCTTCTGAGGGAGTCGGCGCTGCGTCTCCCTTGCCCCCGTTTGTCCCTCTCGTAGCCCCAGTCGTCGCGTCGGCCTTGGTCGGCGCGACGAAGCCTGCTCTGCAACCTGATCGTTCTTCCGGCTCTGCCGATGACCGTGACGGAGAGTGGGTGGTGGTCGAGCGCGGCAAACGCAAGAAGAAGGCCACGCGCCGGCCGTCCCGTACCCCTCCTCCCGTCGAGCCCGTCATTGCGCCCGCGCCTCTCTCGCTCCCCGTCGTCTTCGGTGGCGAGCAGGACGGATCCGCACTGATTGATTCGGGCTTGCAGGCCGACGTACTTTCTCCGCACGTCGTCCACGCCCTCAACCTCGTCGTTCGCCGCCTCGAGGCACCGCTCCACGCCGCGCTGGCCGCCGAAGGCGAGGGCGTCCGCCTGTCGCTCTTCACGACGGTCACGGTCAAGGTCGGCGACATCGTCATTCAGGACCGTCCCTTCTTCGTCACGCCCCTCCCGTCGGGTATCGACGCCATCCTCGGCGTCCCGTGGCTCGCCGACACGGGCACCGCCGTGTCCTCCTCGGCGCTCTTCTTCCTCCCCGCCGGCCCGTCCTCGCCCATCTTCGACTTCAACTCGCGCTCGTACCTCTCCCCCTCGCCGCGAGACCTCACCAACCTTGGCTTTACCGACAAGCCGCTGGACGAGGTGCAGGTCGCAGCGTTCTTCCTCTGCGCGCTCCAGGCCGGCGCGCCCGTCGAGGACCTCGAGCGACTGGCCGACGCGATCACCCTCGAGCCGTACAACCCGCTCCTCGACGACGAGTTGAACGACTCTCGCAAGCCCGATCTATCGGCGGACGAGAGCGCAGCCGCGCTGGCCGACCTTCTCAACGAGTACGACGACGTCTTTGTCGATGAGCTACCGGGCCTCCCGCCTTTCCGCCCCGTCAACCATGCCATCGAGCTCGTCGACGACGACGTGCTGGTCCGGCCGCGTGCAATCCGCATGCCGGATCGGTACGCCGCGCAGTGGACCGCCCACCTGCGCAAGTTCGTCGAGTCCGGGTTCTGGGCGCCCGCGGCGCTCGAGTCGGCGTGCTCTATGTTCGCCGTGCCCAAGAGCGACAAGACGCAGGCGCGGTTCGTTGTCAATCTCAAGCCGCGCAACATCAACACCAAGAAGCTCGCCTCGCCAATCCCCGACATGAAGCAGGTCCGGCACCGGCTCGCGTCGCACAAGTACCGCTCGAAGCTGGACTTCAAGAACGCGTACGAGCATGTGCACCTCGAGGACTCGTCCGTTCCCCTCTCGGGCTTCGTCACCCCGTCGGGAACCTTTGTTTCCCGAGTCATGCAGCAGGGCGATTGCAACGCGCCCGACACGATGCACCGCGTGTGCTATCTCATGTTCAGGCGCGCCATCGGCCGCTTCCTCGACGTCTTCTACGACGACGTCTTCGTCTTCTCGAACACCCGCCGCGCGCACCTTCGCTACCTCAAGATCATCTTCACCTCGCTCCGCCACTACCAGTTCTTCCTCTCGAGGTCGAAGGTCGAGTTCATGTCGTCGTCGCTCGAGGCCCTCGGGGCCATCTTCGACGACGAGGGCCTGCACATATCCCGCCAAGTGGGACGCGATTCGCGACTGGCCGACCCCGCGCAACGCCAAGGACGTTCTCCGCTTTATGGGCACCGTCGGCTGGCTCGCAGATCACCTCCCGCGGGTGAACGAGATCGCGGCGCCGCTCACTCGTCTCACGGGCAAGGTCGACTGGAACTGGTCGCCGGCGTGCGACCTCGCCTTCTCGACGCTCAAGTCCCTCGTTCCCGAGACGCTCAAGCCGCTCGACCACGTCAAGGTCGACTCGGGCGAGGAGACGATCTACCTCGTCACCGACGCCTCGATCTACGGTTGCGGCGGTTGGCTCGGGCAGGGCGTGCAGAGCGCACTCTCCTCGAGCTCGATGCGAGAGGAGGCGGTCTGCGTGCTCGTACGACGGAGAGAGGGACTCGCCGAAGTAATAGTGACATGAGTGTAGATTCCTGAGCGGAAGGAAGGGAGGGAGGGGATCGCTAGAGGACAAGAGGGGATCCGAAGTCGCTACAACATCCCGCGCGCGCCATCACTCAACCCCCGCACTCGGCTTGACCATCCCGACGACGAAGGAGGAGGGGTCTGCGAGCGAAGGGGACATCAACAGCGACGTTCGGGTAAGAAAGAGAGAGGAAAGGACTCAGCAGATGTCCTTGACGAGCGAGGAAGCGGAGGAAGCGGATGCGGACTTAGCACCCACCCCCCTTAGAACGGAGCGTATCCGGAGGGTGGCGAGGAGCGCAACGACACGCGAGCGCGAGCCGCGGGTGGACGACCTGGAGGCGGGCTGCGGCGCTCGGCGGGCGGTCTTTGCCGCCTCGTAGTCGTCGACGAGGGCTTGGGCGTTGACCTTGAGCTCCTCGGCGTCGACCCACTCGTCCCAGCGCGCGGCCCAGCCGAGCCAACGGATCTTGTACTTGAGACGCCCGCGGACGGTCTTGTCGCCGACGATCTTCTCGACTTCCCACTCGGCGTTCGGGTCGTCCGTCACGCCGATGGCAGGCGGCGGGTTGGCGAACGCGCGGGACGGGAACCGGATGTCGTCGTTCGGGTACCACGGGCGGAGCTTGGATGCGCCGGTGGATCTTGAGGTACGACGGCAGCTCGAGGGTGTACGTCGACGTGGAGGAGTCGATGGCCGTGATGGTGAACGGCCCGATGTACTTCGGGATGAACTTGCCCGAGAGGGCCTGCGGGAAGCGGAGCGACGACGCTGAGAGGTACGCCTTGCCGCCGACGACGAACGTGCCGGCGTCATCGCGGCGGTGACGATTCTCCTGTACCGTCATCGCGACGCGCGCCGAGAGGATCGCGTCGGTCGCGACGAGTGCGTTCGTACGCGCGCGCTCGGCGAACTCGTCCGAGCGGAGGTTGCCCGATTCGTGCGCGACCGCGGGGGCGAAGGACGGGACGAGGCCGTGCACGACCTCGAAGGGCGCGAGCCCCGTCGGCGCAGATGTTGCGCTGTTGAGCGCGAAATCGCACGTGGGGAGGACCGACACCCAGGAGACGGGGTCGTCCTCGCACAACGCGCGGAGGATGGCGCCGATCGACTTGTTGGTGACCTCGGCGCGACCGTCGGTCTGCGGGTGTGCCGAGGTCGACATCTTGAGCTTGACGCCGAGGATCTTGTAGAGCGCCGTCCAGAACGACGAGACGAACTTGGGGTCCCTGTCGCTCACGATCGACTGCGGGAGTCCGAAACGAGAGACGACGAACCGGAAGAACCGCTCGGCGACGTCGGGCGCCGTGGCCGTCGAGGGGAGGGGCACGAGGACGACCATCTTGGAGACGTAGTCGGTGACCGAGAGGACCGAGTCGACGACCTCGCCATAGTGCCTGACGGAGGGGAGCCCGACGACGAAGTCCATGCCGACCTGGAGCCACGGCTGCGACGGCACCGCGACGGGGTGGAGGAGGCCGAGCGGACGCTGCGTGGTCGACTTGCTGCGGGCGCAGGTCTCGCACCCTCGGACGTACGCGTTTACGTCGCGGGCGAGGTGCGTCCAGAAGAACGAGCGGCGCACCGTGTCAAGCGTCTTGCGGAAGCCGAGCCCGACGGACTTGTGCGCTGTCTCGACGCCCATTCGACGAAAGTCGTGCCGTCGCGATGAGTCGGTGAGGGCGGTAGCCGAGAGGCGGCCGCGGGGAGGACCAGGCGCCGACTCCGCGGTCGTGGAGGAAGACGAGTCGCCGCGACGGCGAAGTCCGAGTGCTGCGCGGGCGAAGTCGAGGATTGTCTTGCAGAGGGGATCGATGGCGGTGGCTGCGCGGAGGGACGAGAGGAACGCTGCGGGCAAGGAGGTCATCATCTCGATCGTCGCAGGAGCAGCGAGAGAGAGAGAAGACGCAGCTTGGGTCGAGTTGCGGGAAGGCGCGAGAGCCGCGTCAATCCCGCCATGAGCATCTTGCCGCCCGCGACAGCTCCGAGTTGAACTGGATGTCATCGTCATGAGCGGAATCGCTCAATCGCCAGGGAGGACGACGTCCTCGAAGTTCGCGAGGCGGAGAGCGAGTCGGCGATGGCGTCATCTTGCCGATGAACTTCCATCGGAAGTCGATTTCGCTGAGCGCTCTCCCACGCGCACGTGCCGCCTCGTCTGCTTGGGCGGCTGGTCCCAGTACGTCTTGAGCGGCTCGTGGTCGCAGACGACCGTGAACGGAACCCACGACGTGCTCGCATCTTCTTGCAGCCGACGAGGACGGCGAGGAGCTCCTGGTCAGTCGTCGAGTAGTTCTTCTGCGCCGCGTTGAACTTGGACGAAGAACTTGACGGGCGCGCCGCCTCGCACGCCGAGCCCTGGCCGAGCCAGCCGCGACTCCGTACATGGATGCGTCGGTGACGAGGAAGAGCGCTTCGGCGCCCGAGTCGACGGCGGCCGCATCGAGAGGCCGGAGCACCTGCGGAACGAGAGACTTGAGCAGCTCAAATGCGAGGTCGCATTGAGGAGTCCAGTTCCAGTCGACGTTCCCGGTCAATCGCGTCAACGGCGCGGCGATCTCGTTGACGCGCTCCAGGTGATCTCCCATCCAGCCGACCGTGCCCATGAAGCGCAGGATATCCTTCGGATTCTGCGGCTTCGGCCAGTTCTTCACCATCTCCCACTTCTCCTGCACGACGTGCAGACCCTCGTCGTCGATGATGACGCCGAGTGCCTCGAGCGAGGGCGAGAAACTCGACCTTCAACGCGAGGAAGAAGCGGAAGTGACGCAGTGTGGTGAGGATGATCTCGAGGTACCGGAGGTGTGCGCGGCGGGTCTTGGAGTAGACGAAGACGTCGTCGTAGAACACGTCGAGGAACCTGCCGATCGCCTTCTGGAACATGAGGTAACAGACGCGATGCATCGTTTCGGGCGCGTTGCGGTCGCCCTGCTGCATCACCCTCGACACGAAGGTCCCGTTCGTCGTAACGAACCCGGAGAGCGGGACGGAATCGGGCTCGAGGCGCACCTGCTCGTACGCGGCCTTGAAGTCCAGCTTCGAGCGGTACTTGTGCGAGGCGAGACGGCGGCGGACGAGGCCCATGTCGGGAATCGGCGAGGCGAGAGCGACGGTGTTGAGGTTCCGCGGCTTGAGGTTGACGACGAAGCGCGCCTGCGAGCGATCGTGCTTCGGCACGGCGAACATGCTGCATGCCGAGTCGAGCGCCGCCGGGGACCAGAAGCCCGCGTCGACGAACTTGCGGAGGTGAGCGGCCCACTGCGCCGCGTACTGCTCCGGCATCTTGATCGCGAACGGGCGGACCTTCTTCTCGACGTCGACGAGGTCGATGCTGTGGTTCACGGGGCGGAAAGGAGGGAGGCCCGGCAGGTCATCAACGAAGACATCGTCAAACTCAGCGAGAAGAGCCGAGAGACGCGCCTGAGTCTCCTCGCCCGTCAAGTCCTCGGCGCTGGGGTCGTCCGTCTCGTCGTCGAGAAGCGGGTTGTGCGGCTCGATGCCGACGCGGTCGAGGAGCGGGTCGATCGTCTTCGGGTCGACGCCCGCCTTGATCGCGCAGAGAAGGAACGACTCGAAGTCGCCCGTCGTCATTGGCGCGTCGACGAACCCGAGATCGACGAGGTTGCGGTCGGGCTGCTCGACGAAGACGCCGTTCTCGAAGTCGTAGACCGCGGACGAAGGGAGCTCTTTCGCGACGTAGAAGAGCGACATCGCCGAGACGGCGGTGCCCGAGTCGCGGAGGAAGGGGGTACCGAGGATGGTGTCGATGCCGGGCGGGAGAGGTGCAACGAAGAAGGAGCGGTCGGCCAACTCGATGTCGCCAACCTTGAGGTCCGAGACGGCGAAGAGACCGAGGCGGACGCCCTCGCCGTCGGTTGCCAGCGACGCATGGACGGGAGCGTCGAGGCGCCGTACGTCGAGCTGGAGGCGATGGACGAGGTCGGGCGAGAGCACGTCGGCCTGAGCGCCCGAGTCGATGAGCGCCGTGCCCGCGACGTCGCCGAAGGACGCCGGTGCCGTGAGCGGGTCGGGTGCGACGGCCGGAGGGGCCGGAGGGGCGGACGAGGGGGGACGGCGCGATGCCCGCTTCTTGCGCTTCTTGGTCGACTTGGTCTCGCTGATCTCCCACTCGCTGCCTCCCGAATCCGAAGGGACGGGCATAAGACCGCGTTGCAGCGACTCATGGACAGGAGGCTCGTCCGGGGACGAGCCCGGCGGCGAGGAGATGGCAGGGAACAAGGAAGACGACGACAAAGCGGTCGAGGTGGTGGCCGATGCGTGTAGCGGTGCAAGGAGGGGCGGCGCTGCGTGATCGACCGAGACGGCCGTCCCCTCAGAAGCGAGAGCACCCCGTCTCGGGCGCGGGGCCTCGGAAGGTGCGAGAGCTTCATCATCGGGAATGGGAAGAAGGTGAGCCCGGGAGCGGGACGCGCAGAGTGGGCAGGCCTCTACGCGTCGTCCCCATTTCCCGACGAGTCGGAAGACGAGGACCCCTCAGTCACGACGTTCGGGTCGGACGTCCCCGGGCCACTCGTCGCGGGGGAGGAAGACTGCGAGAGCGGGGACTTGCCCATGGACATGCGCTGGAGCGCGGCAATGATGATCACGTCGGGATCCTTGCGCGACTTGGTGCACGCCTTCGACCAGTGGCGGCCGACCTCGCCGCAGTTGTAGCAGCGCATGTCGCCACTCGTCACCGGCGCCTTCGGGTCGTGCCAGTCGTTCTCCGAGCCGACGAGGTACTTCTGCTGCCACTCGCGAGCCGCTTTGAGCCAATTCGACGGCGGCTTGCCGACGGGGGGCGGCGAGGACGACGAACCCTGCCGGGGCGGTGCATCAGTACCCGTCGCCTTCCTCGTCGAGGAAGAGGAAGAGGACGTAGCGGGTTTGTCCGCGCGGCGGAAGGCCGAAAGCGAGTCGGTTTGCGCCGCGATGTTGACCGTCTCGGCGAAGGTGGGCTCGCCGACGCCGAGAGCCTTGCGCGCGGCTATCTGCGTCTTGACAAAGTCGAGGACGTTGTAGTTGAGCCCGGCAACGAACGTCGACTTGCGGTCGAGGTCGGAGATGAAGCGGTCGAGACACGCCGTCGCCAGGGCGTCGACCTTGGCGCCGAAGTCCCGCGCACGCATGGAGCCCTGACGAGCGTTGCGGTACGCCATGAACGCCTTCTCGACTGCCGCGTCGTCCGTCCAGTGCGCCTTGACGGCCTCGAGGACAGCGCGGAGCGAGACGAAAGGCGCCCTCGAGTTGGCGGCGTCGAACCAGACCTGCGGCGAGATGCCGTCGGCACCCGAGTCCGACGAGAAGAGCGTCCGGATCGCGTAGAAGATCTCCGGCGTCGCATGCTCGCCGATCCGCGAGTCGAGCGCGACGCCATGCGAGCCCAGGTAAAGGGTGACGGAGCGCGCCCAGTTCTCGCGCTCCGTGTAGTCGAACTTGCCAGTCCACGGCTTCGGCTCCTTGACCTTGAGCTTGACGGACAGGGTGACCGGCGGCGAAGAGGAGGGGGGACGAGCGAGGGGCGTAAACGCGTACTGCCGGCCCGGCGGTGCGGACGCCGTCCGTCTCGCGTAGAGCGCCTCGAGGCGATCTGCCTCCGCGCGCGCGGCGTCGACCTTGCGGCGGAGGACGTCCGGCTCCGCATCGGCAGCGGACTCGCGAGGGGCGGGGAAGCCGTGAGCCCGCTCGGAAAGGAGGTCTTCCTCCTTCAGCCGCTGCTCCTCGGCGGCCCAGCGCGCCCGCTCCTCCTGCTCGAGGGCATCGCGGCGCGCCTGCGCTTCTGCCTCATACCGCGAACGCGCCGCCTCCCGCCTCACCGCCGAGCCATCCGAGACCCGCGACGCTGCCAGCGAAGCAGGTGCTCTGAAGCTCGGTGACAAGCGCGGGTCCGACTGCCCACCTGCCTCGCCTGCGATGGTCGAGTGGTGGGAGGGGTCGACCTGCTCGACGAGCGCGTTCCGGATCCAGACGCGGCCGGGGTCGGAGTGGTGGGAGGCGTTGGAGGACGCGCGAGATGGCGGATCCTCGTCAGGGAATGGTGCCATGGTGAGAGGAGGGGGACGAGGTTGAGACGGATGCGGGGAGGAAGTAGCGGTACGACCAGATCGCGCGGTGAGGAACGTGTCGAGGTCGCTGAGCGAGTACTCAGGCGTAGCACCGACGAAACGGGCCGAGCGGCGGAGTGGGGCGCGAGGGAGGGAGAGGGAGGAGTCGGAGGATGAGGAGGATGGGGAGGAGTCGGCGTCGCCGGCGGAGGACTGTGCCGGGGAGGGGGGTTCGCCAACGGTGGTAGTGCTCTGCTGGGAGGAGCTATGGGCGGAAATGGTAAAGGTACTCTACTATTAAAAAAGTGCAGAGCGCACTCTCCTCGAGCTCGATGCGAGAGGAGGCGGTCTGCGTGCTCGTACGACGGAGAGAGGGACTCGCCGAAGTAACAGTGACTCGAGTGTAGATTCCTGAGCGGAAGGAAGGGAGGAAGGGGATCGCTAGAGGACAAGAGGGGATCCGAAGTCGCTACAACATCCCGCGCGCACCATCACTCAACCCCCGCACTCGGCTTGACCATCCCGACGACGAAGGAGGAGGGGTCTGCGAGCGAAGGGGACATCAACAGCGACGTTCGGGTAAGAAAGAGAGAGGAAAGGACTCAGCAGATGTCCTTGACGAGCGAGGAAGCGGAGGAAGCGGATGCGGACTTAGCAGGGCGAGTCGCTCGCGAAGGCGCGTCCTTTCCGTTTCTTCTCCTCGAAGTTTAACGGCGCGCAGCGCAACTACTCGACAACGGACCAAGAGCTCCTCGGCGTCTTCACGGGTGTCAAGAAGATGCACGAGCATCTCGTCGGCTACAAGTTCGTCGTCTGCTGCGACCACCAGCCGTTGCGCACCTACTGGGAGCAGCCACCGCGGCAGACTCGTTGTCACGTCCGCCTGTGGGAGTCGCTCGCAGAGTACGACTTCTCCTGGGAGTTCACGCCGGGCAAGAGGAACGTCCTCGCCGACACGCTCTCCCGCATCGCCGAAGCCGACGATTCGCTCACGCTCCCGCCCGCAATCGAGCCGGTCCCGTCAAGCGACGATCCCGACCCGTTCCCGACCGCGACGCAGACGGGCGGCAAGATGGTCATCGCCGCCTTCGTCGCCGCCCTCGTCGGCTCGCGGGCCTCGCCCAGAGCTACGTCCTCCCCTTCCTCCCTCCTCGAGCGCGGCGACCTGGCTGACGAGCCTCCATCCGTCGGCCCTGCGTCGCTGCGTGCAGGTTCCGCCGCCGACCCGCTCTGCAAGAAGGTCGCGAGCGATCCGCGTCCTACCCGTCCTTCGCGATCGAAGACGGCTGCTCTACGCGTCGGTCGACGCAGTCTGGCGGCTCGTCGTTCCGCCCGGACGCGTCGACCCCGCAGCACTCGCCACCCCGGGCGCGACCGCGCCAACGTTCGTCGAGCTCGCCTGCGACCACGCGCACCGACTCGTAGGCCACCAAGGCGTCCGCAAGACCTCGCGCCGCGCGGCAGCTGTTCTGGTGGTCGACCATGGTGGGCGACGTCGATCGCTACTGCCGCGGCTGCGAGCCGTGCGGGCGCGGCAAGGCGTTGAACCAGCGCCCGCTCGGTCTCCTCGCCGCTCTCCACGCCGACGCAGCCGTTCCAGCAGGTCGGCATGGACTTCATGACGTCGCTGCCGCCCATCCCGGCGTCCGGTCTCGTCGTCGACGCCATCCTCACCGTCACCGACTACCTCAGCAAGATGTCGATCCTCATTCCACTCTCGTCGACCGCGACGGCACCGCAAGTGGCCGACCTCTTCCTCGAGCACGTCGTTCGCCGGTTCGGCCTTCCCGCGGCGATCGTCAGTGACTGCGACCCCAAGTTCACGTCGAAGTTCTGGGCGACGCTCACAGCGCGACTGGGCATCAAGCTCCGCATGTCGACCTCGGCGCACCCGCAGACGGACGGGCTCGCCGAGTCCACGAACCGCACCGTCGGGCAAACGCTCCGCATCCTCTGCGAGGACAAGCCGGACTCGTGGCTCTCCCACCTCATCGCGTGCGAGATTGCGCTCAACGCCTCACGCCACTCGTCCACCGGGATGGTCCCGTACGCCGTCGTTCACGGGTTCTCCCCGTCCTTCTTCCCGGGCGTCGGCGCGGGCGCCGACGCCGGTGATCTCGGCGCAAATGGCTTCGCGGATCTCGCGCGGCTCAACGCCCTCCGCGCTTCGGACGCGATCATCGCCGCGCGCGTTGCCATGACGTTCCAGGAGAACAAGAAGCGCCGCTCGGACGTCGGGCTCTTCAAGTTGGGCGATAAGGTCTACCTCTCGGCGACCAGTGTGCGCTTCCCGGCGGGTCTCGCCGGCAAGTTCATCCCGCGGTTCATCGGTCCGTACCCGATCACCGCCATGGACCCGTCGACCAGCACATACACGCTCGACCTGCCCGCGCACCTTACGATCCATCGCCGCGTCCACGCCTCCAAGTTGCGTCCTCATTACCCCAACGACAACGACGCTTTCCCGTCACGCGCGTTCGCCGAGCCTCCGCCCGTGGTCAACGTCGACGAGGCGGGCCACGCGCAGTACATCATCGAGAAGATTGTCGCCGATCGTCTCAAGGCTGGCGTCAAGGAGTACAAGGTGCGCTACCTCGGCTACTCCGCCGGGAGCGACCTGTGGCGCCCGCGCTCCGAGCTTCTCAAGCTCGCGCGCGAAACCCTCGACGCCTATGACGCGCTCCGCGCGGCTCGCGCGGCCCAGCGCCCCAAGGGTGCGAGGGCGGCCGCGAAGGCTGGACGCACGGGGGTCGTAGCGCTCCTCGCTCCCCTCGTCTCGTCCGCACGCTCCGTTCTTGGGGGGGTGCTGCCCGCCTCCTTGACTTCGTCTTCCTCATCGGGCTGCTCGGGTCCTACCGCTGCTAAGTCCCCTCGCTCTCTTCTCTAGTTGAACGTCGCTTACGGACTCCTCTCGCCCGCAGACACCGCGAACGGAGGATGTAGACGGTTCCCTCAACTTGCGCGACGGCGCGCCTCCTCCGTAGCCGCCCCTCCTCTCTTGTTCTTCAGCGTTCCCCTCCCCCTCCCTCGATACTCTCGAATTCGAGCTCAAGTCACTATTTACGAGCGCCCCGACCTCGTCCTGCTAGCCGCCTGATCTCGCGTCGCCGCGCTGAGGCTGGTGCGCCTTGCACTCCCACACTTCTCGAGACTCGGGTTGTCCCTTGCCGGTTGCCCGCCATCGCACTTTGCTGAGAGGCCAGGGTGCCCTCGCGAACTGGTCAATACTATGCACACACCTCGACACCTTCAGTGTCTGTGGCGTTGCTCAAGCAAAGTGCAATGATTTGTTCGCCACACTTGCACCCGATTTGTTCGCCACACTTGCACCCGAGTTGCGCAAAAAGAAGGGGCAGAGAGCGTCTGCAGGACAAAAAGAAAGGCGTGACTGGGGATCGAACCCAGGTTGGCTGGAGTTGCACTAGTCAGAACCAGCAGTACTAACCACTATACTATCTCGCCTTGTGCGGGCCCTTTACTAAGTGCTGTTTTACATCAAGCAGACGTGCCGCAACGCTGTGAGATGCTTCAAATCTAGCCTGGATGGCTCAGGCCTCAGGCCGAGTGCAATGAAAGCAACCCACAACTCTCAGCCGTTTGCCCAGGTCAACCTCGACCTCGACCTCTCGCAGTCTCCTTGTTGCTCGCACCTAGGCAGTACTTGAAGCCCGGGTACATGCGTATCAAGCCCCCGGACTTCCGCTCCGCATCCCGCGCATTTTGCTCCTCCTGAGGCAGCAGTACTTGTGTTGCGCGCATGCTGTGCATTTGATTTCTGCATCAACCACACTCGCGCCGAGCAAAAACTTGGAGAACCAGGGAGTCGAACCCTGCGCCTCTCGCACACGAGGTGCTAAGCGAGCGCTCTACCGATGAGCTAGATCCCCTTATATGCGTCGAGCGATGCGCACAGGCATATATACCGTGTAAAGGGCAGTGTGACGCCCTGCACTCTGACCTCCTCCCAGTGAGCCTCGTACTTCCTCTCAGTGAGCCTCGTACTTCCTCCCAATGAGCCTCGCCTGATGTGCCAGATGCACCAGACATGGGAGGCCATCGCTTCTGCAGTGGCCACATCCTCTTCCAAGTGTTTCTTCGCCTACAACTGCTCCGTACTCACACATTGCGCACTCTCTGAAAAGCACAGCTTGGTCACGCTGCAGGAGTGAAGGGGCACAGAGAGCGTCAGAGGCGGGGTGGGGGTGGGAGTTAGCCGGGTGGCCTCGAAGATGGCAACTGCACAGACCAGTGAAATAGACGGACCTGGAGTTCGTACACAAATTCGGTTCCCTTTGATGGCATTGTGCGTCAGCACCATGCGAAAGGCAGAGAGAGCGGAGCAGGGCGCACCCAGTGGCTCGCCGTGTACTGCGAAGCATGAGAGAGACGGCATCAGTACGTAAAGATACACAAAGTACTACACACCCGGGGCGATCGAGGGGCGTGAAAGACCACGGAAGTCAACCACCTCCCCCCTCTCCGCCCCTTCTCCCTCTGCACTCTGCGCTCCTCCTCAGCCACACCGCCGGAGTCCTACCCCTTGCTCCTGCAGCAGCCGGCATCCGCCTCCTCCGCATCGTTGCTCCTCAAGGATACACACTGAGTAATGTTTCCACTCTATCTCTTCTCTGTCCCTGAGTGTGCAAGGCGCACCAACCTCAGCACGGCAACGGCGAGACCACGCGGCTAGCAGGGCGAAGTCGGGGCGCTTGTAAATAGTGACTTGAGCTTGAACTCGAGAGTATTGAGAGAGGGGGAGGGGAACGTTGAAGGACAAGAGGGCAGGGGAGCGGCTACAACGGAGGCACGACCTGCAAAGTTGAGTGAAGAACCCGAGCAGCCCGACGAGGAGGAACCCGTGGAGGCGGGCATAGCAGAGCGTCGCTCTTTCCCCTGTGCCGCAGACCACCCCAACCAATTGTCAGGCCGGTCAAGGTGTGCAGGAGCCGAGGGATGGTGCAGAGGGAGTGCTGTGGTGAGCAGCTACATACACAAGAGGGGCGGGCAGAAAAGGCGGGCGGAGCCTGCACTTGAGTGCTCTCTTCCGGAGCCATGTTGTCAGCCACGAGCTGAGAGGAAGATGAAGTGGCAAGAGAGCACACTTCCTGGCATGAGCGGCTGCGGTATGCCGTGCGCGGTGATAGTCGACCATACTGTGAGCGTGAAGCCTGGTCAGCAAGCAGAATCCGCAGTGCTGTAAGCGGTTCAGCACAGGGGCGTGTGAGACTGAGTCACAATGACACCAAGAGAGAGGTGCGCTGGCCATGCCCCTGCACAATCGGGCAAAGGAGGCAAAGGAGGACACAGCAGGGGCACCTGGCGCGTGTGATCGACCCGACGATGCAGGAGCTGTGTTGCATGCTTTGCATCCGCCTTTGTCACACACTGCAGCCTTCAGTAGCCTGCAACGCTCACCTTGAGGACCCCAACAAAGCACCTTCCTCCCGCTCAGGTGACAAAGTGTTACCACCCACGAGTCTTCTTTCCACCTGTTGCCCGCTTTCTCACAATTACTGACTGTAGAAGCGGGACCCGCGGGACATGTCAACCCTCCCTGCGTGGAAAGGAAGCAAGGAGGCAAGGATGCGAGGGGGGCCAGCTTGCACTGGGAGGCGTAGCCTGACTGACCTTCCTCCATACTGTACACACTCCTCTGAAAGCCTGTACATGTAGGCAGCTGGTCAAAAAGCCAGGATAAGGGACAGGAAACAGAGACCCATTGGCAGTAAACCCCCTCCTCTGCAGTTGAGAAGGTCGCGAGGTACATGTTCGATACGCAGGCCCCGTCACGTTCTTCAAACACAGTCCGATCTCATGCGTAAGTGAAGTGTCCCGGGGTGCTCCCTGGCTGGGGGCGGGGGGCATTGCAACTCTTTCTACCTCTGCTGGGGGCACTGCCCGAAGTCCAGACGTCAGCACAGCTCTTCTCCTTATGTAGGCTAGTCTGTCCTGCGAGATGACAGTCCTCAAAACCTCGCTAGAGCGCTGTGGCACGGAGAACTCTAACACGCGCCACCGGCCAACTCGGCGCCTTCAGTCGCCTTCGGTCGCTGCAGTTTGCCAAGTTCTGTTGCCCGTTGCCTCCTGCTTTGCCCATCGCATGCTGCTACATGTGCAGCAACGACCCGGGGTTCAAGCACACTGAGAATCCGGAGAGAAGCGGATGAAGCAGAAGCAACTCCTCCTTCCAGTGTGCAAGCGCAAAAAGATCCCTGTACATTCCGTCTATGAGCATTCCTCCGACAGCACACAGCACACTACGCCTTCCCTGTGAGCTGGAGCCCCTGCCTCCGGAGCTGTTCCTGCTTCGCGCGCGCATCATCCGCTGCACCCGCCGCCGCTGCCTCATCCTTCTCAGTTGCCTCGGCAATGGCACGGCGCTCGGCACGGTCACGCTGCAGGAGTGAAGGGGCACAGAGAGCGTCAGAGGGGGGATGGGGGGTGGGAGTCAGCAAGGAGGACTCGAAGATGGCAACTGCACAGACCAGTGAAATAGACGGACCTGGAGTTCGTACACAAATTCGGTTCCCTTTGATGGCATTGTGCGTCAGCACCATGCGAAAGGCAGAGAGAGCGGAGCAGGGCGCACCCAGTGGCTCGCGGTGTACTGCGAGACGTAGCGGAACAGCTTGCCGTGCGCGTCCGCGCGCTCCTCCGCCGGCATGGTCAGCGCCTGGTGGATCGCCTCGCCCGTCTCGGCCGTGTTCCAGGGGTTGACGATCAGCGAGCCGTTGAGCGAGTGCGCTGCGGGCGAACGACGGGAGGGAGGTCAGCGGGTGTCGACGATGCGGCGGATTGTGCCCGTGCGTGCAGCGCTGATCTACGTAGAAGCAGCTTGACAAGCATGGCGATACCACCGACGTCTACAGGGGAGGCACAGGAGAGAGGGAGGAGGGGAGGGAACGCACCGGCGCCGGCAAACTCGGAGAGGATGAGCACGCCGTGGCTCTGCTGCTGGCACGCGATGTACTCGTACGCGACCTGTGTGCACACTTGCCGTCAGCGCGCGCACTACCCGGGAGAGACCCGAGAGAGAGGACGCACGAGGTTCATGCCGTCGCGGGTCGACGTGATGAGGCACGCGTCCGAGACGGTGTAGAGCGCGGTGAGCTCCGAGAAGGGCACCGAGCGGTGCATGAAGTGGATGGGCATCCAGTCGACGGTGCCGAAGCGGCCGTTGATGCGGCCGACGAGCTCGTTGACGCTCGCGCGCAGGTTCTGGTACTCCTCGACGTCCTGGCGCGACGGGACCGCGACCTGGACGAGGACGACCTTGCCGATCCACTCGGGGTGCTCCTCGAGGAAGACCTCCATGGCGTGGAGCTTCTGCGGGACACCCTTGATGTAGTCGAGGCGGTCGACGCCGACGATGAGCTTGACGCCCTCGAAGCGGCGGCGGAGCGTCGCGATGCGCTGCTGCACCTGGTCCTCCTGCAGGGCCTCGAGGAACTGGCCCGGCTCGATACCGATCGGGAACGTCCCGACCGTCGCGTGCCGGCCGACGAGCTCGATGCGGTTCGGCGTGCACTTGAGCCCGAGCAACCGCGAGCACGACGACAGGAAGTGGCGCGCGTAGTCGTACGTGTGGAACCCGATCAGGTCGCAGTTGAGGATACCGAGCAGGATCTCGCGGCGGACGGGGAGCGTGCTGCGGGCGGGTGCGTACGCGTCAGTTCTCACGCTCCTTCACGCACATCCTCGAGAACGCGCGCGCACCGGAAGACCTCGGACGAGGGGAAGGGCGTGTGAAGGAAGAAGCCGATCTGGACGTCGCCGACGTAGTTGGCGCCGTGCGTGCCGTTGACGCCATTGCCGTCCGGCGAGCGGCCGTTCTTGGCCGCGTCCGGGCCGAGAGTCAGCCCCTCAAACATGGCCTTGACGTCGCGCTGGCCGTTCTCGCCCATCGAGCTCGCGTCCCTTCCGAGGAGGTCGCGCAGGAAGACGGGGACGAGGCAGAGGTGGTAGTCTGCAAAGCGTGCACGTGCGTCAGCCACCTGCACCTCCTCGCGTGAAAGGGAACTGGAACGCACCCTGGACCCAGACAATGTCGCCCGACTTGACCTCCTTCTGGATCGCCTCGGCAAAGAGGAGGTTGGCCTGGCGGTACGCGAGCCAGTCGGTCTCGTCGAACTGGATCTCACCCGGGTGGTCTGCCGGCGCGCATGCTTGTCAGCTCGGCGGGCTCGGTGAGAAGGCGAGCGAGCGGAAGAACGCACAGTGGAAGAAGGGCCAAAGGATCGAGTTGGAGAAGCCGTTGTAGTAGCGCTCTGCGACCTCCTCCGAGATGTAGACGGGGATGCAGCTGAACTCCTCGGACAGCTTCTTGGTGATGAAGTCGCGGTCAATCTCGGGGACGTCGAAGCCTGCGGATTTCAGGAGCAAGTGTCAGTGACGCTGGACGAGGTGGGGGATCGTCGCAGGGTTGCGGGCGGCGCGACTGACCAGGCCAGCCGATCCACTGCGTGCAGAGGGAGATGTCAGTACAGGGCAGAGAGGCGCAGGAGCGAGGGAACGCACGACAAAGTCCATCTTCTTCTTGCATCCCGAGAGCGCCGAGGCGAGGCCGCCGCTCGACACAGAGAAGCGGTAGCCGCCCTCTGCGGAGGGGTCGGCGGTGACCGAGACGGGGAGGCGGTTGGCGACGACGATGAGCTGGCCGCCGTGGCTGGTGAGGCGCGAGGTGTGGAACGAGGTGTCGCTCGAGACGGAGCGGGAGCGGGCGAGCGACGCGGGGGTGCGGTCCGACGCGACCATGGCTGCGGCTGCTGTGTTTTGTGCGAGTGTGTGGTGCTAGCGAGAGCTCTGCTGAGCGCGGGCGGGAGGAGCGAAGCCCAACCGAGGGCGAGCGCAGGCGACGCGACTTCGCGGTGACGCAGCGACGCGGGACGAGGTCTCACCCTGCGCGGTGCTGAGCGGCCTGTTGTGCTTGATAGACTACATCCTAGCACACCGTGCACTCTGATCGGATCTTGACCCGGGAGGAGACGAGCGCGGGTCTCTCGTTCGCGCGCCGACACCGCCTCGACCTCGACGCGCCCCTCCTCGCTCAGCTCTCACTCTCCGGCGCGCACAGGATGTCGTCCGGTCTGCAGGAACGCGAGAATGGTGCGTGCCCTCCCCCTTGCGTGCCCGCTCGCCCGCTCACGCTCTCGCGCCCCCGCAGGCGTGTCGTTCCTCCTGCTCATCTCGCGCCAGGGCAAGGTCCGCCTTGCGAAATGGTACACCACCATGAGCCCGCGGAACAAGTGTGCGTCTGCACGCGCCATCCCTCTCTCTCGTGGGCAAGCTGACCCCTCCTCCGCCTCCGACCCGCTCATCTCCCCCGCCGCTTCACGCTTGTGCACTCAACCGCGCACAGCCAAGATCGTCAAGGACGTGGCGCAGCTCGTACTCGCACGGCGGACGCGTATGTGCAACTTCCTCGAGTACAAAGGTGCGCTCCCCCTCCCCCTCTGCCCCCTCGGCACCCGCTGACCCTGGTGCGCGAGCGCAGACTCGAAGATCGTCTATCGCCGCTACGCGAGCTTGTTCTTCGTCTGCGGGATCGGCGCGCAGGACAACGAGCTCATCACGCTCGAGGTCATCCACCGGTCCGTCTTCCCCTCCACGCCTTCACGACTAGTCGCCGCTGACTTCCAGGATGTGCGCAGCTACGTCGAGGTTCTTGATCGCTACTTCGGCAACGTCTGCGAGCTCGACCTGTGCGGGCCGTTCCCTTCACCTCCGTCTCGCCCCCGCTGACCCGACCGTTCCTCCTCCGCATACACAGCATCTTCAACTACCAGAAGGCCTACGCCGTGCGGCCCGCCCCTCTCCCTCCTCTGCGCCTTGACGAAGAGTGCTGACGCTCCCGCACCCCCGCAGATCCTAGACGAGCTCCTCATCGCGGGCGAGATGCAGGAAAGCAGCAAGAAGAGCGTCTTGCGGGCGGTGCGCTCTCGCCTTCCCGACTGCTCGCGCCATCCGCCGCTGACACCCTTCGGATGCGCACGCAGGTCGGACAGGCAGACGCGATCGAGGAGCAGGAGCAGAGCGAGGACTCGCTCACGCGGCTGGGGCGGCCGTGAGCGCCACTCTCTTCCCGTTCTATGTTCTGCCGTGCGGCGTCGATACCCCCTTCTCCGCGGGCGAGATGTGTGTGCTTCCTCTCGCCGCGCTGTAACTGTAGAACCATGCATAGCACTTCGCTCCTCCCGCGCGCGCGCCAAGCAAGCGATAATCCCCAGCCCCCATCCCGCGCAGGGCTCTACTGCGCCTTCTTCCCCTCGAGCTTGGCGAGCTCGGCCTCCTCCTCCTTGTCCTCCTCCTCCTCGCGGATGTCGGTCGCGTTCACCCCGCGGAGGATCCGGAAGAGGATGCGCAGGATGAGGTACGTCCAGAAGGCGTTGACGAGCTGCAGAGCGAGGATCGGCGCGAAGATCTGGTACCTGCGCGCGAGCAAGACGAGGGTCAGCCCGGCGTGTGGTGGGCGATGAGGCGACCGCGGGGCAGAGAGGGACGGGACGCACTTCATCCACCTCGGGATCGCGCCGCTGCCGAAGCCGTAGAAAAGCCACCATCCCTTGTGGTCGCCGCTCGTCCACGAGCGGAACTGCGCCGGGACGAGGTCAAACTCGTGCCAGACGCTCCACAGGATGCGCAGGTTGAGGTAGTGGCGCATGTAGGTCCACACGCCGAGGAAGAAGACGAACGACGCCTCGGACGTGCGCTGCAGGTCGAGATAGTTGAGGCACTTGGACAGCTACGCGGCGAGGGGAGGATCAGCGCGCGCGTGGGAAGGGAGGAGAGGGAGGCGCACGGCGAGGCAGATGTCGGGCAGGTCCATCGAGACGAACACGGCCGTGCCGATCATCGTCAGGTTGATCATGTCTGTGCGCGGACGTTCGTCAGCCTCTGTCGAGAGCAACGGAGAGGAGCGAGACGCACAGGACCAGCCAACGAGCCAGAGCGTCACGATGTGGTGGATGACGAGCTCGCGGAAGTCGACGCGCGGCTTCTCGAGGCTGTACACCCTCGACGAGTCAGCGGCGCGCTTGAGCGAGCAAGGAGGGGGAGCGACGCACCCCATGACGAGGATGATCATCTGCTGAAGCCAGTATGAGCTACGTGGGCGATCCGGGTCAGCTCAGACACCTAGGAGGTGCACATAGGGAGAAGACGCACAACTGGAGGAGGTAATACGTCTTGAGCGGGCCGTCCATGCGCCTGCCATCGTGAGAGGGTCAGCATGTACTCCGGCTCGAGAGGACGGACGAGCGCGAGACGCACCAGTGCGGGTAGCCGAGCCAGAAGTGCTCTGTGTTGTACCACCACGACGGCTGGCGGCTCATGACGTACTGCGAGAAAGCGGCATGAGCACCACCTCGGGACGGGGAGGGGCGGAGGGTGCGGACGCACAAGGCCAAACGCGCCGCTCCACGAGAAGTAGACGACTGCGTACGCCTGCTCCATGAAGCGGACGACCTTGCCCTCGGTCCTCAAGCCGAGGCGGCGCGCAAGCGGGCGGATGAGGTACTCGGTAATGGCCTGGCGGATGAAGCTGAAGACGATGATATAGAACGCGAGGAACGCGAGATCCTTCGGGCCCTTGCCATACCGCGTGTGGTCGTCACCCGGGATCGGCGGCAGCGCGTACGAGATGCGCACGAGCGGCGTGAGCGGGTTGCTCTTGCCCTCGTCGAGGAGCGCGAGGTGGTCGAACGCGGCCCACGCGCCGACGGTCGCGGCGATGACGGGGAAGGTGCACTTGGGCTTGACGAGCCACGCGAGCGCGCCCGTCGGCTGCGTCCACGGCGCCTTGCCGCTCCCCTTGGTCTGCGTCGCGCCCTGGCTGTTGTGCGCCGTCGCGGTGGTCCCGACGGGCTGCGACGCCTTGTCGAGCGCGTTCAGCGTCTCCTGCGAGATGCTCGTCGCGCGCTTGCGGCCGGCCATCTTGCTCGAGCGAGTGGTGGAGGGAGGAGGAGCGAGGGCGTGTGCTTCCCCTCTTCGGCGCGAAGTGCGATCGGGCGTCCTCAAGCGATGCCCGCCCCCGCTCTCCGCTCGCTCACGTCGGCCCGCTCACACCGCTTACAGCATAACATCCTACAAAGAATCCCGCCGCCCGAACCCGCGCGTGAACGCGCCCAGCGTCGGCGTTTTTGGCGGCGCAGGCGACGGGACGAACCCAGGCAGGGGCGTCTTGGGCGGGCCGTCGAACAGGTGCTCGACGAAGAAGTCGGCGGTGCGGAAGCCGAAGTCGGAGCAGACTGGCGGGACGGGGGTGGTCAGCGCTCCCCGATCAGCGAGAGGGAAGAGAGCGAGCGTACCGAGGATTCCGCCGACAATGCCCGCAAGGCGGACGAGGAACTGCACGAGCGTCGAGGTCCGCTCGCGCACGGTGAGCGCCATCGGCTCGATGTCGAACTTGAAGAACATGCCCGGGACGCCCTTGCCGTGCTCCGTCTCGCGACTCATCTCGGTCACCGAGTACTGGTTCGTGTGCAGCACGCGCCGCGCAGCGTTCACGTACGTCGTAGAGACGACGCTGAGGAAGTACTGGAAGATGTGGAAGTCTGCGCGGGCGGTGGGGGTTCAGCGGGCGCGTGCGGGAGGTGGATAGGGCGGACGGACGGGCGCTGGTTACCTCGCTGCGGGGAGGGAGCGGGTCAGCTTGAATCACACAACGGAGAGGACGGAGCGTACACTGAGTTGTCGAGCGGCTGCACGATCCGCGGGAAGTACGGCCCGAAGGAGAACTCATGAATGACATGGCTGAGATTCATCACTGCGGGGAGCCTTGTCAGCGGCGGGACATCGAGGGGACGGCTAAGGGCTCACGAGCATGGTCGGTGTGCTCCCAGCTTAGGTAGCCGTGCCCGAGCGTGGTCTGCGGGACGATTGGGAGTCAGCGGCGCTGCGAGGGAGCAAGACGGGCTGAACGCACGATGTGCAGGTTCCCCGTCACCTTCTTGACCGTCATCGAGCCGTAGATCTGCATCTTCTTGTCAGTACCGCCTCTCAGGAAGAGCGAGGGGGAACGCACCCTGCACGCTGGCCCATTCTCAATGACCTTCGCCGTCTTGGCAAAGACCCTCTTCCCCTTCGCGTCGCGCACCATCTTGCTCGCGGACGCGGCGCGCTCCCCCTCGTGCGCGCTCTCGAGCGTCCGCGCGCGGCCAACCTCGAACGTCGTCTGCGGGTGAGCAGGCGGTGAGCGAGGAAGGCGGGTGGGGGAGCGAGGGGACGCACTCCGTCCTTCTGGAACTCGTCGCTGATGTGCAGCCGGTCGCCGACCGCGTCCCGCACGTCCACCGTCAGGTCTGCGCGGCAGAGGGGGTCAGCCTGTGCGGGACAGCAGGGAGGGGAGGACGTACAGTGGCACGGCGTCGCGACGGTCGCATCAAAGTTAAGCTGGAGGTCGTGTGCAATCTCGCGCTCGACGCTGAACTCGTAGCTGGGCTCTCCCCAGAAGTAGGCGCGGCACTCGGTCCAGAGGAGAGCGGCGACGACGAGCCCGACGAGGAGGGTGAAGAGCCCGCCGCGGGTCGTCTTCTCGCGGTAGGTCGAGTTGGTCTGCGGGTGGTCAAGAGGTGTAGGGAGCTGCTCTACAGGAGAACGGGCGCATCGGAGGGAAGGCGCACCTTGCGGAACGCGTCGAAGGCGGTGAGCGGGGGAGGTTTCGCGACGACCGAGGCGAAGTAGCTCGACTGGGTCTCTGCCGGCTGCTCCATCGCAGGCAGGTGCGCGGCTCTCCGGCGATAAGCGTCCGAGGGGTTCGAGGGGAGGCGGAGCGCGCTCCTCGTCATCTCGCATCCTCGCAGCGCGCCTCCCTCGCTCTCGACCGCCACTTGCGCTCGTTCAGCTGCATCAGAAGCACCCTCTCGAGTTACGCGAGGTGCGCCGCACTTTCCCCATGTCGATCCGCACTCTCCTCGTTCGCCTCGCGCCGCTCAGGTCCGGCGGGGTGCGAACCAGGTAGCCAGGCGCAGGAAGGACTGACGCTTGCGTGCGATGCAATCAGCAAACCCTTCACACCACCGCCACCCCTCGAACAGCGCCCACGATGAGCCTCGCAACGACGCTCACGACGTACTCGGCCGTCTCGGCGGCGACCGTCCTCGCGCTCTACCTCACCTTCACCGGCTCGGGCACCCAGTTCAACCCGGGCGCGTTCCTCGAGGAGACGAGCCCGTACGCATGGGCCCTCATGGGCATTGGCCTCAACATCGGCCTCAGTGTCATCGGCGCAGGGTGGTGCGTTGCGCTTGTCTTCCCTCTGTGTGTTACGCTGACCTCCTCGTTACGCGCAGGGGCATCTGGATCACGGGAGCGTCAATCCTTGGTGGCAGCGTGCGGACGCCGCGCATCCGCACGAAGAACCTCATTTCGTGCGTTCTTTCGCTGCTTCCTCCCCGTTCTGAACTGACTGTTGACTCCGTGCAGCATCATCTTCTGCGAGGTGCGTAAGAGCGGTGCGAAATCCGTTTGATCCGTATTGACCTTTGCTCCCGCCCCGCACAGGTCGTCGGCATCTAGTGCGCCCCGTCCTCCTTGCTTCCCCCGCCTCGCACTGACGCTCTCTCTACAGCGGCATCATCATCTCGATCGTCTTCTCTGCCAAGATTGGCGACGTGACCTCGTTCGACGAGCTGTACACCGCACGCAACTACTACACGGGCTACTCGCTCTTCTGGGGCGGCCTCACCGCCGGCGCGTGCAACCTCCTCTGCGGCGTCGCCGTCGGCATCAGCGGCGCGAACGCAGCCATTGCGGACGCTGCGGACCCGCAGCTGTTCGTCAAGGTCCTCGTCATCGAGATCTTCTCCAGGTGCGCCCCCCCTTCCTCCTGCCCTCGCCTCGGGACGTCCCCCGGACTACGCTGACGCTTTCTACACAGCATTCTGGGTCTATTCGGTCTGATCACCAGTTTGCTCATGAGCTCGGGGGCTCCAGACTTCGCGTAAGCGCACCTTCACGTACTTGACTCCTCCTGCCCGCGCCCAATCGCGGCCGCGCCGCCCGACGCCGACCCCGCTGTGCAACGATACCCAGGCGCTTCTCCTTTACTCTCTTGTGTACGGGGAGGGCGTGCAGCGTTCCCACGAGGAGAGACCGATGAGGTGGAAGCGATGCAGAGAAGAGACCGAGATACGGGGAGCCGTCTCGCTCCTTCTCCGCCTGGCTCGCCGCTCTGCAGCGTGCGCACGACCAGGATCCCTCACGCTGGGAGGCTATGAGCGACGAGCGGCACTGGACGTACGAACTGGAGGAAGCCCGTCTCGCTATCATCCCCTCGTCCTCACAACGAAAAGCACTGAAAAGACCTATAGAACCTCGTGTGTATTGCCTTCTATATGCATGGACCCATATCGCGCAGACTGGAGAAGAGAAAAGGAGAACAGACGGGAGCTGCGGGTAAAGGGTGGGCTATGTAGGGGAGATCGAGGAACTAGACGCGCCCAGAGTTCGGGCGCGTAAACCGACGAAAAGTGGGACCTATGTAGAGTGGGAGACCGGGAGGGCACAAGGACAACATGATGCGGGGATGGACAGTTGGTGAGCGGGTGTGCGCGCGCAGCCGCGGGGTGGGAGGAAGGAGACGAAAGGGCGGTACAACGGGACAACACGGGGCTCGGCGAGGCGTGTATACTGGCGAGCGGCCCGGGGGAAACGGTGCAAGGTGCGGGCGGAGGGTATCGAGATGAGGGTGCTGCGGCGGTACATGCGAGAGGTGCGGGGTCCGGTTGAGCGGGACAAGGGCGAGGTATGGAGATGGAGGAGGAGCCTAAGCTCGACGCCTACACCAGCGTGGGTGACACGGCGCCGGCGGGGGAGCTGCGAGTCGAGGCGGTGCGGCGCACGTCGCCGGCGCCGCCGCGGGGCGACCCCTCGTCGGGGAACGAGTGCAGCCAGCCGCCGCGCTCCCACTGCCCCGCGCGGTAGATCTCGGCGTTGCGCGCCTCAACGTCAAACGAGCCGCGCATGAGCTGGCGCAGGCGCTTGAAATCGATCGGCTTGAGGAGCCAGCCGTCGAGCTCGGCGTCGACGATCGTCGGGCGCTCGCGCTCCGGCAGCGAGGCAGAGACGGCGAGGATGGGGATGCCGCGATTGAGGCGCGAGGTCTCACGCTGCTTGTCGTCGTCAACGGGCGCTTCACGCTCGATGCGGCGGATGTTTCGGCTCGCTTCGACGCCGTTCATGATGGGCCTGCGAGCGGGAGGAGCGTGAGCTGGACGAGCTGGACGTACGCGCAGATAAGAGGAGGAGAGCGCACATCTGCAAGTCCATCAGGACGATGTCGTAGCCCGTGCGGTCCTCCTCGAACTTGCGGACGGCGGCGCCGCCGTGCTCGGCGACGACGACGTCGTGGCCGTCCTTCTTGAGCCGCTGCTGGATGATCATGCGGTTGACCATCTGCATGCGCGAAGACAACGTCAGTCTCGCTGATGCAGAGGGGGAAAAGCGAGGGGGAGCGCACCTCGTCCTCGACGACGAGCACCCGCATGGGCCTGATCGAGTCCTCCGGCGTCGACGTGACGGATGCCTTGCGGTACTGGCTGATATGAACCGGGCTGTCTGCGCCGCTCGTCCCGCTCGTACGCGAGACCCGGCTCGCGTGCGACGCGGTGCTCGCCTGCGAGGCGCGACGGTCGTGGTCCGGCAGCGGCGACGTCGGGCGTGGCGTCACGCCAATCGAGTCGGACGGCTCGGTCGTGCCCGACGCCTCGGAGATGTTCGAGTCGCTGCGCTCGAGGCGCGGCGGGCCGAGGTTGCCGAGCCGCGAGGGGACGCCGCTGGTGAAGAAGGGGCTCACCGCCCCCGGCGACTTGGCGAGGTTCGGCGACGACAGCGGCGAGGTCATCGCATGACCACTGCCGGCCGTGGGCGCAACGCGCGCCGCGCGTAGCGGGACCTGGCTGCCGCGAACGTTGATCCTCCCTGGCGCCGTCTCCGCTGCGGCGGTCATGCTCCCGCTGCTCGACTCCGAGAACCCGCCGGACGGGACGGCGGAGAAAGCTGTGCGGAACGAGCGCGTCGAGCGCTGCGACTGCGCAGAGTTGGCCGATCGTCCGCTGGCCGAGTTCGACTTCTCAGGATAGCGCGACGCCGTGGGCGACATGTGCGACGACGACATCGCGTTGATCAGCGAGTCGATGTCGGAGCGGCCGGACGAGCCACGCGAGACGCGAGACTCTGCCGAGCCAGCGCTGCGCTTGCTGTTGCGGCGGTGGATAAGCTCACGAGTCGTGCCCGTGGTGATCTGCCGCTCTGCCTCTGCGGCATCGGCAACCTGGCCAGTCGTCGGGCCCTGCACGTCGGCGTCGAGCGGCGGGAGGCGGAAGGGGAAGATGAAGGTGAACTTGGAGCCCTTGCCCTCCTTCGACTCGACCTGCAGCTGGCCGTCGAGGTTGCGGACGATGCGGGCGACAACGGCGAGGCCCAAGCCGACCTGCGACAGCACACGAGTCAGCGGAGCGCAGAAATGAGGACGCGAGTGACGAGACGCACCGCCTGCTCCGTCTCGGCGTCGTTATCGCGCTGCTTGTCGCCAATCGTCGAGATCTGCTCGAACTGGCGGAAGAGGTTCTCGAGCTTGCGCTCCGAGATGCCGTGTCCCGTGTCGGTAATCGAGATGCCGATGCGGATCGAGTCCTTCTTCTCCTCGAGCGCATCATCGAGGTTCGAGTCGATCATCTCGCCCCACTCGACGAGGATGCCGCCTTGGTCGGTGTGCTTGAGCGCGTTCGCGACGACGTTCGTGATAATCTGCCGGATCTTGGCGCGGTCGCCAAGCACCGTCGGCGGCGTGCCCGTCGGCGTCTCGACGAGCTCGAGCGCGAGCCCGCGCCGCTCTGCCTCGTCGCGGTGCATCGCGATGGCCTCCTCGAGCGTCTCGGCAAGGTTAAACGGATCCGTCAGGAAGAGCTCGTTGCCCTTCTCCGTGCGGGTGAGGTCCTGCGGGCCAGAGGGCGGGTGAGCGGGACTTGCGAGGGCGTACGGGGAAGTGAGACGCACGAGGAGATCGTTAATGACGTGAATGAGCGACTTGGACGCGGCGTGGCTACGTACGAGGTTCTCGCGAACCTCACCCGCGATCGGGCCGTCGAGCGCCAGCTCGAGGTAGTTGATGATGGCGTTGAGCGGCGTACGGACTGCGTGCGCGGATGATGAGGTCGTGTTAAGGGGAACAGCGAGAGAGGAGACGCACCCTCGTGACTCGCGTTCGCGAGGAGGAGGTTGGTGAGCTGACTCGCGGCGAGCGCGCTCTCCTTTTCCCTCCACACGGCGATGAACTTGCCTGCACGCGAGCGAATCTATGATCAGCAAACGCGTAAGAAAATGGAGAAGGGCGCGACGCACCGTAGACGAGGCACAACACGCTCGCCGTCTCTTTCTCCTCGTCGGTCCACGCGCGCGACTTGCCCTCGACGACCTCGGACCAGATGCGGAACGACTTGCGCGGCTCTAGCGGCTGGTAGTCGTCGCCGATCTTCTTGTTCGTGTAAGGGTTGCCCGCCCAATGAACCCTGCGGATAAGGGAGGTGAGCGGGCGGCGAGGAGAGTGCGAATGAAGAGGACGCACTCCTGAAGCTGCGGTGTGCGGCAGAAGAAGATGAAGTCTTTGCCCTCGGACGAAAGCCTGCGAAGACACCAGGGTGAGCACGCGAAGTGGAAGACGCGGTTGCGAGAGAGGGGAACGCACGGGACGCAGAGGAGGCCGGCGACGAGCTTGAACCCGGTCGGGTAGTCGATGTCGGGGAAGTCGGCATTGATGTCCTGCGTCGACTTGAGCGTCGTAAAGCGCTTGATGCGGAGGTACTCGAGGACGGCGAGGAGCTCCTGCGAGTTGCTGACCTGGCCGAGGATCTGCGCGCGGGCTCGAGAGTCAAGACAACGCATACGCGCAGAGAGGGAGAAGAGGGACGAACCTTGGCCTCGTCACCGATGCTGAGCATACCGAAGTCGGCGTGGAAGAGGTCGAGGAGGTCGTCCGCCTTGGCGAGGATGTACCCGCCGGGGTTCTGGTCGCTCGCGGCCGTGTTGATGAGCTTGCGGGCCTGGAGACGGCTTGCGTACGAGATGCGCTCGATGTTGCGCGAGATGCTCTGCCCGAGGAGCTTGCACAGCTGCCGCACGGGGAACGACACGCGGTGGCCGTAGCGGCCGTACGTGTGCAGCGCGATGAGCCCCCACAGGTCGCCGAACGCCGTGATCGAGATCGACATGCTTGAGCGAACGCCCATGTTGCCCAAGTACTTGATGTGGATCGGCGACATGGCGCGGAGGTGGCAGTGCGTCATGTCGAGCGGGACGTCGACCTCGGCGAGCGAGCGGCAGCACAGCCGCGCCGTCGGCTGGTCGCGGTCGTAGAGAACGCGGACCTTGTTGATGCGGTACAGCGCACGCGCCTGCGGTGGGATGTCGCTCGCGGGGAAGTTGAGCCCGCGGAAGAGGTCCTTGGTGCGCGACCAGTCGACTTGCTCGGCGACGACGCGACCGTTCCACGCCTCGTCGAACTGGTACACCATGACGCGGTCGAACTCGGTGAGCTCCTTGAAGACGCCCGCGGTGATCTTGAGGAACGTCTCGAGCTCGTCCGTCTTGCTGAGCTGGTCGTTGATCTGGCTCAGGAGGCCGACGACGTCCATCTCGTCGAACGCGCGGCGGACCTTCCGCCGCCTGAGGCGCGACGACTTGTTGCGCGCGAGGATCCGCAGCGGCTTGGCGATCGAGACGGTGCTCTCGACGAGGTCCGCCTCGGTCGGGTTGATGCCGTTCTCGCCCTGCCCGGCAGGGTCGCTCATCCCGCCGCGCTCGTCCGGCGCGAGCGGCTCGCTTGAGACGGTCGTGAGCGGGTTGACCTGGTCGTCGACGAGCTCGAGCTCGAGGACGAGCCGCTTCGGCTGCGTCTGCGGGCTCGGGCGGTGGATCGCTGCGTGGCAAGTCCACTCGAGCCGGCCGCCGCTGTGCGCCTCGTCCGGGTTCGTGCCCGGGTTGCCGTGCCCCGAGAGCGTGAACGTGTACGGGCCGAGCTCGTCGTTCGACGGGTCCGAGTCGCGGTCGTCGAGCGCGTCGATCGCGTCGCGAAGCGCGTCCGCCTCGTCTTCGATGAGAATGTCGGTGAAGCACCGGACCTTGAACAGCGTCCGCGGCGGAAGACCGATGATGAAGCCCGAGTTCTCCGACACCTGCTGGACCTTCATCCGCTCATCATCATCGAGGTCAAACGCGATGAGGACGCCGAACGCCTGGATCGCGCCGGGCGCGTGTATGGGCTGCGGGTGCAAGCGGTTATCAGCGCGCGTCAACGAGAGGAACTGCTACGGGCAGAACGCACCTCGTCCTCGCAGCGCTCGAGCAGCCCTTCACGCCCGGTGAGCACGAGGTGCTGGCCGTCCTGGCCGACCTGATGCTCAAAGCGCGAAGTCATGTGCAGAGGGCGGGAGCCTGCGCTCCCGCCCGTCATGCTCGTGCTCGCGCTTCCGCCGTCGCGCTCCTTCTCCTCCTGCGACGACTGGTGCGACCGCTCGTGCGATAGCGCGCCCGACTCGGCAAAGTCCTGCTCCTGCACCATCGACTCGCCACCGCGGCTGTGCGACGCGCCCTCGTCGTACACCTCGTCGTCCGAGTCGGGGTCGCCGATCTTGGCATGGGTCGTCGGCTCGGGGAGGAACGGGTCGAGCGAGGGCGGCTTGTGGTCGGACGAGGCGTGCGACGAGGGCGTTCCGAGCGTCTGGCCCGAGTCTCCGCCCTCGGTGCGGGAACTCGTGCGGCGCGGGCCGTAGGGGCGGTCGCCACCCGCGCTGCTCGTGCTCCGCGACCCGTCGTTCGAGAGGTGCGAGTGGGGATGGGGCCGCGGCGGGTGGAGGATTCCGAGGTCCTCAGCGGCGTGCTGGAGGCCGTCGGCCGACATGCCCTCGCGCACGCGGATGTCGTCCTCGTCGGGGAAGCCCTCCTCGGTGAGGATCGCCTCTGCCGAGCCCGGCGGCATCGTGTGAGGCGCCGAGAGGGAACTCGCGCCTCCCTGGCTGCGCGCGCCCGCCGAGCTCGCCTTGCTCGACGCAGGGTACATGACGCTGCGCATGGGGAAGTACCGCGCGCTGGACCCGCCCAGGTCGGGCGCGATGCGGCTGCTGCTCGACTCGGCGGACGAGACCGACTGCCGCCCCGACGGCGACGTGACATCGGGCGACGGGAACCCTGCGCGATCGTGCAAGCCGCGGGGTGGCAGGGCGATGTACGACGGGCGCGACGTCGGTCCGAGCGAGGGGCGCGGCTGCACGGGGGGCGACATGGCCTGCGCCGGGTTGTTGGAGGGGGCGCGGTTGAAGGGGTACGTTCGCGAGTAGGCGGCCGAGTCGGTCGTCGGCGCCGGAGCACTCGCGCGGATCGCAGCGATGCTGGCGCTGGCTGCGCTGGTCCTGGACGCTGCCGAGCTGGGCGAGCGCGGGCGTTCTGGCGGCGAGGCCCTGGGCGGCGAGCGAGGCCCGTCGGCGCTCATCGCTGGCAGGTGCGCGGGAGGGCTCTGCTGCGACTGGCGAGTGGAGGGAAGCGCCTCGGGGCGATCGCGCGATCCTGCGGGTGCGAGCGCGCGCGAGGCCAGCGGAGGGGTGCTCTGCTGGTCGACCGGAGCGCGGCGGGGGCGGGCGACGAGGAGTGGCGGGCGCAGGCGACGGCGGCGACGAGATATACAGCGGCTGGGCTGCAGGTCGTGCAGTCTCCTTAGGAATTGCAGCGAGCAGCGAGATTCGATGCGCGCTCGACCTGCGCGCCTCATCGTCGCGAGCCGCGCCCCTGCCACCCCGCGCCCCGCCCTCCTCGCTTCTCCATGTCTCGCCCGGCGGCCCGGCGTGCAGGTTGCAATTGCACTTCTTCCTTCTCCCTCGCCCTCTTCCTCCTCCTCCTCCTGGTGCTGCTCTTCTCGCCTGGACGTCTGCCTGTCCCGCGCTGCCCACCGAGCCCCCTCCTCGACGGTTCCAGCTGCCCTGCCCGCCTCCTTCTCGCTCACCAGCGCGCCCGCTGCTCCGCCGCGTCGGCGGTCCTCTTCTCCTCCTACTGTACGCTCGCATACTCTCTCGTAGACATCCCCGCCACCGTCGTTCCCGCCGCGCGGTCAGCGCGGTCAGCCGCGATCTCAGGCTCGCCTCTCAAAGCATCGAGCCTCGCGCCCTCGGACGGGCGACTCGCGTGGCACGCGCTGATCCCGCGCGCGAAGAGCGGGAGGTGGGCAACCGCGCGCGCACGGGGAAGGTCGCGCGGTTCGAGAAGAGGCGTCCTACTGCACGGGACTGGCGGGAGCCCGTCTGGTCTCCCGGCGCGGACACGGAGGCGGCCCACTCTTTCTGGAGGAGGGTGAGGCCGGTAAGGAGCTTCCTCGCTCTACCTGCTGCGTTTGCGTCCTCGATGCTGTTCTCTACCGTCGAGCAGTCGAACGGGAGCGCCGGGTGCGGCCAAAACGACGACGACGAGGGGTGTGCGCCTGCGGCCGTTCCGGTACTTGCTGGCAGGTCCCGTCGCGCTCCTGCGTCCTTTCCCCTTCTCAAGCCACTCGGATGATTCTCACACGTACCGCTCGTCCGCGCGTTTCCTACATCGGAATGGGACGGCTTGCAGCTTGATCTTCGCAACTCCCTCCTCCTTCCCTGCTTCAGCACGGTGCCCTCGCTCAGACTCGCTTCCTTAGAAGCGCCGCTGGAAGGACAGTCAGATATCATGCTGCAATGCGAACAGACAAACGAGATGCGGAGAGTGAAACGATGCCCAACGACCCCAACCACCGGAACAGAACCGAAACGACGAAGAACGACAATGACCGAAAGGCGGGGCACAGCGGCACAGAACAACTCTAGGGAGGAAGGGGGCAGACTTCGGGAGGGGGGTCGACAATGCGGAGGCTCCAAGAGGGGATGCGAACTACCGCAACGGCGGCGGCGGCGGCGGGTGCGCGCCGTACTCGAACCACTCCCCGCTCGACGCGCTCCGGTGCCGCAGGTGCGCATGCGGCGGGAGCGGCTGATATGCGTGCGTGGGGGCGGAGGGGTAGGAGTACACCGCGCCAGGGGGGGCGGAGGCGGAGGACGACGACGACGAGGGGAGGTCCTCCCACTGGTGCTGCCCGGGGGCGGAGTGCTCCCACTGCTGCGCAAGGGGCGGAGCAGGCGCGGGAAGGCCGTACACCGCCGCGGGGGAGACGCTCATCGGCTGCGCATGCTGCTGCTGCTGCTGCTGATGCTGGTGCGCATGCGGAGAGGGGAGCGGGCGGTACATACCGTGCGCCTGCACGTGCGGGTGTGATTCGGTCCGCCAGTGCCCCTGCCCATGCAAGTGGGAGTGGGAGTGCGCCGGCGCGGACAGCGGCGGCGCATCGAGGTGCTCGGGCGCGTCTGCCCATGCGTGCTGCGCGGTCGGGGCGCCATAGCTCACACGGTGTGCGAGTTGCTGCCTCTGCGGATACGCCGCTGAGGAGGAGGAGGAGGAGGGGTGCGGTGCGGGCGCATGGGTTGCGGACGACGGCGGTGAGAGGTACCCTCCCTGGGTGTGTGTCTGCGGCGGAGAGACGTATGCGAAGGATGCGCGCGAGGCGGATGACGGCTGCGGGTGAGGGGGAACGTGCGCGTCCCAGGTGTTGTACGACTGCTCGTTACAAGCTCGTCAGCGAGAGTTGCACGATGAGAGGAGGCGGGTGAGCGCACCTGGGAGTGACGGTGCGAGAGCGTGAGGCCGAGCGCCGACGAGCCCGACATCGGCGGGAAGTGCGCCATCGTGGGCGGCGCGCTCTGCGGGGGGGCAGGGCGCGGGAGGCCGACGAACTGCCCCTGACGCGGCGCGTACAGCGACAGGACGGGCTCATCGTGCTCGTAGGCGGGCTGCGCGCTCCCGGGTGGAGAGTAGTCCTCGTAGCCCCCGCTCCACGTCGCAGTCGACGGTGTCGGCAGCGCGCCGTACCGCGGCGAGCCCGTCGCGGACGAGGACGCCGACGTCGACATGCTGTCGGCCCCGCCGCCCGCCTCAGAAGGTTCGTACGACGCAGGCCGGAACGCATGCTGCGACGGCGAGAGGCGCAGCGAGGGGCGCGTCGCGCGCGAGCCAGTCGAAGCGGAGCGCTTCGGCTTTGCGGCGGCTTTGGGCTTGGTCGACGGCGAGTGGCGGTAGTCTGCGCGCACGGGGGCGATCAGCACGCGCTTAAAGAGGCAGAGAAGCGAGCGAACCTGGATAGATTCGCTGGTGCTCGGCCTTGCGCTGCCGCGCGAGGTCCTCGTAGCCCTGCTTGAGCTGCGTACGCATCTCGTCAGCTCCGCCTCTTCGCACTGTTAGAGGTGGAGCGCACCTCGGGCGAGACAGTCTTCCACATCTCAGAGATGATCTGCACGTCGTCACCTCCAGCGTTAGCGCCCCGAGCGCGGCGGCGTGCAGCGGAGTCTCCGATATGAAGGCCCGCGGCGGGGACGCACCTTGCTCAGCTCGCCCTGGCTCTTCCTCAGCCCGGGGTTCACCTCCTGCATCTGCCTGAGCTGCGCCGTGCGGAACAGCAACCAGGCGTTCATCGGCCGCGGCGGGCGGTCCGACCGCGTTCGCGTTGGGGAGGGGGGCGTCGACGCGCTCGCCGGGACGGGGAGGAGTGCGCTGGATGGCGAGGGCGGGGGCTGCGCGACGAACCCGCCTGTGGAGGAGGAGGGACCGGCGAATGCTGTGGGTGGGGAGGCGTGAGCGCGCGCTCTGAGAATGGGGCGGCATTGAGAGCGCGCACAGTGGTCCTGCGGCGAGGGGGGGGCAGTGCGGTGCGTGCCATCGCTGCTGTACATCCTGCTCGGGAAAGTGACGCAGCGCACGCGGACGAAGGCGGGCAAGAGCAGGCCAGCGGGCGGAGAAGCGGAGCAGGCGCTTCGAGCGCGAAGCGGGCGAGAAGAGAGGGCGAGCCTCGAGCCTCCTCCCTTGACGAGCGGGGGAAGCGGTCAGCGCGCGCGCGCGGCGCACAGGGGAACGCGCGCGCGCCCGGGGACAAAGGGTTCCGGATCAGCGACGAGCACAAAACGGCGCCTGCGCGCCGCCGTCCGCCCCGCTGTCAGAGGCGGCGATCAGCGGGTCCGTCGGCCGGGTTGCCGGAGCGCCTGGAGAGAAGACTGGAGCCATCCTGGGGGCGCGCGGCTGTCGCATCTGGACGCTGCGGGGGCGGTGCAGCTTCGAGGGCATTGTCGCCGTCCGCGCGTGCGCTCGCGCCTCGTCCGGACGGTCTCGCCGCTGGCAGGGCGTCCTCGGTACAGACGGGTGGAGCAATGCACGGTCGTGCAAGGGAGGGGCGCGGCCGATCCGGACGAGCTACGGCAATCTCATCTCCCCCGCCAGCGGGGGTGAGACGGACAGCGAACAATGGCGAGGAACCGGGCGGCGGTCTGCTTGGCAGGGAAGCACTGAGCACGCCTTGGGCTGCAGCCGCGGAACCGGCGGTGACTCCGCTGGCCGCGCTGCCCCGTACGAGCGGGACTCGACGGGTCCCTCGGCCGAGCGCTGATGAGGAGGACGACGGGGAGGAGAGCGGGTTGCGCGGGTGCAGAGCGCGACTGGCTGGCTCTGCAGTGGCTGCAAGGAGCGTCCAGTCCTAGTCCAGCTCAGCCTGAGTGCGCGCACGAGAGGAAAGCCGACAGGGTCCGGCGAGGAGAGGGCGGTCTCCCTCATCTTTCCTCGCTCGAGCTACGCAGGTGCCCAGGCGAGCAGAGCAGTACTGCAGCCAGGATGTCGACCGACCGGCGGGCGTTCAAGCTCAAGCTCCTCCTCGCCAGTGCGCCTCTCCCCTCCCCTCCTCGTCCTGCTCGTGCTCGCCGCTGACCTCATCTCGCCCGCTGTGGCTCTGATGCACGCGCAGTCGACACCGTCTTTCTCTTCCTCGAGCTCGGAGTCGGAACCGCCGTCGGCAGCCTCGCCCTCGTTGCCGACAGCTTCCACATGTGCGTGCCCTCCCCTCCTCGGTACAGGTCGGCCGACCGCTCGCACAGCATTGCAGAAGCTGACACTTGCAGTAACGCACAGGCTCAACGATGTGATCAGCCTTGTTGTCGCTCTCCAGGCTCTCAAGCTCGCCGGCAAGTCGTCCGCCTCGTCCCAGCTCTCGTACGGATGGCAGCGCGCAGAAGTCCTTGGCGGTGCGTATCTCCTCTCGCTTCCGTTCCTCGTTCAGAATGTACTGACACTGCGTGCGGCCCTACAGCCCTCATCAACGGTGTCTTCCTTCTTGCGCTGTGCTTCTCCATCGGGATGGAGGCCATCGCCCGCTTCGTCAACTACACCGGTTCGCCGCGCTCCCACTCTCCCATACTTGCCTCGGAGCTGACAGAGCACACGAGCAGAGGTCACCAACCCCAAGCTGATCACCGTCGTCGGCTGCGCCGGCCTCGTGAGCAACATCGTCGGCCTCTTCCTCTTCCACGACCACGGCGGGCACTCGCACGGCGGCGGCGGCGGCGGGCACGGCCATTCGCACGGCTCCTCTGCGCCGGCAAAGGCGCACGGACACGCTCATAGCCATGACGAAGAGGAGCATGTGCACGCGGACGAGCGCGCGCCGCTCCTCCGCCCTGATGCGCCCGCCTCGCCCGCGGGGTCGAGCACGGCAGTCGGCGTACCGTCTTCGAATGCGTCGTCGACTGGCGCAGAGGACGACGAGGCGCAGGCCGAGGACGAGCTCTATGTCCACCCGGGCGAGATGCGCGCCAACGTGCTCAAGAAGGCGCACAACGCGGGCTATGGGACCGTGCACGCGGGGGAGGAGCACGGTGACGCGGACGAAGGCGGGCACGGCGGGCATGGTGGACACGCCCCGAGTGAGGGCGCGATGAACATGCAGGGGGTGTTCCTGCACGTCCTCGGCGATGCGGTGCGTCCAACCCCCTCTCTCGCTCGCCTGGGAGGAGCTGGCTGATAAAGGCACGCGCAGCTTGGCAACGTCGGCGTCATTGCCGCGGGCTTGTTCATCTGGCTCACAGACTACTCGTGGCGGATGTACACCGATCCGGGCATCTCGCTCGTCATCACCATCATCAGTGCGCCCTCTCTCCCTGGCTCCTAGCGCGACTTTGCTGACACTCCTGTGCAGTCTTCTCGAGCGCGCTTCCGCTCGTCAAGTCGGCGTCGTTCATCCTCCTCCAGGGCGTACCCTCGTCCGTCCCGCTCGAGCGCCTCCGCTCGAGCATCGCCTCCGTCCCGGGCGTGATCAACGTGCACGGTACACCTCTTTCTGATCCCGCTCCTGACGTACGGAACTGACGCACGAGCGCCCGCCCGCAGACCTGCACGTCTGGTCGCTGTCCGAGTCCAAGATCGTCGCCTCGGTGCACATCATGGTCAAGTCGTCCGACCTGGTCTACGTCTCGCGCGAGATCAAGCTCCGCTTCCACCGCTTCGGCATCCACAGCAGCACGATCCAGCCGGAGATCGTCGCCTCGAGCGCGACCGCCGAGGGGCTGAGCCACATCTCCGAGGCGGCGGCCGCCGAGCGCGGGCTCGAGACCGAGGGCTGCCCTGTCCTCTGCGCGGACGGCGCCGCCTGCGCGGACAACCAGTGTTGCCCGCCGGGGAGCGGAGCGCAGAGCGGCGCGACGAGCCCCGCAAGGTCGGCGTCGACGCACTGAGCGCGCGCGCGTGTGTGCGCGGCGGAGGGGGCGTAGAAGGCGGTATATAGAAGCTGCAGGAGCTGCGCACATTCACCTCGAGGCGAGAGGAGCCCCCCCTCTGCCGTTACCTCCCCCTCCCTCCAGCTTCACCTTGTTTCCTACGGTGTTTGCTCGTGTCTGTGTGTTGCAGTATCGCACCGGTGCTGTAACAGGGAGAGTCCATTGGCCTACACACGCTCTCCTGTGCGAGAGTGCGAGATGCGCCTGATCGCGCGCAGGTTGAGCGAGCGCTCTCTCCCTCCGCCGCATTCAGCGACGATGGCGTCGTGGGAGCTTTCGCCCCTCTGTGCGCTCCTTCTCCCTTTCTGCAGATCAGCTTCCTGACCTGGCCCGCCCGCAGACCGGCACGCGCACTCTGCGCTCCTGCCCGACTCGCACCGCCTCGCGACGCTCCACCACGACCGCGTCGTCCTCCGCTCGCTCGCGACGGTGCAGGTCCTCCGCACGTGGACCCTCCCGCTCCCGCCCTCCTCATCGGGGTGGACCCTCGCCGCCGCGCCCGCGCCCCGCACTGCATCCTCGTCTCCGCCCCAAGGGGGAGGTCCGCGTTCGTCCTCCACGCCGACGAGGATGGCGTCCATGCACGCTTGGATGTTGGCAATGAGGGCACGGAGGCGGTGCGCTGGGCGGAGACGGGCGCGAAGGGAGAGCAGGTGGTCATGAGCTGGAGCGCGCACCATGTCCGTCCTGTCCTTCCTCACGACGGGGGAGACTGCTAACACTCTTCAGCGGGCAGATGCGCCTCTCGCTCTTCCGCATCGGCGAGCCGTCCAACGCGCTGCACATCCTCAACCCGAAGCACGTCGCCTCCGGTGCGCCCCACTTCCCTTCCGCGCGAAGGTCTCCGCTGACCGGGACCACCACGCAGGGTACGCCTTCCGCCCCGACGGCGCGGTCCTCGCCGTCCTGGAGCGGCACAACGGGCGGGACGTTGTCGGCGTGTACTCGACCTCCGCATGGGCGCTATTGCGGGTGCGCCTATTCCTCCTTAACGCGCAGCAGGCGAGGAGAAGCTGACGCGCGGAGGGGAGTAGAGCATCCCGCTGCAGGACCCGAACAGCGACCTTGCGGACCTGGCGTGGAGCCCGTGCGGGCGGTACATCGCCGCCTGGAGCGCCGTGACGGAAGTGCGTCTCCTCCTTCTTTCCAACTTCGAGGCTTCTGCGGCTTCGCTACCAAGCAAGGCTTGACGACCTACCTTCTTGCGCAGTACACGCTGCACATCCTCACCCCTGACGGTCGCCTCCTCAGCACCTACACGCCCTACGCCTCCCTCACCCCGACCTCCGCCCCCTCCTCCTCCTCCCGCGCGCCCACAGCGCGGCGCAAGCCCGCGACCGAACCCGCGCCAGCACCAGTCCCAAAACATTCCGCGCACGATACAGCGCGCGACGAGCGCAGCACGAGCTCGTACGTCGGGCTCGGGATCCGCTCCGTGCGGTGGGCGCCTGGCGGCGAGGCGCTTGCTGTCGGCGGGTGGGACGGGCGGGTGCGTTTCTCTCGTCACCATCTTGACGGATTCGGGACAACGGAGCTGACGCAAAGGGACAGGTACGCGTCTTGAGCAGGCATGGCTGGAAAGCGGTTGCGGAGCTGGGGTTGCCGAACAGGGTTGCAGAGCCCGTGGTGCGTCCCGCTCTCTTTCTCAATATCGCCACGCTTGATGGATAGGGCAGGTGCTGATAGATGAGTGTGTCCGCCTGCAGACGGTCTGGCGCGAGCCGCTCGGCTGGGTCGAGAAGACGCGCGGCAAAGGCATCGTCAGCTGTGCGTGCTCCTTCTTCCCACTCCCCTCTTTTCTTCCACACTCTCGCTTTCTTCCCGCTTGCGCGCTGACTCGTTCCGCCCTCCGCTCATGCGCGTGCAGTCGACCTGGCGCCCCTCCCGCACTCGCTCACGCCGCTTCCGCCCAACTTCGCCGCCCCGGTGCCGAAGATGGGCGTCGCGAAGCTCGAGTGGAGCCCCAGCGGGCAGTGGATCGCTGCGTGGGACGGTACGTCGCTTCCGCCCTGCCCCGTCGCTTCACCCGTTCCGAGCAAGCCTGACTCGCTCTCCCCTGGGATGGTTACGCACAGCCGCCCACCCGCATATCATTGCGATCTACACCTTCCCCCTCCCCTCGCTCTCACTTTCCGGCGGTACCTCCCGCCCCACATTGCACACTCTCCTCGCGCACGCCGCGCCGCCGCCGTCCTCCGCCGCGCCGGCGTCGCAGGGCGCCGTCCGCACATTCGCGTGGCAGCCGCCGGTAGAGGCGGAGGAGGAAGAGGGGGAGACGCTCGTCATGCTCACGGGCGAGAAGGGGTTCACCCTCTGGCGCTCGCTTGCGGGTGGAGGCGGGGTGGCAGAGTGCGTGGGTATCCCGGCGCGTGCGTCCCCTTCTCTTTCCCGCGCTGCTCCTCTGACTCTCACTGAGGACAACACACGTACACAGCCGCAGACGTCCCCTTCCCCGCCTCCTCCCTCACTTTCGCGCCCGACGGCCGCGCCGCGCTCCTCTCCGCGCACGGAGCCGCACCAGCAGGGAAGGACGGCGAGGGGACGTTCTGCGTTGCGTACCCGGTGTACGATGCTGTGGACGAGGGCGCGGGCGGGCGGACTTGGCTCTCGGAGGATGGGGCGGTCGACCTCGGGGCGTAGCGGGCTGCGCTGTACTGCATGATTCGAAGCGCGCGCTACGCAGGCGGGAGCGCCACGGCCCACAGAGCTACTGCTGTCCAACCCCACACGCCGACGTACCGCTCCCACGCGCGGCCCCACCACGCGCGGCGCGAGGAAGGCGGCGCGGAGAGGAGCTCGGCGGCGTACCACCACACGACGGGCTGGGTCGCGCAGAGGCGGAGCGCAATCTGCACATGCGCCGAGAGGATGAGGAGGAGCGTCGTTGCCGTATGGAGGTGCATGATCGGGGTGAGCGCGCTGACCGCGGCGGGAGGGGGTTCGGTGAGCGGCCGGTCGGGAGCAGGCGGGGCGGGTACGGGCGAGAGGGGGAGGAAGGGGAGGGTGAGGGAAAGAACGGCGCGGGGGTTGCAGGCGTAGAAGGAGTACGAGGCGAGGAGGCAGAGGGCGAGGACCGGCGCGGCGAGGACGAAGTTGGGCAGTTGGAGGAGCTTCCAGTACCGGAAGAGGCCGACGTCCCTGTTGTATAACCGTTCGCGTCAGGTCTCGCTGCCAGAGGGGAGAGAGAGCACGCCGTACCAGTACTCCCGCTGCACCCATCCGTAGCTCATCCCGAGCCCTTCGGTGCACCACGGCCGCAGGTCGCCCGCGGGTGATGGGCAGTATTGCCGGTGGACGTAGGCTTGGAAGAGCAGAAAGGGCGAGGCGGACACGAGGGAGAGGAAGGCGAAGCGGGGGAGGTTGAGGAGGAGGCGCTGCGTGCGTGCGACGAAAGTGAGCGAGGTAGGCCATCGCTGTCAGCAAGGACGAACGAGCCGCGAGCGGACCTTGAGGATCGCTCCCCGACTCGTCTGCACGTCGAAGCTCCGCCTGAGCACCCACTTCCACCCGAAGAAGCCCACGCCGAGCACCGCGCCCTGCGCCCTGAACGCTGTGCCCGCGCCCCAGACCAGCGCAGCAGGGACGTCCCGCCCGCGGGAGAAGAGGAGCAGGCCGCCGAAGGTGCACAGCGCGGCGAAGGGTTCCGTGTAGGGGATTCCGTGCAGCGTCGGACGCGCGGGTGCGGCGAGGAAGAGGAGGGAGGTAAGGAGGGCGAAGGAGGGGCGAGAGGGGAAAAGCTGGAGGGTGAGACTGCAGGTGGAAGGGCGTATGAGTGCGCTTCCAAATCGGAAGAGGAGAGCGCCCGAGGGGACGCACCGATGAAAGCAGAGCGCCGCAGCAGTCGTTGCGATCGTCGTTGCCAGCAGTCCCGCCAGGACAACCTCGTCGCCCGTAACCGCTCCTGCTCGCCGGAGCCAGTGCAGCGCCTCGCCGCCCGCGCGCATCAAGCCAGGTAGCCCGGGCATGAACGCCGTTCGCTGCTCGGCCGTGTACCCTTCGAGTGCGATGTTGACGAAGTGGACCGTGTCCCAGCGCACGAACGGTCTCGCCCACCACGAGACCGGCTGCGAAAGTGGCGCGGCGTCCGTCTCGAACGACGGGAGGAGCGATCCGACGACGAGCAGGAGAAGCGAAGTCGCAGCGCGCAGTGCGATGCTCGCTTGGATGACGGCCCTGGTCGGGCGTGCGAGACACTCATCGCGCCATCTGAGCGGCGAGAGCATGTGCGGGTGAGCTGGCGGAAGTCGAGGAGGATCGCCGGGGCGTTCCCGCTTGTTGCGCTGATTCCACCTCATCGACACCGCTCAAAGGCTTCGACCTTGGCTCGACGCGTGACAAGAGTGTACGTCAACGTCTTCCAGCCTCCGGGAGCGCTCCCCATGGCTCCGCTTGCCTCCTGGATCTTCATCAGCTGCTCGACATGGAGAGGAGGCGGCACCGCCTCACAGGCTGTGCAGATTCGGTTGACGAACGAGATCATCTCCACGGCGTCACTGTGCTCCTGTCCGGCGAACGCTCCGCGCGTTCGTCCTCAAAGGTCAGGCTCCGCTTCCTCGCTCGCGAAATGGCCTCTACCGCTGCCGTCGCGCGCGTGCGGGGACTCCTCAGACAGCTCGAGGCCCTCTACGCCTGCACGCATGGGCGCCGAACGGCCAGCCCAGGAGCTCGTGCAGAGGGCGCGGCAGCTCTTTCAGAGAGAGTGGGCGGAGCTCCTGCCCTGCGAGCGCGAAGAAGCCGTCGACGTCCTGCTCGCCTCGTTCTGTCGCGCATACGTCGCGTGCACGACGCGCTCAGGCGCAACGGACTGGGCTAAGGTGCGTTCGCACATTTCTTCCCCGTGCATCGCGTAGACAAGTGCCGAGCTGACAACCACCGCGTGAACAGCTCGTCTACACCAACCTCTGCCATGAGATTGGCTATCGCGGCGAAGCGCAGGTTCGTCATGCTTGTTGTCCGGAGGGCGGAGCGAAAGCTCACGGCTTTTGGCCGACAGCGCAGGAACTACCAGGCCGAGGAGCTCTTGAGTTCCCTCAAGTACAGTGTAGCACGGCTCGAGGCCTTCTGCGTGACGGCGGCGGCGGACGCGGCGAACCTCGCGTCGTTCGAACGGTGGAGAAGCGCAGCGACGCCGGCCTCAACAGGCTCAAGCTCACGCGGCTCGACGAGCCCACCTGTGATGCTCTGATCAAAGAGCTCGCGGATCTTGAGCACAGCGTGAAGCAGCTCCATGCTGCAGGTTCGGGCTTACCCGACCTCGGCGTCCTCCTCGTGCGTCCTGCTCTTCGCGCTTCACCCCGTCAGAGAAAGCTGACCCCCTTAGCAAGCAGCCTCCCGCCGACTCGCTGCTCATCTGCTCGCACACTGCCGCCCAGAGCGCCGAGGATCGCTTCAACATCTTCGCGCTCTTGTTTGAAGAAGCCGCCGACTTCTACTCCACCCTGGCAGCACCCCGCTCTGCAGCGGGGGAGCAGAGCGCCGAGTTCAGCCGGACCGTGAGGATGCTGGAGCAGGAGCATTTCGCCGCGCACTTTGCGACCCTGCCGGTCCCCCAGCAGTGCCGCGCGGTCCGCCTCGCACGCGACGCGCTCTTCGCTGCGTGCCAGCAACTGGCGACGACGAACACGCTGCCGATGCCGAGCCTGCTGGTACGTTTCCGTTCCGATGTTTCGCTCGGAAGCCTACAGTACAGTAGCTGATGGAGCGCGATGGAGGTGCTCGCAGATGGACAGCTTCTTCGAAGCAGTCCTGCATCCGAACGTCCAGGTGCGTCCTCGGCCTCCTCCTTGGCACGTCCGCGCGCGCACGTCACTCTCACAGGCAGCGTATACGGTGACGAGCCCTTCGGCCCGCTTCCCCGTTCCTCCGTCACTGACATTGGGCTCGCTCCCTCACCCGTGCGCAGACCCCCCTTCGTCGTCCAGTCGATCGCACAACCGCGTCTCTCTGAGCGCAAGGCGCGAAGGTACTGTGGGGTGGCGGGGCGGGCTTGGAAGGTGGGCGGACTCGGGAGGTAGACGGGCGGTGTGCATTGCGAGGGGGTGCGTCGGTGGCTGCTTTCCGCTTCGTCTTCGTCTCCCGCTGCTTCCCGCTCCTGCTTGCCAGCTTCATTTGTCGCTTCTCTGCTCAAGGCTGTGCAAGACTTGGCCTCTGCGCGAGGCGGTGCATGCTCCTGATCATGCAAGTTTGACGAGATCCGCGGCTCGTCCGCGTCCTCCTCTCCGGCGGAGCCCTCCCGTCTTCGCGCTCCATATCCTTCCGTCCGTCCTTCACACTCCGCATGATTGCCTTCGCCCCCGTACATCCGCACGAGACGCTTCTTTCGCAACTCGTCGCGCTGTACGCCTGGCTCAAGCCGTCGGCGACGATTGACAACAAGAGGCGGAACATCCAGGTCGCCATTCACAACTTTACCACCGAGTGGCCGCTTCTGCTCCCATTCGAGCGGGAGGAAGCCGTCGACTGGCTGCTCGGGCTCTTCTGCCGGGCACGCGCTACGGGCGAGGTGGACTGGGCGGAGGTGCGTTGCCTTCCACTTCTTTAGGAGCGCCGACCTCTGTCTTCGCCGCATCACTGCACTGACGCGAGTGCTTCACAGTTACCGTACTCCGTGGTCTGCGACGAGATCGGCTACCACGGGTCTGACCAGGTTGACCACCCTCGCTCCTCTCCTTGATGTGCTACCGCTCACCGGAGCCCTCCGCCCAGCGCAACAACACCAACGCACACACGAGCGTCGGCTACGTAGCGCGTCGCGTTGACAACATCGCCGGGCTCTACCGCGCGTCGGGGCTGAGCGCGGCCGACTTGCAGGTGGTTCAGCAGTGGCGCGAGGACTTCCTCAGTGACGCGGGGCTCAGCCGCGAGAAGCTGCAGCGGATGGACAACACCATGCTCAACGCGGTGCTGAGCGAGCTGGACAACTTCAAGGACTTTCTGCGCGGACTCGCGCACGGGTTTCGCTTCCCGTCTCTTTCCTGGTGCGGCAGCCTGTCCCCCTCCCTGCACATACTGAGGGCATGATGTCGGCCCTCTCAATGCCGAACCTACTCACCATCCTGCCCCCGACAACAGCCTTCCGCCGACACGGTGCTCATCAGAGTTCACCTCGCCAACCAGTCGCCCGAAGACCGCTTCCACATCTTCTCCCTCTTTGTCGAGCATGCAGTCAACCTGTACAAGGCGCCTCACGTTGGGACGGGACCGACTCGCGGCGCAGCTTCTCAGATCTTGGCAGCTGCAGAAACGCTCCGGCAGACCCGCTCCATCCACCACTTTGCCGCGCTCCCGGTCGAGCAACAGTGCGAAGCGATGCAAAGCGGGCGAAACCTCCTCTTCTCGGCCTGCGAGATGTACGAAACGCACGGCATGCTCCCAACCCCGAGCGACATCGTGCGTTGTCCAAGACTCTTCCCGACCTGCTCGCTCACTTTTCTGCACGCAGACCCACCAGTTCTTCGACCTCCTCTTGCACCCCGAGCTCGTGGTGCGTCTCGCTCGCGCTCGCTGACCTCGCTCCAGTGCTCACCGCCCTCCCCTTCCCGCACAGACGCAACTCAGGTCTGGGGTGCGTTTCGTCCGCGCCCTCTTCCCCTCCGCGTCCGCTCACGAGCTTTGCCCTCCCCTCCAACCGCAGCTCGCGTCCTTCCTCGGTTCGCTCGGACACTCGCACCGCCAGTCCTAGGACCGTACGGCGCCGACTGCGCGGGCGTGGTCGGTGGGGCGGGCAGGAGCATGGGCGTAGAAGGACGGCATCGTTAGACGTGTTCCAGCCTCCCGGTTAAAGCGGCGCAGACGCGCGAGAAGGGTCAAAAAGCGAACGTGCACTGCAACCGTTGACTGGCGGCGAAGCCCCCGCTACCGCCCCTCCCGGTCGCCCGCGCCGTTACCCTTCGCGTCTCCCGCGCCGCGCACCTCCTCGCCGTCCCCGCCGAGATCCGCGACGTACGGGCCGAGTCCGCCCGGGAGGGACCAGTCGTCGATGGAGGACTCGAGGGCGGCGATGGCGTGCGAGAGCTGGAGGCGAGACGAGGCGGAGGAGCGACGGGTCGCGATGGCGGACGACGCAGGGAAATACGGCAAGAGTGGCGGCGTTCGAGAAGGGATGGCCGGGTCATAGGAGGGCGGGGGGGGTCGAAGGTGATGGGCGGAGAGATGTGAGAGCGGCGTCGACGTCGAGGTGACAGGTTTGCGGGCAGAGATGGCGCCAGTGAGCAACTCTGGGCACGCATGAACAAGCAGGAGAGACGCACTTCCTCGCTGACCTCGCCCTCGCTGCCCTGCGTGCCCCACAGCGCCCGCACGTCCCCGGCCCGCACCGTCCCTCCCGAGCTCTTCGCCGTCCGGTAGCTCGCGTACGTTCCGAAGCGCGAGTCCGTCTCACCGTCGCCGTCCGTCGCGTCGTCGTCGCCCTCGTCGCCGTCCTCTGCCGCCTCGACGCCGAGGCGCAGCCCGCTCGCTTTCCGCGCGCCACCGCCGCGCGGGAGCGTCCGCATCGAGTGGCTGCTCGCCGGCCTTCCGCTCACCGGCGCTCCAGAGGAGGGCAGCTCCTCCCAGTTGTGCCCGAGCTGGACGACGCGGACGGGCGCGAGCGGGGTGTCGTCCATCGGCGGGCGCCAGGACGAGGCGGGGCGCTTCCTCCGCCTCGATGGGGAGGGCGTGGGCGAGCGGGACGGCGCGGGTGGCTCGGCCGTCGCGCGGGAGGGGAGGAAGGCGGCGAGGGACTCGACGTTGATCAGGCGCCTGTTGAGCGAGGCGGGAGGGGGTGCGAGCGGGAAGTCAGCGTGTGCAAGTTCCGCAGGAGGGCGAGTGTACGCACTCGGTTGCATGCTCGAGGATGCGCTGGAGGGACTCGCGCTCGCGCTGCTGCTCCTCGGTGGAGCGGCCTTGCGGTCGAGGCGGGGCTCTGTGCACGAAGAGGGAGGACGGGTGAGCGTGCTGTTCTGGAGCCTGGGGGCGAGAGAGCGCACTCTGGGAGGATGTCGGGGTTGAGCAACGGTGCACGCTCCGGGTCCTGCGGGGTGGGAGCGTGTGAGGACGTCGACTGATGAGGAGGAGAGGGGCGCGCACCTCGTCGACGCGGGAATGAGGGAGGCAGCAGCAGAGGTACTGGCGAAAGAGAGCGGCCATAACACGAGGCTCTGCGAGTCTAACCCTCCTTACAGGCGAGTAAAAGCGGAGGAAAGGGGAGGGCGCCTCCCCACCTCGGCTCCTCTCGCTCTTCCCTCCGCATCTGCTCTACGAGAGAAGGCAGGGATGGCTGGGCCGCGTGCTTCCACCTCGCGCTACTCGCTCGACGATTGGGACTCGCTCGCACCCCTCTCCCCGCGCGAGGTCGCCTCCGTCTCGCGCATCTCGCTCGCAGCCGCCAACAAGCCCCTTCCCCCGCACGTGCGCCCAGTTCCGCCCGTGCGAATCCCCTGTGGCGCGTGTACTGACGCCTCTCGCCCGCCTGCAGCTCCTCGCGACGAAGGACGACTCTCGCCCTTCGACCCCGCTCGTCCGCACCACCCGCTCGCGCGTCGACCTCGCAGGTGCACTCGCGCGCGAAGGCAGCCCGCGTGCATCACCCAGGCCGGGCTCGGTCCGCGACCGGCGCGGCAAGACCCCCGCCCCGGACGACCTAGACGACCCGCTCAACCTCGCCCACCCGATCGCGAGCACGCAGCAGTTCCACGACTGGTTCTCGTCCGTCGAGGCTTCGCTCGAGCGCGAGCAGGAGGCCGTCTACGTCGAGCACCTCGGCGAACTCGTCGGCCACCTCGACACGTGCGACGACGTCCTCGGCTCGCTCGACGAGGCGCGCGGGCTGCTAAGCGAAATGGAGGCGAACTACCGCTACGTCGACGAGAACTCGCGCAGCCTCCAGCACGCGTGCGAGAACATGCTCGAGGAGCAACGGCACCTCCTCGAGGTCACCGAGGCGATCGGCGCCCGCCTCGAGTACTTCCGCGAGCTGGAAAAGGCGACGCGGATGCTCAACCTCCCAGGCGAGGAGCTCGTCCTGCAGGAGGACTTCCTCAACATGCTCGACCGCCTCGACGTCTGCCTCGAGTACCTCAAGACCAACGTGCGTTCTCCACTCTCGCTCTTCTTGAACTTGCTGACGCTCCTCGCCGGCATAGCGCGACTTCCGCGACGCCGAGATCTACCTGATCCGGTTCCAGCAGTGCCTCACGCGGTCGATGACGCTCATCAAGATGTTCTTCGTCACGACCGTCCGCAAGACCGCCGCCGACGCGCAGGAGAAGATGACGGGCAAGGTGCGGTGCTTCCTGCTTCCTCGCCGGGCCTCGCTGACACCACACCGCGCAGGACCTCTCCGATACGGCGCTGCACGCCCTCCTCTACCCCAAGTTCTCCAATGCCGCCCCGACCCTGCGCATCCTCCTCTTCGAGCTCGAGAAGCGCGCGCTGTCCGACCCGTCCGAGTACGGCTCGCTCCTGAGCGAGTGCTACGCCGTCTGGTTCGCGGCGCGCAGCGCGCTGCTCGGCCCGCGCCTCGCCGAGGAGGTCCGCCGCATGGACCCCGGCAGCGCAGAGCTCGTCCGCCTCGCCAAGGCAGGGTGCGCGTACCTGCGCGGGGTGTGCGCGCAGGAGTGGGCGCTCTTCCGCGAGTTCTTCGCGAGCGGCGAGGAGGATGCCTAGTGAGTGGCTCTTCCCCTCCTCAGGTTGGTAGTATTCACTGACCCGCCTGCGCCTCTCACAGCCGCTTCCTCGAGTCCCTCTGCGACAACCTCTACGACTCGCTCCGCCCGCGCATCCTGCACGAGCCGCGCCTCGACGCGCTGTGCGAGCTCTGCGCCGTCCTCAACGCGCTCATGGCGCTCGACACGACGTCGCCCACCGCCGACGCGGACGACGAGGACGGCGAGGCGGGCGCAGGCGGGCTCCGCTTCGCCGCCCTGCTGCAGACGATCCTCCAGGACGCGCAGACGCGGCTCGTCTTCCGCGCGCAGGCCGTCGTCCAGAGCGAGGTCCTCCACTTTGTCCCGTCCGCGGCGGACCTCGACTACCCCGCGCTGCTCGACAAGGCGCCGAAGCGCGACACGCTGTGGGAGGAGGCGCCGGTGGCGCAGGGCGAAGAGGGCGCGAAGCGCTTCCGCCTTCCGAGCGACGAGTGCCAGGCGACGTGGTACCCGACGCTCAGGCGCACGGTGTGGGTCCTCTCGCGCCTAAACGCCTACGTCAATGTGCGTTCCTTCCACTACTTCTTTCGAGGTCTGCTGACCTTCGTGCGCACGCGCAGGACGCCATCTTCGAAGACTTTGCCGGCGAAGCCGTCGCGCTCTGCCGCTCGTCGCTCGTCGCCGCCTCGGCGCAGATCGCTGCGCGTGCGCCCGCCGAGGGCGAGACCGCGCAGGACAAGGAGGCGGACGGGACACTCTTCCTCGTACGGCACCTGCTCCTCCTCAAGGAGATGGTCCGGAGCGTCGACCTCGTGCACATCGAGCGCGCGGCGGACTTCAAGCGTCACCGGTGCGTCCCTCCCCTCACTCAAGCAAATGAAGCGACTGACCGCTTCCGCTGAATGCAGAGGCGCTCGGCGGCCTGCTCAGCCGCGGTACGCTCTTCAACCCCCGCGCGCTGGTCGAGCTCGCAGCGAGGGGTCTGCCCTCGTTTGCCGAGACGATGACGGACGCAAAGACGGTGCGTAATACTCTTCGCGTTATCTTCCCCCGGCTTGCCTTGACCGAACCGCTCCTGCGCAGGACCTCGACGTCGCGCTCAAGCGCGCCTGCGAGTCGCTCATCACCTTGTCGTCGACCTCCTCACCTCGACCCTGCGCACCTTCCTCGACCAGTGCACCGCGTTCCTCTCGTCGCCATCGCCGGCAGCAGCCGGCGGGCTGACGGAGCAGGAGTGGGCGACGCCGGAGCGCGTGCTCGAGCTGCACAAGGGGTTCAGGGAGGCGCTCGAGGAGCGGGCGGGTAAGGTCGTGCGGAGGACGAGGACGTACCTCGTCGAGGAGAAGACGGTCGGCGTGCTGCTGCCGCCGCTCTGGGTGCGTATTCCCGTTTATTCGCAACGGTGGGGGACACGGCCGGTCTTCTGCCTCGTCCGTGCCCCGTCAACGTACTAACCGTACTCCACTTCACCGCGCAGGACGACGTCGTCGAGACGTACACGACGTTCTACAACTGTGCGTTGTCTCCCTCCGCTGGCTCATCGCACTTCCTCCCCTTCCTGGCTTTCACGTTCCGCCTCCGCCGCACCACTCGTACCTTCGATTGCTCGCCGCGAACGGGTACTGACGTCTCAAGACGCGCGCAGTGGTCCGCTCCGAGTATGGGTTCGCGACGAGCTCGTCGCTGGGATCGCCGGACGAGGTCCGGGCGGTGCTGGAGCGGTCGGCGCAAGCTTCGTAGGTTGCAACCAGGCGCGTGTGGTCTCTCCGTTTCCTCGAGCGCATCGCGAAGACGCTCGAGGCTGTGCAGGGGCTTGAGCGGAGCATCCGCGGAAGGTCCGCTGGCCGTGCTCGGCTTCTCTCCCTTTCACTTCTCGCTTCTGTCGCTCCTCACTTCTCGCCACTGTCGCTCCTCGCACCGCCCGCATGGCGGACGTCGCGGCAGAGCAGGCTTTGCTGCTCCAGAGCCTGGCCGCGCTGTACGGCTGGCTCATACCGGCAGCGATACGGACCCTGCGGAAGGCCAGCCGCGACTACCACGGCGCGATCGCGACCTTCCAGAAACAATGGGCGTCGCTCATGCCTCACGAGCGTACGGACGCCGTCGACCTCCTGCTCTCGGCGTACTGCGGTTCGATCGCGACTGGTGCGTTGGACGGACCGAAGGTGCTCTCTCTCGCTTTGACGTCCCCTCGCGCTCCGGCTGACTTTCAAGCAGCTGGCCTATCGCGAGGTTTGCCGCAGGATCGGCTTCTTCCTCGACCGCCATGTGAGCCTCGCCTCGACATTCGAGACCGGCGCACTGACGATGCGATACCCAGCGCACGCCCAGGGCGTCCACAGAGCTCGCTGATACCATTGCGGACCGTATCCACGCCATCGCCGAGTTCTGCCGCGCCCGCTTCCCCGACGCTCCGTCTTCCCAGTATACCACCGAGTGGGAGGAGCTCATTGCAGGTCCTGCGGGTCTGGACGTGAACAAGGTCCGGCGTATGGATGACACGATGGCTGAGGCGGTCCTGAGGGTGCTCGACCGTTTCCTGCTCGGGCTGCGCACCGGGCGAGCTGGCTTGCGGAAACTCGTGCGTTCCGTATCTCGCTGTGCCCTGGCTGAGCTGATGCTCGCTCCATCCTGTGCCGTTGTTGTGATTGTGCAGGAGTCCGCCGACACGGTCCTCATCATCGCGCACTTCGACAGCCAGCCCGCCGACACCCGTTTCGAGCGCCTGCACCAATTCCTACGCGACATTGGCAACCTGTGGTCGGGGCATCTGTTGGCATCCGCCCGGAGGTCGTGGCGCTCAGGACCGCAGAAGCATCGCTCGCGACACCTCATTCAAGGCAGCTCTTTACGGCGCTCTCGCCCCCGCAACAGTTCTACGCCATTTACAACGCGCGCAAGATCGTCTTTGCTGCGTGCGAGGGGCGGGCGCAGAGCGACGAGCTGCCGAGCCTGAATGAGGCGGTGCGTCGCTCCCGCTCGTTGACCTCCCAGTGGTACTCACCGTAGAGCACAATACAGCTGCACGACTTCTTCCAGCCCCTGCTGCACCCCAAGTGTCAGCGGCTTTCCCAGTCAGCAAGCCGGTGCGTCGTACTTCTCAAACGCCTCCTGCTTGCACTTCCACAACATGCCGCTCGGAGCATGCTCCTCTCGCAAAGGGTCTCTCCGCTGATACATTTCATACACTTCTAATCCGTACCAGCCGCCCGCCACCTTCGCGTCGCTGTCGCACGGAAGGATGTCGGACCGCAAGGCGCGGCGGTACTACGGGACGACAGTGCGTGCATGGGCAGCGGGGAGGGGGGAAGAGGGATCGTAGCACATCATCGCGACCGTTTTGTCATGGCCTGAACGGTGTGGTGCAAGTACCGGGCTAGTGTTTCGCTCGACAGAGGCGGGAGAGCCATCGGAACTTGGGGGAAGGCGAGGCGGACCGGCGTGAGGGGGGTCCGCGGCGTAGGTCGTGCCACGAGCACCTCTCGTAGCCGTCCCTCCGTGCGTAGCTAGGGGTCAGTCCAGAAAAGCGCCTATGGGGAGTTGAGCCCCTAGCGTGCCCTGTGTGGGAAGCCAAGAGGCCTGCAAGCGAGCGGAGCTGATGAAGATGGTGGGCGCTGGGTCAGGGAAGGGCGCGTCACCGGTGGGCGAGCCAGCACACGTAGCCTTCACAGATACTACGAGTCCCTTCGCACTGTCCACGGGCCGCACGTTGGAGTGCAGCGAGGGCGAGCTCCAAGCGAGCTCCGTGGGAGCTCCTCTCCTTCGCCTGCGATGCGGCAGCGCGTCTGTACCCGCTGACCCTGCTGCCAGGTCGCACTCTTGAGCTCGCCAACCTGCTGGGCTGCGCATTTGCGCCTCCCGCTCGTGCGACCTGCGCCGACCTCTTGCGCCTCAGCCGGCAACCTCGCTGCAACCCGACCCCGTCACCGAGGGCTATGCAAGGACGACAGGAGGCCGTGGACTGACTGTCTCGCGCGGCAAGTCCGCGCAGCCCGGCCCCTCTTCGGCCTCTTCACCGAGCTCGACCTCGCACCCCGCGAACCGTGCTCGCTTCTCTTCACATTCTACCGCAATTCCGCGCCTGCTGCGCCGCTCATGGACGCTCTGGTGGCAGAGGAGCAGGCTGCGCTACTTACGCAGCTGGAGGCCCTGTACACCTGGTTCGGACCGCTGGCCAAAGGCGTTCGAAACGCGAAGCGCGACTTGGGCAACGCCAGCACCATCATCCCGCAGGAGTGGCCATTGATGCTGCCGCACGAGCGCGAGGGTGCTGTCGAAGCGCTCTTGGGAGAGTACTGCTCCGCTCGCGGGACCGGCACTCTCAACGGAGCTGCGGTGCATTATCCAACCTCTCCGCCGTCCTCAATCTGAGCTGACGTCTAGCATCGCTGAGCAGGTAATGTACCGCGCGCTGTTCCACAGGATCGGCTTTGCTTGGGAGCACTGTGTGCGTTTTCACTTCTTCGCAAACTTCCCGCTTGCTGACCCGTAGCTCCTCGCGCCGATCAGCGCAGCAACGGCAGCGCTGCCGACGCGATGGTCAGGATTTTACAGCGTGTACGATCCCTCGAGGCCCTTTACCGACAGGCAAGCCTCGGCGTATGCAACGTCGCGCGGCTGCAGGCGTTCGCGTCATGGGAGCAGACGCTCTTGTCGCCCGCGGGCATCATCGCGGTCAAGGTACAGAGGTTGAACGGCCCGGTGCTGAACGCGCTGCTGGCCAACCTGGACCACCATCTCCGCAAGCTGCAGGAGATGCCTCCCGACGACTTGCCCATGCCCGACATCTTCCTCGTGCGTCTGCCTCCTTCGTTTCTCCGGAACCAGCTCATGCCTGCAGTCCGAGACCTGCCTCTCGGAACACGAGTGCTGACCTGGCTGCGTGATTTAGCCCTCCGCCGACACCCTCTTCATCAAGGCGCACCTCACAGCCGGGTCCACCGACGACCGCTTCCGGCGCTTGCGAGACCTCTCCAAAGGCATCGTCGCGCTAGTCTTCGCCCCGTCGAGTACCGTCCCAGACATACAGCGCAGGTCCCTCCTCTCGGCGCGTGGGTCGCTCGCGCAGCCACACTCCGAACAGCACTTTGCCACGCTCGCCCTGCGCGGCAGTTCCTCGCCATCAACAGCGCGCGCAAGCTCCTCTTCTCCGCTTGCGAGAGGATGGAGCTTGACCGGATGCTCCCCGATGTCGACCAGCTGGTGCGCTCGTCGTTGCCCGCTGCTTCCGCTTCTTCCCCTGACCGCCTCACAGCTTCACAGCTTCTTCCAGCCGATCCTCAGTCCCCACCCCGTCGTCGAGTCTTTCGCAACCCAGGCGGCGCAGGTAGGCCGTCTCGAGGCTGTTCGCTGCCCCGTTCATCCGCTCATCCGCACGTCGCCTTCCGCAGATCCCGCCAGAGGAGGTCCGCAGGCCCTCCTTCTCTCGCGCTCCATGTGCATGCCATCTGACTCACAATTCTCCGCGCACATTCAGCCGACCCACGAGGATTCGCTCGCGCACCTGCAGCGCAACATCTCGGATCGCAAGGCGCGGCGGTACTACGGGACGACGTCGCGGGCGTGGACGGCGCATCGGGCGGGCATGGGGTGGTAGACTGACATGGGGGAGTAGAGCGACGGTAGAAGGATAGCCTGCGGCTGCGTCGCAGTGATTCACTCGCCTCCCCGCGCACGAGGGAACAGCCAAACCGGCATTGCAAGCGGACAGACGGAAGAAACGACGACGGCTGGTACATATGTATGCGAGTGTCTGTATGTGCGTGATGAAGAGCCCCTATGCTGCACGTATCCGACTCCGGTAAGCGCTCCCTCCCCCCCCCTCCACCATCGCCTCCGAGCGCATGCCTACTTCTCGACGGCGCGGCCGATGCGCATGCCGACGCGCACGAGGGTTTCGATCTGTATGAGTGGTCGGCATGAGCGAGAGCAGGACAGAAAGAGCAGGAAGAGTGCACCGAGTGCTTCGAGTTGTCGAGGAGGTCGGCGTCGAACTTGACCGTGTTCGGCTTGAAGACGACGACGATGGTCGAGCCGCCGAAGGCGAAGTAGCCCGTCTGCGAGAGCGTGCATCAGGGTGTGCGAGCGAGAGCGACGAGAGAAGAGCGGGACGCACCTCCTCGCCGCGCTTGACCGGCTCGCCCTCCTGCTTCGTCATATGGATCGAAGCGACCATCATCGCGCCGATCCAGCTACACGAGTACGGGACGTCAGTCAAGGGTGCTTCTGAGCGAGCCGCCAGCAGGACGTACACGTTCATGACGTCGCCAAAGACGGGGCTGTCGATGCTCGCGACGAGGCGGACGTTCTCGCTGTAGACCGAGACGTTCGAGCGGATAGCTGCACGCGCGGGAGAAGGCGTCAGAAATGAAGGAGGAGCGAAATGACAGTGAGCGCACCCATCGGGTTGACTACGAAGCGAGAGTGAGGTCAGCATGCGCTCGCGAGGGTTCAGGGGGAGGGGATCACGCACCGGTGTAGTACTGTCCCGCGATGTAGTCGTGGTGCCCCATCACACCGTCGACAGGCTGCGAGTGGAGGAGAGGTCAGCGAGACGTCGAGCGCAAGAAGCGGGAAGGGGCGAACCGAGTGGTAGCGGTGGTAGTCTGCGCCGAGCTTCGAGTCAGACACTTCTCCTTCAGACGAGAGCGAGGAACGCACCCTGCGGCGCGAGGCGGAAGATCGCCAAGCTCCCGCCCTCGTACTCCGGCGCCTTGTGCTTGTAGTGGTCGCCGAGCATGCGCGCAACGGTGAACTCGCGGCCCTTGATCCAGATCGAGGTCGCGTCGTTGATGGACTCGAAGAACATGGCGCGGCACTGCGGGCGCGGGTGTAAGCGAGGAACCGAAGGAGAACGAGAGGGACGAACGTCGGCGGCGGAAATGACCGTGCGCGGGTCGTTCGGGTCGGCGACCGGGCGCGCGTCGGGCTTGAGCTTGCGCTGCGTGTCGACTCGGTCAGAATGCGATCAACGGGAGCGAGGAGGAGGGAGCGCACGTAGAAGAACTCGTTGAACGTCTTGAAGGACGAGAGCGGGTCGAGCACCTCCTCCTGCACAGGGCCGTTACATCCGACGTTAGCACAGTCCCGGAAAGATCGAGCCCGCGAACGCACCATGTTGAGGTTGTGGAACTTGATGAACGGCTCGATCTCGCGCGCCGACGCCGGGCTGTCGTACTTGGCGCCCTGCTTCTTCGTGAGCGAGTCGAGCAGGCGGCGGACTGCGCGGCGAGCGGGTCAGCCTGTGCTCAGACGAAAGGGGCGGGGAGACGCACTGCGCGCGCCCTCCATGTTCCCGCTCATGCCCTTGTACATCAGGCGGATGCCGAGCCGCTGCTCGCGAGCGTCGTCAGCTCCGATAACGAAAAAGAGAGGAAGAGCGACGCACGACGTAGACGGCCATCTTTTCCTCCTGCAGCGCGCCGGTCATGCGGTCCTGGACGATCTGTGGGCGGCGGAGCGGTCAGCGGTGGTGGAGCGGAGAGATACCATAGCGCATCGCACGATGTTGGCCGAGTCGGCGCCGAGGTAGTACGAGCCCTTCATGACCTTGGCGAAAACCTGCTCGCGGCACTGCCGTCAGCGGCAGCGAGAGGAGGAGAAGGAGACAGGCGAAGCGCACCTTGTTGAGGAGCTTGCGCTGCGCCTGCGACGCCGTGACAAAGTTGGTGACGAGGACGCGGTTGACCTTGGTCGGGTCGGTCGACGCGCAGACGCCGAGGTGCGTGATGATTGACACCTCGCCCTTCTTGTTCAGGCGCGGCTTGCGGCACAGCGGGCACTCCTTGATGTTGACGACTGCATAGCGCGCGAGCGTGTCAGCAAAAGCGGGAGAAGGCGAGAGAGGGAACGCACTCCGCTCAATGTCGCTGCCGTTGCCCTCATCCGAGGACGGCTCGATCGAGTCGGTCCTCGAAGGTGGCTTCGCAGCGCCGTGCGGCTGCGGCGCCGTAACGACCGTGCCCTTCTCAGCGTCCGTGACAACCTCGGTGCCTCTGCGAGGGGAAGGTCAGCGCGAGGAAGCGAAGAACAGGAAGAGGTGGGCGGCGCACGGCGGAACCGTCTTCATGTCGGACGAGAGGTCCGTCCCGCCCTCGTACTCGCTCGGCTCGAGGCTCTGCTCCTCGGCAAAGTCGCCCGCGCCCGCGCCAGCGCCCGGCCCCGCGGGCGTGTTCATCCCCGTGTCCGCACTCGTGTCGACATGGTGGCGCTGCTCCTTGGGCTTGCGGACCTCCTCCTCGAGGCAGATGACGACCTCTTCGACGGTGAGCTCGTCGTCGACCGTCTTGCCGTGGCGCGTGAAGAAAGAGTCGAGCGTGTCCTTCGTGAGCGTCGAGCCGAGCGAGTCGAGCATCGAGAACAGCTCGACCTGCGAGAGGGTGCCGTTCGCGTCGAGGTCGTAGTTCGCTGCGTATACACTGCGGGCGCACTGTCGTCAGCACCGCGTCGAGAGGGAGGAGAGGAGGAGCGGCGACGCACCGCCAGAACTGCTGCCGGAGCGCGGCATACGGCGTGTACTTGGCCTTGATGAGCAGGACGGGCTTTGCGCCGTTGGCCTCCTTCTCCGTCTTGTCGCCCATGACGAGCGGGAGCTCGCGCATGGAAGTTGTCGCCGACGAGCTTGCCGTCCTTACCGGCGGGGTACAGCCCGCGCGCGTCGTGCTGGATGCTCGTCCCGAGGAGCTGCTCGAGCGGGACCGCGACGTCGCCGACGTGGTCGTTGCCCGAGATCTTGTCCCAGTCGCTGACGGTGAACCCGATGGTCCAGTGCGTCTCGGCCTCGCCGACGTGGAACCACAGCCGCTCCTGCCAGATGGGGTTGAGCGAGTGGCGGATCACGCGCGTACGGAAGATCTTCTTGCCGAACGAGATGACGCAGAACGGGTCCATGTCGTAGCTCGTCCTCAGCGCGTTCTTCAGCCGCGGGAGGTCCCGCGCGCCTGTGATCTCGACCTGCACGAGGCCGGCGATCGCCTCGTCGTCGTCGTACGTGAACGCAGCGGCCGCGCGCTTGCGCTTCTTGCCGCCCTTGCCCTCGCCCTTGTGGCGGTGCTTGCGGTGCCGCCGCTTGCCCTCCTGCGCAACCGCGCGCTCCAGCGCCGGCGAGCTCCCGGGCGAGAGGCCGACGCCGCCCGCGACGAGGCTCACTCGACGAGGTCGTCGACGATCCCGTCGCCGTCGTCGACCTTCTTCCCCTTCCGGCGCGCAATCGCCTCTTGCGGCCCTTGCCCGCCGTGCTCGCCGCCGACGCCGCGCTCTCAAAGTCCGTCGTCGCGATGTCCGACTCGCCTGGCGTCGGCGGCTGCGACGAGGTGGCAGAGCCCATGCCCGAGATGCTCTGCGCCGAGAACCGCCGCTTGACGAATCCGGGAAGGCTGAGCCCGCGCTTCGGTGTCGGCGGCGGGGGCGTCGACGACGGCGTCGCGTGGTCCTGCACGATGATATCCGGAACCGGCGGGGCGCGACCACCGACCGCGGGCGCGGCCGCGGGGACGGAGGGCCCGATGACGGGGAAGTTGAAGTAGTCCTTCGGCGGCTCGACCGCCGTGACGAGGTCGTCCTCATCCGCGGACGTCGACGCGCCGTCATCGTCGTCGTCCGATCCCGACTCCGAGTCTGACTCGTCGCCCGACGCGGTCGAGTCGTCGTCGGACGAGGACTCGCTGTCCGGGTCGGCGACGTGTCGCCCAGCGGGGCGAGGTCGTCCGCCGGGCTCGTGCCGACAGTCTCCGTCTGCGCAGGAGAGTCGTCAGCACCAGACCGGCAGCGAGAAGAAGGGCGGTGGAACGCACGGGCGCCGCAAGCAGCACCCTCTCCTCCCTGCTCGTCCGCCTCGCGTGCTCGTGCTCGTCCGCGATGCGCCTCAGCGCGCAAATGATACGCTCGCGCTGCAGTGTGGAGAGGCGCCGCTCGCCGGGCGGCTCGACGGGGACGAAGCCGATTTGGACGAGGAGCGCGCCGGAGACGGTCGAGCGCGAGCGCGACGAGCGGAGCGTGTGCCAGATGGGCTGCGGGGCGCGAGCGAGTGAGCTCCACGCCGTGAGAGGCGGAAAGGTCGCGTCAACGCACCTTGTTCTCGGCGTCGAAGAACCCGACCGGCGGGACCCCATCCTTCCACGCCCCTTGTCATGCCCCCACCAGTCCTCCAAACCACACTGATCTCGCCGAGGTACTCGCTCCCGACGCGATCCTTGTCCCAGCAGACGATCTCAACGCGCTCGTGACCGAGGGCGACGCAGTCGTGCAGCTTGAACTCGAGCTTCGCCTCGCCGCCGACGCCGCTCAGGTCGCCCGACTCGCCGCCGGCGCCCCAGACGGGGTTGAGCGACTTGTGCACCGTCGGGCTCGTGACCTGCTCGCGCAAGGAACGGGTTAGCTGCACGTCCAGCGCGCGGTGGAGGGGACGAAGCGCGGAACGCACCCTCGCCGAGCCGTAGCGGATGACGACGTAGGGGTCACTCAGGCCGTTCTTGTCCTTCGCGACGAGGTCCCTGCCCGCAAGAACGCGGACGACGAGCGTCCCGAGGGGCTCGTCGCCCTCCCTGCGCGGCTCGAAGAGGGCCTGGCGCCTCTGCGCGCCGCCGCGGAACGGGCCTGCGAATTTGCGGGGGCCAGGGATGCGCTTGAGCTGCTTGACGGGGAGCTTGGAGAGGAAGGAGCGCTTGGAGGAGATCCCTGGGGTCGAGGGCGAGGTCGAGGGCGAGGGAGGAGGCTGTGCGCTGGTGCCCGCGACAGACGGGAGGTCGACAGGTTGCGACGGAGGCCTGCGGGACGGGGTTGTCAGTTGCGCTCCACACGCTCGGCACAGTCGCAAGGGCTCACATGCGGTGTCGAGAGCGGGAGTGGTCGCCGAACGAGGTCCCGAGCGAGGTGGGAGGCGGGGAGAAAAACGGCGCAGGACGAGCTCTTGCGGGTGGAGGAGCGGCTGTCGTGGGCTGTATGTATGTACTCTGTGCGCGTAGCTGGGCGGGAAGAGCTCAGAGCGAGCGGGTGAGGAGGGAGAGCGCGAGCGACGTTGCTCTTGCGTTGCTCGGAGGGAGCGTGCGAAGGGGCCCGCTCACATTCGCACTGGGATAGCCGCCGTGATGCTCGCCGGTATCCTTACATGCATCGTCCGTCAGAGCAGCCATCTCCGAACCCGCTCGAGAGAGCAGGAGACGGGCAACTTCCCCCTCTCGCCTTTCGCTTCCCACGAGGAGTCGAGGAGAACGTCGACTTGCAGCTCAATAATACTTGCTGATCGCCTCCAGATACTTCTCTCCCGTCTCTCTGCGTCGAGGGGAGGGCGATGTCAGTCGCGCAAGAGGAGATAGGAAGGCACCCGCACGCACGACAAGTTCCCCTCCTGGTCCGCCAACGGCCACACGTCCCCCAACCCCGAGCCCGCGACGATCGCAGCGTACGCAGCGATGCGCTCGTCCGCCTCGAACAGGTCGACGCACGCAGCGACGTAGGCGTTGATCGCGTCCTGCGAGGTGATGGGCGTAAAACCGGTCGAAGCTGCGCGCAGGGCTGTTAGCGGGGCAGGACAGGCGAGGGCGAGGACGCACTGTCGACCATGTCCCACTCAGTGATCCAGATGGGCTTGCCGTACTTGTCGGCGTAGTAGTCCTGCAGGAGCCAGCGGGATGAGCGAGTTTCGCGGCGAAACACAGGAAGCGGGCACGCACAATCACGTTCTGCACGTCCTCTGTCGTGTTCTGGTAGACGTGGATCGCGGTGAAGTCCCACTGGGTCGAGATCGCCTGCTTAAACGGCGTGAGCCACGTCTCGCCTGCCTGCACTGCGATGCGGCGAGGCGGTCAGCCCGGCTGCATGCGGAGGAGACATAGAAAAGGAGAGCGCGACGCACTGCCCATCGCTGGGCTCCCCAACAGGCTCCCCTTCGCCTGCCACGGCGCGACCAACTCCTCCCACAACGCCGCCGCCTCCTTGACGTCCATCCCCGCACTCGCGTCGCTGTTGCTCAGATCCGGCTCGTTGAACCCAAGCACGTACGTCGGCGCCGCGCTCAGCGTCCTGAACGCGGCGAGCCGCGCCGCGTCCGTCGCGTCGACTGTCCCGGCGCCCCAGAGCATCGATGCGGGGATCACGCCGGGCGCGGTATGGTATGCCGGCGAGGGCGACCAATCGTACCACCAGCTGATGTGCGCGCTAAAGTGGTCGAAGCCGTCACCGCCTGCGAGGCCGGCTTTACGGCCGTTGGGGGAGAAGGGCGAAGTTGAGGAGGATGGGGAGGGGGAGGACGCAATCGACGAACTGGAGGGTGAGGCAGTACTGCCCAAGCTGGCGGGACTCGCCTTCTCGCTCGTCTCACTCGGAGCTGCACTCGAGGCTGGGGAGGTGGTGGACGAGGACAAGGTGGACGGCGTCGAGGCGGACGAACGGGTGAGGAGGAGGGTGGTCGCGCCGAGTGCGAGGAGGAGTACGGCGCCTAGTGCGACCCAGAGGTACGTGGAAGAAGTCGAGGCTGGTCGTAATGGTGGCACTGGCTCTGTATCCGAGTTGGAGTCCTGCGGGAGGATGTGATGAGCGAGAGTGTGGAGGGTAGGGGACAAGACGCACCCTGGACGATTCAGACGAGCTGACCGAGTCCGTGTCATCGTAGCGGCGGTGTCGCATGGCACATCGCGCGAGCTGGAAGCCGCAGAAGCGAGAGAACCAAGCGAGGAGAGGAGGCGATTCGGAGGCTCCGCGGACCGCGGGGAGCAGCTCTGCGGCGCGTTCAGCCAAGTGTAGCACTCTCTAAGGCCATCACAGACCACCCTGGGCCCCAGAAATCCTGCCAAAGAAGGTCGAGATTCGACGTCGCGGCGCAAGAGGCGAGCGAAGTCGGCTCCGCTCCTCTCGCTCCTCCCGCTGGCTTCACTCGCTCTGACTGCTTCGCTACTCGCTCTCCCCGCTGAGACAGGATGCCAGACTCGCGCCAGCGCCTCAAAGACCGCTACAGCTACATGACTCCGGCGCAATGGCAGGCGGCGCAGGTCGAGGCGTGTTACGCCGCCTTCGTCGTCGCCCTCCGCCCCGCGCCGCGCCGGTCGCCGGTACGCCCACCTCCCCCGTTCTCCCGGGTCTGATCGCGCCGCTTACGCTCGCGCCCCTGCAGCAACAAGGCCTCGGCGACGCACTAGAACCTTCCCGCGCTCGCTCGGCGGCGCTGGACGCCGCGAGCACCTCCGCGCCTCCTCTCGTGCCCTTTCCCCCGTCTTTATCTTTGCGTAGATTCCTCATTCTCGCTCTCTTCTCTTCGTCGAAATCTTAGTCTTCTTACCCCTAGCGGTACCATCGTCTCGAGAGAGCTCGCTCGTCGACCAAGCAGCCCGCCTCGCCCATCGTCCCGCCTCCCGCCTTACATTAGATTTCGACCTCTGCTTCCCCGACGACCAGAGCCATGTCAACCCTACCGCCGAAGAGACTGCCGTCCGCCTCGGGCTCATCACCGACGAGGAGCTCGCCAGCCAAGGCGGCGCGCTCAACCCCACCCAACACGGTCTGCTCCAGCATCTCGCCAGCCTCTACCCCGGCGCCTGCCCCGCCGTGGTCGCGCCCGAAGCCGTACAGGCCCTAATCCGCCGCCTAGACGCTCTCCAGGTGCAGAACGAGCAGCTACAAGCGCAGCTCGCTGCGCCCACCTCCCCACCTCGACGCCCGACTCCGCCCCTCGCTCACCATCGACTGGAACGAAGGCGTCAAGTTCTTCAAGCAGGCTACCAACCAGGACTCGACCCTCCACGCGGCCAAGATCAAGGTCAAAGAGCCGGAAACGTACGACGGCTCTCGCTCCTCCTCGACCTCGAAGGCGACGTTAACACATTCCTCGCGCAGATCACCAACGTTGCCGACGACCGGCTGGAAGGACGACCGCCACCGCGTGCGTGTCTGCGCCTCCTACCTGCGCGGCAACGCTTACCTCTGGGTCTCCTCCTACCTCCAGCTCCCCGAGGACACCCTCGCCAAGGACGAGTACCGCTGGATCTCCGACTTCGAGCTCTTCAAGAAGAAACTACTCGTCACCTTCGGCGACCCCGACAAGGCCGCCGCCGACGCCCGCCGTCTCGGGCTCCTCCGCCAGACAGGCGCCGCGTCGCTCTACGCGGCCGAGTTCCGCCGCCTCGCGCTCTCCCTCAACTGGGGCGACGAGGCCCTCAAGTACCACTTCATCAATGGGCTCAAGGAGGAGCTCAAGGACGAGCTCGCCCGCCTCGACCCGATCGACTCGCTTGACACCCTCATCGAGCGCGTCGTCACGCTCGACAACCGCGCGTTCATGCGCCGCCTCCAGCAGCGCGGCGCCCGCCTACACACCCTACGCGCCGGCCGGCGCGCGCGCCAGGCCATTCACCACGAGCGCCAACCCGGCGATCCCGCCGAGGACCGCATGCAGATCGACTCGACCCGCAAGCCGCCGCGCCGCTTCGCTACAGGAGGAGAGGACCGCCGGCGTAAGAACAACCTCTGCTCCTTTTGCGGCGGAGCAGGGCACTTCGCTGACGCGTGCCCCGTCCTCGCAGCCCGCGACGCGCAGCGCGCTCGCCCCCCGCTCCGCACCGCCGCCACCACCGCGACTTTCGAGATCCTCTCGCCCCACCTCGAGCAGCCCGAGCAGTCGGGAAACGACTCGCGCCCGACGGACGAGGAGTAGAAGGTACGCTCCGCCCGCCGGGCGATCCTCCTCGCCCTCTCCGTTTCGCCTCGACCTCGCTGACCGCTCCCTCCCTTCCTACCGCCGCCACTCACCTCGCCGCCGCCCCATCGTCCTCCTTTCGTCCCCACCTCACCGTACGCGCCGATCCGGCTTCCTCCGGCCTCGACGAACATGTCATCGTTCCCGCGCTCACTCACCGCACTACCACCGCTTCTACCTTCGCCATGATTGACTCGGGCTCGCAGAGCAACCTTATCGACGAGAACTACGCCCGTGCGCTCCGTCTTCCCCTCGTCGAACGCGCGCGCCCCATTCCCATCGAGGGGTACGACGGGCGCCCGGCTGACAAGCCTCTTTCGTACTACACCTGCCCCGTGCAACTGCAGATCGGCTCTCACCTAGAACTTATCGAGCTCAACGTCACCCCTATCGCTCACTACCCGCTCATCCTCGGCATCCACTGGATCCGCGCGCACGACGCTTCCCTACTCGCACGGGAGAACCGCGTCGCCTTCCACCACTGCGCTCAACACTGCCTCTCCATGCCGGCCTCCACCGCCGCGCTCCCCGCTCACCCCTCCACCCTCGCCGCGACCCGCACCTCCGCGGTGCGCCTCATCAACGGGCACGCGGCCCGCCTCGACCTGAAGCACGGCGCTGACTCCTTTGTCCTCCCCGCCGCAGACGTCGTTCCGCGACTACGAGCCGCCGCCGCCTCGCTGCGGCCCGACCTCATCGGCGACGACCTCGACAAGCTCCGCTCGCAGGTCCCCGCCAAGTTCCACGACTACCTCGACGTGTTCTCGAAGGTCAAGGCCGACTCGCTTCCCGAGCACAGGCCGTACGACCTGAAGATCGACCTCGAACCAGGCAAGACCGTCCCTCCGTCACGGATCTACCCGCTCTCGGCAAAAGAGCTCGACGTCCTCGCCGACTACATCGAGACTAACCTCAAGACCGGCTTCATCCGCCCCTCGACCTCGCCCATAGGTGCGCCCATCCTCTTTATCAAGAAGAAGGACGGCAGCTTACGCCTCTGCGTCGACTTCCGCAACCTCAACTCCGTCACCATCAAGAACCGCCACCCGCTTCCCCTCATCGAGGAGACGCTCGACCAACTCTCCGGCGCCAAGTACTTCACCAAGCTCGATCTCGCAACGGGTACCAGCTCCGCATCGCCGAAGGCGACAGTACAAGACGGCCTTCCGCACCCGGTACGGCCTTTTCGAGTATCAGGTCATGCCCTTCGGACTCACTAACGCTCCGCCGCCTTCCAGAACCTCATCAACGACACCTTCCGTCCGTTCCTCGACTCCTTCGTCGTTGTCTACCTCGACGACATCCTAATCTACTCGCGCACGCAGGAAGAACACGACGAGCACGTGAAGACGGTCCTCGAGACGATGCGCCGCACGAAGCTCTACGCCAAGGCGGAAAAGTGCGCCTTCGAGGAGAGCTCGACGGAATACCTCGGCTTCATCGTCGACCGCGACGGCGTCCGCATGGACCCGAAGAAGATCGAATCGGTACGTTCTTGGCCTCTCCCCACCAACCTGCGCGAGGTGCAGTCGTTCCTCGGCTTTGCCAACTTCTATCGGAGGTTCATCAAGGACTACTCGAAGATCGCGGCCCCGCTGACCCGCCTCTCCCGCGGTGACCGCTCACCCGCAGACTTCCCCCTCGCGCCCGACGCCGTTCATGCGTACGAACAGCTCAAGGTGCGTTCCACGACCGCCAGATCCTCCGCCATTTCCGCCCCGGCGTCCCGCTCGAACTAGAGACTGACGCCTCGGACTACGCGCTCGGGTCCGTCCTCTCGCAGCGACACGAGGACGGCAAGCTCTACCGGTCGCGTTCCGCTCCGCAAGTTCGACAAGGCGGAGCTCAACTACGAGGTGCATGATAAAGAGCTCCTGGCCATCATCGGCGTGCAAGAGCTTCCGCCCATACCTCGAGTACGTCTCCTCCCCCACCAAGATCTTCTCCGACCACGCGAACCTCCAGTACTTCTTTACCTCCCGCATCCTCAACCGCCGCCAAGCACGGTGGTACGAGACGATCTCGGAGCTCTCGCTGACTCTCCACCACCGGCCAGGTCATCGTCAAGGCAAGACCGACGCCCTCTCCCGCCGGGCTGACTACGCGGAGGGCGCCAAAGCGAGCGAAGGCAAGCCCGTCACCTTCTTCCCCACCACCCGTATCGCGGCTAACTCGCTCGCCCTCGCCGCGCAGCTCGATGCGCCCTTCCCCGACTTCACCGCTCTCGTCGCGGCCGGCCAGGACGACGACGACGATCTCTGCCAGATCCTGCAAGACCGCCGCCTCAACGAGAACGCCGACGCGCACGACGATCGGTGGCAACTCGACAACGACGGGCTCCTCCGCTTCGACAAGAAGGTGTACATCCCGGACGTCGCCGACTTGCGCCTCCGCGCCGTGCAAGCCGTGCACGACAGGCAAGTGCCGGGCACCTCGGCGTCGAGAAGACGCTCGAGCGCTTCAGACGCTCGATGACCTTTCCGCAGGAGCGCAAGTTCATCGAGTCTTTCGTCGGTACGTGCGACACCTGCTTCCGCAACAAGCCGCGCCGCTCACCCGCCCACGGTCTCCTACAGCCTCTCCCGCCGCCGACTCGCCCGTGGACCAGCATCGCCACCGACTTTATCGTCAAGCTCCCGACCTCCCGACACGGAAACGACTCGATCTGGGTCGTCGTCGACCGCTTCTCTAAGTTCACCCACTTCATCCCCTGCACCGAGGCCGGCACTGATGCCTCTGCCCTCGCCGACATGTTCTACAGGTACATCTTCCCCGCACGGCCTCCCGGACGACATCGTTAGCGACCGCGGTGCCGTGTTCAACTCGAACTTCTGGCGGACGCTCAACAGGCTCACTCGCACCAAGTTGAGTATGTCCACCGCTTACCATCCCCAATCCGACGGCGTCACCGAGCGCCTGAACCAGTCGCTCGAGCAATACTTACGAATCTTCGTCAACTACGCGCAGGACGATTGGGAGGACCTCCTCCCGCTCGCCGCATATGTCCACAACGACTCGATCCACTCGTCAACCAAGGTCACGCCATTCTTCGCCAACTACGGCTTCCATCCGCGCTTCAAGTTGACCTTCCGCGACTACGGCGACAAGCCGCTCGACGCTGACGCCGCCTCGCGCGCAGGAACGCTCTCGGCTCTACACCAAGTACTTCGGCACGAACTCGAGGTCACCGCGACAAGGATGAAGACGCACTACGACAAGAAGCGCGTCGAAGCGCCAACCTTCAAGGTAGGCGACCTCGTCTGGCTCTCGCACCGCAACATCCTGACCTCCCGCTCCTCGCAGAAGCTCGACCATCGCTTCCTCGGCCCCTACAAGGTCCTCGAGCGCATCGGTGAGCTCGCGTACCGTCTCGAGCTTCCCGACGAGGTGCGCCTTCACCCAGTCTTCCACGCTTCGCTCCTCCACCCGCACGCCGAGAACCCCTTCCCTGACCGCCTGCCCGCCCCGCCGCCCCTCACCATCGTCGATGGGCAGCCAGAGGAGGAAGTTGAAGCAATCCTCGACTCGCAAACGTACCACGGCCGGCTCCGCTACCTCGTCAAGTGGCGAGGCAAGTTTAAGACGGACTGGCTCTACGACGACGAGCTCGCTAACGCTCAAGAACTCGTGCAGGCGTTCCATCAAGCCTACCCCGCCAAGCCCAAGGCGCCCGCAGCGCGCAGGAGCGCGCGGCGTAGAGGAGGGGGTGAGCCGCACTCACCCGACCTTCCCAACCCGCTCTGACGCTCCTCCTCGCTCCGCTTCCGCCGCAGCTCCGCCCTCCGCCGATCCACCGTCGCTCTGCGACACCGCTCCTTTCTCCTCGATTCTCTGTGCGTTCGTTTTGTTCCTCTTCCCCTTGTGCACCCCTTTGTCGCTTTGTCCCCCTTCCTCGCCTTGTTCTCCCTCTTATACCCGCGCTGACCTCGCGCTCCTCTCCCTCCCTCACTCTCTCTCGTCGCTACGCCCGCTCGCCGCACTGCACCCCTCCCTACGCCTCAACATGCCCGCCATCACCACCTCCCTCCACTCCGTCCTCACGGTCGCATCCCCCTCGCTCGACCCGCGCCCTTCGTCCACCCTCCGCCGCGGCGCTACCTCCAACTCGACCACGATCCTCGAAATCTCGGGCCTCGGCATCAAGGAGGGCGAACTCGAGGTCCTCGGCACCTCGCTCAGCGGCGTCACGGCGTATCAAAATGCGACGCGCATCGACACCTCGCTGCAGTCGCTGCTGTTCGGCGCTTACTTCAGCAAGGTCACCCCCGCCGGCATCCCCCACCTGCTCGACATCGTCCGCGAGGCGAACAACGCGCCGCCGCTCGTGGTGCTCGGTGCTTACTACCTCAACTTCACCTCAACGCACCTGGCCACGAGCGGCAGCTCCCGCCTCACGCGCCTTCAGCACGAGTGGGACACGTTCGTCGACAACGCGTTCGACGGCCAGCTCGCAAACCCCAACCGACACCGGATTCACCTATCCGCCGCTCCCGCGCCTGAGCGCCCACCGGTGCGCTCTCTCCCTCTTCCCGTCTTCTGGCGTGTCGTGACGCCTCGCCTAAACAGGGGGGTTCTGTTACGCCGCCTTCGTCGTCGCCCTCCGCCCCGCGCCGCGCCGGTCGCCGGTACGCCCACCTCCCGTTCTCCCGGGTCTGATCGCGCCGCTTACGCTCGCGCCCCTGCAGCAACAAGGCCTCGGCGACGCACTAGAACCTTCCCGCGCTCGCTCGGCGGCGCTGGACGCCGCGAGCACCTCCGCGCCTCCTCTCGTGCCCTTTCCCCCGTCTTTATCTTTGCGTAGATTCCTCATTCTCGCTCTCTTCTCTTCGTCGAAATCTTAGTCTTCTTACCCCTAGCGGTACCATCGTCTCGAGAGAGCTCGCTCGTCGACCAAGCAGCCCGCCTCGCCCATCGTCCCGCCTCCCGCCTTACAAGGCGATGAAGTCGCGCGAAGACGAGGAACCGCCCGCGAAGCGCCAGCGAGTCTTGGAACGGAGCGCGAAGGACTTCCAGACGCCGTACGCGTCGAAGGCGGATGTCGAGAAGTGGTTCGACGAGTACCCGGAGGTGCGTTCCACTTCCTCCAGCACGAGGGGTCGTCTGAGTGTCGGTGCAGGCGCTTCCTGGGCACAGGACCCTCGCTCAGGCTACAGCAGTGACTTACGTCTATCGTGCTCGCAGCTCGGCAAGCGCAACTTCTACATCGTGCACAACCACTGTCCGTCCCGGTTCTCCTCCTGTCGCTCATCGTGCTCGCTCATCGCTGTCCCCTCGCGCTTTCTCCGCTCGCAGGGGCGACGAAGAAGCACCACGACCTGCGCATCCATCTCGACGGCGAGACCATCTCATGGGCGATCCCGCGCGAGCTCACCAACCCGGCCGCACAGCTCAACCGCTACGCCGTCGAGACGATCCCGCACTCGATCGCGTACTGCCTGTACGAGGGTCCGACGGTCGGGACAGTCGACAAGCCGACGGGCGTGTGGGACATCGGGACGTACAAGGTGCGTGCGCGGTGCGCGTGCTCGGCAGTCCAGCTCGCAGCGAGTGCGAGCTAACAAGGCTCCATACTTGACCTGATTCGCAGATCTTCGAGACCAAGAACAAGGCGGACAAGAAGGCGCAACTCCGCGCGCAGGGGCTCGACGACGCGGAGACAACCGACGAGGAGGAGACGCCGGAGGCAGAGGACGTCAAGCAGGAGCGGCTCTTCCGCGAGGGTGCGTCTCTCCGTCTGCGGCGAATCGCTGTGAGCTCTCTCTGACGGGTAAATCACTCGCAGCGTACGCCTACGCCTCGTTCCGGCCAGTACCCGCGACCGCCAACCGCCCCGCCCTCCCCGCCAAGCAGGACTCGGGCCGCAAGCGCGCTTTCGTCATTGAGCTCGTGCGTGCCGCTTCCCCCTCACCCTACTGTGCATGCGCTGACGGCTCACTCCGCTTGCAGAACGGCAAGCGGTGGAACGGCCTGCGGCTCACCTTCACGCGCGACTCGAGCGATTTCGGGTACACCAAGTGCGTCGCTCTTCTTCGGATGCTCGCTCGTTGTGCTAATTCTGCGAATGTACAGGCCAAAGGGCGCGCCGGACGACTGGCGAGCTCTCGAGCGGCACGCGCACGTGCGTCCTGCCCTCCTCCCGCCTGCCCCGCTTGCGCGTCTCTCACGTCGCCAGCACGGCGCTTACACGCCCTTCTTCCCTCTATCGCAGTGGATCGTCCGCTTCGGCTCCTCGCCCTCCGTCCCGCTCGCCGCGACCGAGTCGCGCCTTCTCGCGCCGGACCGCTCGCTCCTCACGCACCGCACGATGGACGAGATCCGCATCGACAGCGCCGCGCTGCTCGAGGCATCGGGTGCGCTGTGCGGTGATGCGGGCGCTGCGGGCTCGGTCGTTGACCGCGAGGTCAGGAGGAGGTTGGTCGAGTGGATGGAGAAGGAGAGGGACGAGTTCACCCAGGCGGACTTGCAGTACCTCAAGGAGGAGGCGAAGCTGGAGGAGAAGTCGGACGAAGAGACGGAGACGGTGTGACGCGCTTGGCCGATGTAGGAGGAGGGAGCGGGACGAAGTGCGTGTCGCTACTCGACGTGGAAAGAGCGAGCGAGAGAAACGTGCAATGTCTGTTCGCCCCCTCGTCTGGACCCCAGCGCGATCCACCGCTTTCGATCCCGTCGGGGAGCTATCGCAAGCTTCGGCAATGCTGCTCGCGGAGGTCGACATCGACATCGCGGCGCAAGAGGCGAGCGAACCCGCCTCCGCTCCTCTCGCTCCTCCCGCTGGCCTCACCGGCTCAGACTGCTTCTTTGCTCGCGCTACCCGCTCAGACAGGATGCCAGACTCGCGCCAGCGCCTCAAAGACCGCTACAGCTACATGACTCCGGCGCAATGGCAGGCGGCGCAGGTCGAGGCGATGAAGTCGCGCGAAGACGACGAACCGCCCACGAAGCGTCAGAAAGTCTCGGGCCGGAGTGCGAAGGACTTCCAGACGCCGTACGCGTCGAAGGCGGATGTCGAGAAGTGGTTCGACGAGTACCCGGAGGTGCGTTACACTTCCTCCAGCACGAGGGGACGTCTTAGCGTCTGTGCAGGCGCTTCTAGAGCACAGGACCCTCGCTCAGGACGCAGAAAGACTAACGTCTACCGTGCTCGCAGCTTGGCAAGCGCAACTTTTACATCTTGCACAACCACTGTTCGTCTCGTTCTCCCCGTCCTCCATCTCCCACGCGCTCACGCACTCCCGCGGCTTGCCCCACCCCCAGGGGCGACGAGCAAGCACCAAGACCTGCGCGTCCACCTCGACGGTCAGACCATTTCGTGGGCGATCCCGCGCGGGCTCACGGACCCGGCCGCGCAGTCCGACCGCTTCGCCGTCGAGACCATGCCGCATCCGATCGGGTACTGCTTGTACGAGGGTCCGACCGTCGAGACGGTGAAGAGGCCGGTGGGCGTGTGGGACATCGGGACGTACAAGGTGCGTGCGGGAGCGCGTGCTGGGCAATCCGGCTCGCTAGCGCGAGTTAACGAGCCCTCCATACTGACCTCTTCGCATGCTTCCATTCGCAGATTCACGACACGAAGAGCGAGGCCAAACATAAGGCGCAAATTCGCGCGCAGGGGCTCGACGATGCCGAGACAACCGACGAGGATAAGACGCCGGAGGAGGAGGACGTCGAGCAGGAGCGGCTCTTCCGTGAAGGTGCGTCTCTCCGTCCCCGGCGCATGGTTGCGAGCTCTTTCTGACGGGTTGGCCCACCCGTAGCGTTGGCTCACCCCTCGTTCCGCGCCGTCCCCGCCACGGCCGACCGCCCCGCCCTCCCCGCCAAGCAGGACTTGGGCGAAACGCGCGCTCTTGTTATTGAGCTCGTTCGTACCGCTCACATCGCTCGACTGAGAACTTGCTGACGGCTCTCTCCGCCCGCAGAACGGCCGGCGGTGGAATGGCCTCCGGCTCACTTTCTCGCGCAAGGCGAGCGACTTTAAGCTCCCCAGGTGCGTCGCGTTCGCCGCTCCCGCTGGATTGCTCGGCATCCTGACGATTGTCTCTCAGGCCGAAGGGTGCGAGCGACGACTGGCGCGCTCCCGAGAGACATGCGGAAGTGCGTCCCGCTTCTCTCCTTCCCGCCCTCTCCGGTCCGCCCTGCAATTCGCAACTCCACCACCACTAAGCTGACGGCGGCCTACCCGCAGTGGCACATCCACCTCGGGTCGCCGCCCTCCGTCCCCCTCTCCGCGACCGAATCGCACCTCCTCGCGCCGGACCGCTCGCTCCTCACGGGCCGCACGATGGACGAGATCCGCACTGACAGCATCGCGCTGCTCGAGGCGTCGGGCGCGCTGCGCGATGGCGCGCGCGCCACGGACTCGGTCATCGACTGGGAGGTGCGCAGGAGGCTGCGCGAGTGGATGAACAGGGAGAGGGACGAGTACGACGAGTGCAGCCAGGCGGATCTGAAGTACCTCGAGAAGGAGGCGCAGCGGGAGAAGAAGGAGGACGAGGAGACGGACACGGAGTGACGCGCTTGGCCGATGTAGGAGGAGGGAGCGGAACGAAGTGCTTGTTTCTCGCTTCATCGTCGCAGGAGGAGCGAGAGAGAGAACCATGGATAGCGTGCATCGTCCACGCCTATACCATTACGCAATCCACCGCTACGAGGCCGTCGTGTGCTTGGTTCTCGGCTCTCGCGGAAAGAGCCAGCGAGAGAAACGCAGCAGCGGAGGAGCGCGCGAGCTGAGATCGTCCATAACGAGCAATGTCTGTTCGCCCTGTCCCGTCTACGCCCCAACGCGATCTACCACGACCCCCACCCAGCAAGCACGTCCGCGCCAAACCCGCCCGTCGCGTCCGCCGTACCCGTCCCGAGGAGCTGGGCGAGCTCCTCCGCCGAGAACGCAGGCGCCTCGGCCGCACCTTCCGCGCTGGCGGTGAACGCCCCGAGGTCGAAAGCGGGCTCGTTGAGTGCCATGCTCTGCGTGTGCACCGGCACAGACGCCGTCCTGCGCCCGCCGCGCCCGCCGCGCCCGCCGCGCCCGCCGAGTCCGCAGGCGAGTTCTCCGCCGAGCCGCTCAGCTCGCTCAGGAAGGCGAACTGGAAGTCGTGCGCGGCTGCAGCCGCAGCGTCGGCGAGTGCAGGGGCGGGCGGCGCAGCGGGGACTGCGTTGGCGAGGCGGTAGGCGAAGGCCTGCGCCTCGAGGCGGGCGATGAGCACGTCGATGTGTGGGGAGGTGTAGGCGTAGCCGGCGCGCTTGAAGACGACGGCGAGTCTGTGGGTGCGAGCGCAGTCAGTATGTGCGCAACGGGAACGGGGAGGACGAGCGGGGAAGGCAAAGAACGCACTTCTCGAGCATGCCGCCGAGCTTGTCGTTGAGCGGGATCGCGCCCGTCTCGACCTCGTGCAGAACGACAGCGGCCCAGTCGACGATGCCGATCCTACGCATGGCGGCAAACAGGATGATGTGCGGCGAGCGGTCGAGTGCGTCGATCACGACGCCGAACGCGTCGGGGAGGATCCGCCGCACCTGCCGGACGGTGAGCTCAACACGCTCGAAGCGCTCCTGCGCCTCTTCGCGCGCGCGATCGTCCGTGGCAGTGCGCGCTGCGTCCTCCGCCTCGGACAGGCGGCGGCAGAGCTCGCGATAGAGCGGGACGACGAGGACGCTGCCCGAGATGGCGATGAAGCCGCGAATCCCGCGCAGCGCCATCTGCGGTGTGTACCGCACCCGGCGCGGCTTCGCGTGCGGGAACATCCAGGGCTCGTCGCCTTCGAGCAGGCTGTCGAGGAGCTGCAGGAGGAGCGACGTAACAGAGCGAAAGCGGTGCAGTCGCTTGAGGAAGTGCGCCATGACCGCCTCGTCATAAGGTTGACGACGAGCGGGCGCTGCGTGATCCGCGCGTTAGTGACGATTCAGGGATGGGGACGACGGGACGCACCTGAGAGGATCTTGTCGATGAGCTCGCGGCCGAGGCTGAGATACGCGAGCGAGACTAGCCGGCGATCATCAGCGGAGCAGATAAGTGACGGCGAAGGAACTACGCACAGGGTGCAGAACCTGCCCCCACACCTGGTTGACGTGCGGCCGCGGCAGCCAGCTGCGGATCTTCTCCTCCAGGCCGTCCAGGTCTGCTTCGACAGAGCCTGCGAGGATGAGCTGGTCCGTCTCGGTCCTGCGGACGGGCGCGATCAGCGTGCGCTCGGTTGATCTCGGCTGCGTGACCTGGAACGCACGAGGTGAGCCTGCCGGCGGCGACCTGCCAGAGGGATTACGTGTCAGTGCGCATGGCAAGAACGCAAGGAGACAAACACGAACCTCGCTAAACATGTCGGAGCTGAGGTGGATGGACCAGACGACCTGCGCGTTGTCGTCGTCGAACTCGCCCGTGTCGACCATCGTCCGGATGTGGTTCATGTACGCCGCGAGGTAGGGGCGGTTGGGCGGAGCGTCGTCGCCTGCGATGAAGGGGTGTCAGCATAGTGCAGTTGGACGGGGAGGACCACTTGACGAACCAACGTTGGTAAGGAGGTCGAGCATGAGACACGTGCCAGCATTGTCCTTCGACGCCTGGAGCAAAACGTCGGCCTCCTTCGCCATCCTGACGGCGCGATCGCGCATCGCCGAGAACGCAGCCCACCTCCTGCGCCCAAAGTCCCGCAGATCCGGCATCTCTGCGCTGAATGCCTCCATCTGCTTGAAGCCCGCGGGGAGAGGACCGCCGAGCCGATGATGGCCTCGTCAAACGAGATGAGTGCGCCGAAAGTTAAGGCGCAGTAGGCGAAGATGCGTATCTGCGGCTCGAGGAGCTCGAGATGGAAGGCAGCGGGCTCGAACACCTCCTGCAGCGCCGTACCGCGGAAGATCGGGTGATCGTACTGCGACGTGTTGCGGAAGCAATCGAAGAGGTGGCGCGCGAGTGCGGGCGAGGGGTTGGCGAGGTCGTACGGGGATGGGCGCAGTGAGCGCGAGGGCGGTGGGCGCGTAGGGAATCTGGCTCGTCGAGGCGACCAGGGCGGAGGGCGGAACGGTGGTGGGGAAGGAGGGGAAGTCGACAGGGATGCTCGACAGAGCCGAGGGTTCAACCGAGAGCGACGAGGCCGCATCGACGGTCTGGAGCGGTAGCGTGTCGCTCGGTGGTGGGACGGGGAGGGCGGAGGTCGACGCGGGCCTGGCTCGACGCTCGACTCGTGCGATCCGTCTACACCGTCCGGGTAGACCTTTGGCTTCCGCTGCGGTTTGCGGCGGACGACGGGCGTGGTTGCACCTAAATACGGGCGGGCAGGTTCAGCCAAGAGGTGGGGCGAGAGAGGGGTCGGGCTATGCAGGTGCAGGGAGAGGGAGACGCACTGATGCCCTTCTCGAGGCAGCGCGGACACCCTGCGGGCTCGGGTGGCACAGGACGCGCTTGGCCTGCGAGCGCCAGTCGGGTCGTGAGGTGGAGGAGCGGGGGTCGAGGTCAGCGAGGGCGGGCAGGGGCGACAGGAGAAGGTGCGCACCTTGCAGTAGTCGCACGCCGGCGGCTTCTTCTTCTTCATCGCGTCCGCCATCATGCGAGGGAGGTGGGAGACGGCGCGTCGACTGATGAGAACGGGAACGGCGGGTCCTGAGCGGAGGCGTGCGGGCGGTGTCTGGCTGTGCGCAGGTGGGTCCAGGAAGTGCGTCGCACGCTTCAGCGCGTGCAACCAACGAGAGCTGCGGCTGGAGACGAGGGAACCCCCTCTCGCCCTCTTCTCGCCCGGCAGCACCGCCGCGCACCGCCTCGTTCTCGCTATCGCACAGATGCGGGAGAGCCTCCGCAAGCATCGCCGTTACAGCCTGCGAAACCCGCTGGGCGGGGTCGCGAAATTAAGCACGAGATCCAAGTTACGCTGACCCGCAAGCGCCTTTCCGCCTCAAGCGTCCACCTGCATCTCCTCCTCGTCCTCCTCATCGCCCGTGAGATCAAGCACCTCTGCTCCTCCCACCTCCTCTCCCACCTCTCCCTCCGCTCACACTCCTCCCGCTCCCTCCGCTCCGCCAACGCCTCGAGTACCTCCCTCCGCATCTCCTCCTCGATCTCCTGCTCCCGCGCCTCGTACGCGTCCTCCCCCTCCTCCGACGGCGCCGGCGAGCGCGTGTACGGCGACCGCGCGCGCGTGGGGTGGATGCGGTAGTGCGCGCGGCCGGGCGGGGTCGGCGCGTGCGAGGGGGAGAAGGCGCGCCGCGAGGGCGATGGCGACGGCGACGGCGACGGCGACGGCGGCGTGGAGCCGGTCTCGACGGGAGCAGTAGACTGAGCGGGGCGGGGGAGGCGCGCCGTGGCGAGGTGGGTGAGGAACGAGGTGTTTGGGGAGGGCGAGGATGCCGAGAGCGGGAGGGAGGCGCCGCCCCGCAACGTAAGGGCGGGCTGGGCCGTCGCCGAGCAGATAACTGCGGACAAGGGACCGTTCAGCAGCTCGTCCACCCAAGGACGGCGAGAAGACGCACCTGCAACGCCGCCACCGTTCCACTGCTTCTGCTCGGCGGCGTGGTCCCTCGCCTCCTCCGCCTCCATCTGCTCGTCCGGCGCATCCCTCACCTCCCGCTCGCCATCGCTGAGCTCTATGTCCGTCCCGCCACCATCAAGCGCGTGCGCTGCGTCCTGGGCCGTCTCCGCCTGCGACTCGCGAACGCCGCCGCCCTCCGTTGCGGGCTTCTCCCGCTCCAGCGTCGACTGCATCCCGCCTGCTCCGAGCGGCTCGCCACGCTCCGCATTCTCGTACACCCCGACCGCCGCCTCCCTGAGCACGACCATCCCGCCCCTGGCATCCGCCTCCAGCTCCTCCGCAACCTCGACGCTCTTCGCCTCGACCTCGAGTCTGAGGCCCTTCTCCGCGGGGTGCAGCGCACACTGCACGACGCCGTACCCATCAAGCAGCGCATCTAGCTCGCCGGGTCCGAGGTCGGCAGGTAGCGGGCCGAGCCAGACCGTGCGTTGCTGGGCGCTCTGCGCGCTCTGCGGTGAGGCGCGAGGCGGCGAAGGCTAGACGAGCGGAGCGGGGAGGGGAGAGCCGCGCGCCCAATGCGTCGGGGGCTGCTGACTCGTCGGCTGCGAGGCGGGAAGAGAGGCGGGCGAATCGGGTGCGGGTGCGGGTGCGGGCGTCGGCGAGAACGAGATGGTTGTCGGGCCGACGAGCCCCGACTTGAGCGCGCCCTCGGGGGAGCGGACCCACCTGTGCGTAGTCGGGCGAAGGGACGGCTTGTGCCCGGCGGGTGGGGCGGGAGGCGGAAGGGGGGGAGGCGCAGGGTCCCGGCGCGCAGGGAGGGAGACACCGTAGGCCTTGAGCGGCGGCGGTGCCGGGTCGTGCGTCGTCGGAAGGAGCTTCTCAGCGCGCCAGGAGTGGCAGGAGGGCGTGCCCGCCGAAGAAGGTCGAGGTGTGCCCGCCGGCGGTGCAGCTGCAAGCAACTCGCACAGCTCAATCAGCGCAACTCGGACAGCGAAGGTGGAAAGGACGCACTCCGGCCCGCACACCTCCTCCCTTTCGTCCCACTTCTCCGCATACTCCTCCACCTCCAGATCCATCGCATCTCTCGCCTGCCTCCTCGCCCTCACCTCCTCCTCACGCGCCTCTTCCACCCGCCTCGCCGCCCCCTCCTCCCGCCGCGCCTCCTCCTCCCTCCTGCGCTTCTCCTCCATCCCCTTCAGCGCCGCGGCTACCCCGGGGATGCGCATTCGCTCGTCGAGCGTCCCGTCAGTCGGCCTTCCCAACTGGACCTCCGTCGCGCGCGTCGCCCGCGGCACGCTCGCCACCGCAGGAGGCGGCAGCCCCAATGCGCCCCAGCCGCGCTGCGCGTCGACCGAGCGCCCCCGCGCCCTCTCACGGCGAGGCGGGGTGCGCGCCCTCGCGCGGTGCCGCTCCCTCGACGGGCTTCGCGCGCGGCGGCCCCGCTCGCGGCGTGGGTCGCGCTCGTCCTTGTGCCACGGGGAGGGCTCTCGGCGGCGGCGGGTTTTGCGCGCCGGGGACGGGGGGGACGGCGGGCGGTAGCACGGCAGCGGGGAGGGCGACCGCGCGTGGCGGCGCGGGTACTCGGCGCGGCACGGGCGCGGCGAGGAGGGGTCGTAAGCGTCGTGACGGGGGTGGGAGGGCGGCCACCGAGGCCCGTCCGGCGAGGGTACCGGCGGGGCAGCGGGTCGTGGGCGAAGTGGAGCGGAGGGAGGTACCGCTCGTGGGACGGTGTGCGGGCGCGGCGGGGGCGGCGCGGCGAACTGCGCGGCGAGGGAGAGCGCCAGCGGGAGCGGTAGCCGCCGGGCATGCTGCTGCGAGGGGTGCGAGGTGAGCGGGAGGAGGGAGAGGAAGGTCCGCGGAGGTTGAGAGGAGGGGTCCACCCAAGTTGCTCGAGGGCGGGCACGAGAGGAGCAAGCCTCTAGACGCGATGGAGACAGCAAACGGGAGGAACCGAGGGCGGGACAAGCGAGAGTCGAGCCGCAGCCAGAGCGAAGTCGGATCTCGGGAAGCCTTTACACCCCCCTCTCCCTAGCGCAAGTCCAACATACACAGCGCGCCGCGCGTCCTATCTACTCGCCTTCTCCCTCGTCCTTCTCGGCGCCTCCGCGAGCGGCATGCCCGCCTCGCGACGCCCGAACCCGCGCAGGCCGAGGACGCGGCGGACGTCGTTGGTGAAGCGGAGGGAATCGAGCATCGGGAGGAGGTCGAGGAGGCACTCGTCGTGCGGGTCGTTGATCCAGCCTTCGATGGGGATGCCGTTCGCTGCGAGGGCGAAAGCGTGCGTCAGTTAAGCTGCGCCTGACGAGCACCACGTTCGGAAGGTGGGGGCAGGGAACGGGCGAGCTGATGATGTACCCTGGTTCACGGCGTAGCTCGCGGGCGAATTGTCGACGAGACAGACACGACTGAGATCGGCATCGACGACGCTCAAGTCCTTGACGTACGAGCCATTCCGGGCCATGCAGTCCTGCATGCGTTGCTCAATCTCTTCGTCAGCGGTGCTCTCCTGATGAGCGGGCCGAGCGGGAGAGCGCGAACGCACCGCTCGAAACAGCCTCGGGCCGATCATGCCGCCCCGCCCGTCGCCGCCGTCGAGCCAGTCGATGACGGGGTCGGCGTACTCCGGCAGCGAGGCCGTGAAGATGACGACCGTGTACCAGGAGGAAACCTGTGCGGGCGGCCGCGAACTTCATCAGTTATGCGCTCGAAGAGGAGCGAGACGACCAAAAGAGTGGGGCGCCGCACCTTGCGCAAGAAGAAGTCGACCCAGGGCCGCTTGTACACCGTGTAGACCGTGCTGCGCCCGTCGAGGACGACCTCGACGACGCGCGTCTTGAGCCCCTTGGGCGCGCCGCGCTTGCCGAGCCCGCCGGCCGAGCGCGACGTCGAGTGGATGAGCGTCTCGTCCAGGTCGAGGACGAGCGTCTTGGGCGTGAGCTTCGGCGGTGGCATGGGTGCGCGAGGGATGGACATGGGCGTTGGGGATGGAGAGGGCGAGGGGGAGAGGGTGGAGCGTGTGCGTGAGGTGGGTTGCAGAGATCGCTGCGAGAGCGTGAGGGCGAGGGAGACGAGGCGGGCGTGTTGTTTCGCCGGCAGGCCCTTCTCGTCGAGGTGGAGCACGTCGCCCTCCTCGGTCGAGAGTGCCGCATGGGCGGGCGCGAGAAGGGCGTTGTAGCTGGGTCGGGGGGAATAGGGCAGGCCGAAAAGGGCGAGGAACCGCCGGACGAGGACATATAGCGATGCGGTGAGCCTAAACGGCCACCACCGTGCGAGGCGCGTCATCCATGGCCATGCGGGCGACGTGCCCACCAAGGCGGTCGACGACGCACGTGACGGGACGTCCGCCGCGACGCCCTTTTCAGGGTCGCGCAGCGCGAGCGTTCCGTTGTAGCTCGGCGGCGGGTGCGACGGGGTGCCCTGGATGAACGCGGGCTCGACGCCCTCGTTTCGCTCGAGCTCCGTCTTGACCGTCTCGCCGTCGCGCAGCGGGTCCTCCCGCGCGGCAACCCCTTCGACCGCGCCTGCCGCGCCCATATCGCGCGCCTTGCCCTTCCGACTCGACCCGCGACTGGGCGGGATGACGCCGACGCGCGGGGTTGGCAGCTCCTCGCCGGGGAACGGCACTCCTCGCTCGTCCGCCGCTGCGCCGTCCTCCTCCCGCTGCGCCGCCTCGTATGTCTCCTCAGCCTCCATCTGCGCAGAGATGGGCAGGTCCGCCGCATCTGCCTCGGCCGAGGAGGGCGAGAGCGCCGCCGAGATCGGGAGCTCCGAGGTGCTTGCGCGAGGGCTGGGCGGCGGCGCTGGTCGCAAAGTCGTAAGGAAGAAGGAAAGGGTGTTCATGGTGCGGGACTGGGACTGGGGAGTGGCGGGCGGGTCAGGGAAGGCGAGATGGGGGAGGAAACGAGGTGTGGGGGAAGCGTGAGGGGGTGGGTCGACGCAAGTCGAACGCGGTGGCGGAGATGGGTGCGGGGTTTACGAGGGCGTCGAGACGGTGATGGTAGATCTGGGAAAGGTGCAGGGTCCGCGGTTCATGCGGGGGTTCGCTGCGCACCGCGCGTTGACGAGGAGGACGAGGCGCGGGTTGGGCCACGGCGCTCGTTCGACAGAACCTTCGCGGGTCGGGCGCGGCTCTGGCGGGTGCTGAGCGCGATTGGAGCGGTTCCGACGCACGCGCGGGGCCTCGGCACGCGTAGATGAGGCGCGAGAGGTGCGGTGGTCGAGTCTGGGGAAGATGACCGGACGGAGCTCAGGGGGCGGCGTGGGTGGGGCAGACGCGTGGAAGCGCTGTGCAGAGCGGTGACAGGCCTTGCTTCGAGCGCACGAGCCCGGCAGCGCGGGAGGGCGGGTTGGACGAGGGAGAGGAGCGACGAGCGGGTTGACGCGGTTCTCGGCCAGCCCCTCTCCGCTCTTCCAGGGGTCAGGCGGGTCGTCGGCTGACGAGTGTGAGGCTGGGACCCCGTGCGCCCTCCCGTAGTCCTGCACGAGGCGTGGAAGCGGAGTCGCTCTCCTCGTGTTGGCGAATAGACCGCCGTGAGCGGCCGCGTCCTGCACCATCATCAAGCGCTCCGTGGCTGCTCAAAATTCGCATACAGCCCCCACGGCGTCTACAAGACGCTCCGCTCCCGCCCCGCCATCCAGGCCCGTGTCGTCGTCCCGTAGTACCGTCGCGCCTTGCGGTCCGAAATGTGCGCGAGCGAGTTGACCGTGAGCGCGGGCTCGCTCGAGGTCGGAGAGGCAGCCTGCGAGATTGGAGTGTTGAGAACGTCAGCTGGGCCGTAGAGAGAACGATATGGGGAGATTGAGGCGAGAGGGAGGAGAGGGAGGAGCGAGGAAGGTCGTTAGTCCAACGCACCGCCGCAGTGCCGGGGAGCGCGAGCTCGCGCACAAACAGGTCAGGGTGGAGTAACGGTTGGAAGACCTCGTGCGTCTGCGGGCAGGAAAGGCAGTCTATCGCGCGAAAGGCGCGAGGACGCACGGCAAGCTAGCACGCACAACACGAACAGCGTCCGGCAAGTTCCTCGTCATGTCAAACTCGCGGCAGCAAGCGTAGAGTCCCATGCGGGCGTGAGTCACGACGATGTGCTGCTGCTGCACGGAGAGGCTGGAGAAGTGCTGTAGCGCGACCTCGGATTTGGTGGACCGGGACGCGGTCGCCATGAGCGCTGCCTGCTGCGCTTGGAACTGGCCTGAGCCGTTGTGGAACAAGTTGCCGACCGAGTAGAGCTGGATGAAGTGCAGGAGGAGGTCGCGGAAGGTACCAAAACGGTGTTGCGGCGACGCGCCCGACAGCTGTCTGTGGCTGAGAGCGGTGTCCGCTGACGGCTGCGCGAGTTGGTCAGCCCAGTCTATGGGAGCGTGAACTACGTTTGATGCGAAGAGGTGAAGCGCAGATACGCACGAGAAGATCTAACCCGCGTGAAGGCGGTTGCTCCCCCGCCCTCTCCTGCACCGTGAGCTGCTCCAGCAGCCTTCCGAGCGACTCCTCTAGGCTCACGATCGCCAGAAGCTGCATCCGCTGCACCTTGTCGACAGTGACGCCAGCTGGACCGAGGAAGCTCTGCACCCACCGCACGGCAGCATCCGACCGGGCTTTGCGCTCCTGCCGCGTTAGGCCGTTCTGCCCCGTCTCGGCGTAGAAGATATCGGCGACGCGCTTGACCGTGTCTTCGATTCGGCGGTGCGCATCGACGTGCGGCTGTGACTGGGTCTGTCGAGCGAGGCTGGATCAGCGAGCCTGAGGACGAGCGAGATGCGCAGAAGCGCTTGCACCTGTCCGTGCCACAGGCCGATCTTTTCGCACAGGCTGAGGTAGATGACCTACAAGGCTCGTCCAATGTCAGCGTGATGCCGGTGCGGAAAGAGGTAGTGGAACGTACCGGTGTAATGTCGACCACGCCCGCAACGCACGTCGTGCAGTACGCCGCAAGCAGGTGCTGGACTACGTCGCCGCGCTCAGAAGGCAGCAGCTCGCCCCAGGTCAGGGTGAAGACCGTCTGGCTGTCCCGGAGCTGCTGCCGCGCGGCCGCCTGGTCCGACGGGAAGGGCGAGTGGAAGCTGATGAGCCAGCTGTAGATGTGCTTGACACAGTCGAGGAGCTGCTCTGACTCTGTCATGGCGTCGGGAGACCCAGGGAGCTATCGCGAGGAGGCGGAAGGGGGCGGTGAACCCTCCTTCGGACGGCCCGCGGCAGCATGCGGTGTGCTGAATCCCGTGCGGTCCTGCTCGAGGCGCCGCACAACCGTTCACAGCGCAGGGCAGCGGATCTCTAGGGGTCCCAACCTGCGAGGGCTTGTGAGCGTCGACGCGCCGCGGGAGTGGGAGCGGGAGCGGGGTGACGGGGAGGCAGTACAGAGAGCCACTGGTCACGATGTCATGCCGAGCGGGCAGCCTAGCGAGTGCAGCGGACGCGGATGAGGGCAATCTCATCTTCATCAGCTGCTCGCGCTCCGGCGCGCCGTCCCTCCGTCATTTAAGCAGCTTCGAGCACCTCGAGTAGCCTTGATACACAGTAGTATTCCCTGTACCGCCCTCGCCGAGCTACAGCCCGCCCGCGCTCCTCCTCGCCTCCCACGCCCGTGCCGTCGTCCCGTAGTACCGCCTTGCCTTGCGATCCGAGATCTCCGGCGGCGACGAGGCGGCATGCGCGAGGGAATGGAGCCATACGGTGGGCTGCGGCACGCCGAAGGCGGTCAGCTCGGTAGGCGTGAGCGGAGGGGGCAACGGTGAAGGGGCGGAGCACGACAAACCGCAGAGGGAGAGCGGGCAGCGAAGGAAGGAGAGACGTACGAATTCATTCCGCACCTCACTGAAGTCCCTCCGCATGTGGTGCGGGAGGAGCAGCGAAAGGAACTCGTGCGTCTAGGGGAGACGAGCGAGTCAGCCGGGAAGCTTGGGGGATACGAAGGAGAGGGCACGCACAACCCGTGACGCGTCGGCGAGCTCCCTGCTAGTCGCGAACTCCTGGCAGGTGGTGAAGAGGATGGTGCGCGCGCGGGTTACGGCGTGCTGCTGCTCCTCGACGGGCAGACCCGCGAAGCTTGAGAAGGCAGACGAGCGCTTGGTCACCGCTACGGCATCCCGCACGATCATGGCCTGCGAAGCTCTGGAGGCACCCGGGGCGGGGTTTGAGAGGTTGCCCACGCCGTAGAGGGTGTTGAAGTTGTCGAGGACGCTGCGGAAGACGTGGAGTCGCCGCTCAGGGGACTCTACGGCAAGTTGCGCCTGCAGAAGGAGAGGCTCGGCTCTGGGCTGCACATGGGCGAAAGTCAGTTCTCCCGGAAGGGCGAGAGCTGAGCGAAGGAACGCACCAGCGCAAATCGCACCCGCGGCATGCCCTCAGGATGCCTTTGGAAGGTCCGCACCTGGGTCTCGACGGCGGCGAGCATCCCCATGAGGGCGTTGATGGCTGCCGGGCCGAGCCTTGCGAGCTTGGCCACGTCGATGCCGACGGGACTGAGGAGGTCTGCAGCCCAGTCGCGGGCCTCCTCCGCCTGTTCAACATCGTGCACGAGATTGTTGCTCGTCGCGTTGGCGTAGATCTCCACGATCCGGTTGACGACGCTCGTGACGTTGGTGTAGGCGGCGCTGTGCGAGAATCATGCACCGAGTTCTGTGCGGCGGACGATCAGCTACGCTCTCGGGGAGCAGGAGAGACTGTGCGCACGCTTGCGGGCGAGGTGCCCAGACCAAGCTCACTGCGGAACGTGGCGTAGACCGCCTGTGGCTCGGGATGTAGTGTCAGCGATGGCCCGCGAGGTGATCCGGGCGAAGCACAGCGCACCTGGTCGGGGTGGACCGTTCCAACAGTGCAGGTCCAGCAGTACGCCCTGAAGAGGGCATCGACGATGCTCTCGCGCTCGAGCGGGAGGAACTCCCACCAGCTCGACTCGAACGCCATCTTGCTGGAAGCGAGTCGCTGCTGGATGTTGGCGCCCGGCGCATGGTGCTCAACGCCAAGCCAGTCGTAGAGGTTTCGGACCCAGTTGAGCAGCTCGGCCGACTCGTGCATGGCGGTGGCCGGGAGCGGAGCGGGGAGGTGAGGAAGAGCGGAAGAGAGGAGAACCAGGAGCAGGCGGCGTTCCACCGGAGAATCCGCCGGAGAATCCGCGGCGGGCTGATTGCGGCGCGGCGGTGCAGCCAGGAGGCATCGTTGCGAAAGGCGACGAGCACGAGCACCAGAACGAGCGGGAGAAACAACAACACGCACGGCATATCTACACGCCTCCCCGCCCGCCTACCGCTCCTCCGCACCTTGACGCCCGCCAGCCCGGCGCCAACGCTCCCGCTTCGGCTAAGGGCACCGTCTGACCGCGCCGGCGACGACGATGCCGCGAGCGCGCCGGCGAAGGGGTCGCGTTTGAGCGCCGTCGCGAGCGAGAGCTTCGAGTGCAGCGCTTTGAGCGCGGACGAGGAGGCGAGGTGTTCAGGGCCGAGGGCGCGGACGTCGAACGGGGCAGGGAGGAGGAGGAGCTGGATGGGCGGGGGCGGGACGACGCTTTGTGCGCCTTCGAGGCGGATCCAGGCGGGGCCGCGCGAGATGTTGTCGCACCATCTGCCGACGCCCTCCTTCGCCTCTCCGCCGCATTGTCGTCTTTCGCAGCCTCCGTGCGCCAGCCGACGCTCTCCTCGTCCCTCCGCCGCTTCTGCCCCAGCTCGCTCCTCACGCGCTCCATCTCCCCGCGCGCCTTCTCCCACTCCCTCGCCTCCTCCTCCGCCTCCGTACTCCCCCTCGCAGGCGTCCTCAGCGCCTCAAGCGCGACCCGCTCGTCCGCAAGTCCGAAGCGCTCCCTCACGCCCTCGGCCTTCTTCTCGCTCGCGACGATCCGCCTTCTTCGTGCGGAAGGACGCGCGGAGGCTCGCGACGCCGCAAAGGGGTCGGACCAGCGCGCGGAGTTGTGCGCCTCGAGCGTGTGAAGGCGCTCGGCCTCGGAGAGGGCGCGCGCCTTCTGCGTTACGGTCTTTTCGAGCGAGGCGAACGGGTCGGGCGGGGCGGTCGAGGTTGAGGCGGCGTTGTCTGCGAGCGCAACGAGTCAATTCGACCCGCTCATTCTCGGGCACGCTCGGGCTTGCTTTGCAGCACCGAAGAGGCGAATAGCCGGCGGCGGAAGACGGACGGTGGGACGCACCGATGACCATGTGCCCATTATCTTCGGCGTCCCACTCCTCGTTTTTCTGCTTCGCGCCCTCCGTGACGACATAGCGGGTGTTCTGCGCGCAGACGAACGCATCAGCTCATTGCGCCCACGCACGCACCTGGATGTCCGCAAGCTACGGCATCCTTGCGAGAGAACAGTGGCAAGCGCGACGCACCTGCGGGTCCGTGCGGATCTCTATCCGCCCCTGGCAGAGGTGGCACTTGAAGCGGAAGGCCCAGATCGTGGTCGAGTGGTAGTTGCCGACCTTCTGCTTCTCGGCGTTGTATCGCACGCCCTGCCCGATGTGCGAGTTGCAGGTGCCGCTGCGGTCGTCGTGCGTCGTCGTGTGGGAGCGGCGAGAGCGGGTTTACACGGACGGGAGGATGAAGGCGGATCGGAGGGGATTTGGCGAGATGCGCAGGACAGGCGAGGCATGCGGGAAGAGGTCAGCGCGGCTCGACGAGCAGAGCAGGTCGGACAGAACGCACCACCAGATGTTGTACGGGAGCTCGAACCGCACGACGAGGATGCCTTGATCGACTTTGTGAGCGCTGCGAGGTAGGAGGCGAAGGTGGGGAAAGTCAGCGTTAGAAGCCTACGAGATGCGAGCCCTCCCGGCTGTGCGTCAGACTGCAGTGGTCTCGACGCCCCAGCCATCCGGACCGCACACGCTGCAGGCCATCATCCAGAGAGGGTGAACGTGCGGACTGACCGCTTGCCGAGGGCGTGCTTGCCATGGTAGGCGTTGAGCGACGTGTGCTTGTCCGGGTCATAGTCGGGAGGGTAGTACTGCACGTGCGAGAGCGTTCCGGCGCATCACGAGCGGGTAGTGACGAGGGGCGAGGGGTCCAAATCGGCGAGGTGATGAAGAGGCGTTAGGCGGATCAGGTCAGCGGGTGAGGCGGGAGGAGTTAGTGAGTGTAGTGCACACCTTGTTGAAGCCCTGCATTCTGCCTCTATGGCTGTACGAGCGAAACGAGCGGGGTGGTCGTGGCCAGCAGGAGCGGACCCTCTCTTCGACCGCGACCACCAACCTCGACTCGTGCAGAGGGCGTCTGACCGTGAACTGCAGGTTGTTTGAGGCCGGTACACTGCACTTGAGCTTCCGCTTGCGCTCCCGTGCGCGAACCGCTATTCTTGCCTGTCCTCGCCACGCTCGCTTCCCGCTTGCTTCCCGCGCGCGCACGGCCTCATACCGTGGCGTTGTCTCCGGTCGGCCGCGCACTCGCTCTCAAGCCTCAGAGGCGACAACGAACCGCCGGCCCACGCGCGCGAGGATGGCCCGGAGGTGCGTGCTCCGTTCGCGTGTCTCGCGCTTTCGCCCTTGCACAGCGTGCTCTGTAGGCCGCTTCACGCCCTTCCTCTTCAGGTATACTCGGAGCGTCGCCCGCAACGTCGACGAGACATGCTGAAGATGCACAGCGCCGCGCTGGCCTATGATAGTGAGGTTCCGCAGGCTCCCTCCTCGCGCACAAGGTGTGCCTTCTCCTCGCAATCCTCTCACACGTCCACGCTGACTCTACGACATGCCCGGCCTTCCGTAGTGCAACGTACTACCAAGTAAGCCGACATCCGCAGCCCTCGGCCAGATTGTGAGGCGCGACTCGGCACGGGGGGACGAAGGCGACAGGCGCGTCCTGCCGCTGGAGCTCTAGCGAAGTGTGCAGTACTCGTACACGTCCCCGCGGAGAGACTACCAGTCCTGCCGGGAACGCTTCCCCTCGCCTCACCGTCCTCGTCCCCCTCCTCTCTCGAGCCGTTGCCGCTCACCCCAAGCGCACTCGCCGCCAGCGTGACTCTCGGTGAGTCTGCGAGCTGATCCGCGCCCGACCTTTTGCTTCTATTAGTCCCCGTTCGCCGTTGGTTCGCCGGACGCGCTACACGGGCGCTCCGCGGAGCTGCAGATGGGGCGGCAGCGGGAGCGGGCCTCTCGCCCTTCCTCCTTCCCCTCACTTACTCCCGCAGTTCTGGTCGCTCTCGCTCAGACTCACATCCTCGCACGCTCTCGCACGCAACATGAACCCCGCCACGGACAAGACCTCGCCCGACGCGCACGCGGGCCCCTCGAGCAACACTTCCCAGGGCGAGCAGACCCTCGAGTCGAGTGCGTCCGCGCTCACCGTGCTCAAGCGCTCGATAAGCACAGCACGATTCTGTTGTTGCTGCCCGCATGCTGACGAGCTAACCCGTCCTCCCTCGCCTGCTCCATCTCCCCGCTCGCGCCCGGAACGCCACCTCCTCCCGCTTTGCCTGCGCACGCCACCTCGCCCACGCAGACCCCTCGCACGACGTCGACTCGGACTCGGACTCGGACGACGACGGCGCGCGCTACCCCATCCTCTCGAGCGCGAACCCCGAATCGCCCGTCCTCTCGCTCCCCTTCACCACCGACTTCCGCTTCCCGACCCAGACCCGCAAGCAGTACGAGGCGCAGCTCCGCGACCTCGAGCGCCGCCGCGGCCCGCAGCCGGCGGCGCACGACGAGCGCCACGGCGACCCAGCCGCGGTCGAGGGCGGCGCGGGCGAGGCGGGGCGGGAGAGCGATGGGGAGGAGACCGCGCGCCCGAACGTGACGGACAAGGTCGCAGGCGGCGTCGAGCGCGTCGTCGGCAGGGTCACGGGCGACGCAGGCAAGGAGGAGGAGGGGCAGATCCGCATGGAGGAGGGCGGGGCGACGGCGGAGAGCGCCGGCCTCGCTTGAGGGGCGGAGGGAGGAGCGCTTGAGGCCCGCGGGTGGCGCTTGAGGCTTGAAGGAGCGTACCTGTACGGTGCGCAGGCGGCGGGAGGGCGGAGTGCAGCGCTTGTTCCACTTGTCGTCGTCGTCTCCCGCTTGAGAAGGCCAACGCTGGGTTTACCTCCTCAGTACAGCTGGTCCAGCGCGTTCTCCTCCTTCTGATCGCTGGCTATCTGCGCCCGCTCGACTTCGCTCACCCTTCGCTGTCGGGCGCTCGGTCCATCGTCCGCGGACTCCCGCCACGCTCCTGTCTGCCGGCGTCCGCTCTCTCGCTGCTCCCGTTCACGCTCGCCGCTCCAACACGCCCTAGGCGTTGCAGACGAGCATGCGAGAACCCATCTCGACGGACAGCTACCCGCTCCAGCCACTCCGCTCCCGTGTTGGCCCCCAGCAACGCACCTTCGCGGCCACCCACACCTCGACCGACACCGCCAGCTCTAGCGACTCTGGCTCCGACACGGCCATCGCGTCGGCGAGCGACGTCGGATCCGCGAGGACGACACGACGGCGGCGGTTACCGCGGCGAGAGGAGCAGGTGTTGCGCTCCTTGAGCAAGGGCAAGAGCGGCGACAAGCCTGGCAAACCGGTGCGTTCCCTTCTATTCTCCATCCTCGCTACTTCAGCTGATGTCTGCACTGTCCGCAGATCCTCACGAAGCGGCAGGAGCGCATCACGCTCCTCGTCGTCCTTGTCGTCCTCATCGCGCTCGGCGGCTTCGTCGCCTGGAAGTTTGGCGGGGACGTCTATCATACCGTGCATGACTTTGTCGTGTTTCCGACGTATACCACGCGTGCGTTCCAGCCGTATTCGCTCTGTGAAAGCGCACATGCTGACGAGCCTAATCACGCGCAACAGCCGTCGACGTGACCAAAGGTGCGGCGGGCTCACTCGTCCGCACCCCCGCCTTCCTGACATTCTTCACGTGCTCGTGCCATACGCAGAAGTGGTCGGGATATGGGATAGTGCGTGCTTTCCCTCTCCCTCGCCGTCTCTCTCGGACGGTCGCGCTTACGCTCTCTTGTGCGCCGCAGAGGCCACGGCGGGCATCGGCGGAGTCTTTCACGCATGAACTCAGCTCGTATGATGTACATACAGCGGCTGCAAGGAATGCGGTCGCAATGCTGCAGCGCGCCCAACGCCAGCCCTTCCTCTTCGAGGCGTTTCCCGGCGCTGTCCCGGATCTGCGGAGGCGGATCGCCTAAATTGAGGAGATCCGCGCTTCGGCCAAATTTGATCGCGCGCTTCCTCTGCGACGCGTCAGCCGACGCGACGGCGCGCTTGACCTCCTTCTGCAGCTTCGCTCGCCGGCTTCAGCTCGCACGTTGGATTGCAGCCTCACTCAGCAGCTACAGCGCATCGTTCGCTGACGATGGGCCGATTCAATGCGCTCCGTGTGGTCCCGCTGTTCCTGCCCGAGTCGCTGGCGCTTCTCCATCCTCCTCCTCCTCTGCACTCCACACCGCTCCACACCCGTCCGGGAACGCCATTTCGGGCTGCAAGTCTCCACACGATGGCCAATGATGACGCGCTGATGGTGGCCAGCGCGCTCCATGCCCCGCGTTGAGCGCTGGAGGAGGAGGGGTGCGACCGACCCCTCAAAATCTTCGCGTGTTTACCGCTCCGTTGGCCGCTCTTGCTCCTTCTCTTCTCTCCCTGACTTGCGCTGGACGGCCCTGCCTCGCGCTTCTCGCCCGCGTCTTGTTGCAGCGACTCCTCGCCCTCTCCTCCCCGCCTGCTTCGGCCCGACGCAAGCCTTCCTGCCCGCCCGCTCAGCGCCCGCGTCTCGGCCGCGACACTACCAGCATGTCGACTCTCCAAAGTCCCCAGCCGATGAAGCAGCATCCCGCGGACCTCGTGCAGGCAGATGAATCCGCCCTTGCCGACGCGAACCGCGAAGACCTGGCGACTACCACCGCGCTGCCGGAAGACGCCAAGACCAACGCCGCTGGCGTTCCCTCGTACTTTGGCCTGACCGGCGAAAAGCTCATCCTTGCCATCACCGCAACCTCGACCGTCGGCTTCCTCCTTTTCGGGTGCGTCCGTTTCCCTCCATTCTCTCGTTCCGTAGCTAACCTCGTCCCCCTTCCTCCCATTCGTAGGTATGACCAGGGTGTTATGAGCGGCATCATCACGGGTGAGCAGTTCTGGGCGACCTTCCCCGCTTGCGACGAGAACGTCCAGGGCAAGAGCAAGGCGTCGCTCCTCCAGGCGACGTACACCGCCATCTACGAGGTCGGCTGCCTCTTCGGCGCCATCTTTGCGCTCTTCTACGGCAACAGGACCGGCCGCCGTCGCATGATCATGGCCGGATCTCTTGTGATGATCGTCGGAGTTGTCAGTTCGTCCCGCTTCCCTTCACTCTGTCTCGCTAGGAAGCGGTTGATCGTTCCGCCCTCGCAGTTCAGGTCACGGCGTTTGCGGGCCACTGGGCCGGCGGGCAGTTCATTGTCGGTCGTGTCAGTACGTCGCGTTCCCGCTCTCCTTCGTCTCCCGCTCTCCTTCGTCTCCCGCACGCTAACCCTCGATCTCGCGCGCAGTCACCGGCATCGGCAACGGCATGAACACGTCGACCATACCCGCCTGGATGGCCGAGTGCTCGCGCTCCCACAACCGTGGCCTTCTCATCTGCATCGAAGCGAGCATGATCGCGCTCGGCACCGCGCTCGCGTACTGGATCGACTTTGGGCTTTACTTCGTCCACTCTTCCGTCGCGTGGCGGTTCCCCATCGCTTTCCAGGTCGTCTTCGCCATCATGCTCGTCTACGGGGTGTGGAACCTGCCCGAGTCGCCCCGGTACGTCCTCCTTTCCTCCGCTCCCCGCGCCCGCGTGTCTACGTTGATCAGCCGCGATCATTGAGCGAATGCTGACCTTGCAACCTCGATGTCCCGCAACGGCCTACCTCCTCGCACGCAGTTGGCTCATGCACGAAGGACGGCACATCGAAGCTCAGCGAGTCATCGCCGCACTCGCAGACGACGCGTACGACTCGGAGGCGACGATCCTCCAGACGCGGATCATCATGCAGTCGATCGAGCAGTCACACCAGCTCGGCGCGGTCAAGAAGCGCAACATGTTCACCAACGGGCCGACGCAGCACTTCCGGCGCATGCTCTGCGGGTCCGCCTCGCAAGTATTCCAGCAGATCGGAGGATGCAGTGCGTTCTCCGCTCCTCGCCCTTCCGCCAGGCCAGTGCTGACCCTCTCCCTGTCCTCCGGCCCCCTCTCCCTCCTCCGCTTCTTCGCTCTCGCTTGTACCTTTCTCTGCTTCTTCTGCTACAGACTCGGTCATCTACTTCTGCCCCGTGTGCGTTCAGGACCTAGCGCCCTCCATCGTAAACCTCGAAGACTGACCTTGGCCCCTCCTCGCTCGTCCTACTGCACTCGCTCTTCTCGCTCCACAGCATCTTCCAGGAATACCTCGGCCAGGACAAGCAGATGTCGCTCATCCTCGGCGGCGTCAACGTTAGGTGCGTCTTCGCTGCGCGGCGAGGGCGAAACGAGCGGTGCTTACCTCCTCGTGCTCGCAGCGTCTACGCACTCGCTGCCATGGGCTCGTACTTCGTCATCGAGCGTGTTGGGCGTCGGCCCATGTTCCTGGTCGGCTCGGCGGGACAGTGCGTGGCGATGCTGATCACGTTCGCCTGTGCGTGCCGTCTCCTTCCTTCCTCCCCGCCTCAATGCGTGCCAGCCGCATTCCCATGTGGAGCCGCGCTCTGCTTTCTCTCATAGTAAGCACGGGCTGATTCTCCTGGCTCGCAGGCTTGGTCCCCGGGACCGAATCCGCCGCGAACGGCGCCGTTTTTGGCCTCTTCCTCTTCCTCTTCTTCTTCGGCTCTACGTGGCTGCAACTGCCTTGGTTGCTTCCAGCAGAAGCTCAATCGCATGCTTTTGAGCTCCTTTCTGGCGACGTAGAGGCTGATGCGGCACACCCCGCAGCACTTCGCACGCGAACCAACGCTAACGCCGTCTCAACGCTGTCGAACTGGGTCCTCAACGTGCGTTGCGCATGCTCTACCCTCTATCGCTCTATCACCGAGTTTCCGGAGGCGGGCGAGGGCATTGACGTTGACCCGCACGCGCACCCGCAGTTCGCCGTCGTCCAATTCACCCCGCCCTTCCTCAACGCCAGCGCTTGGGGCTGCTTCCTCTTGTGCGTCCTCAGTCCCTCTCTTTCGATCCTCACTCGTGCTCCAGGGACGGTGCTTTCCGGCTGTGGCGCTCGGACGCCGCCCCGCTCGAAACAACCAAACCGCCTTCTCCCGGCGCGACTAACTTCGCTACGCGTCGTCACAGCTTCGCCATCTGCAACGCCCTCTTCATCCCCGTCATCTACTTCTTCTTCATCGAGACCGCCGGTCGGACGCTGTGCGTCCTCTCCCTGAGCCCCACAGGTCACTGACAAGCTGACCCTCGCTCGCGCCCCTCCACAGCGAGGAGATCGACCTGATCTTCGCCAAGGGCTACGCCGAAAACACGTCCTACGTGACGGTCTCGAAGACGATGCCCAAGCTCTCGGACTACGAGATCCGCTCCGAGCTGGACCGCCTGCACCGCGAGCACCAGCGCCGCAAGGGCGTCGTCGAGGACGCCGAGGCCCCGGGGTCGGACCAGAACACGCTCGCGGATGCGGAGACGGAGGTGCGCGCGGACGCGGGGGAGAAGAACGAGCGGATGGGGACGGGCGAGAAGGCCCAGCGCCGCCAGCTCGACGTCTGAAGGCCGCGGCGTGTGTGCGGTGGTGGCTCGATGGCGCAGACATGGAGGAAGGTGGCTAGACTTGATCCAGCGTAGATAGAACCTTAGAACTTGGTAATGCTCCTTCGGCTGTCCTTCGTTGGCTTTGATTGTCGAGGAGGAGGTCGAGCGTGCACGTCCCTTCCAGATATGCTTCAGCATCCGCGTCTCCCACCGATGCTCTGCGAGCCCACAGTGAGGGACCTGCCGCACAGGGACGACCGGAACAGGGGCACGATGTCGAGACGAGTCGAGCGACCCTTCCCCGTTCAAAGCGAAACAGCCCCAGCAAAAGCGGCGCGTAGGGGCGTCTTGCTCAGCAGAGCGGTCCCAGCCACGCGCTGGACCACGGTGTGTCAGTCAGTGGATCGAAGGAAGCCGAGGGGGAAGAAGGAGGACAACCCTTCACGAGGACTTCGCGTCGAGGCGGGCGCGGCCCTCGCCTCCCCCCCCACCCGCTCAGACTCGCGCGCCGCCGCGCAGAGCCACTCAGCCCTTCACGAGAGTCACCCAAGCGACGCGCACGCACTCGCACCTCCCGCCGTCGCCTTCTTCCCTCATCACCTCGCCTCGCCCGCGCCTCCCCGCCGTCTCGGCGTTCACCACCTCCAAAGGCGTTTCCGACTCGCCAGGCCCGGTCACAAGAGCTCACAGGCACTACAAGTGTGAGCCTTCCACCTAGACTTCCACAGCGTGCTGTCGCCCGATCGAGCGATGAAGAGCTCGACGGGGCACGGAGGGTGCGCGGAGCAGTGGCGGTGCAGACGCACACAGCAGCCGGGGACAAGGCCCTCTGCAGCTGCGATGCACGCGCTAAAGACCTCTGCAGGGGCGTACTCGCGGGACGAGCATGCGTCGCCGCGGTCCCCCCCGCCGGCATTAGGCGGCTTCGCTCCTCTCACTCTGCAGGGGGCGAGCGCGGGCGGGACGGCTCTCCCAGCCTTGCAGAAGGAGTGCACGCGCGTGCTGCTCGAAGAAAATGCAGCCGATGCTGACGACATCCCTCTTCCCAGCGTCCCGCAGGTTCGGTCCGGCCGAGTAAGCACGCGCGGCAGCGCAACTCGAGGCGCCGTTCGTCTTCCAGTGCGTGTTGATTCCTCCCAAGCAATGTCTGCTTTGCGCTCGAGCTGACGTGACTTGCTTGCCCGCACAGCCCTCTCGCTCCTCTGCTCGCGCGGCGACTCGCCTTCTCCGCCATGTCCTTCAACCCGAACCAGTTCTACCTCCAGCCAGGCGGCATGCCCCAGCCGGGCATGATGCCCCAGCAGGGCTACCCCGGTCAGCCCGGCCAGCCGCAACCGCAGTTCAACCTCGCCGCGCTGCAACAGCAGCAGGTCCCGCAGCGGAACGGCACGCCGCAGCAGCTGCCGCAGGGCTTCCCGGGGATGCCAGGGATGCCGCAGCAGTTTGGGCGGCGGAGCGCCCCAGGGGATGATGCCGCCGCAGCCGCATCACCCGCCGTCCGCGGGGCAGGTCAACATGGCGGCAGTCGAGCAGCTCCTGCGGTCCGGACAGCTCGTACGCCTTTTCTCCTGCTCTTCATTCCACCAGCGTCTCGTTCGCAACATGCTGACCCGCCCCTCGCCTGCAGACCCAGGAGCAGTTCGCGACGCTCGCGGCGCAGATCCAGAACCACCAGCGGCAGCAGGCGCAGAAGCAGGCGCAGGCGGTCGCGAACGCCTCGCAGCAGCAGCCCATACCCTTCATGGGCGGCGCACCGCCTCAGCCGCCGCCTCAGCCCGCCATGCCCATGCCCCCTCTCCCGCACAACCCGCCCAGCCGGCAGGCGGCGAGCGCATCCCCGTCCAGCTCATCCAGCAGTACTCGACGCAGCTCGGGCAGGTCCGCTCCCTGCAGCAGAAGGTCGTGATGCTGCAGAACGCGCTGCAAACGGGCGTCGTCGGCGGGCAGCCCGGCGCGGACGGGCAGGGGCAGACACGCCTGAGCCCGCAGCAGCGCCCGCTCGTCGAGAAGCAGCTCGAGGAGACGAAGCGTCAGGCGGCGGGGCTCATGCAGGCCGTGCAGGCGTTCCAGGCGCAATGGACGCCGCAGCGGATCCAGGCGGACTTCCAGGTGCGTCGTGCTCGTTTCCGCCCTCTCTTCCTTTCTCAGAATCGCGATCTCACGGAACCATCGCTTCGCAGTTCTACCAGTCGCAGCGCGGCGGTCAGCAGCCCCAGCCCGCTCCCCCGCCACAGCCTCCTCAGCAGCAACGCCCGCCCCCGCCGAACCCCTCCGCTTCCTCCCAGAACCTCTACAGCAGTCCTCAGCAACAGCACGCCGCGCTCACCGCGCAGATGCTCCAGCGGCAGGCGCAGGCCGCCGCCGTCGCCGCCGCTGCGGGCAAGTCGACGCCCGTCCAGCCGCAACAGCAGCAGCTTCCGCCGGGCATGGCGCCGCCGCAGAACTTCCAGCCGCCGCCTCAGCCGATGCAGCAGCAGCAGCTCCCGCAGCCCGTCCCGCCGCCGCCGCCGCAGAACGCGCAGCAGCAGCAGCAGTTTATGCCGTCGCCGCAGATGATGCCGCCCCCGCGATGCCACCCCTCCACCTCCTCCAGACGCAGGTTTGTCATCGCGCTTCCCTCGCTTCCCTCCCACGGCGTTGACATTCCCCTCCGCGCAGCTCAACCCTCAGCTCTTCATGAAGTCGCTGTTCGAGGTGATGCGCAAGCGCGGCGAGCCGATCGACACGACGCCGTTCTGCGACGGTAAGGAGGTCGACCTGTACCAGCTGTACCAGGCGGTCATGGTACACGGCGGGAGCCAGCAGGTGCGCTCCCTTCCTCCCCTTTCCTGTCGTGACGAGCCGGCGCTCACCCAAGCTTCCTCGCTGCCCCGCCCGCAGGTCAACCAGCAGGGCACCTGGCACCGCATCGCCGCGCACATGGGCTACCCGGCCGACACGAGCATGGCGGCGCTGCGGGACGCGCCGCCCGACACGCAGCGCATCTCGCTCGAGCTCGCGCGCCTCTACCAGAAGATGCTGCGGCCGTTCGAGGACATCTGGGGCAACGCGCTCGTGCGGCAGCAGCAGAGCATCCTGGAGGCGCAGCGCAGCGGCAAGCCCCTCCCCGGCGTCGCACCGCCCGCGTCACAGCCCCAGCAACAGCAGCAGCAGCCCGCCCCGCCGCAGCGCCCGTCGTCGCAAATGGCACAGGAGGGCGCACAGCCCCGAGTGCGAGCCAGCTCGAGGCGTCGCGCCAGCAGCTCCTCCAGCAGGCGAAGGCGGCGTCGCTCGCCGCGCAGCAGGTCGGCGCGGGTACGCCCGTCCTCGCGGCGAAGCAGCAGCTGAACGGCTCGCCGCAGCAGCAGACGCCGGCGAAGATCAACACGGAGCCGACCCATGAGCAGGTTGCGGAAGCGCGGCACACCGTCGCGAATATCAAGCAGTCGATCGACACGTCGCGGCGTGCGTCGCTCTCCCCGCTTGGGCTTCGTCATACGAGCTCGCATTGACCCGCTTTCGTGCCCGCAGCCAAGCTCAAGGTCCTCGAGGTGCCCCAAGACCAGCAGCAGGCCGTCGCGCTGCTCACGCACGAGCTTGTACCGCACGTCCGCAAAGTCATGGAGACGCTGCCGCTCTTCCTCGCCATGACGGGCGACACGGTCGCCGTCCGCAAGATGCTCACCTTCGTGCGTCTCCCTTTTCCATCGTCCGCGACGTCCGCTCACCCTCCCTCTCGCTCGCAGGCTGCGATCTTCCAGGACCAGATCAACTACATGAGCACGAGCCAGTTCGCGCTCGACCTTGCGGGACTGACGCAGCTCCGCGAGCAGTTCCAGCGCTGCTGGAACTTCATGAAGTCGAACCCGCTCGGACGCGCCGCCGCCGCCGCCGCCGCCGCCGGGGGCCGCAGCCTGCACAGGGGACGTCCGCGTCGCCGCCGATCAAGCCGGAGCACTTCAACGCTGCCGTGCAGGGTCGCGGGCTTCGCGTCGAGGATCTCAAGCCCCCGCCGGTTAAGCACCGCCGGACGACGTCGGGCGTCGCGGGCGCGAGCCCCTCGGCTGCGCCGTCCCCGTCGACGCCGCAGACGATGGCGGGGTCCCCACCGCAGATGGGCGCGACGCCGACGGCCAAGCCAGCGAAGGCGAAGCGTTCGGTGAAGAAGGAGGCGGGCCTCGCGGGCTCGTCCCCCGCTGCGGGGGCTTCGCCCGCGGCGACGCTCGCGGCGCTCAGGTCGGACCTCATCAAGGACTCGCCGAGCCCGATGAGCATCGTCGTCCCGCCCGGTGCAGTCCAGCCGCCCGAAGAGCCACCGTCGCTCAAGCGCAAGCGCGAGGAGGAGGAGATCGAGCGCGACCCGAACGCGTTCATCGAGAAAACGCTACGCTCGCTCGACCACTCCGCCGGCGCGCCGTTCGACTTTGGCCTGCCTGGCGCGGGCGCGCCGAGCGCGACGGGCCTCTCGCTCGACCTCGACCCGGCGATTCCGCCCGTCGTGGCCGACTCGACCGCAGCGCCGCTGTCGTTCACTGTCCTCTCCTCCGCCGACCCGCTCGCCGCCTCCCTTGCGGCCGCCGATGCAGCCGCCGCTGCACCCGCCGAGCAGCCGTTCGACTTTGACTTCTACATCGACTCGTCCGCCGCTGGCTTCGACACGCCGGACCACATCGACGCGCGACGCCCGACCTCGTTGGCGGCGGCGGGTCGACCTCGGCGCCGACGCCCGCGACGCCGGCCGACGCGCTCGCCGCGACGCCGAAGAACGCGCCGGCATCGCTTGGCAAGAGCCCGTCGAAGCACTCGGCGCCGTCGCCGATGGTCACCTCTGGCGCTGACGACGGGTTCGAGGATGCGTACTACTCCGCTGGCGGAGTTGTCGTCGAGGACCTCGATCGCTGGCTTGGCGGCAGCGATGCGTCGGGCGCGGCAGGCAAGCTCCCCGCGAGCTTCTCGTGGGAGGCCGTTGACACGCCCGCGCTCACCTCGTCGTGGAACTTCTACTCCGAGTTCTGATTCCCCTCTTCCGATTCTGTGCGACTCTGGATCTGTATCCGTGCCCGTTCTCCCTCTCCCCGGATGTTGTCCTCCTTCTCCCTTTGTTCGTTCCCTTCGTTCTTTCCGTCGCCCCCTTCTCCTCCCTCTCGCAGTGCCTCCATCTCCGCGCTACACGCCTAATGCCTAGTATTTCTAGACCTCCAGCTTACCCCCCTCGCTCACGAAAAACCGAGATGCTTACCCTCGCACAGCGCAATGTAGACTGGATACGCAACCCTTACTTTCCGCTTTCCTCTCGCGAGTCTTCCGTAAAGCGCTGCGTCGCTTGATACCCTGGACATTCGCGAGAAGCGCTGCGCTCACCTCCCGCAGCCTGGTCCCACCCGTTCGCGCTCCTCCCCCTCCGTTGTCCCGCCCCACACTGGCGTTCGCTCCACTTCTTCTCCGCGCGTGAGAGGCAGGTTTGCCGACGCCTTTGGCGCGGCGGGGCCGGAGCGCAGGCCGTGATGCTGCACCGTGGGATCCTCTGCGCGCGAGCGCCGAGGAGGGGCATCAGCGGAACAGAACCAGTTCGACGACCTCTCCCGCTTCGCCTCGGAGGAGAGGACGCGAAAGCGCAAAGAAGATGGGCCGCACGACGCACCCAACGCGTGCGAGATGTCGGGCGTTTCGCGCCCCTCCTGCGACGCCGCTCCGGAGGGGTCCCGCAGCGCTGGGCGGACGGAAGCTGTTACGCGCGGCTTACGGTCAGTTCTGTCGGTCTCAACGTCGCGTCTCGACGATCAGGACTCTGCTCCGCCGACAAGGGGAGCGAATCGGGTTCTTGACGTAGTTGCCGCGTGCGCTCGTCCGGACCTCCAGAGGAGATGAGGGACGAACAGCCTGTAGCGCCGTCGAAACTCGTCTCAGCGGAGATCGTACGGGCGGCGACCGGGCTGGAGAAGCTGGTGGAGGCTGTCGCGGGAGGCGGGATGAGCGGGGAGCGATGAAGCGGGGAAGGGCGAGAAGCGTCGTGGGGAGGGTGGCGTACAGGCCATGAGATTCGTGAGAGGCTGTAGGGGAGCGTACGCGAGCGTACGCGGAGAGCGAAGCGAGAAGAGCGAGGTGTAGCGAAGGGACGGAGGGCGAGGACGGAGGACGGAGGACGACGACGAGGTGAACTGCTCTCGCTCACGAGGGAATGCGCGACGAGGAAAAGAGTACTGCAGCACTTCATTGCGTCGAGCGGGTCATGTACAAGAGAGACGGGACAGCGCGCGCTTAGTAGCGGCCGCCGGTGGTCGAGCCGTACGTCGCCTCCGCAGCGGCCTTCCCCTCATGCGCGCGGACGGTGCCCTCCTCGACCTTGGCCGGGTTGTGCGTGACCTTGCCGATGAGGCTCTCGACGCCGCCGGCGATCTTGTCCGCGATGCCGGGCTTCTGGCCCGTCGTCGACGACGTGCCGTGCGCGCCCGTGGTGCCGGTGTGCGAGCCCGTGCCGGTGTGCGCGCCCGTGCCGGTGGTTTGCGAGCCGGCGCCGGTACCCGTGCCCGTGCCCGTACCCGTGCCCGTCGACGACGACCCGAGCCCGACGTGGTGCTTGTCCTGCGCGCCGCGCGCCTCGGCCGCCGCGCCCGGGTGCGCCGGGTTCGACGCCGCCGCTCCGGGGTGCTTGACGCCCTCGGCGATCTGGTGCGTCGTCGAGCCCGGCGCGCCCGTCGAGCTCGAGCCGTAGCCCGCGCCCGCGCCCGTCGTCGAGTGCCCCGCGCCGGTGTGCGAGCCGTGGCCGACGCCGCCCGGCGCGCCCGAGCCGGTCAGGCCGGCGGTGTGCGTGCCCGTGCCCGTGCCCGAGTGCGAGTGGTGCTCCGAGCCGTAGCCCGCGCCGCCGGTCGAGCCCGTGAGGCCGCCCGCGCCGCCGTGCGAGCCAGTCAAGCCGCTACCGGTGTGCGAGCCCGCGCCGGTGTGCGAGTGCGAGCCGAGCCCGCCGGTGGTCGTGCCCGACGAGCCGTACGCGTCCTTGCGCTCGGCGGCGTCGACGGGGTGGGTGGGGTGCGTCGCGGCCGAGAGGGGGTGCGAGCCGACCTCGCCGGCCTGGTGCGCGAGCGAGTCGCGGCCGCTCGTCGAGTGCGAGCCGCCGTGCGGGTTGCCGTAGGTGTCGGCGTTGCCGGCTGCGCGCGGGAGGAAGAGAGCGGGAACGAAGGCAAGTTGGGAAGGTCAGCTCGAGCGGTTGCGACGGCGGAGACGGGAGACGCACTGTTGCCGTAACCAGCACCCTGCGTGTTGCTTCCGAAGCCAGCGCCCTGGCCCCCGTAGCCGGCGCCCTGGTTGCCGCTGCTGAAGCCGGTGCCCTGCTGGTTGCCCGTCGAGCCGTAGCCCGTCGAGGAGGTGGTCTCGCCGTAGTTGCCGGACATTGTGATTGTTGTGGATGTGTGAGGGTTGGTGGTGGAGAGTCTGTGCGAGTGGAGTGAAGGGAAGAGAGAGAGCGCGACTTGCGAGCGGGAAGGTCACCAGCTCGCCTTCTCCTGTCCACCCGCCTGCGGAGTGCGCGTCATGCGCGTCAGTCTCACCAGGACGGAGGCTGCACCGCCGAGCTCCAACGTGCGCAGACCGAAGGTCACGAGGCAGACGAGCGGAAGCAGCGGCGGAGCGTGCGAGATGGGGAACGAGCGGCATGGCGAATCAAGCCGAACAAGCGGGACGGTTGGCAACGGTGGAGGCGGGCGAGCCGCTGCCGCAGTCGGTGGTGACGGGTGCGCAGGCGGTGCTGATCAGCAGAAACAGAGCCGCCTCGGTGTAGGACAGGACCTCGTTGCGTGGCGGGAAGGACGGATGGGTGAACGACGGCGAAGCCGGCGGCGAGGAGGAGGCGAACGCCCACCGTCGCTCGGGGACACGGCGAGCGTAGCTGGACAGCGCGAGAGAACTAACTGGAAAGCAACGCAGCTCCTGTCAGCCCGTCTGAGGCGCGAGCGGGCGGCGGTCGGGGCAGACGAGGAGGGGGTCGAGCGCTGCGATGCCCTTAGCCCGCGACCACCCCGCCGAGGCGCTCATTTGGCCAGTGTGGAGCATCGACACGGTGCTCAAGCTTGTCTAAGCGTGGGCGCACGCTGCTCCTGCGCTCCCCGCCGCCGTCCTCGCGCTTCATCAGCTCCGCGTGACCGACGCGGAGCCAGGACGACACAGCTGACCTGGCGCAGTGAGACGGACGCTGGGGTACTCGGATGCATGCTGCACAGGTCCAGCAGCAGCTGTGCTCGCTCGTAGAGCCTGCCCGCAGTGTCGACACCGCCTCCTCGACGACTCTCCCAGGTCCGGCCGCAGAGACGGTTCCAGCTGATCCTGCTCTATTCTCGCTGCGTTCCGATCCAGCTGAGCTACTTTCAGGTCTCGCGCACGCAGCGCGCTTCGAAACGGGTCGCTGCTCCAGGCTCTGACATGCGACGTCTGCGTTGACGTCGGTCAACCCTGGCCTCGACGGGTTGTTCTCCGCGTCCTCCCATTCCTCCCCCTCGCGTCGTGCAGCGCTAGAAACACAGGTACGTCGGATCTACAATGCGGTGGGCGATCAAGTATGATGAGGAGCAAGCTGACTTCTCTGGCCTGCAGCGCCTCCCTACACACCTTTACCCGCCTCATACGCAACACGATGTCCCCTGGAAAGACCACGCACGGCCTGACCGGCGGCGGAGGAACCCGACTGGCGGCGAGGGCGGGCTGTTCTCCGCAGCGAGTGCGTCCCCGCTTCTAACACGCCTTCCCGCTTCCTTGCGTGCGCTCTCGTTGCTGACCTCGTTCCCTGTACCGCCGTTCTCCGATCTGTCGATCGCAGGCGCACACAACGAATCCACGGCGTCGTCCTCGTCCTCACAGAACTCGTCTGCGACGACGCAGTCGACTTCAGGCAGCGGCGGGTCGTCCATCGGACAGCAGGCCACCGACGCCGGGTCGAAGGCGGCGTCGAAGCTGACGGGCGGCGGCGGGCACGAGGTTCGGCGCAGCGGGCATGAGCGGCAGGAGGACCAGCTGGATGAGCAGACGAGGAGGGTCGACGTGAGTGGCGGGAGCGGCTGACTGCGAGCCTTGTCACTTTACTGTAGCACTACGAGCAGACTGATGCATCCCGCTGTAGCACTTCGACTCGAGCAGGAGGGCAAGTTGGAAGTCACGTGCCGCGAAATGAGAGGACGGGAGATGAGAGACGATCAACACCGTCTCCGCCCCGCTCCCCACGCGCTCGCTCGCTCTGCTGAAGCGATGGCCTCGCTCAGAAGGCCCGCACTGGCATCCTCAACTGCAGGGAGGCGCCCCACCGCGTCCCGTCACGCCCCTGCCCCGCTCTCGTCGTCGGCAGCATCCTCGTCGGCCGCCTCGCTCACCTCGCCTCCGCTGCCCGGCCTGCGCGGCTCTCGCGATGGCCAGGACCAGCGCTCGAAGCGCGAGACCACCGACGGCAACATCCAGGTCGTCGTGAGGTGCCGGTGAGCAGCGAGATCCTCCCTCAACACGGTGCCGTCCTCGCACCCTCCCCCGTGCTGACACCTTCCTGCGCTCTATCACAGCGGCGTATCCCCCTCCGAACGCGGCGGGAGCGTCCCCGTCGTCGCCGAGGTCAAGGCGACCCGCGGCACCGAGGTCAAGCTCACGGACCCGAACCCGTCCATCCCCTCGTCCGCCAACCTCGGGACCGCCTCCCTCTCGGCGCCGGCAGCGCAGACCAAGACCTGGGACTTTGGCGAGCACCCGCAGGAGACGGGCAAGGAGCCGCGCGGGACCGTCTACGGGCCCGACGCCGACCAGGGCATGCTCTACACGGACGTCGCCAAGCCCATCCTCCAGCAGGTTCTCCAGGGCTACAACTGCACCATCTTTGCCTACGGGCAGACCGGCACGGGCAAGACGTGCGTCCCCGCCCTCGCCTGTCGCCGCTGACCTCCTCTTCGACCGCAGCTACACGATGGAGGGCAATCTCTCCCCATACCACGGGACGTTCCACCCGGACGCAGGATCATCCCGCGGACGCTCTACTCGCTCTTCGACCGCCTCGTCGAGAGCAAGTGCGAGTACTCGGTCCGGTGCTCCTTCATCGAGCTCTACAACGAGGAGCTCCGCGACCTCAACTCGCCCGACGCGGCGGACCTCTCGCCGTCCTCTCGATCGCGCCGTCCCCCGAGCCGGGCGCGAAGCCCGCTGCGGCGGGAGCGAAGACGCTCCGGATCTACGAGGAGACGAAGAACGGGTCGACGGGCGTGCTCATTCAGGGGCTCGAGGAGACGTTCATCGGGAGCGCTGAAGAGGGCCTGCGCGTGCTCCGGCGCGGAAGCGAGCGAAGGCAGATTGCGGCGACGAACTGCAACGAGCGGTCTAGGTGCGTTCCCCTTGTGTTTCCTCCGTGTGCCCCGTCTGACCCCGCCCGCACGCAGCCGCTCCCACTCAATCTTCACGATCAACGTGCACATTAAGGACAACTCGAAAGAGGGTCAGGACGTCCTCAAGGTCGGCAAGCTCAACCTCGTCGACCTCGCCGGGTCCGAGAACGTTGGCCGGAGCGGCGCGGTGCAGGGCCGCGCGCGCGAGGCGGGCATGATCAACGCGAGCTTGCTCGCGCTCGGGAGGGTCATCAACCAGCTGGTCGACAAGAGCGACTCGGCGAAGAAGCAGCACATTGCGTATCGGTGCGTCTCCCTCGACTTCCCGGTGCAAGCTCGCGCTGACTCAGAGACCTCGCCCGCAGCGAGTCGAAGCTCACCCGCTTGCTGCAAGACTCTCTCGGCGGCCGAACGAAGACGACCATCATCGCGACCATCTCGCCCGTCAGCTACGAGGAGACGGCGTCGACGCTCACGTACGCGCACCAGGCCAAGTCGATCCAGAACCGCCCCGAGGTGAACCAGCGCGTGTCGCGCAACGTCCTTCTCAACCAGTTCGCGACCGAGATTGAGCGGCTCAAGGCGGACCTGAACGTGCGTGCCTCCCTCCTCTCGCGTCGGCACGGAGGCTGACACGATGCGTCCCGCAGGCCGCGCGCGGCAACGAGGGCGTCTTCGTCTCGAAGGAGACGTGGGACGAGCTCGAGGACGGGCGGCGCAACTACGACGAGAAGAAGCGCAAGCTCGAGATTGCCGAGTCGCAGCTGCAGACGACGCGCGACCAGTTCGAGCAGAATTTCCGCCTCCTCTCGACGCGCGAGGAGCAGCTTCGCCGCACGGCGGACGAGCTCGCCGCGGTCAAGGGCACGCTCGCGAGCACGAGCACCGAGCTTGAGGAGACGCGGCTGAGGCTTGCGCAGCAGGAGGTGCTCCGCGATGCGTTCGAGACGAGCCGCGAGGGGTGGAAGGAGTCTGCCGCCGGGGCGCTGGACGATGTCGAGGGCCTGCGGGCAAAGCTCGGTGCGTCCCCTTCCCGTGCTCTCATCTGCTCGATCTAACCGCCCCCACCCACCGCAGAGCGCAAGAGCGAGGTCGAGCGCGCCAACCTCGCCATGATCGCCGACGCGCGCACTGCCATCGCCGCGCGGACGCAGGAGATCGATGAGCGGACGACGCAGCTCCGCGCGGCGCAGGACCAGTTCGTCGGCTTGCTGGCGGAGCAGCTGGACGAGTTCGCGCGGCGGCAGCAAGGGGTGCGCTCCCCACGTTCTCGTCCGTGTGAGGCCCCGCTGACGATCCGCGCTGCAGCACCTCGCGTCGACGACCGAGCTCGTCAACACGCACCTCTCCTCCTTCGCGACCTCGCTCGCGGCGCTCGCATCGTCCACCTCGACCGCCGACGCGCAGACCTCCTCCTTCCGCCAACTCGTCGAGTCGACCTGCAGCGCGCTCTTCCGCACGCTAAGCGAGCGGGCGGCAGGCGTCGAGGCGGAGCAGCGCACGCAGAGGGAGGAAGTGGAGGAGCGGATCCGGGCGCACGAGCGGGCGGTGCGTCGTCCCTCTCGCTTTCCAGGATGCCTGGCTGACAACCTGCGCAGATCGACACGCACATCGATGCGCTCCTCGCGCCTGTGTACGAGGCGAAGGAGGAGTGCGCGGCGCTGCTCGGGGAGGACGCGCGCGCGCTTGCGGCCCTGAGGGCGGCGGACGCTGCGGCGCTTGCGGACGAGGTGCGCCTCTCCCTCCTCCTCGCGCGCTCACTGCTGACTCGACCTCCGCGCAGAACGCCCGCCTGCGAACGGTCGTCGCGCGGCTGCAGGCCCACCTCGCGGCGGAGGAGGCGCACCTCCGCGCTGAGGAGGAGGCCGTCCTCGCGCGCGTGCGCGCCGAGCTCGCTACGGCAAGCGAGCGGCGGCTGCGGAGCATGGAGGAGGCGTACGGCGCGGCAGAGGCGGAGGTCGAGGGCGTTGTGGGCGCCAAGGAGGAGGCCGTCCATGCGAGGGGGGAGGCGCTGCTCGGCTTGGTGGAGCGGAATGAGCGTGTGCGGGTGCAGGTGGAGGAAATGGCGAGCGCTTGTGCGGCGGCCGCAGAGGAGGGGCAGAAGGTGCGCGGGCTCGCTTTTCCTCTTTCTTGACCGTGATTGACGCTTCTGGCCCGCAGGACCTCGCTTCCTCGCTCGCGCTCATCAGTACCGGTGTCGAAGGCCTCGCCTCCACCGCCGCGAGCGCACGGAAGAGCAGCTCGCGCGCCTCGGCCGCGCAGCAAGCTTCGTTCGGGTCGGCGCACTGCATGGTGCGTCGTCCCTCCTCCTTCCCTCCATCGCTATGCTGACAGAACACGCTTGCAGCCGACCGCCTCGCCCACCGCTCTCGCGCCGTCACGCGCGCCTCGCTCGTCTCGGTCGTCTCGCTCGCCGGCGAGACCTGCGCCTCGTGGCAGGACTCGGCCCGCGCCGCAGAGCACGACGGCTACTCTACCAGCCTCTCCGCCGCGCATAGCGTGCGTCTTCGTCCCTCTCGCCTGATGCAGCCCCGCTCACCCCGGTCTGCACCCGCAGCTCGACGGCTACACCTCGCTCGCGGACCGCTGCCTGTCAAGCATCGATGCCGCAACGTTCTCGCTCGCCGACAAGCTGCAGCAGGACCTGCAGTCGCGCGTGCGGCACGACCTCCCGACGGGGACGACGCCCAAGGCGCGCGAGCGGCCGCAGGACCGCCTCATGCCGACCATCGACCTCGACGCCGACCGGCCGAGCGTACTCGACCGCCTGCTCGCGATCCGCGCGGCGGACGCGGCTGCGGCAGCGGCGGCGGCGGAGCGCGAGCGCGAGGCGGAGGACGCGGCGGCGGGCGTGAGCGCCGCAGCGGACGCGAGCGTCCGTCGCGAGACGCCGTCGCCCGTGGTGGTTCGCGTGCCGCTTCCCGCGCCGGCGCGGCACTCGCTCGTGCACGCTGTGTCAGCGATGCCGGGCAAGGAGGGCCTGTTGCGCCGCGCGAAGCCGCCCGCGCTGGGCGAGCGCGACTTGAACAACCCGGCGCGGAGGCTGGGGACGGGCGTGAGGAGGGTGACCAAGACGGGAGCGGGGGCGAAGTGAGCTTCTATGGAGGTGGTTGTGCCCCTCGCGAGTTCGTATTTCTGCAGTCCGTGTTGTATTTGCCATCCCCTCCTTTGCGCGTGAAACCGTCCCTCTCGCTCCCCTCTCTCCTTTCATCCGCTGCCCCGCCCGCGCCCGCGGATGTCGCTCGTCGCGCAGACGCTGCTCTACCCTCTGCACCTTGCCGTCCTCGCCTCGCTGCACGCCGTCCTCGCGTCGTCGCGCTGCGTCCGCCTCGTCGCCCTCCTCGCGCGCCTCGTCCCGCTCCCCGCCTTCGCCCGCTGGCGCGTGGAGCCTTCGCCCGCGCAGGACCTGAAGCAGAAGCGGTGGCGCAAGCTCCCGCGGCACCTCGCCGTTGCGCTCGTCCCCGGGCGCGGGAGCTGGACCGGCGTCGGCGCGCTCGAGGACAAGGTCGATGGCGTCCGGAGGCTGCTCGAGTGGTGCAGGGAGCTCGGCGTGCGGACGCTGAGCGTGTATAGCGAGACGGGTGCGCTCCACGCACTCTCACTGCCGGTTCTCTCCTCGTGCTCACCACCCCCACCGCCGACAGGCCTCCTCACGCGGCATGCGGCGCTCGTAGCCGCCGAGCTGGATCTCGCGCTGCACGGCTCGCCGGAGGACATTGAGCGGGAGGGCATGGCGCAGTTGCGTGCGCGGGGCGGGGCGGGGAAGGGCGCGGAGGACGCCCCGCCGACGGCGCACCACCCGACGGTGCGGCTGGCGGACTTGGCGCAGGACGAGACGGGCAGCGGTGCGGTTACTCTCTCTATCTTCTTACCGCCGGAGCTGACGCCCGGAGAAGCAGCCTCGTCCAGCACCCTCGTCGACACCTCTCCTCCGTCCCCCGCCTCTCCCGCCGACGACAGCCCCGCCCATGACCTGACGCTCAACCTCCTCTCGCGCGCCGCTGGCCGGCCGCGGCTAGCGCGCCTCGCCTCCTCACTGGCCTCCTCGCCCGCCGCGCGCGAGGGGAAGCTCTCCTCGTCGACCATCTCCGCCGAGATCGACGGTGCGCCCCCTCCTCCCTCCGCCGCTTCCGCTCGCTGACGGAAAAGGGGACCGCAGCCCTCCCACTAGAGGAGCCAGACCTCCTCCTCGTCCTCGGCGGGTCGTACCTCCGCCTGCGGGGCTTCCCGCCGTGGCAGCTCCGCCTGACCGAGATGTTGTACGTTGCCTCCCTCCTCCTCTCTCTTATCGCGCTCACTCGAGCGAGTGACAGCCACTACGCCTACCCGACATGGCTCCCCGCGCCGCGGGTGCGGTACACCCACCTCCGGAGCGCGCTGGACGTGTACGGGCGCGCCGAGATGCGACTAGGGCGGTAGCGCTCCTCTCCTCTCCTCTCCTCCCTCCGGACTCAGGCATAGAAGCGATCGTGTATAGACTTTGTCTCCCGGGCGCTCGCGGTCTCGTGCGGAAAAGGGAGGGAACGAGAGGGGTACAAGAGCCTACAAGGGAACGGGAGAGCAGTTACACCTGCGCGTGTGCGCGCCGGGGTGGGCGCGCTTCTATGCCTGGCTCCGGCCGAGGAGGCGACCGAGCTCTGCGTGCAGCGAGCAGGGAGGTCAGTGCCGAGCCGGATCGCGGGCGAAGAGACGAAGGGCGAGAGAAAGGGGGCGAAGGAGGAGAGGAGAATGCGCGACGCACGCTCGATCTCGATCCGCTCGTGCGTGACCTGCGCCTTGGGCGTGTTGCTCTCGTTCTGCGGGATCTTGACGTCGTCGCCGCCGACGGTCCAGCCGCGCTTCTCCGCCGTCGTCGCAACATCTGTGCGCGCACGAGCGTGTCAGTCGCCCCTATCCCGTGGGGACAGAGAGGAAGGGGGGTGCGCACCCGAGGTGCCGAGGAAGGAGGCGAGCGTCTCGCGCTTGATCGAGCGGAAGCACCGCTCGACCTCGCCCGCGATCTCCGCCCGGAGGGCGTCCTCCCAGCCGTGCGCGCTCGCGCACAGGCCCTCGACGCCCGTGCGCACGAGCTCCTCGTTGTCGCCCTCTGCGGCGCCGTCGCGGACGAGCGCCCAGAACGCGCGGAACTTGCGCGCGTGGAGTAGCGCGCTGAGCGCCTGCAGCCGCTGGGCGGTCTCGCGCTCGCCTGCGGGCTCGCGCGCCGCCGCGGGCGCAGTCGCGTCCTCGTCGTCCGAGTCGGGCGCGGGAGCGGGGAGCGCGCCCCCCACTGCGAACGAGTCGGAGAGGAGGGAGAAGGCGAGGGCGAAATCGGGGGCGAAGGGGGCGTGGGCGACCGCGAGGAAGAGGATCGAGAGGGAGGCCGAGGGGGAGAGGATCGCGGGGTTGAACTGGCTGCTCGGCGCGCGGAGAGAGGGGGTCAGCACAGGGGGGACAAGGGGAGGGGAGGGGGAGGGGCGCACTAGAGCTTGAGGAGGGCGAGGTTGGCGAGGAGGTCGTACGAGCCACCCGCGAGCTGCTGCTGGAGGTAGTCCTCGAGCAGGTGGCAGTCTGCGCGCGCGCCCCGTGGGTCAGCGCGCCTTCATCGAGCAGGAGGGAGGGAGGGACAAGAGGGACGCACTGCCCGGGTTGTAGCGGTCGACGGACGAGATGAGGGTCGCAATGTGTGCGGGGCGGTCCAGCTGGGAGCTCATGGCGGCAGTCACGGAGCTTAGCGAGGAGCAGGGGAGGCGACGAGGCGACCACCCAGAACTTCGCGCGCAGAGGCGATGGCAGCACTGTCTCTCCCGCTCTGCCGCAGCGTTGGGGTGCTGGTAATCTCTCTTACGCTCTCAGAAGTGGGGTATGCGCAGCAGACACGCGAACCGAGGCGGGTAAAGCGCCCCTATTACTTCCTCGCGTGCTCCTCGCGGGCGCGCTCGAGATCTGCTGGAAGGGATGGATGCGAATGCGGATCTAACGCTACAACAGGACAACGGCACTACCAGCTCGACACAGAGAAAGCGCACGGGCGACGCAAGGCGCTCAGAACCGCCGCTGTGGGAGAGAAGGCAGATCAGTCTCTCGCCTCCCCATGACAAGAGAAGAGCGGAAGCACGCACCGGAGGCCCGCCCATCCCGCCGCCGTGGCCCATCCCGCCGGGCCCACCTCCGCCGCCACCGCCGCCGCCGCCGCCGCCGTTCGGACAGCTGAAGCGATCGCGAGTCAGCCCGGTTCGCCGTGAAGAGCGAGAGAGAGAGGTGACTTACTTGTTCGCAAAGTGACCGGGCTGCCCGCATTTGTAGCAGGTGATCGTGCTGCGAGCGGCGAGTCGTGTCAGTCGGCGCAGAGGAAAGCCAGCGCGCGCGCTCAACGCACCTGAGGTCCCTGCCCCTCCCGCCCCCTCCTCCGCCAAAGCCCCCTCCCCGCCGCCAAAGCCCGCGCCGCTGCCGCTCCGGCCCGTCGGGTCCGCAGCGTGCTCGAGCCAGTCCTTGCGGTAGAGGCGGAAGGTTGCTTCGGGGAGGAAGCGCGCGCCCGAGACGTCGGGGATGCGCGTCGACGAGGCCGGGGTTCGGGTTCGGGGTCGAACTTGGGGCTGTAGGCATGTGAAGACGGAGACGGGACGAGAAGGGAAGGAGAGCGTGAGTGAGGAAGGGAGGAAGGGAAGGGGAGACGGGACGCACTGGCCAAAGGGGCAGTCCTTGCCCTTGGCGCAGAAGCCGACGAGGTAGTCTGGGCACACGACGCGGCGAACGTGCTTGAGCTTGCACTCGGGGCCTGCGAGGCAGGAGGGTCAGTACGAGCGGGAGGGAGACGGGAGGTGGGGCGGCGCACCGTCTGGGCAGAACCCCTTGCGGTACCGCGGGCACTCGCGGATGCGCATCTCCTCTGTCACGTGGAGGTACATGCACTGCGGGGCGGGACACATCAGTGCGCTGCTTAGCGGAGAGGGAGGGAAGGTGCGGTTACCTCGTCGCCGTTGGAGCAGAAGCCGTACTTTGCAAAGAACCAGCACTCTGGCATTTTGCGAAGGTGGTACTCGTGCATGAACTCGCACGTGGTGCCCTTCTTGCACAAGCCGCGGAGCCAGTGCTTGCAGACGGTGCGGGCATGGGCGCTCTGCGGGATGGCGCGCGGCGGCTGGAAGTTGAGGGGCGACGGCTGGACATGGCGGAGCGGGCAGGCGGGTCCCCGTGGACACTCGCGGGTGGCGTTCCACTCTGGACAGAGCTGCTGGTCGGTGTCGAGGCGGAGCTGGAGGTCGTGCTTGAGGAACGGCTCGATCGAGAGGTCCAGGTGGTTGAACAGCGTCCGCGTGTCTGTCTCGATCACGGGCGCAGCCATCCTCGCGCACAGCCCCTCAGCCAGCAGTAAGGGCGAGTGGTAGTCGAGAGTAAGGAGAGGAGAGGAGAGCGCTCCCCTCCTTCGCCACGACGGCTTACGTGAGACTACACGCCAGGGCTACTCAGTACAGACACAGTCGGCTACTCCCATTACACGCGCACCTGCACGCGCCACTCCCGCCCGCACTCTCCTCGCCGCCCTCATCGCTCCGCGCCCCCACCTCGCCCCGATTCTCCCGCTCTGGACAGAGGGATGCAGCTGCACGACCAGTACCTCCTCTACGTAGGGCCAGACGCCTACACCCTCGTCGGACAGTCGGCCTCGCCCCAGACCCTCACCTCACCCGCGCGACCACTGCGCTCTCCGTCCAACGTGCGCCCACTCTCGCTCTCCCACGCACTGAACCGTACTGACTGCGCCTGCACCGCACGCAGCTGGCGCACACCCGCCCGCCCGCGCAGAGCAGGAGCTCGTCTGCTACGGCCTCTTTGGCATCATCTCGCTCCTCAAGTGCAGGTCCCCCCGTCCTCCTCGCTGCCGCAACACCCCACTGACTGAATCCCGGCCCACAGCCGACTACCTGATCGTCATCACCAAGCGCACAAAGGTCGCGACCGTCCTGGCTCGGCCGTCTACTCCGCAACCGACTTCAGCGTCTTCCCGCTCGAGCGCTCGTCGACCGCAGAGCTCCTTAAGCAGCCCGAGGAGGCGTACCTCCTCGGCCTCGTCAAGAGCCACCTCTACTCGGCGCCGTTCTACTTCACCTACGGCGGCTACAACGTCACGAGCCGCTTGCAGCAGCGGGAGCCGTCCGACAAGCCGCTCTGGGAGACGGTGCGCCGCACGCTCTGCCTCCCAAGAGCGCGCAGAACTGACCAGGAGCGCGCACAGGCCGACGACCGCTTCTTTGGAACCGCCACTTGCAGCGCCGCCTTATTGACGCGACGACCGGGCCCGGTCAGGAGGACGTGCGTCCAGCTCCCGCTCCCCCGCGCGATACTGATTCACCTCGCACGAGCAGTACAGCAAGTTTATCCTGCCCGTCATCTTTGGCTGTGCGTCCTTCCTTCCTGCGCCGCATTGCGCAACTGACCCGTCTCCCGCGTGCAGTCCTCGAGTTCAAGCCCGCGTCGATCAACGGCCGCGACTTCCTCTTCGGCCTCATCTCGCGCCGGAACCGCTTCCGCGCCGGGACGCGCTACTTCTCGCGCGGGATCGACCAGGAGGGCAACGTGTCCAACTTCAACGAGACGGAGCAGCTCGTCCTCCTCGATGCGCAGGGGAGCCAGCCCGCCGTCGGCTCTGTCCGCGGCGACGTCCGGTTCTCGTACGTCCAGACGCGCGGGAGCGTGCCTGTGTACTGGGCCGAGATCAACAATTTGCGGTACAAGCCCGACCTCAAGATCCTCGACCTCTCGTCGACCGTGCGTCCGCGTGCTTCGTCGTTGCTCGTTCCCGCGCTCACGGTGCCCGTGTGTGCGCAGGCCGAGTCGCTCTCTCGCCACTTCACGCAGCAGATCTCGCTCTACGGCGACCAGTACCTCGTCAACCTGGTCAACTCGCACGGGTACGAGAAGCCGGTCAAGGAGGCGTACGAGCGCGCGCTCGACGCGATGAAGAACCCGCGCGTGCACTACACGTACTTTGACTTCCACAAGGAGTGCAAGGGCCTCCGGTTCGACCGCGTCGGGGTCTTGATTGACGGCTTGCACGACGAGCTGCAGCAGCAGGGGTAAGTCGGTGCGCTCTACTTGCTTCTCGGAGGCTGACGAGCGACGGCGCAGGTACTTCTTCCACGACACGAGCGCGTCGCCCGCCGAGCCGCAGCGGAAGCAGACGTCGGTCGTGCGCACCAACTGCATGGACTGGTACCTCTCTCCTCCCTCCTCTCTCGCTTAACCCCCGCTAACGGAAGCACGCGCAGCCTCGACCGCACGAACGTCGTCCAGTCCGCGCTCGGCAAGTGGGTCCTGAACAACCAGCTGCGGCAGGTCGGTGTCCTCAGCGTCAAGGAGTCGGTCGAGGAGCACCCGGCGTTCCTGAGCCTCTTCCGCAACGGTGCGTCGCGCGTGCTTTCGCTCGAGTGGGACGGGTGCTGATGATGAGCGCAGTCTGGGCCGACAACGCCGACACGGTCAGCCGCGCGTACTCGGGCACGGGTGCGCTCAAGACGGACTACACGCGGTTCGTGTCTCTCCCTCCGTCCCTCACCCTACCACCTGTTGACGTCCGCCCCGCACGCGCGCCTCGCAGCACGGGCAAGCGCAGCAAGGAGGGCGCGCTGCAGGACGGGATCAACTCGGTCATGCGGTACGTCAAGAACAACTTCCTCGACGGGCCCAGGCAGGACGCGTACGACCTCGTCACGGGGACGTGGGTCCCCCGCCGCGGCGAGGAGGTCGCGTGGCTCGCCCAGCCGAAGGAGTGGGCCGTCGTCGCCGCGCCGTGGGCGCTCGCGGCGGCGGCGGGGATGCTGGTCCTCGCGGCGTTTGCGAGCAACTTTGTCGGCGGTGCGTCGCTTCCCCTCCCTCTCCCAGCTCCCGTGCTGACGCCGCGCCTGCGGCCGCCCCGAACCCAGACTACATCGCGTCGCCGACGCGCGTCTCGCTGTTCGCGCTCGCGCTTGGCGCGGCGGCGCTGCACTCGATCGCACAGAACGGGATCGACTATGTCGCGCAGCCAAGGCTCGCGCGCAAGACGCTCGAGGAGGTGCTCGGGTACGAGGGCAAGGGGTTCGAGTGCGTCCCCTTCCCTCCATCTCTCGCTCTCGAGGCGCAGGACGAGGTCGACGAGGTGCTTGCGCTGACATGGGTGAGCGCGCGCAGGTCGGGCCGCCACGGGAGGCCGCTGAAGAAGAAGCTGCTGAGCGTCGAGGCGACGGCGAAGCGCACGCAGGCGCGCAAGGAGAGCGTGCTGCCCATGCTCGCGACGCCGCAGATGACGAAGCAGGACTAAGTCGCGTGCTCTCTCTGTTCATGCGCGGCTGTGAGCAATGCATGTGGGTATGTGTGAGACGCTGGCAGAGAGAGAGGGAGAGGGCCTGGACCGCGGTGAGGCTTGGCCGGCGGAGGAGTGCGTCGTCTGCTCGACGCGAAGGGCGCATCTCGCTGCCCGCGCCCCACAACAGACGCTCCCGGCTGCACCCGCTGCAGCTGCCCCTCTGCCTACACCCACACAGCCCGCTCCCAGCGCAAACGGGACCGTACCCGCCGTCGCCCCGCTCGCTCCACCTCGTCGCCCTCTCCCCGCCCGCCCCCGCCCCGCCCGCGCCGCGCACCACCCGAGCAGGCGTATGGGCAACCAGTCCTCCAAGGAGAAGAAGGCAAAGCTCCGCGCCGCGTCCATCTCGAGCACCAACAGCGCCAGCGCGCCTCCTCCACTCGACCCGGCCTCGGCGCCTGCGCACCCAGATGCGGGCACGCTGGATGGCGGAGGCGGCAGTGGTGCAGGCGCTGGGAACGGCGCAGGTGCAGCGGCGGGCGGTGCAGTCGCGGCGGGAGCGGGGGCAGGCGCCGGGCTCAGTGCACCAGGAGGAGGGGGAGGAGGAGGCGCGTCCGGCGCCGTGGACCTGACGCCCAGCCGGTCCCGCTCGTCGACGACTGCGTCGGCCCTCTCGCGGACACCGACGGCGGCCGGCGCAGGCGGTTTGACCCCGTCGAGCAGCAGCGCCGCCGGAGACGGCGGCACGCCCTTCCAGACGCAGACGATCCTCTCGAACCCGATCACGGCGAGCGGCGCGACGCCCACGTCGCTTTCGGGGCGGTGGCGGCGCCGCCGGCAGCGCGGGCGGGTCGAGTCTCCCCGGCGCAGGGCTCCTCTCGACGTCGCCGACGACGGCGCCGAAGGGCGCCGCGACGTTCGATATTGACGACATGATCTCGCGGCTGCTCGACGCGGGCTACTCGGGCAAGGTGACCAAGTCGGTGTGCCTCAAGAACGCCGAGATCACGGCCATCTGCCAGGCCGCGCGCGAGGTCTTCCTCTCGCAGCCGACCCTGATCGAGCTCTCGCCGCCGGTCAAGATCGTCGGAGACGTCCACGGCCAGTACAGCGACTTGATCCGCCTGTTCGAGATGTGCGGGTTCCCGCCCAACGCCAACTACCTCTTCCTCGGCGACTATGTCGACCGCGGCAAGCAGAGCCTCGAGACCATCCTCCTCCTCCTGTGCTACAAGGTCAAGTACCCCGAGAACTTCTTCCTCCTCCGCGGCAACCACGAGTGCGCCAACGTCACCCGCGGTGCGTTCCCCTCCCGGTCGCCCTCTCTCTGCGCGACTGACCCTCGAGAGCGCACGCAGTCTACGGGTTCTACGACGAGTGCAAGCGGAGATGCAACATCAAGGTGTGGAAGACGTTCATCGACGTGTTCAACTGCCTGCCGATCGCCGCCGTCGTCGCGAGCAAGATCTTCTGCGTGCACGGCGGCCTCTCGCCCTCGCTCTCGTCGATGGACGACATCCGGCGCATCTCGCGCCCGACCGACGTCCCCGACTACGGCCTCCTAAACGACCTCCTGTGGAGCGACCCGAGCGACACGGCGCTCGACTGGGAGGACAACGAGCGCGGCGTGAGCTACTGCTTTGGCAAGACCGTCATCGGCGCGTTCCTCGCGCGCTACGACTTTGACCTCATCTGCCGCGCACATGGTCGTCGAGGGTGCGTCTCTGTTCGCTGCGTGGGGGCGGGAAGGCGCCGGCGGCTGCTTTGTGGTGCCTGCCCGGCCTGCCCTCCTTGTCTCGGCCGCGGTAACAAGCGCTGACCTGCTTCGCCGCATACAGACGGATACGAGTTCTGGAACGATAGGACGCTCGTCACCATTTTCTCCGCACCGTACGATTTCGTTCCGTCGAACCCCTCGACTTGCGCGCTGACCCCTCCACTCCTTCGCAGGAACTACTGCGGCGAGTTCGGTACGCTCTTCTTCCTCTCTCCCTCGTTATGTGTGCAGGGTTTGACGCTCGCACGCCCTACAGACAACTTTGGCGCAGTCATGTCGGTGTCGGAGGACCTGTTGTGCGCGTTCGAGCTGCTTAAGGTGCGTCTCCCCCCCTCCGCCCTGTTGCGCTCCGCGTACTTACCCCCGATACCTGCGCAGCCCCTCGATACGGCGCAGCTCAAGCGCGAGCTCGCCAAGACGCGGCGGCGACTTTCTTCGAGGGCGTCGAGCACGAACGGGACGTGAGCCTCCTCCCCTCCCCCTCCTCACACACGCTCGAAAAGTACCACGGACGTTACCCCCTCTTCCGCTGAGGGTTCTGTTTACCCTGTACCACCATCGCCCCATCGCCCCATCTCGATCTGTGTCCACGTGCACCGAGCTCTCGTCGTCGTCGACCTGTGTGCATCCCCCTCATCTCTTTTTTGCTCTCTGCCGTTCTGCGCGTGTACTTTTTCGCTCTCTCCGTTGTCGCTGCAACCTTTTCGACCAGCACCAGCGTCGACGAGAGAGACAAAGGCTGCGGATTGACGCTCTCCCCTCGGCCAGGCAGCGCTGCACCGCCCCCGCTCCCTCTCTCGCTCCTACCACACCGCACGAGCGAGGATGGATCCAAACCCGGACTATGTGCTCGTTTTCTCGCTCGACGCAGACTACAACTCGCCCGTCCGCGGCCTGTCGACCGACGCGCAGACGCGGGCCAAGCGCGCCCAGCAGCTCCGCGACGAGCACGCCGCCCTCGTCGCCCGCTTGAAGGAGGCCGGGTTCGCCGTGCAGGGACGCAAGGGCGCAAAGGGGACCAATACGCTCTTGCTCTTTGTCCGCGCGGATGAGCACCGCATCCGCGAGGAGGCGACCCGCGAGCGGTGCGTCGATGACGTCGTCCTTTCTTTCGAGTGTGGGAGTGCTGACCTGGGGGAGGATGCGCGCAGGATGAGCGACTGGCTCCATGGACTCGCGAGCCCGAAGCCGTCCCCGCGCGAGCCGAGGGACTTTGCCGCCGAGCCCATCGAGGAGAGCGAGCGCCTCAGGCTCGTCTACTCGGTCCTCACCGTGAGCTCCCTTTTCCCTCGGGTGATGCACAGGAGGAGGACGCGCAGGACGCGCTGACAGAGGACCCGCCCGCGCAGTCGCCGCGCATCGAGGGCGCCGCCTCGATCCGCTCGAGCGCCTCGACGGGCCTCACCTGCGGCCTCCCGCTCGCCTCGCAGCTCCCGCCGAGCCCCGCCAGCAGAGTCGAGTTCCCGCACCTGATCGACCTCTTCCCGCCGCACGACGTCGTCGCGAACCGCCTCTGGCTCAAGCGCTGGGCGTCGGTCCCGACCAACTCGCCTGCGGCGACGGGGAGCCGGAACCCGCTCGACATTCTCACGATCCCGCAGAACGAGCTCGACGACCTCAAGGCGCACCTCGGTGAGCGCGTCGCCATGTACTTCGCCTTCCTGTCGTACTACTTCCGGTCGCTCCTCTTCCCCTCGGTCCTCGGCCTCTTCTTCTGGCTCCTCGGCCTGCCCTTCCACCCGCTCCTCGGTCTCGGCTTCGTCGGGTGGTCGATCCTCTTCGTCGAGTCGTGGCGCCTCCGCGAGCGCGCCATCGCCGTTCAGTGGGGCACCTACGGCCTCGACCGCGTCGAGGTCGAGCGCCCGGGCTTCAAGGGCGAGGGCCGCACCGTCGACCCCGTCACCGGCGTCGAGAAGGAGCTCTGGAGCTTCCGGCGCACGCTCACCCGCGCCCTCGCGGGCATCCCCGCGTACATGGCATTCGTCGGGTTCCTCGGCACGATCATCTCGAGCATCTACGTCGTCGAGACGCTCCTCGGCGAGGTCTACGATGGCCCCGGCAAAAAGTTCCTCGTGCGTCGCGCTTCTCTGCTCGTGTGGCGGGGCAGGCGTCTGATCCGACTCGCGCTCGCAGACCCTCATCCCGACCGTCCTCTTCGTCACGCTCGTCCCGCAGGTCACCGCGCTGTGCGTCCATTCCCTCTCTCGCGATGAACTGTACTGACGCGGAGACTGCAGCTGGAACTTCACGGCCGGCAAGCTCACGACGTTCGAGAACCACCCGCGCCAGCGCGAGCACGAGGCGAGCCTCACGATCAAGACGTTCGCGCTGCAGTTCGTCGCCGCGTACGGCAACCTGCTCCTCACGAGCTACGTCTACGTGCGTCCGACCGCACTTTCGAGACGACGTCCTCCGCCTGACCTCGCGCACCCGCAGATCCCGTTCGGCTCGTTCCTCGTCCCGCACATCCTCGGCCGCCTCCCCTCGCGGCATGCCGCCGCGCTCTCCAAGACGACCTCGTCGACGCTCCAGTCCGGCTCGTTCAGCGTGGACGCGTCCAAGCTGCACACGCAGCTCGTCGCCTACTCGCTCACGGCGCAGATCAGCGGCGCCTTCATCGAGGTTGGCGTGCCATACCTCAGGCCAAGCTCCTTCCCAAGGTTCAGGAGAAGCTCCAGAGCCCAAAGGTCAAGGAGGCGGTCAAGGAGGCGCCGACGGCCGAGCACGAGGACGAGCGCGACTTCCTGAAGCGCATCCGCGAGGAGCAGCTCTTGCCTGCGTACGTCGTCGTCGCCTCTCGCCTCGGGGGGCCTGCTGACGAGTATCCCGCGCAGCGCCGTCATCTTTGGCGAGTACGCCGAGATGGCCCAGCAGTTCGGGTTCTTTGTCCTGTTCGGCGTCGTTTGGCCCGTCGCCCCGGTCTGGAGCCTGATCAACAACCTCGTGCGTTTCTTTCCTCACATGTTCTTCGCGAAGTCGCGCGCTGACCTCGAGCTGCAGTTCGAGATCCGCTCGGACGCGTTCAAGCTCACGAGCCAGGCCCGGAGGCCCATCCCGACGCGCGAGGCGAGCATCGGCCCGTGGCTCGAGGTCCTCGTGCGTGCCCCATTTCTCGGCCTTCCGACCCGCAGCTGACGTGCTGCGCGCTCGCAGGGCTTCATCTCGTACCTCGGCGCCCTCACCGCCTCGTCGCTGTGCTACCTCTACCAGCCGCGCGCGACCGCGCCCGGTTACGCCGCGCAGTACCTCTCGAACCTGACGCACCACAACGTGTCGCTCCCGACAGATGGCGCCGTCCCGTTCTTCACGACGCGCCTCTCGTCCGCGCAATCGGTCTCGCTCCCGCCGGCGTCAGACGCGCCACTCCTGATGGGGCGCTCCCGCCCGCGCACGGGTCGTTCCTCGCCCTCGACGCGATCAAGTCGACGCTGCTCACCGCGGCAGTCATCGCGCTCGCGTCCTCGCACGCGTACCTCCTCCTGCGCGCAATGGCGCGCTGGCTCCTCGCGCGCCTCGCGTGGGACGGCAGCGTCGCGAGCGACCTTGTCCGGAGGCGCGAGCTCGAGCTCGCGCGTGGATGGACGAGCACGGCCTCCGCCTCCCGCCGAAGGAGATGGCGCGTCGGGCGCTCGGATGGGCGGGGCAGGACGCCGACGAGGAGGAGAAGCGCGAGGGCGAGGGGTACAAGGTCGGCGCGGTGGGCGACCCGGCGGACGCGGCGGCGAACGTCGATGGGCTGCCCGAGTTCTGGAGGCGCGAGGACGAGGGCGCCGGGCTCGTCCAGGCTGTCGGGAAGACGGAGTGAAGTGGAGGCAAAAGCGGTGGGATGTGCACAGCTTTCTCTTGCGCTCTGTTTGCGCGTACATGCATTGCAGCAGTTGTGTCCGTGACAGCCGCGTCGTGCTGTGAGGCGGAGCTCGAACGGAACCGGGGTTTCGGGCTCAATCCGATGAGGCTTCGCGCGATGACGGTTCTAGTCACTACGTTCTCGTATTGAGTACTCTGTGTCGATCAGCTGCGTCCAGGATGCGGACTGAGTGGCGACAGCGTGAAGATACTTGAGCTGCGCAGGCACCTTAGAACTTCGACGCAGCGTTCTTTGCGACGCCGCTGGTGTCTGACCTGGACACCCTTGTAAGCCTCTACGGGTACGCGCCCGACGCCCAGCAGGTGGGCGGCGCGCCTTCGGCGCGGAGGATGTCGTGGAAGTGCCACGCCCAGGTGTGGCCCGTGAACAGGTTCCACATGGTTGACGCGGCGACCGGCGCGATGGCGTGCCACTTGTCGTAGTGCTTCTCGAACAGGTGCCGGTTGACGCGGGTGCCATGCTGCGCTCGGGTTGCGGTCAGCATCGAGATCGCCCGCCGCGCAAAAGGAGAGGGGGAGTGGAGCGCACGCTGATGCGCGCGCGGAGACCCGTCGCTGTGTCAAAAGCGCCTGTGCGGGGAGCAATCTCGTCGAGGACGGCCGCAGCGAGCAACTTGAGCTGCGGGAGAGCAACTTGAGCTGCGGGATGTTGACGAGGTGCTTGAAGGCGGCGCGGTCGAACGGGGAAGGTGTTGAGCCCGAGCTTTGTCGCGTGCAGCGCCGTCATCACGAGGTGCTCTATCCACGCGAGGAGGAACCAGGGGAACTCGTCGGCCATGGCGGCGGGCGGGATGTAGACGGCCTTGTTCTGCCACTGGGCCCACGGGAGCGCTGCGACACAGTTATACATCAGTGCTGCGTCAACTGGGTGAGCAGCCTGGGCCTACCCTCGCGCGCCGCAGCGTGAAACCGGTCAGTACGCACGCAGAGGAGTGAGGCGGGCGCGTCAGAGCGCGAGGAAAACTTTGCACGCACCGTGCGCACTCCGCTCGCGAATGTCGTGGGCGTTCCTGCCATGATGAACGTGCCGTTCATGGCCATGATGAACGTGCCGTTCATGGCCATGGCCATGTCGAGCATCTGGCGTCCCGCGAGCCACTTGAGCGACTTGGGGAGCGCGTCCGTGTCGGCGGGGAAGGAGGGCACCTCGTCGACGAGGCGCTCGATGCGGCGGACGAGCATCTCGGCACTCGTCGGGTAGGCGGGGAGGTCAGGGGGCGCCATCTCTGGTCTTATCGTGAGAGAATGGGGAGAAGACATGTGTGGGAGGAGGGAGAGAGCGGGAGCGCACGAGGCGGACCAGCTCGCCCTCGTCCTGAACCCCACCCGCTGAAGGGTTCTGCCTGAGCGCCCTCTACGCACAGCCACTCGCCCGCAGCGTACTTCTCCCACTCGCCTGCGCTGCCCCCGCGCCGCGCCGCGCCGCGACTCCGCTCCCTCGCCCAACCGCCCGTTCTCGCTCACGCATCCGCTGCTCCGCGCAATGCCGCTGCGATGAGGCGAGTCCAGCAAGCAGGTCAAGGAGAACCAGCCCAAGAAGCGCAAGCCGGAGACCAAGCCCGAGCCGCCGAGCAGGAGGAAGGCACCGACAGCAAACGGGAGCGCCGCAAGTGGTGGGAAGAAGGGTAAGGAGCGTGTCGTCCTCGACTCGGACTCCGACGGCGACATTTCCGACTCGGCCGGCGACCCGCCCGAAAGTGATCTCTCGGAGGGTTCGTCCCTTTTTCCCCTTGCCCTTTCCCCACGGATGCTGACGCCTCCCTCTCGACTGCAGAATTCGAGCTCGACTTTGGCGACGCACCCGAGGAGAGCGCCGACGTCGTCCACGCGGCGCTCGAGGGGTTCATCTGGCGGGCGGTCGAGAAGGACATCTCGGGCGAAGAGGCGGTGCGTCCCGCTGTCCTCTCGCCGCGCACTCAGGAGAGGGTGTGCTGACTGCATTGGACGCGCAGACGGCCTACTTCAAGTGGTGGACGACTGCGCAGGCGCTCGAGGGCACGCACAACTCGCTGCACTTCTTCTTCGACCAGTGCGTTGCGTTCGCTTCCTCCCTCTTGTGACGAGACGCGCTGACGCAGCCCTGTCAGGATGCGCCCGACCACCTCGCCGCTGCGGAAGACGCACCCCTGGCAGTCGCAGTCGTGGGACGCGGCGCTGCTTGAAGAGACAGGTCAAGTGGTGCGCCTCCCGTTTACTCTCCCGCTTCATGGCTGACATGACCTGCTGCGTGCCCTCGCAGCGGCAAGGACAAGGTCAAGGCGACGTACGGCGGCATGTGCTTCCTCTACGTGATGCACACCGCACCGCACCTCCGGCCGATGTATCAGTCGTGCACCCCCGTCGCTCTCCCGCCGGTGCCACAGCTAACAGGTGCATGCAAGACAGGTGCTACCAGTCGTACAAGAAGGGCACGCTCGCGAGCTGGATCGCGAAGCCGGAGGATGTCATGCTGAACAGCCCGATCGGCGTGGTCCTCGTCGGCTGCGTCTACATCCTCAATGTGCGTCCTCTCCCCGCCTTCCTCCTCACAGTGCTCACCAAGAACTCCAACAGGGCTTCCTCGCGTACGTGGGACTCACCAAGCGCGCGGGCCAGGCGCGCGAGCCGGAGCACGAGGAGTCATGTGTGTCAAAGAAGATGGCTGCGGCGCGCGAGGGTAGGCCCAGGCTGCTCACCCAGTTGACGCAGCACTGATGTATAACTGTGTCGCAGCGCTCCCGTGGGCCCAGTGGCAGAACAAGGCCGTCTACATCCCGCCCGCCGCCATGGCCGACGAGTTCCCCTGGTTCCTCCTCGCGTGGATAGAGCACCTCGTGATGACGGCGCTGCACGCGACAAAGCTCGGGCTCAACACCTTCCCCGTTCGACCGCGCCGCCTTCAAGCACCTCGTCAACATCCCGCAGCTCAAGTTGCTCTCCCGCAGCTCAAGTTGCTCGCTGCGGCCGTCCTCGACGAGATTGCTCCCCGCACAGGCGCTTTTGACACAGCGACGGGTCTCCGCGCGCGCATCAGTGTGCGCTCCACTCTCCCTCTCTACTTGCCCGGCGATCTATCTGCTGACCGCGACTCGGGTGCAGAATTGCACCCGCATCAACCGGCACCTCTTCGAGAAGCACTACGGCGAGTAACATGCCATCGCACCGATCGCCCCGTCGACCATGTACAACCTCTTCATGGGCCACACCTGGGCGTGGCACTTCCGCGACATCCTCCCTGCCGAGGGCGCACTGCCCATCTGCTGGGCGTCGGGCGCGTATCCGCCGGCGCTCGACCCGGATAGCACCACTGGCAAGGCGGAGTGCGTGCGCAAGAAGGAGGAGTGGGCGCGCCTCGGCAAGCAGCGTGAACCACAGTGGGAAGTCCATCGCACGTGTTAAAGATATCAGCCCTAAACTTGCTGAGGGCAACCAGGGCTTTGAGGGCCACAACGTGAAGAAGCTGTTCAGGATTGTGGGCAGCGTCTAAATCCCCAGCTCTCCCTTCCAGCATACAGAAGGGAAAAGATGGTGCGCGACACGCTTGGGGAAGAGCAATAAGCGATACCTCTGGAATAAACGCGATATAATTGCACGTGCAAACGCCCGCCTGCATTCAAGGGGATCTAGCTCATCGGTAGAGCGCTCGCTTAGCACCTCGTGTGCGAGAGGCGCAGGGTTCGACTCCCTGGTTCTCCATCTTTTGCCGCCTAGGACGGGCGCACGCTCTTCCCTTTTTGCACACGAGGCGGCGTGCGAGGTTCTCTCACCCCGAGTGCGACGCTCTTGCTTCTTCATCGCTTCATTCTCGTGCCTGGGTTGTACAACGAGGGGACTGAGAACGCGGAGCGCGAAGAGGCGGCTCCTCCCTCAATGAACTCGCATGCGTACCCCCTCACTCGTCTCACAAAGGAGGAGCGACGCAGGACACGGTAGTTATCACAAGAGGAAGAGCACGTCTACGTTTCTAAGCCAAGTACCCCTCACGCCCGCTCACCAAGCGTCTCCTCGAGGCGCGAGCGGTGCACCTTCTTCTCCTCATCGCCGAGCTCGCCGCGAATTGCGCGCTCCTTGGTGATCTGGCGCTTGACGCGCTCGGCGGGCGGAGCCTCGTTCTGGAAGTAGCGCTCGACGTCGGGCGAGATGAACGAGTGGTCCGGGTCGTAGGACTCGCCCGTCTCGTCCTCGCGTGCGATGAGGTGCGACTCGTACAGGACGCGGAGCTGCAGCGGGGAGTACTTGTCAGCGCTGACCCGCAATGAGAAGGAACGGTGCGACGTACCTCCTCAATGCGGTCGAGCTTGTCCTGCGCCGGGTCGTAGTAGCGGTCGCGCTTGAGGACGACGCGCTCGTACCACGAGAGGTGGTGCGGGTGGATCGCGACACCGTGGTAGAGCTCCGGGTGACCGGCACGGACGCAACGCCAGTAGCCTGCGAGTTGAGGAGGTAAGCCGGGTCCGTAATGAGAGGAGGCGAGACGCACGCTCAATCTCGCGCAACTCAAGACCCGTAGTGTCCGGCAGCCAGACGGCGGTCACGATGAAGCCGAGAGCGCCGAACGGCATGGCGAACCAGAACTTGTTCCGGTCCGAGAGGTAGTGGAAGACGACCGTCGGGAGGAGGGCGCCGAGCTTGCCCCACGCGGCGGAGTAGCCGTCTGCGCGCAAGCACGGCGTCAGTACGGTCTCTGAGTAGCGAGGGGGCGGAACAGTGCGCACGCGCAGTCGAGCGGATCGAGGCCGGGAAGCACTCGCCTGCGGATCGGAGGGTCAGTTCCGCCAACTTCGAGACCCGCGAAACGCGCGCACCGGCAACGAGGAACGACACGCAGTTGGGTCCAAATCTTTAGTGGAGGAGCGCGGACAAGCACAGAGGAAGAGATGAGGAAGCGGAGGAGGAAGAGCGTCAGCTGGGCGGTCGAAGGTGGCCGTCCGGGGGCCATTCGCCGCCGAACGACCTCGAGCAAGTCTAAAACCAGCGCACTGGTTCCAGAACGACGAAAAGTCTGCGGGGAGAAGAGGGGAAGTCGCGGGAACGGGAGGAGGGGGAGGACGACGTCGCACGGTACATGAACTGGAAGGCCGCGATCGGCGCGCCCGGGACGCGGAGCTTGTCGAAGAACTGTCCGAGTGACGGATATTAGTACCATCATCAGAGAGAAGGGTAGAAGAAAGGTACGCACGATGGCCGCGAAGAGGTAGATGAAAAAGTCGAAGAAGAATCCGACCTGCTGCATCCGGCGACGGCCGTAGCGCTTGTCATCGATGAAGAGGAATGCGAGGTAGTAGCCGCAGAGCGAAACGGCAAGGTTGATCTACGGGAAAGAGGGTCAGGGCAGGCTTGAGAGACGGGGGGGGCGGGACGCACAAGGTTGTACTCCCAGGTCACGACGAGCGAGGCGCCGGGGTGGATGATGCCGATGAAGGTCGACGAAAACACCTTGGTGCCATAGAAGAAGACCTACAAGCGCAAGGACAGTCAGCAGGGCGAATCTCCCAGAGAAAGAGGCAAGACGAACGTCGTTGGCGAACCATGCGCCGGCGGTCGCAAGGAGGCGGCCCCAGTAATGCGAGTTGAGCAGGCGGAGAGAGTGCATGTCGTAGCCCGACGTATTCTGCTTGCGCTTGGCGGCGCGGATCTGGACGTCGGCGTCGTGGACCTTGTAAAGACGGTGGTAGAAGAGCCAGAGGTGGACGAGAACGGCGAGACCGAACTGCACACGGTAGGTCGCGTGCGCGGTGCGCGCCGAGAAGGGCGGCTGGGTGTCGCCCGAGTGGAAGATCATGAGGAGGATGAGGAGCGTGCACTGGTTGAAGCTGTGGGGCGGTGCGCAGGTGAGCTGGGAACCGTATTGGATAGCGAGACGACGTACACCTGGCCCCAGCCCTGCATGAGGAAGGCACCGACGACGTTGCGGCCGCGGTGGAGGCGGTCCTCGCGCGCGCCAGCAGGCCCCTCAATGTTCTGCTCGAGCGCCTTCGTACCGGTCATGGGGTACTCGCCGCCGACGCCGATACCGTAGATGAAGAGACTCCAACCATATGCGATGACCCAGGCGTTGAGGCTCGTGCCCCACACGCCGGTGAGGAGGATCGAGCCGATGAGCATGATGAGGGCGTCCTGGCAAAGGCCGAACTTGCGCCCGATCCAGTCACCCTGGTATCCAACGAGGACCTGTCCGACGATAATGCCGAGGATCTGGAGGTAGGTGACCGCGTCGACCCAAGCTGCGAGACGGAGGGGGGTGAGCTGGGTCGTCTTGATCGAGCCGCATTCGCGACGCACTCTCGTTGCACTCCGTGTAGCTGCTCCAGCAAGTCGGCCACGCGCTCTTGAACAGCGCGGTGAGGTTGCCGATGGAGAAGAGGACGTAGCCTGCGCCGAGGGAACAGGAGGTCAGCTTCGACCGTCCGTTTCGCAGATAGAGACGCGCGCGTACCCTCGACAAACAGGCCCATGCCGGTCATGACATACTTGCGGAAGTAGCGCCTAAAGGGCTCGACGGGGTCCTGCTTGAACAGCTCCATGACCCAGCGGAACTCGCGCTTCGACTCGGCGTTCTGCTGCTTGTTGATGAACGCGAGGCGCTCCTTGCGCGGCAGGTCGGCCCAGTAGGTCCCATCGGCGGTGTACGAGTCGTCCGGGAAGAGCGACTCCTTGAGGAGGTGCTCGAGGCTGGCGTTCGAGGTGGCTGCCGTCGAAACCCGAGTCGGGCGAAGCAGCGTGCGGCTGCTTCTCGTGCTCGGTGATGCTGTCGTCCGGGACGACGCTCATCGTGGCCGGGGTGTCGAGGACGGAGGGGAAGGCGGGCAGGGAGGAAAAAAGGTGGCGGAAGCCGGGGAAGGTCGATGCTCGATGCGGGGTAACGGCGATGAAGTTGACGGAGGCTGCTTCGACGACTGCTGGTGCGGGTCGCGCGTGCAGAAGGCGCTCCTGGGCGGAAGGGCGACGACGAGCTTGAGCTGGACGAAGACGAGCGGCGAGGAGAACAGCGAGGGCCGCTCAACCTCGGAGTGGCTTGGAGACGCCTGGGCCGTGCGCGGAGACGACGAATCAGAAACGACGAGCGCTGGCACGTTCGCGGAGGACGTGCGGCGCAGAGCAGAGGGGGATGGCAGCAGGAGAGGAGGAGAGCGTGTCCAGGGTCCAGCAGGCAAGTGCACGACCTCGACGACGCCCGCAGCGAGTCCGCACGTTGTCCTCCTCCTGCAGCGGGAATAGCCTCCAGCATCAGCTCGTACACGGCGTCCCATGCCTGAAGCGCTGGTGCAGAGGCAGCTTGACGTCAAGCTGGACGGGTCGGGAGTCGAAGGGGGCCGAGCGGGTTGTCGGCGAGCGGGAGCACGTTGCTGAACCGCCCGAGGAGGTGGAGCTGCGGGTCGTATGCAGCGGCGGGCAGCCTGGGGTTCGTTGTGACGCCTGGAGAGCAAGCAAAGTGTCATGCAGGAGGGAAAGAAGGGACGAGAGGCGCTTTCGCGATATCGGCCGACGAGGGATCGCGCCCAGAGTCGCAAGAGGAACGTGGCCTCGTCCTCGCTTGCGCCTTCGTGCGCGTTGCCTTCTTTACCAGCGCCTCCAGCGTGTATACCCGCCTCTTGCAGCCGCAACGAGGAAGAATCCGGGTGCAGAGCGAGGCCAACGCAACCCCGTGAGCATTCGAAGCAGATGCGCGTGCTTGGCGGCTAGGTGGCGGTGCTTGCGCTTTCGCGGGGCCAGCGCCTCTCGTACTGTGCGCACTGCGTCGTATTCCGCACGGCTGCGATGGGATGGCTGCTGCGCAGCGAGCGAAAGCTGCGACTTGCGTTTGGGAAGGTCGACCCTCGCACGACCGCAAACGAGCTCCGAGAGAACGCGATTCCTTTTGCACAACAAGAACGGCTCGACACGCAGTTACGATCACTCGGAGACGGCTCAGTGGATCCCGCCGGACTGGAGGGCCATGAGCGCCGCGCAGAAGGTGAGGACGAGGCGCGGGCGGACGTCGACGATGTCTTCCGGGACGATGAAAATGAGCGAGCTGCGGCAGAGGAAGCGTGTCAGTACGTGGAGTTCATGAAGTGCGCGGGAACCCTCGTCGAGAAGACGGTGTTCGAGCGAGAGCGACCGGACGTACCCGAGCTTGCGGGCGATCGAGATGGCGAGCTTGGCTGTGAGCAAGGTCGCGGGGCGTCAGTGGGGGTCCTCGCACTCGGCGTAAGAGCGGGGGCGGCAGACGAGCAGCCGACCCGGAGAGAGACGCACCGTTGGCCTTGCACTCCTCGTCGGTCCTGCCGTCGTACACGAGCGAGTAGTCGACGTAGCCCGGCTTGAGCGAGTCGAGGAGGTCGAGGAAGAACTTTGCGTCCTTCAAGCTCGGGTCCTTGAAGCTGCGCATGGTCGACCGCTTGCCGCCCTTCTGCACCTGCTCGTTCGCCCACTTGACAATGTCGCTGTCCGAGACGTCGCGGCCGCCCTTGCTCAAACTCGCCATCGTGCTGAGGATGTTGCGGCGCATCATCTGCCACACGAGCCCGAGCGTGAGGGTCCGCTGCCCGTCAACGAGGTCAGCGCCCTGGATCCCGACGATGTGCATGTTGCTCTGCCGCGCGAGGTCGAGCACGTAGTTGGTGTTCTCGACCGCCTTGAAGCGCGAGAGCGGCAACGGCGACTTGGCCACTCGCCGCCAGGTCACCGAGCCGGGGATGACCTTGTCGAACGCCTGCAACAGCACGAGGCCGTCCTGCGCGTGGATTGCGGATCATCAGCACTTCATCTCGGGAGAGCGGAGTGAGCGCAACGCACCTTGAGGTCCTCGAAGAGGTCGTACACGCCGGGGTCGACATCGAGCGAGTTGAGCCAGAGCGTAAAGACGCGCGCCTCGCGCTCGCCCTCGGCGTCAAAGTCCTCGATGACGGGCCGCTCGTTCTCCTCGAGCGGCTCGAGCCCGGGCCACGTGTTGAACAGGTTGGCGACAAACGCGAGGTTGAGCTTGGCGTTGCCCGCGACGAGCGACGACGGCGTGAGGTACTTGCGGCAGCCGATCGCGTCGGCGTTTTGCAGCACCTGCGGAACGAGGCATCAGCGGGCGCAGTGACGGAGGCGGAACGTAAGGGACGTACCTGCTCCGCCCGCTGATGGAGGTCGCGCTCCTGGAGAGGCGCGCGCGAGCACTCATCCGGCTTGAGCTGGTTGAGGAGGACCGTGTAGTTCTCGCCGTCGGCGACATCCTTGCTGAAGTTCGCGACCCTGTGGAGTGAGAAGGTGCGGGTCAGCGGATGCGTCTACCTATTCTTCGAGCTGCCGCGGCAAGCGAGTTTCGAGGCAGCTCATCATGGTACGAAGACGCACCGCCTGGGCCAGTTGGCGGCCTTGAGGTGGAAGTTGAACCAGCGGAGGAGGATCTGGTCGGGCGGGAGGCGGAGGAACTGCTCGAGGGTCTCGTCCTCCTCGAGGAGGCGGTACAGCTCGGGGTGCAGCTTGATGTCGATCTTGGCGAGGAGGCCGCGGCGGATGATCTGCCAGATAAGGCCGAGGATGAGGTGCTCGCGGCCCTCGTTCAGGTCTGTCGCGCCGATGTTGACGACGGAGAGACCGAGCGACTTGGCGGACGTGATGACGAGGTTGTTGTTCTCCGTCATCTGGAAGTTGTTCAGCGTCGCCTTGGACTTGGCGGTCGGCATCGCAGACGGCCCCTTCTTCGATGCCTTGTTCAGGACGCGCTCGTCGATCGTGTCGGGCACAGAGTCGTTGATGAGCTTGGCGAGGAGGAGACCGTCTGCGCGGGCAATTCATCAGCTCGTGTACCGGTCTGAGGTGGTGTAGCGCAGAGCGACGAACCTCGGCACTCGTCGAAGATCTGGAAAGTGTCGGTCGGGATGGGAGACGGTCACCGATGTCGGCGTCGCCAGCGAGGACCTGCGTGCGAAGGGTTCAGCGCGAGCTCCAGGGAAGATGAGAGAGGGTGCGAACCTGGTTGATGTGCCGGGTGAACTCGGTGCGCTCGTCCTCGTTGATCGAGTGCGTGATGTTGGTGTTGCTCCTTGACAAGCACCTTTCCTCCGCCGTGCGACTGCCCGCCCGTCCCATGCGTCGCGACACCACCTGAGGGTGCGCCTGCGCCGCTCGCGCCCAGCAGGCCGCTCAGCGCACCGCCGCGGTGCACCTGGCCGGCAGTCGCGCCTGCGCCGGACCGCAGCTTGTCGACGAGGTCGACAAAGTCATCGAGCTCGACCTGGCCGGACGAATCGACCGAGACGGTCTTGAGGGTCTCGCGGACCTGGTCGTAGGTGTACTTGCCGGCGGGGGACGAGGACGAGGCGTTGGTGGAGAGGGCGGTAAGGACGGTCGACTTGGGGAGGCGGCCGGTCGAGTCGAGGTCGATCTGGCTGTACACGGCTGGTGGTCAGTACGGTGCTTCTAGGAGTGGGGGACGGTGTTGTGAGAGTGCGAACTGCGCATCTGGCAAGCAGCACCGCCTCATCGCGCCGTCTGCGAGCAGCTGTGGGGGAGGGCGGAGAGCGCATGCTCCATTCGTGTGCTCCTCCTGGGACCAACAAGGGGCACCCGCCAGCCTCGCCCCGCCTCCCGCCCGTTGCCCACATCGCTCGGCATGACGCGCTGGGCACCTCGTCCCGCCGCCTCAGGCAGCGTCGCCGGGCGGTGCGAGTAGCTGCATCGACCTCGTAGACCACAGGTTGACGCCCTGAGTGACGACCGTGTTCCCCCACGGCCAGGATCGCGCTGGGAGCGGCAAGTGGGGAGGACGAGGGGAGCGGGACTCGCTTGAACTGCTCGACGAGCTGGAGCATCTGCTCCTGGCTGAAGTTGGGGTACTTGCGGGCGAGCTTGAGTGCCTGCATCTTGGCTCTTTAGCGGATCGAGCGGTGGATGCGGTGAAGGCGGGAGGACAAGGGGCGACGACCGCGCTCCTCCTCCTCGACCACACCCGCAACCTAGGCTGGATCTGCGTCCGTACACGCTCTACAGCGCTACAGAGTCTGCGCAGACGCACGGCAGAGCTTCGCTCGCTCCTCCGCCTTTGACCGTGCCCTCCTCGGCCTTTCATCTCTCCTCGCCTTTGGCTGGCGTTCGTGCAGCCTGTGAGCAGGCTCCCTGGTCCGCGAAGCGCTGCACGGAACCGTTGAAGGTTGTCCCATAGCTTGCGCGCGGTTCCGCAGCCCGTCTGCAGCTCAAACGGCTGACGGGTTGCACGTGCAACCTCGAGGACGCCCTTCTGGAATATCGACGCGCAGGCTTCCGCTTCTTTCGACATGCTCTCCTGCTCCGTCTTCTCCAGGACGTTGCCGGAGTACGCCGAGCACCTCGCGCTCCCGCCCGGCCGCCTTGACGCACCTCTGCTCTCCGCTAAGCCCTCTCACCCTCGCTCGCACGCGCCCGCAGCACCTAGGCCCTTGCCAATCCCGGGCGACTCAACCTGCCCTTCTCTGGTACACTGTCAGGCTGCGTGGCACCCCCCGTCTCGGCCGGCTGCTGTAGACGAGCGAAGCTCGCAACCGGCGTGGTATGCGCGGCTCTCCGCTGCTCTTCAGTCCCTCGCTTCCTTCCGCAGCGCGTCTGAAGAACAACGATACAGTCCCAGCCACGGACGGCATTCACGGTGAATGCAGGGAAAAGAAGGGAGTTGACAGGCGTGAGAAGGGGCGCCTGTGGACGGAAAAGAGCGGGAGGAGAGGTGTGGAGGGAGGAGCTGCGAGCGGTTCACAGCTTGGTGCCTTCAGCTCGGGGCACGCGACGGAACGGGCACGATACACGCACCTCCACAGTGCCGCTGTGCTCGTCGGAGCCCAGCCCAACCCACGCCTCGCTGCTCGTCCTCTTGTCCGCCTCGCCCTTAGTCGGCAGCAGAGCTTCGTCGGACCGCGCGGCGAGTCCCTGCTTGTGAGTCGCGGCATGGGCGGCGGAAGGCGCCGAAGGGTCGCCCGTGAGTACTGCGCGGTGGTCGGGTCGCCGTCTCCGCGAGTTGACGCTCGATTCTCCCTTGGAAGCTGAAAAAAGGAGACTAGGAGGCAGCTGATGGCGGTGTAGTACAGGGAGTTCAGGAGGAAGGAGAGGAATCCGGGCGCGCAGTAGCAGCCGACGGAGACGCAGGCTGCGAAAGCGCCCACCCGGCTGATCCTGACGAGTGCCGTGTAGAGCCTGCGGCGGAACGCAGGAGGAGCACATCTGACGGCGCAGACGGTGGACCAAAGCGAGCGAGCGAAGGCGGCAAAGGAGACGAGGGGGAGGAGGTACGACACAGGGATGGAGACGACGGCTACGAGGAGGAAAGCGGCGCCGACGATGTTGACGACGGCAGTCCAGAGCACGCGCAGCGCCCATGTGTATACGCCGGTCTTCGAAGTCGCGTCGACGGGCCAGGGAATGGCCGCGATGCTGTCGATGAAGTCGAACAGGGCCGCGCGGCGCGTCTCGGTCGACAATGCGGCGGCCGCCCACTGTCCAAAGAGAGAGACCGGGGCGGTGAGGCCTGCGTAGAAGAGCCAGACCAGCGCGTCGCCAACGTGTTTGCCAGTCTCGGACGAGTCGAGGGCGTCGTGGGGAGCGGTAGCGTCGGGGTTGTCGGGGGGGTGCGTGTTCGTGCGTGACGAGGAGCTCTCCATGTTCGAGTAGTGCGTGTGCAGCAGCGTATCGAAGCGACGAGGGAATAGGAGAGCAAGAAGCAGGCGAGCGGGAAGCGGGAGCGGCGTGGAACTTGGAGCCAAGCCGGTGGAGGAGCTAGACCCTTAGACGCGCCCTTTAAGCACCGCATACGGCGCGCCTTGTCCCGTATTGCATGTCCGTAAGCGAGAGAAGCAAGCTATGCGAGAACGAGCCTGCGAAGGTCGACCTCGTCCCTCCGTCGCAGCACAAGCCCAAACCGACGAGCACGAACAATGCACAACACGCCTCGCTCTACGCACCCTAAGCGCCCCGCACCAACGCCTACCTCCGCTCCTTGCGCTTCTTCTTGTCGCGGCGGTCGTCGTCCCTGCCGCTGCGCTTGGCGATGTGCGCCTTGCCGGTCGCGATGCGCTCGAAGATGTGCCGCGCCTCGCACTCGGGGAACGCCTTGGTGTTTTTGTAGTCGAAGTACGACTGGCCGAACTCCCACAGCCTGCGCGAGACGAGCGAAGGAGGTTAGCGACTGCAGCGGGTTCGCGAACCGGCAGAGACGCACCATTCGGGCCTCGTCTCCGAGCAAGTACGGATGAAGTTGCGGCTGTTACGCAGCATTCGTCGCGGGATTGAGGAGGCGTCGGAGAAGATGGCGAACGTGGACGGAGGGTGGGACGAAGAGACCGTCAGTCACGTCTCGACATGGCGGGAAGCTACGCGCGAGGGGAACGTACGTCGTGAGGACAAACTCGTTGTAGATGACCCACTCGGGGTTGTGGTCGAGCCCAGTCGAGGGGTGGAGCCCGACGACCTGCAAGTCCTTGATCGTCTTGTAGCCGTTCTTCTCGCCCTCGCGGTGCGCGACCTGCATGAAGAAGCCCGAGGTGAGGGCGCGCTGGATGTTGAGGTAGTACGACTTGTCCTCGAACGAGGTCGAGACGAGGTCGCTGCGCGCGGGGGGAGGCGGGTCAGCGCACGGGCGAGTGGAAAAGTGAGGGCGCGCAACGCACAGGTCGAGCTTCTCCATCGAGCGCTTGAGCTGGTTCCGGACGTTGTCTGCCTGCTGCATCGCGCGGTGCGACACGTAGTTGTTCCAGCACCAGTTCGCGTCCGGGTCTGCGCACGGGTGGGGTCAGCACTCGCACACCAGGCGACCGAAGAAACGCAACGCACTGCTCTTGTACGCGTGGTAGAGGTTGAGCAGCGAGAGGTGGTCGCCCGCCGGGTGGGCAAACTGCGCCTTTGCCTCGTCGGCCTCCTTGCGCTGGCTGTTCGGGCGGAGGTACGGGTTCGGGACCGAGAGCATCGCCGCGATCGAGAGGATCTCGTTCGAGCACTTGAACTCGGGCGAGACGATCAGCATCTTGGCGAGCTGCGGCTCGAGCGGGAAGGTCGACATCAGGTCGCCGAGCGGGGTGAGGTCTGCACGAATGCGCTGCGTCAGTAGTGGCTCTTCTGCGCACAGGAAGGGCAGAGTGACGCACTGCCATCGTCGTCAAACGCGGCGAGGTAGTTGAGCAGCTCGAGCGCGCGCATGACCGTCTCGGGCGCGGGCGGGTCCATGTAGTCGAAGTGGACGAGGTCGTCCACGCCGAGCTTCTTGAGCTCGAGGATGACCGACGCGAGGTTGCACCGCAGGATCTCGGGGTAGGTCTGCTCCTCGAGCTGCAGGCGGGCGGACGGGGGTCAGGCTCGCACACTGGGAGGAGAGGAAAGGACGGGGCGCACCTCCTTGACAAAGTCCGACTCCGTGTACAGCCGGAAGCACTTGCCAGGGCGGGTGCGCCCAGCGCGGCCTGCGCGCTGGTTCGCGCTCGCCTTGGAGATGGGGCTGACGAGGAGCGACTCTACGCGGATGCGCGGGTTGTAGATCTTCTGCTTCGAGAAGCCCGGATCGACGACGTAGACGATGCCGTCGATCGTGAGCGACGTCTCGGCAATGTTGGTGCTGATGACGACCTTGCGGCCGGGCGGGCCGTCGGGCGTGCGCGGCGCGGGCGCCTTGTCGAAGATGCGCTGCTGCTGCTGCGGCGGCAGCGACGAGTACAGCGGGATCGCCTTGAGCGGGCCGATGCTGTACGGCAGCTGGTCCGCCTCGACCATGATCTTGCGGCACGCGTCCTCGATCTCCTCCTCACCTGTCAGGAAGACGAGGATGTCGCCTTCGGGCTCGGCCTGGTGGATCATCAACACCGTCCGGATCGCCGCCTCGAGGTAGTCGGGCTCGGGTTCAGGGGTGTAGAAGCTGCGCGACAACGTGAAGTCAGCCTCATCCGGGAAGGGGCGCAATCGGAGGGCGTACATCTCGACGGCAAACGTGCGACCGGGCACCTTGAGCAGCGGTGCGCCGAAGAAGTAGTTCTGGAACTTGGCCGCGTCGAGCGTGGCACTCATGACGACGATCTTGAGGTCGGGGCGGCGGCGGGCGACGTCCTTGAGGAGGCCCATGAGGATGTCGGTCGCGAGGGTGCGCTCGTGCGCCTCGTCGAGGATGACGCACGAGTACCGCGAGAGCATGTGGTCGTTCATCGCCTCGCGGAGGAGCATACCGTCCGTCATGTACCTGCGGGTGCATACCGCGTTAGCACCTCCTTCCCCCGATTTCTCAACACGCGGAGCTTCGGACGCACTTGAGGAAGGTGTTGGGGCTGGTGCAGTCCTCAAAACGGATGCTGTATCCGACCTGCTCTCCAAGCGCGACGTCCATCTCGTCGGCAACGCGCTTCGCGACGCTCATCGCGGCTACTCGCCTCGGCTGCGTGCATGCGACCTGCAGGCCCGGGCGGCGCAGGTGCGGCAGGTCGGCGTAGGCGACGTATTGCGGGATCCTGCACGTGCGAGAGGGCGGGTGAGCGGGAGTGACTAGCGCGAGGGGCGGGGAGGGCGCACTGGGTCGTCTTGCCGGAGCCGGTCTCGCCGGAGAGGACGACGAACTGGTTGGCGTTGAACATCTGGAGGAACTCGTCCATCTGCTGGTGGACGGGGAGGCGCTTGCGGACCTCGAAGATGTCGGCGTACTTCTTCGAGAAGGGCTGCAGCGTGAACGGGTTGATGTCGCCGGCCTGTGTGCAGGCATCGTCGTCAGTACACGCCCAGAAGGCAGCCCATCCAAGCGAGGGAGGCGAGCGATGTGCTCCTCGTCGCCCAACTGCGCCTCGCCGCCTCCTCGCGCGGCCCTCCCGCGCAGGAGCTCGGCTGAAAGCCAGAAGAGAGACGACTAGACGCACCATGACCCCCTCGACGTCCTTCCCGCCCTTAGTCCTCGGCACCCACCCATCGAACGGCCTCGCGCTGCTCCCCCCAGCGGCAGGCTGCGCTCCCGCTCCCGTCATCCGCGCGCGCGGGTCGTCCAGGTGCGCGAGGTACGGGTTCTCGACGGGCGCGTCGGTGCGCGCGCGCTTCGAGCTCGGCTCGGCGGACATGGCGGGTGGGTGGAGCGGGGTGGCGCTCGAGCTCGACCGCGATGGGGACAAGTCGGTGTCTCGCTTCCAGGGAGAGGCTACAGGCGTGCGCAGGGGTCGTGCAAGGTCTAGGAAAGCAGGGCGGATTACACGGCGTGCACCGAGAATGCAGACGAGAGAGACGAAACTCGACAGGGGGACGGTCAGAGGGGTATGGAAGGGACAGAACGGGGGCATCGTACGAGACGGCTGCGTAGGGAGATAACTGCGCGGGGCGGGACAAAAGATGGGACGGGCGAGAGTGCGAGGGCGAGGCGGTAAAGCGAGGTGAACGAGGCTCGCAGAGGGGGACGACGCCGACGAGCCAGCGTCAGTCGCGGAATCGGGTGGAGCGCGCTCACTGTCATGGGGAGAGTCAGTCTCGGGGGTATCAACGCGGAAAGGGGAGAGGCGCGAAGGCAGACGCACGATGCTAGCCGTCGAGTCGACCTCGATGGTCGGGGCTGCGCGCACGCCGTCCGTCAGTACCCTGCCTAAAACAACGGGGGCACACAGCTAGGAGAGGAAGGCAGGTACGCACTGATGGTGCTGATGAACTTGAGGAACACGAGGAGGTACTGCTCGACCCGGAGCCCCTCGTCCTCCTCCTCCTGCGCGTCCTTCGCGCTGACGTCCTTCTCCTTCTTCTTCCCCAACCCAAGCCACCTACTCCCACCCTTCTTCTCCTCCTTCGCCTCCTCGCCCTCGCCGCCCGCCCCAGCCCTCGCGCGGCGCTGCATCTCGCGGACGTTGCCATCCATGCGCTCGATGACCTTGCGCATGACGCTGCTGTGCTTGCACGGGTGCACGCTCGCGATCGCGAGCGCCGACGAGTGCGGGAACGGCTCGATCGTCACCGTCTTGAGCGCGTGGTCCGACGAGACGTCCTCGAGCGCGGAAGTCGGGGAGCGGGCGCTTGTGCTGAGGGCGGGCGGGGGGTAGGCGGAGAAGGTGAAGGGAAGACGAACAAAGACGAGGAGCAGACCAAGCGAGGACAAGGAGGGCTCGTCAGTTCTGCATCTGCTGCCCGTCTCCTTTCCGAGTGAGAGGACAACCCGCGCACCTCGTCGTAGCCGAGCAGCCACATCCGTGGCGTCTGGTAGTACTTATCGTACGTGATCATGCAGTCGTACGTCCGCACCTGCACGAGATTGTCCGACCTGCTTGGCCAAGGCGGGGGGGCGAATGATCAGCGGCGGGCTCGAGAACGGCCTGAACGGCAGTGCTTTGCCCCGTAGGCGCAGGCACCACAGAACACGTGCAGTCACGAGCGCAGCGACGCACCTCGCGCCCACAGGCTCGACCTTGACTGCCGCGTCGTCCTCCTCCTCGACCAAACCCGCACCTGCGTCGTCGTCGTCCATGTCGGGGATGTCGTCCAAGTCGGGGATCTCGTCCGCGCCTGCTGCGCCGCCGCTCAGGAAGCGCCTGCGAGGGAGGAGGTGACGCCCTCGACGCCGGAGGAGGGGTCGTCTGCGTCGGGGATGTCGCCGATTACGGGGATCGAGGTGGTCGAGTTCGGATCTGTGCCGGCGCGCGTCCGCTTCCATCAGCCCGCGCACTCGGCGGAGAGGCTGAAGAAGGAAGCGCGCGCGCGCACCTTTGGCGTTGGTGTGCGTCGTGACCCACTCGTCGCCCTCTGCGCCGGGCTCGCCATCCAGCTCGGCGGCAAAGTCCATGAGCATCTCAGCGTACTCGTCGCCTGCGCCGCCCTGCTGCCCGAGCTGGGAGACGCGGCGGAGGCACGGGACTGTGTGCGTGCACCGGGGTCAGCTCGACTCGGGTCAGGTGGGGGAGGCTGCGCACCGTTCCGGCTGACGAGGTACTGCTTGTCCTTGGGGAGGAAGTCGCGCGCCTTGGACGGCTCGCCGGCCTCCCACTGCCACGTCGGGAACTTGTAGACGAGGAAGTCGCCCGCGGCGACGAACTCGTCCGGGGTGAGGCGGCCCGTCTCCTTGAACTTGGAGTCGCGCAGGACGGGCGAGAGGTAGTCGCGCACCGCCCAGAAGTGGGTCTGCGAGGCGTGCGCGCTCGAGTCAGTCCACGGCGGCGGGGAGGCGGGCGACAGGAGGTGGGACGGGGGGTTGAGCGAGGAGGAGGCGACGAGAGAGACGCACCTGGATCGAGCCGAGCATGGCTGGAGCGGGGTCCTCAGGAGTGCAGGGTCTAGTCTAGCGGAGCAGATTACCTTCCAGCGCGGAGGGAGCAGAGGGGAGGAGCGAGAGAGGGGCGACGCGGGTTGAGCGGGAACCATGTCGGCCTCTCACCCGCTGGTGCATTTCTGCCCCGCCAAGCCTGACTGCAGCCCGCTCTAACCCACCCTCCCGCGCGCGCAGTTCCCGCAGGTGGCGACCGCGCTCCAGCGGTATCCTCATCAGGCCAACGCCCTCTTCCAGTGCTTCGTCGACCTCTCTCTCGGTCCGCAGCTCTCTTCCCACCTACACAGACCGTCTAGTTGTGCTGACCCGTTCCACGAACCCGCCCGCAGCCCAGCAGTGGAGGGATGTCGAGGTGGTCGACCTCGACGAGTGCGGCTGTGCCGTCGTTCGCGGCCGGCCACGCCTCCCAAAGAAGGTGCGCTCACCGTCACAGCCTTCCCCTGCGTGTCCGCTAACTCACCCGCGCGACCACAGTGCCCGCCCGCTGTCGTCCTCCCAATGAACCTCACCGCCCCGACTTCGCTCGCTGCGTGCGTCCGCTTCGCCTGTGTGCAGGCTCTGCTGCTCTTTCTCAGCCTATGCATGCTGCCACCACACGCTGTTGCGCTGACGTATACTCTCCTCCTCGCACAGCCTCACCGCCGTCCTCGACACCGTCTTCACTCGCTACCCCTCCTCCTCCGCTTCGTCCACCGCGCCGGACTCCTCCGAACCGACAACAGCAGTAAGTGCCGACTCGCCGACAATCTACCTCGCCATGATCGAGAAGGACGGCTCGATCGTGTACGTCCTGCGGCAGGGCATCGTCAGCCCGAAGGAGGTGCCCGAGTAGCGATGCTGGCGGGCGGCAGGAGCGGAGCGCGCTTGTTGTAACAGTAATCGCATAGACTGTGGCGCTAAGGCTGAGAGCTCCAACACATCTCCTCGGGCCTCTCCCCCTCTCCTCTTCCTCCTCTTCTTGCTCTTCGCCAGCCTCGTCTTCCAGCCGCTCGCGCAGGCCGCGCCCGCTTCGACTGCATGGTGACCCCAGGAATCGGGTCGCGCATGGCTGTACGTCGTCGCTCCCGCCCGCTGTAGGAGAGAACAGATGTTGTTTGACCGCGTTCATGAACAACTCGCTCGCCCTCCACGCGGGAACAGCCCACTGCCTCAGGAGGCCACAGAAGACGTGTATGCAAAGCGATCACAACAAACACGACGACAGCAACGAAGCGCACACTCCCTCCCTAAACACGCCTCTTCTTCGCCCTCGGCTCGACGATCTCCACCTCGCTCTCGCTGCTCTCCTCCATGACGGAGTATTCCTCCGCCTCCACCTCCGCCTCCTCTTCAACCAATGCGCCCACCTCCCTTCTCGCCTTGTCAAAGTCCCCCATCAGCCTCGCGAACTTGGCCTTGTCCGCCTGCCGCGCGCGCTCCGTCCGCACAAGCCGCCCCTCCGGATCCGGCCGCTCGCGCACAAGATCGGCGCTCACCGCGCGCGCGGGCGGCTCGTCCTCGTCCTCATCGTCGTCGTCGGAGAGGACGAGCACCTCCGCCTTTGCCTTGCCCTTCCCCCGGCGGTTCGCGCCCGCGCCCGCGCTCCCGCCCGCGGCTGCAGGCTCGTCGCGCGAAGCGGCAGACCGAGTTCTGCGCGCTGCAGACCCCGCAGCGAGTTCGGCCCCGGGGTCGAGGCCGAGGCTGCGCGCTCGTGCGACTGGCGCGCGCAGGGCGGAGGTGCTCGGCGCGGCCGTTGAGGTGGATACGCTGGGGATGCCGGTGCTGCCGTGCGTCGAAGTACGTCAGCCTCAGCGTGCAGACTCTGCGAAAAGAAGGGCGAAGCGCACAAGCCATCCATCCTCGACTGCTGCTGCGCCAATGCGAGCGCCGCCGCCTCGCGCGCGTCCTTCTCCCACTCGCGCGCTAGGTACACCGCGTTCGCCACCCACTTCAGGTTCTTGAAGCCCCGGTCCCTGTGGAGGACGTCGTCGACGGCTTGGCCGGCAGCGGGGCGAGCTTGAGGACGTCTGTGCGCCAGTCGAGCACCTCGTCCGCGGCGTGGCGCAGCGAGGCGTTTGCATGCGGCTGAGTGATCAGGATGACGCGCTTGCGATGGTTGCGGAGGGTGGAGCAGGCGCTGCAAGCGGGAATTTTCGGTGAGCAGGCAGCGAGGAGGGGACGAGGACGGGACGCACTAAGCGTAGTCGCGGTCGGAGGTGATAAGGATCACGACGGCGGGCGCGGGCGACTTGAGCGCAAAGCAGAGCATGTCAACCATGATCATGCCGTCCACGACTGCGGGTGGGGTTGCGGACGAGGTCAGTGGGGAGATGGCACTTCAGCAAGGAGAGCGGAGTGCACCATCCTTCCGTCCGTCATGCGGCGCATCGATGAGGGACCACCCCGCGTTCTGGAAGGCGAGCCTCACGGCCTTGCGGTTCTTGCTCGTCGCGTAGACCTCATCGGCGTACGCCCCCGTCTGGGTGACGACCCCACGCGCGACAGCGAGCTCTTGCAAGCGGGCGAGCGCGAGCTGCGCGGGCACCTCGGCGGGGATGCGGATGTTCTGCGGGCACGGGAGGGTCAGCTTGAGCCGTGTTGCGCCCGGGCGTTTTCATCAGTTGGCGCGGAGGAAGAGGGCGAGTCCTCCGCGACGTCGCGTCGTGGAGCACAGACTGCAGCACAGACACCTCGTAGTCCCAGTAGACCGTCACAGCGCTAGCTGCGCCCATCCCGACATGTCGCCGTCGTGTTCAGTCGGCCAACCTCGTCGTGCGCTCGTCCTCTTTCTTGACAGCAGGCCACGGAAGGTGCCCGTGAGCGCTTGTGCAGGCGGAGAGGGTACAGTCAGAGCTCTGAAAAGCTGCAGCAGCGCAAACGAGTCGAGCGAGGTGAGCGTCGGTGCTCGACCCCCACATCACCCCCTCCTCGCAGACCAAGTCGTCGACAGGGGGCGAAAGGGACCGCCGAGTGGGTCTATAGCTCCCATGAACTGCCTGAGAGCCGCCAGTCTACACAAGAGACGCTGCTCGCCTCCCGCATCCATAACCGCGCATGACGGCTTTCACGGACAACTCGCCCCGCTCACCGCAGTGAGAACATACGAACGCTCTTTACGCCCACGCCTGCACAGAAGGCACTACACAACCGCAGCACAGACCCTTTAAGCCCTCCCGCGCGCACTCAGAGCTTGGCGCCCTCCTCGCCGATGCGGACGAGCATCTTGCCCGTGTTCTTGCCCTCGAAGAGCCCCGTGAGCCCATTGACGCACTCGTCGAGGCCGTGGAGGTGCGTCTCGCGGATCTTGAGCTTGCCGGCGCGGATGTGGCGCGCCATCTCCTCTGCGGGCGGGCGGGCGGGAGAAGAGTCAGCGCGCGTCGAGCAGCACGAAACTGTGAGTCGCGGAGGAGGGGAGGCCAAGGGATGCTTGGTGGATGTGGCCATCGAGGGGAAGGCGTGCGTACCGGCAGCAACGTCGTAGCGGTCGGCGTAGTCGAAGACGATGAACCCGGCGATGCTCGCGCGCTGCGAGATGAGATTGAGGTACATCTGCAGGCCTTGCGGGCTGCTCGTATTATAGGCTGCGATGGCTCCACAGACTGCCCCCGCGGCCAGTAGGAGGTCAGCGAGAAACGCCGAAGGTCAGGAGAGGGACGCACGGGCGATGCGCGCGTTCTTGTTCAAGCGCGAGAGGACGAGGTCGAGGATCTCGCCGCCGACGTTCTCGAAGCAGACGTCGACGTAGCCGATGCCGCGGAAGTCCTTCTTGAAGTTCGGCGACTTGTAGTCGAGGACCGTCTCGATGCCGAGGTCGTCGCGAAGCCACGCGCACTTCTCGGCGCCGCCGGCGATGGCGACGACGCGGCAGCCGTGCAGCTTGGCGAGCTGGCAGGCAATGGAGCCGACTGCGCCGGCGGCGCCCGTCACAACGACGGTCTCGCCCGCCTTGATCTTGCCGACGTCGTGGAGGCCCCAGTACGCCGTCTGCGCGCGGAGCGGAACAGGTCAGCCCGATTACAATCGAGAAGGCGCAAGGAGGACGCACCTGTCCGGTCATGCCGAGCGCGCCAAGGTAGTAAGTCGGCGAGATGTCCTTGTCGAGCCTGCGCGCACGCCTCATCAGCCGCCGCACGCCCGTCCAGTCAACGCGAGCAGACGCACTGAATCTTCTGCAGCTCCTTGACGGGCACCTTGGCGTACTCGGTCCAGTTGAGCGTGCCGACGACCCAGTCGCCAACGCGGAGGCTGCCGCCCTCGGCAGACTTGGGAAGGTAGACGATCCGGCCGGTACCGGCGGCGCGCATCGACGCCCCGATCTGGACGGGCGGGACGTACGACCGCGTCGGGTTCAGCCAGCCTGTGCATGCGAGGAAGTCAGCGGGAGGAAAAGAGGAGGAGAGGGACCGGGACGGACCGCGCATAGCCGGGTCAATGCTGACCTGCGGGATGGAAGGGGAGCACCTTGTCAGCTAGAGAGCCCCATGGAAGGAAAGAGCGCTCGCACGCACCCACTCGACCTGGACGATGGCCTCGCCGTCCTTGATGTCGCCCTCGCCCCACATCTGGACGCCCTTCTCGAGTGCGAACGTGCCCGTCCCGTCGAGCTTGGGGTCGACGGCGGCGCGGGGGCGCTCGCGGAGGGTGATGCGCGAGTAGGTGCGCGGGAGGGTCGCGGGGAGGGGAGCCATGGCTGCGGCGAGGAGGGTGGGGTCGGGCGGGTAGGAGTGGAAGGTGAAGGCTGATGGACTGGTTCGCGGTGAGGAGGCGAACGGGTCGGCACAGGTGAGCGAGTCGGGCGAATGGGAGGGTGTGGTGAGGGGCGTCGAGGCGGGCGAGGACAGCGAGACGGAGTTGCACGAGGAGGACCAGGTCGACGAAGCGAGGATGGAGGGCGGCGGCGCAGGGTAGGCAGGGTACGACCTCGTCAGCGTCTTGTCGTCGACTCGCAGCTGTGGAGAAGCACAGCAAGCAAGAGCAAGAGTCCTGGCCCCCCTCCTCGCTGAACGAGCGACGGTCCCCTCGGCACCTCGTCCGCTGTGCCGCTTCTCCGGGTGCAGATGTCCTCGGTGCCCCCGTTTCGGGCAGGCGCCCCGCCTGCAGGAGTAGCGCGCCCCACGCAGTCTGGGAGACCGTGTGCTGGAGTTACGGCCGGGAGGTGGGGGAGCTGCCCCGCTGCAGGTGAGAGGCAGAGATGGAGGAGGCGGTGCTCACGGTGGGCGTCTGTGGGCTGCTGCACGAGGCGGGTAGAGCAGAAGGAGGAGAAAGAGCCAAGAGCAGACGAGCGAACGCGGTCAAGAGGGAACCCGGGGGCCGGTCAATACGTTTGCTCAGCTGTATTGACACTACGTTTGCGTTGCCTAGCACCGCCCCTCGCGGCTCTCCCCTTCCCCTCATGGCGTCGCTCTTCAGTTCCCGCGTCCTGCTGCGCCATACGCGGTGCAGAGGCACACTAGCCATCCTCCGACGCGCCCCGCACCCGCGTGCGCTCCCCTCATTCCGCGCACACCCCCCGCCCGCGTCTCATCTCTCGCGCCGCTTCCTCGTCGTCTCGCGCGCCCCAGGCCGCCCGCGCACCTTCGAGACCCTAAAGAAGCTCATCTCGCCGCTCGCGGTAGGTGAAGAGACCCCGCGAGAGCTGCGCGGCGCGAGCGAGATGGCCCTCCCCCCACCCAAGACGCGCATCGAGGTCGACGGCGAGATGCAGGTCGGGCAAGACGGACGACAAGAAGCGTTATATCGTCAAGCAGTGCGTCGCGCTCTCCCCTTCTCCTCGCTGGCGATTGCTGACCTCCCCCTCGTCGCGCCCCGCCCGACCCGCAGCTTCGACGACAACGCGTACTCGTGCTCGTGCATGGCGTGGATCATGCGCAAAACCACCCCCATCGACGTCCGCACGTGCAAGCACCTCCGCGACGTCCTCGGCGACGAGTGAGTCGTGTCGTCGTCCCCCACCTATCGCACTCGACTATCGCTGACATGTTGCTCTCCCACAGGCACGAGGACGCGCGCTGCGGCGTCGGCGCAGGCATCGCCAAGGGCCCCGCGAAGAAGAAGAAGACGACTGCGCCGCCCGCCGCCGCCCGTCTCGCGCAGCCGGCTCGTCCTCCTCGCCCGGCGCGTCGACCTCGGCGTTGTACTCCACGGCGGCGACGTCGCCCGCCCCGTCCCGCCCGCTGAGGAGGCGCCGCCGAAGCGCGTCTACGCGGCCGAGGGGTCGAAGAAGCGTGCGGTCGCGGCTGCGGGGGTCGGGAGCAAGGCGCCCGCGGCGGCGAAGAAGGGCAAGGGGAAGGGCAAGGCGGCGGCGAAGAAGGAGCAGGAGCAGGACGAGGACGACAGCGACGAGGTCGCCGAGGGTCCGAAGGCGAAGAAGGCTAAGGACAGGAAGGGCGGCGTCGAGCTTCTCCTTGCGCACAAGTTTGACCTCGAGGGCAGGAAGAAGGACCCGACGGGCTGGTGGATCAGCGAGAAGCGTGCGTCCTCTCATATCGTGCACGGCTGGCTTGGAGCGCATGCTGGAGCGACCGCTCGAGGCAGCCTGAGAAGGTGGACGCGGCTGACGTGTTAATCGCCCATCCGCAGTCGACGGCGTCCGTGCATACTGGGACGGCGAGTCGACGCTGTGGTCGCGCGTTGGCAATCCCTTTGCCGCGCCCCCGTCCTTCACGTCGAGTGCGTCCCCCCTCTCTGCTTTCAACCGCTCCATCCGCCGAGCTGACTCGCTCGCACGCCGGCGCTCGCTCAGAGCTCCCCAAGGGCCATCAGCTTGACGGCGAGCTGTTCATGGGCCGCGACCGCTTCGACGAGACGAGCGGGATCGTGCGGAGCATGCAGTCGCCGCGGTGGGACGAGATCCGGTACATGGTGTGTTGGCGCCCTCTCGCTCGTCTCGACCGCCCCGTGCGCTGACGAGCTACGTCTTTCGCGTCTCCGACTCACAGGTGTTCGACATCCCCTCGCTCGCCTCGCAGCCGTTCGAATCGCGCCTCTCCGCGCTCGCAGACCTCTTCCCGCGCGCAGACCCCGCAACGCCGACTTCGGAGAGCGCGGCGGAGCTCAACCCGCGCGAGGAGGGCGTCGTCCGCGTTGTGGAGCACGAGATGTGCGAGGGGTGGGAGCACCTCGAGCGGAGGCTCGGGGAGGTGAGGGCGCAGGGCGGAGAGGGGTGCGTCGCTGCTATCCCGTTCGCTCGCCGTGCTTTTCCCGCCTGCCACGGGCGGCGCCGCTCAGCGCTTCCGAGATAGCCGCTGACTTGCGCTCCCACACCCCGGCCCCGCAGGCTCATGCTCCGCCAGCCCGGGTCGGCGTACGTGCACAAGCGCTCGACGTCGCTCCTCAAAGTCAAGACCTTCTACGACGCCGAAGCGCGCGTCGTCGGCTACGAGCCGGGCAAGGTGCGCTTTGGCCTTCCCACTCTCCTCGCGCGGTGCTGACCAAGGAGGGACGCAGGGCAAGTACGAGGGCCTTCTCGGCGCGCTGCAGTGCGTGATGCAGGACGGCAAGACGACGTTCAGCGTCGGGTCGGGGCTGACGGACGCGCGGAGGGCGGACCCGCCGGCGGTGCGTCGCTCTGCTTCCCTCGCGCTGTCCCGTCGCCGGCACGCCAGATCGCAACGCCGTGGCGGGTACACGGCGTGGAAAGAAGAGATCCGCGCTGCTGACACCCTGACTGCACGCGTACGCAGATCGGCAGCATCGTCACGTACCGCTTCCAGGAGCTGACGAAGGCGGGCGTCCCGCGCTTCCCGACCTTCGTCGGCGAGCGCATCGATGCGACCGAGCCCAAGGACGCGGTCCTCTCTGCGCGCGACGTCGGCGGCGCGGAGAAGGACGAGTAGGTGCGCTTCTCGAGGGGTTCGAGGAGGAGGGGGGTCGTTCGCTTGTTCCGCTTTTCCCGCTTGTTCCCCGTCGTTCTGTTCCATCTCCCCGCTTGTTGCCAACGTACGCACGCATCTCTACCCGGACTCTGCTTTGTGTGTGTTCTGCTGCATCGCCTCGATGGGCGCGATTCAATGACCGGAAGCTCGATCGCTTCCGCCTCGCGTGGCAGCGGTGCGGGCACGGAGCCGGCGGTGGTGGGCGAGAGAGGGGGTGCCAGCTGGGCGTGCGGCGGGGGAAGAGGGCAGGGTGGCAAGAGGGGGCGAGAAGGAAACCAGAGGATGCAGCAGAAAGAAAGGCGGGCGGCGGAATCGGCGACGAGGCGCGGACGATCGAAAGACGACGGCGAGGAGACGCGGAGTTCGTCCCCTCTACGCTGCGGCTTGCTCGAGAGCGCGCGCACCTGCTCGACTGCGCGACTGCTACAAGGGCGCACCACCACCCGCAGAGACGCGCGCGCAACCACCACCGCCCGCCGCTCGCCTCGTCGCCCGCCGTCACCTCGCAGCTCCGCCCGCCGCGCAGCCCGCCGCGTGGGATGGCGCACTCGGTGCAGCCGCCCGCGCTCGCCAACGCAGGGGTCAGCGCCCTCGCGCAGCTGCCCCTCCTCCCCTTCCTCGCCGCGTCGCCGGGCCCGGCCCTCGTCCTCCCGCTGTCGCCCCTCGCCCACGCCCTCCGCGCGAGGCAGACCCTCTCGCCCGTACGCACCCCGCTCTGGACCGCCAATGCCGCGCCCGAACCCACCGCGAACGGGACCGCGACCAGGCCCGCGGAGAAGCGCTTCAAGGAGGACGACGACCAGAGCCCGACGACCACCTTTGGCCATGCGAGCGAGCCTGCGACCGACGTCCTCCGCGGCATCGAGGGCCTCAACGTCAAGACGCCGCTCGGGCACCCCGGAGAGTCTTCCGGCGGAGACTACTTCTCGCTCGCATCGCCTCCCGCCGATAGCGACAACAACGCGCCCGACGCGTCCGCCCCGTCGTCGAGCACGAGCTCGTCGTCGGCCTCGTCCGCCGAGACGCTCCACGCCCCGACTGCGGGCGAGGGCGCGACCGCCTCGGCGCCACCCCTCACGCCTGTCGACGAGCGCGACGAGGGCTCGACGCCGCTCGCCCCCTCCGCCCTCGACATCACGCTCGGCGCGCTCAACCCCGTGTACCGCAACGAGGCGTGGCGGAACCTCGAGATGAGCACGCGGCGCAACTCGAGCACCGGGCGGACGGAGCGCAGCGGCGCCGGGAGCAGCGGCGGCGCGAGCGCGGGACTGCGTGCTGCGTCCGCCGCGCTGACGCGGGCGGGCTTGCTCCGGAGGGGGAAGCGCCGCCGCTCGAGCACGGACGAGGACGACGTCCTCATGGGCTCGGTCCCGCCTCCGCCTGGGTTCGAGCGGCAGGGCAGCGGCGGGCGCAGCGCAGCGCCGCTTGGGACGGTCGAGGAGGACGAGGAGATGGAGGCGGAGGATGACGAGAGCATCGTCAGCGGTGCCGACACCGAGACGACGCAGGACGACGAGGACCTGTGGCAGAGCGCGTACGGGTTCCTCTCGCCTGATGACCAGGGCGCACTCCTCGCGTTTGTCCTCGACCTCGTCGAGGACCGCGACAACGGCTACCCTGGCAGCCCCGCGCCGTACACGTCGCCGACGGCCGTCTCGCCGACCTCGACCCCGGGCTCGCAGACACGCCGCGGTGGTCGTCCGCGTACGCGTCCCCGCCTTCCTCCCGCGCTGCCGCCAAGGCCTCGTACAGCCTTGCGCGCGGCACGAGCACCCCCGCCGTCAATCAGCTTCCGCAGACGATCCGCCTCGACGACTTCATCATCTCGGCGACAGTCGTCCCCTTCTCCCCCGTCCTCGCCTCTCCCAGCCCCTTCGTCCCGCTCGACGCGTCCGCCGCGTCTCCCTTCGGCTCGCACGCGTCGTCCACATCCGGGTTCGTCATCCTGACGATGTCGCCGCCCGCCCCGCCCGTCAGCGTCCTGCAGCAATGGCCGCCGCGGAACCCGACCAACTCGACGCCGCGGTCGTCGCGGTCGTCGGCGCCGCCTGCACAGCCCCCGCCGAGCACGGGGCGCGACGTCGGCAAGATCTACACCTTGCCGACGACGACGACCGAGACGCGGCTGCCGTCGTTCGCAGCGGCGGGGAGCGCGCTCTCCGCCGTCGCGCCGGCGATGCCCTTCTCGCTCGACACGGGCGAGGATCCGTGGGTCCGCGCACTCGGGGACAGCGAGATGGGGAGGCGCATCCGCGCGCACCCCTGGCACGAGACGCCCCTGGGCCCAATCGCGGGCTGGCAGCCCGAGCTGAAGACGATGGTTGCGAGCATCCTTGCGAGCCCGTTCAGGGAGTGCATCCTCTGGGGGTCGGACATGATCATGGTCTACAACGACCTGTGCGTCCCCGCTTTCCCTCCTCGCGATGACCGTGCTGACGCCTTCCGAGCAGGTACATCGAGACGGCGGGCGACAAACACCCTGGCCTGCTCGGCCTCCCTGCGCGCGAAGGGTGGCGCGAGATCTGGGACGGGCTCAACAGCATCGCAAAGCGGACGCTCACCGGCGAGACGTGCTTCTTCCGGGATCACTTTGCGATGGAGAGGCTGTGCGTTCTCCGTCCTCTATTTCTTACTGCGTGGTCGTGTTGACACGCCTTTGCGCGGGCGCAGTGGCTTTGTTGAGGAGACCTGTGCGTTGCAGTCTTCTTTCCTTGCGTTTGCCGAGCCTGACGTTCCCTCCCCCGCGCAGACCACACTTTCTCGTATGCGCCCTTCTACGATCACCAGGGCCACGTCCTCGGCATCCTCAACCTCTCGATCGAGTGCGTCCCGGGCTTCCTCCTTCCCACCTGCCGAGCGCAGCTGACGATGGTTCCCGCAGGACGACCGCGACTGTCGTCGCCGCTCGCCGCCTCTCGACCGTGCGCGACCTTGTGCAGATGACGAGCTTGGCACGGACCGTCGAGGGTGCGTCTTTCCTACCACGCCTTCGAGCTACGCAAGCTAACCTCCTCCCGCGCAGACTTCGCCGACTCGGCGCTGAAGGCGTTCGCGGCGAATCCGTACGACCTGCCCTTCGTCCAGCTCTTCACCGTCGAGGAGGTGTCGAACAAGCCGTCGCGCAAGGAGGTCCGCGCCGGGTACGACCGGAGCACGCGCAAGATTATCAAGCTCACGAACCGCGGATCGACGGGCATCCCGCACGACCACCCGTTCCAGATCCAGGAGGCGCTCGTCGACATCACCCCTCCGATGTCGCGCCAGTCGTCGTCCTCGGCATCGACTTCCACCGGGACGGGCAGCACGGCGACGCTGCTCGACATGCGCGACCGCCTCGAGGCGGCCGCGTCGCTGTCGCCTGCCGTCGCTGTCGGCTCGCCGGCGGCCTCGTCGAGCTCGACCGCGTCGACCGCGTCCGCGACGGGGCACACGCGCGCACCGCCGCAGTGGACATGGCCGTTCGAGGAGGCGTGCCTCAAGCGCGACCTCGTCCTCGTCGAGGACCTCGGCCCGCTCGCCGAGTCGCTCGACCGCTCGCACGGGTGGTCGTACCCCGTCCGCCAGGGCGTCGTCATCCCCATTTTTGTTGAGGTCGGGCAGACGATCCCGTCCGCCGTCGTCGTGTTTGGCATCAACTCGATGAGCAGCTTCACACAGCTCATGGAGGTCTTCTTCAACCTCATCGCGCGGCACGTCGCCATCGGGCTGTTTGCCGTACTCGTGCGTCTCGCCTCCCGTCTCACCGGAAGACGCCCAGCTGACCCTCACCCCGTCCGCAGGCCGCCGAGCAGGACCGCCAGCGCGCCGACGAGCTCGTCAAGCTCGACCGCGCCAAGTCCAACTTCTTCAGCTCCGTCTCGCACGAGCTCCGCACGCCGCTCACGCTGATCCTCGGCCCGCTCGACGACCTCCTCACCGGCTCGGAGAAGGACAAGCTCGACCGCAACCAGCGCGAGAAGCTCGCCCTCGTGCAGCGCCATGCAAACCGCCTCCTTACCATGGTCAACAAGCTGCTCGACTTTAGCAGCATTGAGGGCGGGCGGGCCAAGTTCTCGTACCGCCCCGTCCAGATCGTGCGCCCCCCGCCCCTGCCTCTCCCGTCTTTCTCCCGGGGCTGACGTTAGTTTCGCGCAGGGCTCGCTCACGCGCGACATCGCCATCCTGTTCCGCGACGCGATCGAGCGCACCGGGCTCAAGTACACGATCCAATGCGACGAGGACCCGCCCGACTGCCTGCCGATCTACCTCTCGCCCGACCTGTGGGACAAGATCGTGCACAACATCGTCTCGAACGCGTTCAAGTACACGGTCAAGGGCGAGATCGCCGTCACGCTGCGGGCGACGCGCGCCGAGGCGGTCCTCACCGTCTCCGACACGGGGATTGGCATCCCGCAGGCGGAGCTCGGCAAGATCTTCGACCGGTTCCACCGCATCGAGGCCAACTCGCGCATGGCGACGGGTACGGGCATCGGGCTCGCGCTCACGCTCGAGCTCGTCAAGCTCCTCGGCGGGCAACTCGAGGTCGAGAGCGAGCTCGGCAAGGGCTCGACGTTCACGATCCGGCTCCAGCGCGGGCACACGCACCTCCCGATCGAGCAGGTCGACCACACCCCCGAGGACACGACGCTCGTCGCGCAGTTCCAGAACCGCAACCTCGCGGTCGTCGACGAGGCGGCGTCGTGGCGGTACGACCACGAGGCGCAGGACGCGCTCGACGCTGTCCCGCTCTCGAGCGCGAGTTCGGCGTCGTCGAATGCGACGAGCAGCGAGCACGGCAACTCGTCCGGCAGTGGCAGTGGCGAGGACTACATGAACGGCGTTGGTGCGTCTCCTCTTTGAGCATCCTCCCGGGACAGGGTTGACCGTCCCCCGCACGTGCAGACGTGCTGAGCCTCAGGAACCGCACCATCGTGCTTGTGGACGACTCGCGCGACCTGAGGGCGTACATGGCGAGCCTGCTCGCCAAGCATTTCACGGTCGTGCAGTTTGGCGACCCCGCGAGGCGCTCGAGCACATCAATAAGCACCCGCCGTCGCTCGTCCTCACCGACGCAATGATGCCCTACATCAGCGGCATGGAGCTCACGTCGGCGCTGCGGCGCAACCCGGCGACGAACCTCATCCCGATCATCATGGTCTCGGCGCAGGCGGGCACTGAGGCGCGCGCCGAGGCGCTCGAGGGCGGCGTCGACGACTATCTCGTCAAGCCGTTCCAGGCACGCGAGCTCCTCGCGCGCGTGCGCGTGCACCTCCAGCTCGGGCTCATGCGCGCCGAGCTCGAGCGCCGCGTCGAGGAGCGCACGCGCGCGCTGATCGAGTCGGAGGCACAGAACCGCGCGCTCGCGAGCCGGTACGCCATGCTCTCGACCGTCTCGCCCGTCGGCGTCGTGCAAATCGACGCCAAGGGCGAGCCCGTCTTCTGCAACCCGCGGTGGTTCGAGATCTGCGGCATGGCGCTCGGCCGCCCGCTCGCAGAGTGGACCGAGATGATCGTCCCCGAGGACGTGCAGAAGGTCGAGAACGCGTGGAAGGCGGCGACGGGCGGCGGGACGACCGAGGCGCCCGAGCGCCAGTTCCGCCTCAAGAATGGCCGCTGGGCACAGCTCGAGGTGCGTTGCTTCGCTCTCGCACCTCCTCAAGCACCCGAGCTCACTCTTCGCGCCCGCAGATCCGCGCCTCGACCGAGGTCGGCCTGCCCGATGGCTACGTCGGCGCGCTCACCGACATCACGCGGCAGAAAGAGATCGAGATGCTCCACATTCGCGAGGTCGAGCAGCGCGCCGTCGATGCCGAGGAGAACCGGCGCAACACCGAGATGTTCCTGGACATGTCGTCGCACGAGCTGCGCAACCCGCTCAGCGGCGTGTGGCAGAACGCCGAGGTCGTCTCGGCGTCGCTCGAGAAGTACGTCGAGCTCATCGACAACCTCCGCCGGGGCCACCACGTCCCGCAGTCGGCCCTCGACGACCTCTACAACGAGATGCTCGAGAACGTCGAGGCGGTCGACTCGATTATCCTCTGCGCGAGCCACCAGGGCCGCATCGCCGACGACATCCTCAACGTCTCGAAGCTCAACATGGGCCTCCTCAGCATCAACATTGCGCCGTTCGACCTCGTCGCCGCCGTCCGCGAGGTCATCAAGACGTTCGAGGTGCAGAGCCACCAGCAGCAGATCCAGCTCGTCGTCGAGAAGGGCCCGTCGCTCGTCGACCTCAAGGTCGAGTGGATCTCCGCCGACTCGGGCCGCATCAAGCAGATCCTGTACAACTTCCTCACGAATGCGCTCAAGTAGTGCGTCTCCCTTCCTCTCGCTTTTCACCAGGCGGCAGCTGATCCCCTCATACCCGCACAGCACGCTCGACTCGCTGCGCAAGCGCGTTACCGTGCACGTCAACGCCTCGACCGGCCCGCCTGTGCAGCCGCCCGCAGCGATGCGCGTGGCAACGCCCGGCGCGTCGTTCAAGTTCCCCGAGAACGCCGTCTGGGTCGTCATCTCGGTGCAGGACAGCGGCAAGGGCCTGAGCGCTGACCAGCTCAAGCTCCTCTTCGCACGCTTCAGCCAGGCGAACCCCAAGAGCGACCAGTACGGCGGATCGGGCCTCGGCCTGTACGTCAGCAAGAAGCTCGTCGAGCTGCACGGCGGCCTCATCGAGGTCGAGTCGCAGCTCGGCCACGGCTCCATCTTCCGCTTTGCGATCCCCGCCTCGCGTGCGCAGCGCGCCGAGTCCCCCGTCAACAGCATCGCAATCCCGACATCGACCGTCCCGCCGGGCAAGATGAAGCGGCCGATGAGCGCCGGCGGCCGCGGCGCAGGGACGCCCCTCGCGCTCCCGCCCGCGTCGCCGTCGCCGACGGTCGGGGTCATCCCGCCGCCAGGCGCGCGGACGGGCTTCCCGCAGCGCAAAGTCCACATCCTCGTCGTCGAGGACAACCTCATCAACCAGCGCGTGCTCCTCCGCCAGCTCAAGACGGCGGGGTACGAGGTCACCGTCGCGAACCACGGCAAGGAGGCGCTCGACATCCTCATGGCCGACGATGAGAAGGTGCGCAGCCCGGTCCTGCTCTCTCTTGATGGTGCTGACCCCGCTCGTGGTCGCAGGCTGCTGCGGGCAACAACGGCGACAAGCCGCCCATCGACGCCGTTCTCATGGACATCGAGATGTGCGCTCTCCCTCCGCTCGCGCGTTAGCATGTACTGACAACCTTCCGCTCGCAGGCCCGTCATGGGCGGTCTCCAGGCGATCCGCGAGCTGCGGCGGCGGGAGAGCGCGGGCGAAATCAAGCGGTCTTACGTGCGTCCTGCTCCTTCTCAGCGCGCTCCACCACGCTGACCACCTGTCCCGTGCAGCCCGTCTGCGCCGTTACCGGCAACGCCCGCGAGGCGCAGCAGAGCGAGTGCCTCGCTGCCGGCTTCAACGATGTGCGTCCCGCCTCCCCTTGCGCTTCTCCTCTGACGGGCTGACCATGCTCTCGCCCGCAGGTCGCGACCAAGCCATACAAGCTCGAGGACGTCCTCACCAAGATCATGCGGATGACGGGCCTGCCGACGCCGCAGCCCAAGTAGGCCGATGACGACGACGACGAGTCTCCGCTGGAGGAGGGGGGCGCTCATCGTGCGTCGCGCTTCTCTCAGTCGCGGAACTCCCGCTCACCTGCCCACGCGCAGATATACCCTGTGCATCGCAACTCAGCATCCGCTCATCCGCCCCACCTACCCACCGTGTCCATATTGTCCTTACCCTACCCTCCCTTGTTCCTTACACGTCCCTGTCCCTCGTTCCATATACTGCCCGCTTGCGCGGCGCTCTCTTATAGCTGCGCTCGGCTTCCTGCCTCGGGAGGAGCAGGGCGCGGCGGTGTTGTAGCTCGATAGACCTCTCTCTCTCTCTCTCTCGTTGCGCGTGCCGTTGCTCTCCTACCGGATTACGGATGCATCTCGTTGCGCTAGAGACGAGGGAGAACGAGGAAGGTCGGCTGCGATGCGTGATGGTGACAACAAGAGCGAGACTGAGCGAGTGTACAAGGCGGGCCCGCCGCAGAAGGCGGGCCCGACGAGGGTGGTGCGGGTCAGGCCTACGCTCAGACTCGTCAGTGAGGTCGGCTAGACGACAAAGAGAGCAGAACGCACCGGGACGCCCTCCCACTCCTTCTCCTCGAACGCGTTCCTCGCCTTGCCCCTCTTCCTCCTGCTCCCTCCACCCCCAAGACCCGCGCCCAGCCTCCCGCCCGCCTCCGCCGCGATCGCCTCTTGCCTGCGCCGCTTCTCCCGCCGCTGGCGGATCTTGCGCGAGATGCGGAAGAAGAGGAGGAAGCCTGCGACGACGAGGACGAGGAACGAAACGACGGTTGAAGCGGCGATGATGGCGGAGGAGCCGCGGTGGGACTCGACGCTGCGGGCGTGTGCAAGGGTCAGTTTGCGCCTGGACGAGGGGAGCAGGAGAGACGCACAGCTCGTTTTTGGTCTCCTCGGGAGAGGCGGCGGTGGAAGTGAGGACGTCGCCGCCTGGCACGGTAAGCTCTGTCGCGGACATTGCACGTCCGTCCGGGCTCTCTAGCGGAGTCAAGCGCACTGGAGGAGAGTGAAGGGGGGGCCTCCCCACCTCGGTCGGTGTTGGACTCCTCCACTCCTCGCAACTAAGCTCAAGTGCTGTTCTGACGAGCCGAGTCTCTTCAGAGCACCTCTATCAAGCTCCCCCACGCACTCGCCGACCCGCCTGCGCCCTCTACACGCCCCGCCATCCTCATCAGTCGCACGTCGCGATGAACCCGGTCGGCGAGGTTCCACAGCCCGTGCAGTTCTCGCTGCGCCAGCCAGACACCGAGGACACTCTCTCGCCCTATGTCGTCCCGTACGAGCGCCTCATGGGGCGATGGCACGTCGTCGCCTCGACCCTCCCCCTCTGTTCGTCCACCATCCCGCCAATCCTCTGCTTACCCGGCCTCGCAAGCATCCACGCTGACTACCCGCGTCGTAGGGAAGAACAAGCGCGATGTCACGATTACCTACTCGCCGATACCGGGCGCCCCGAAACCACCTTCGACGACCTTGTCGAGTTCCGGCGAGAGGGCGCAACGGCAGGCTCCAAGCCGTGGACGGTTCGCGGCATCGACACGATCGAGACGGACGTCAAGGGGAACGGTGCGCGGTGGAAGTGGTAAGTCGGTCCTGCCATATCGCCCTCGTGCAGGTTCGGGTCCATCGGGACTCGCGATGTTCGTACAGGATTGCGACTGGCGACTGACCCACCAGACACCCGCAGGCGCGGAAAGGGCTGGCTCCGCATCTCGACCTCGCACTGGCAGATCCTCGGCTTCTCCCTCTCCCCCGTCCTCTCCCTCCCCACCGCCTCCGCTCCCGCCGCGCAGCCCGGACTGGGTCGTCACGTACTTCTCTTCGACACTATTCACCCCCGCCGGCCTCGACATCTATGCGCGCGACCCCGCGGCCATCAGCGACGCGTTCGTCGACAGCCTGACGGCGCAGCTCGAGGCGCTCGGCGGCGAGGTCGGGAAACTGGCGCAGGGCGGGAAGATGTTCCGCATCCCGCATGGAGTGGAACAAAGCTCGTAACGGAGCGGGTCTACAGGCTGTTTGGTGCGGGTCAGGTTAGCGCGAGTCCTCTTGATCCGCCTCGCTTGTCTTCTCTTCCCCAGCGCTCGCCCTCATTTCGCGCGGGTGGGTCGCGCGAAGCTAGATACTTGATGCTATCTCCGTATACCCACTATCTCCTAAAATTGTCTCGTACTCTGCACCTTTGCCCTTCTTCGGCATATGGCCCGCGCCGGGAGGTCAACCTTCTTCAGCTCGTGCGTTCGCCCCTCTCCCTCGTCCTCTGACGTCCGCAACGCTAATCAACACTCATCTATCGTCGCGGTCCTCGCAGCGACCATCGCTGCTGCCTTCCTTCCGCCGCCAAGGCGTACCCCGCCAAGTTGCTTGGCTCGCTGCGAGGGCGGAGGTGGTCCTCGCCGATGAACAACTCGCGTTTGAATCGCCTCGTGCATCGGCAGCTCCGCTTCTTGCTCTCACCTGCGCGCTCGAGCATGCTCGTCAAGACGCCTCGCGCTGCCTGCGGGCTTGCGCTGGCCTCGCTGCTCTTCGTCGTTCCGCCCGTCTCGACGCAGTCGGCTGCCGAAGGGACTCTCGACGCTGGTCCGACCGGGCAGGGCGACTGCACTGCGTCTGGGGTGAGATCCACCCCAACTTCCAGGCCCGATCACGCGCCCTGACCCACCCTCCACGCAGAGCGGCTCGTTCCTCTGCTCGAACGGCGCCTACTGCACCTGGCACATCGCCTTCTCGGCCTTCTCATGCGAAGGCGCATTACATGGGCAGGCCGAGACGGAAGGCGGGAGCACCTTCGGGGCTCGCGCCGAGGCGACAGAAGCAGACTAGTGCGTGATGCTGTCCCCATCTCCCTCTACTACGCGCTGAACAAGTCCCGCCCGCAGCTCCGACCAGTGTGACAGCGTTGATCTGGGCGCATACGACCTCGTCCTGCATATCATCGCCCTCTTGTGCGTTCCGTACCACGACAATGCGGCAGCGCTTGCCCTGACCCGTCCCTCCGACTCCCACAGCGTAGTGCTCATCTCCTCCCTCATCGGCGTGCTACTCCCGCTCTTTTGCTCGAGCATGATGCGCCGATCCGCCTTCGCAAATGCCTTCTTCGCCGCGAAGCATTTGTGCGTCGTCGTCCTCCTCTCCCGCTCGCTGATCCGACTCACGCCCTTTTCTGCGCAGCGGTACCGGCGTCATCATCTCTACCGCGTTTGTGCACCTCTTGTACCACTCGTTTATCATGTTCGCGAACCCCTGCCTCGGCGAGCTCGCGTTCGAGCCGGCTGCGGCAGCTATCGCAATGGGTGCGTCCGATCACTACCCCTCCCTTTTCCCCCACCGCCTCTCAAGCCTCACTCCGCACGCCTCGAGCCCGTTTTTACCTAGGCCCGCGCATCCGACGCTGACCTCGCGCCTGCTCTCACAGCCGGAACGTGCGTCGTTCTTCCTCGCTCTCCCGCGCGCTCCATGCCTGACAATCCCACCTCATCGCAGCTATGTCATCTTCGCCGTCGACTTCTTCGTCATGCGGTGGCTGAAAAGCCGCGGCGAGAACCGCGCTGCGGCCACCGCAACGGCACACCTTGACGACCCCACGCCTTCGCCTCCCTCCTCTCAGTGCGGCCCTTTCCCGCCCCCTCTCGTTCCCGTGTTCATCCTCTTCGCCCGCGCCTGCAGACCTGAGAAGCAGCTCGACGGCGGTAACGGCGAAGGGCCTGACGGGCACGGTCACACGGACTACTCTTCGCCTCAAGCGCATTTCGACGTGACCATCCTCGAGGCGGGCATGATCTTCCACTCGTGCAACTTTCCCTTTGCCGTCGAGCGGGCTGTCGTGCTTACTCGTCGCTCCGCAGGATCATGATCGGCGTCTCGCTCGGCGCGTCCGGCGGGTCGCAGTGGACGCCCATCTTCATCGCCGTGGTCTTCCACCAGCTCTTCGAAGGCCTTGCATTGGGGAGCCGCATCGGGCAGCTGATTTGGACGAGGAAGAACCAGTGGTGGCGGAAATGGGTGATGGCGGGCGCGTTCGGGGTGCGTTCTTTCCTTCTTCCCTCCGTTTGCGCCGCTCACACCGCCGGCTCATCACAGCTCATCACCCCATCGGCGTCGCGATCGGTATCGGCGTGCACTCGGCGTACAACCCCAACTCGAGCGCGGCGATCCTCTCGATCGGCGTTCTCGACAGCATCTCCGCCGGCATCCTCCTTTACGCAGGGCTCGTCGAGCTCCTCGCGCACGACGTGCGTCCGAAGCCGCTCTTGTCCTCTTCCGCCGAGGCTGACGAAGCCCTACCACCGTGCGCAGTTCATGCAGGGCGAGCTGGCATACGCGCGCTGGCCGCGAGTTGCGACAGCGTTCTTCTTCCTCCTCGCGGGGTCGCTGTGTATGGTCCGCTGCCTACCACCCCATGGCTTCACGAAGGCTACGCTGACGCGAGTGTCCACAGTCGGTTCTCGGGAAGTGGACGTAGCGATCTTCGACCGGTGCAACGAGGATAGTCCGTATGCTCGAAGATGAGGCGAGGCGCGAGAGATGGATCGAGAACACTGCTGTACTGACATGAGCCACCCGCATCGCCGACCTCTACCGACCCCGCCGTAAGACGGCTCTCTCCCGCTCACGCCAAGACCGCCGCACCCGCAACGGCAAGCACAGCCGCGACAACACCGCCAACCTGGAGGCTACCCGCGCCGCTTGACCCTCCCTGCGACTCAGCCGCAGCCTCCTGCCCGACCGTGCCGCTCGCAGCGGGAGTTTGCGACGCTGAGGCAGACGGCGCGCCCGACGAAGCGGCGGAGGAGGACGATGCCGGGGCCGCACACTCCTGCGCGGCGGCGGAGACGCGCTCGGCCGAACAGGACTCGTCGCAGTGCTCTTCGAGCGCGGCCGTTGGGGCGTCAGTGGGCGATACGTGCGTGAAAGGAGCGGGGCAGGACGCACCGCTGTCGCCGTGGCAGTGGCACGAGCAGGTGTCGAGCGCGGCGATGGTCGAGTTCGAGCAGTAGTAGTCGGCCACTGCAAGCAGGAAAGAACGGTCAGCCTCGAAGAAGAGGAAGGGAGAGGGAAAGGACGCACCAGTCATGTTCGCACCCGTCTCGGGGTTGACGACCGCAGCGCCGTGCTCGATAACGACGCTGCTGCCCGAGTTGGCGGGGACGAGGACGACCTCGGCGCAGGAGGAGACGGTCTCGCCCTCGCCCGTTGCCTCGACGTAGAGCGTCGCGCGGGCACCGGACGTGTAGTTCGTTGGCAGCGCGACCGGGAGGCAGAGGTTGCCGGACGAGGAGAAGGAGGCGCCCTCGGAGAGGACGATGGGCTGTGAGGCGCAACGTCGTGAGCTGAAGGACGTCGGAACAGGGAGGACGACGAACGAAGGAGGAGGCGTCCGCAATGGTCGTGTTCTCCGTCATGCTGTTCGTGCTGGCCAAGAGGACGCGGACTGTAAGAAGTGGTTGCGAGCCAGTCAGCAAAGCAAGAGGATGGGGAAGCACCGAACGCACCGCTGTGGCCCTCGTCGCCCGAGAGCGAGACGAACGCGCCCTCCGTGCCCCACGCCACCGCAGCGACACGAGATCCGCCACCACAGACGCCGCCCTGCTCCTGCTGCTCCTCAGTGAAGTCCCACGAGCTCTGCAAGGGAGGTCAGCCCCGACCTGTTTCGATGTGGACGGGGAGGAGGAGAGGACCGCACCGTCGGGTAGTTAAGGTCGAGGTGCGCCGAGGCGGTGGCAGCGAACGCAGCAGCGACAGCGAGAGTACGGAGAGTGACAGACATGCTGAAGACGCGCGCGATTGAGGGAGGAAGGGGAAGAAGGGCAAGGTGTCGCTGCGAGGTTGGCCTTCTCAAGCTCCCGCTTTCGCCCTTTCAGCTCGACTACCAGACGTCCGGGGCGTCCGCGGCAGTCCTCTCTTGCTCTATGGTTCACCGACAGCTCGAGCGGGCCCATTGGCAAGGCGCGCGCTGCCAAGGAGAGATGCTTGCTGGGCTGGTTGCGCGGGCGGGGTGGTCCTCGCCGATGGGGATCCTCGTCAAAACGTCTTCCGCGTCGGCACCGCCGCTCTTGCCCACACACACACGCTCGAGCATGCTCGTCAAGACGCCTCGCGCTGCCTGCGGCCTCGCCCTGGCCTCGCTGCTCTTCGTCGTTGCGCCCGTCTCCGCGCAGTCGGCTGCCGAAGGGACGCTTGACGCTGGTCCGACGGGACAGGGAGACTGCACGGCGTCTGGGGTGAGCTCTTCCCCGACGTACGGCCTCTAAACACGCACGCTGACCCACTCGTACGCGCCCGCAGAGCGACTCGTTCCTCTGCTCGAACGGCGCCTTCTGCACCTGGGACGCCGCTGCCTCGTCCTTCTCCTGCTTCGGCGGAACTGGGACGGTGGACGAGACGACGACGACGGCAAGCAGCGCCCCTCCCGCCAGCGTCTGCCCGGGCGCGACCTTGCACCTCGGCCACTACGACTGCGAGAACGGCGCGTACTGCGAGCAGATCGACGGCGCATGGGTATGTGAAGGGGGTTCGCACGAGGGCGAGAGCGAGTCGGTATCAGAAGGAGGGAGTACCTGCGTCGTGCACGGCGGACACACTCACGGAGACTGGTGCGTTGCGCGCTCCCTCCCCTCCTCCCTTCTCCTGCCCTGACAATAGCTCTTTAACACAGCTCTAATCAGTGCAACGGCGTCGACCTTGGCGAGTACAACCTGGACTTGCACATTGTCGCTCTCTTGTACGCCGCAACAAGCCTTCATTCGATCCTCTCGCCCTAACCCCGACCCTCCCCACAGCGTGGTCCTCGTCTCCTCTCTCATCGGCGTCCTTCTCCCGCTCGTGTGCTCGAGCCTGATGCGCGGCTCCGTCTTCGCCAACATCTTCTTCGCGGCAAAGCACTTGTACATCGCCATTTCCGCCTCGCGTTCGCTATGCCCCGCTCACTCCCTACCGTCCGCAGTGGTACCGGCGTCATCATTTCTACTGCATTCGTGCACCTCCTGTACCACTCGTTCATCATGTTCGGCAACGCCTGCCTGGGAGAGCTCGCATTTGAACCAGCTGCAGCTGCGATTGCGATGGGTGCGTTCTCCTTCTCCCGCTCCCTCCTCCCCGCCCATCCTGTCATCCCGCATCCCCTTCGACTATCCTTCCACCTCGAATCTCCTGGCGAACGCTGACGCCGCATGCCTACCCTCGCAGCCGGAACGTGAGCCAGACTTGCTAGCTTTCCAATCTCGTTCTCGATTATCTGACCCTGATCTTCCTTCACAGTTACGTCGTCTTCGCCGTCGACTTCTTCGTGATGCGATGGCTGAAGAGCCGCGGCGAGCACCGCGCTGCATCGACTGCGACTACTCTCCTCGACGACCCAACGCACTCGCCCGCGTCGTCCGAGTGCGTTACCTCCCTGGCGCATCCCGGCAGTCCGCTCATTGCCGTTATCCACGCCCACAGGAACGAGAAGAAGCTCGACCTCGGGCACTGCCACGGGCCCAGCGGACACGCTGCCACCGACTTCTCCTCGCCTCAAGCGCATTTCGACGTGATCATCCTCGAGGCCGGCATCATCTTCCACTCGTGCGTTCTCGCTTCACGTCTTCGTCGGACCCGGGCTTACCTAGGCGTGCGCAGGATCATGATCGGCGTCTCTCTCGGCGCGTCGGGCGGCTCGCAGTGGACCCCGCTCTTCATCGCCATCGTCTTCCACCAGCTGTTCGAGGGCCTCGCACTGGGCAGTCGTATCGGCCAGCTGGTCTGGACGGAGAAGAGCCAGTGGTGGCGCAAGTGGGCCATGGCGGGCGCGTTCGGGGTACGTTTCCTCCCCTCCTTTCCTTCCCTTGCCCCGCGCTCACACTGCCGTCTCGCTGCAGCTCATCACACCCATCGGCGTTTCGATTGGCATCGGCGTGCACTCGGCGTACAACCCCAACTCGGGCGCTGCGCTTCTCTCCATCGGCGTGCTGGACAGCATCTCCGCCGGCATTCTTATCTACGCCGGCCTTGTCGAGATGCCCGCGCACGATGTGCGTGCTCCTCCTTTCTCTTGTCGAACGAGACACTGACCGGGGCTTGCGTTCCTCACGCAGTTCATGCAGGGCGAGCTGGCACACGCGCGTTGGCCCAGGGTCGGCGCGGCGTTTTTCTTCCTCCTCGCGGGGTCACTCTGTATGGTACGGCTCTCCTCTCTCCTCTCACTTAGCGCGCCCCACTGACGTGAGAGCTCGCAGTCGGTTCTCGGGAAGTGGGCGTAGATATAGAGCAGCATCGTCTGCAAGGGAGAAGCGGTCCAACGGAGCGTGCGAGAAGCGTGGCGAAGCAGAGCGTAGCACGACGAGTCGCCTCTGTGGTCTCTCGCAGTCATGCGGCTCGCTCATGGAGGCGGTCATATGGATACCGGCTCCAGCGGGAACAGCTACGCCTCCGCCGCGACCCCTTCGAACATAGCACGCACGACTGCCTCCACCGCCCTTTGCGGCTCGAAGCCCTCCTGTAGCATCCGCTCAAACTGCTGGGAATCGCCTCGAGCGCTTGGCGCGCCGCGGGTGGGAGAGAAGGCGGGATGTCGGCGCGGAGGGATAGGTGCGGGATGAGAGGCTGGGCGGTGCGGAGGGCGTAGGAGGCGGGGTTCGGCTGGAGGAGGTAGGAGAGGACGAGCGTGGGAGCCCTGCTGCGGCGTGTGAAGGGGTCAGACTACGGGGCAGGGCGGGAGAAGCAGGGGACACGCACCTCGTGCTTGAGAAGGTCAAATCGCTTTCAACGGCGGCGGGCCGGGAAGGGCGCTCTTGTGAGACGTAGCGAGGGAAGGAAAGACATAGGGACCAGAAGAGCTCGAGGCGAGCTGCCGAAAATGTTGCCCATTGACGGAGGGCAGCGAAGAAGGCGGGAGGGTTGGGCTGCTCCTCCAAACCGAGTCTAGTAGGATGACCAAAGGATCAGTCGCACATCGGGATAAACATGAGTGGAAGAGTGGCAGACGCACCCAACTACGCCGTCGTGCAGCTCGCGACTCGCGCCGTCGACTTCGCTCTCCATACGCTCGACCGCGTACTCGCGCCTAGCGCCTTCGCGAGTCTGCTCCTTGTCTGCTTCTGCTGCAGGTTCTCGTACGTATAGCTTGAGGCGGAAGCTGACTGGCGAGGGTGCAGGATCGACTGTGCCGGAGAGAGTGTGCAGGCGGAGTTGGGATGCTGTGAGCAGCAGGTGAATCAGCTTGGAGCACACAGCTTAGTGGCGGCCCACCAAGCGCACCTGTGTTGCTCGAGATGACCTCCGACTCGGAGGAAGTAAGGCGGATGCCGGTGAACTCGATATTGCTTTCTAGCTGCCGCGAGAGAGAAGTGTCAGCAAGGGTGCGCTCTTCCAATCAGCGCGGACGCACCATTCGCTGTGCCCTCTTCAGCGCAACGTGAGCTGCACCAGAACCGTCGTGCGCGTGTCCCCGTCCCGCCAGCCCCGCCTCAAGCGCGAGCGTCCTGCAAACACCGCTCGTCAGCTCGCTCGTCGTGATAGGAAGAGCTGGGAGGACGCACAGGTTCTCGTGGACGGTTGTCGCATCGAGCTGCTCGCGGGCATCCCGCGCCCGCTTCGTCCCCACCCCTCCAGAGGTACCCTCCCCATCGTTCAACTGATGAAGTCGGGGCGAGTGCGCAAGCTCCTGCTCGAGCTGTGCGATCTCGGCTAGGAGTCGTGCTCGCTCGTCTATTAATGTAGAGCTAGCACTCGCCATCGCAGGTGCGGTACGAGAAGAGCGGGGAGGGTCGAGGTTCGCGTCGCCTCCCCCGGCGGTTGTCCTCCGCCTCCTCACGGCGTATGCGCGCTTTGCAGGTCCCTACCGCAGCCTGCGGACTCTCGCAGCTCTCCGATCGTTGAGGGGCGCCGCGCCAATCGCCCTTCCACCTACCTCCTCATCTGCTCTGCAGGTGCTCCACGACGCTGCGTACAGCGCCTATTCGCTGCTTACTCCTCACGCATTCAGACGCCAGCGGCGATGTACTCTCGCCGCTTCGCTTCTATGCCGGCTCGTGGCGTTCACCCTTCCCCCGCTCGTGCTCTCCTTGCGCTTGCCGACCGTCCTCGCCTGTTCCTTCTGCGCTCGCGGCGCGTAGGCCACGCTTCAAGCTTCGCTGAAGCGGACGAGCCCAGTTGAGCGGAGCACAATGCGCTGGATCCGACAGACGCCTGCCCGTGAACTTGCGCTTCGCGTGAGCCTCTTTCGGCATCCTCGCTCTCGTCGCGCTTGGTAAAGCGCTACCCTCCCCCCTTCCAGCACATTGAGCTCAGAAGTTTCTCAAGTGACGCACTGCTCCGCCGGCAAGGCCGACGCAGAGAGGAGCACGACGACCCGGACGAGCCCGAACGTCTGAACGAGCGGGGCGGTCGAGGCATGATCACCCGCAGAGTTCCATACCCGCGTTCAGCACAGAAGCTCTCAGCGCGTGGCTAACCAGCGTCCAGTCTAGAGGGTCGACTTGCTGCCGGCTCCAGGACGAGGCGTCAGCCTCTTCGACGCAAAGGAGGCGGAGAGGAAACGCAGTTCATGATATCATAAAACGACAAAGTGACGAGAATGAGACGACTGGGAACAGATGGAGCGCGAAGACAACGAAAGCGAACCGAACAACCCCCTCCTCCCGATGCAGGACAGCCACTTCTGGCGTCTATCTAGGATACAAAGCGGCGGGTGGGTCACTTGCAGTGCTCGAGGAGGAAGTCGCGCATGGCGACGTGGTGCTCGTGCGTCTGCGGGATGAAGTGGCCTGCGACGGGGAGAGACCGTCAGTCCTGCACGAGCGAGAGGGACGAGAGCGGGACGCACCGCCGATGTGCCACAGCGTCTTGCTGTTGAACTTGACCGCCGTGTCGACCTGGTAGTCTGCGAGGAGAGGAGAGTCAGCGGGGAACGGTGAGAATGGGAGAGCGAGACGCACTGGGCGGAATCCACGCGTCGTTCTTACCGATCAAGTGCAGCGTCGGGCACTTGATGGGCGAGTCGAACCAGTGCTCGGCGATGGGGTCGGCGGGGCCATACGCGCCGACCATGATAGCGCACTTGAACGGCTTGATCGGCGAGGCGTCAGCCTCACAAATGACGACCGCCGCGACTCGGGGAAGTAGTCGCTGCCGGCGGCTGAGAGGGGTGGAGAGGTCGAGAGGGGCGTGTTAGGAACGGACGGGAGGGAGGAGAGCGAGGTCGAGGCGGCGCCGTCCGAGGAGACGGAGATGGAGGAGCGGGGCGAGTAGAAGGTGGAGGAGGCCGAGGGCGCAGCGAAGGCCGGGTGCAGCCAGGGCTTCTCGAAGAGCGGGAGCATGTGCGCGAGGGCATTGCCGCCCTGCGAGAAGCCCATGACGGCGTCGAAGGGCCCGTCGCGCTCGACAAAGTCGCGCGTCGCCCGCAGCGCGTGGTCGAACGCCTCGTAGTCGCCCATGAACGAGTGCGTGTAGTTGCGGGGCCACCATCCGCAGTACTCCTCTTCGTAGGTGAGGGCCTGCTTGGCGGCGCCGTAGTGCACCGTCGGGTGGCCGAGGACCATTGGCTGAGGGGGCGGGGCGGGAGGAAGGGTCAGCATCGGAGTTGCGCGTGATTCCAGGGAAAGAGGAAGTACAGGGTCCATCGCGACGCATTCGACGTCGTCGCCGAAGACCTTGCGAAGCTTGTACATCTTGCCCACTGCGCGGAGAGGAGGGTCAGCGTCGCGCGACGGGAGGAATGGAGCGCCACTGTTGCGGACGTACACATATCGACACCCTGCTGCCCGAAGCCGGGCAAGCACAGGACACGGATGGGCTTGGAGCGAGGAGTCGTCATGTCGAGATAACGGGGAAGCGGTGTGATGGGAGGAAGCGGTGAGGTGTGAGGAGGGAAGCAAGGGGCAAGAGAGCGCTCGCACGCCAGGCGCTCAGCTGTCGGCCGCGCAAGGAGGGTCGAGAAACGTGCGTGGCGCGGTGGGTTGCTCTGAAAGTGTCGAGGGAAGCGGGCCACCCCGGGGCAATCTGCAGGGGAGGGGGCTCTTACGCAAGCGCAGACCGCACTCGTCCGGGGCAGCCAGCAGGGGAGCAAGCTCTCACGGTGGTGGAGAGCGCCATGCAAGCGCTTGGAGCGCCGCTGATTCTGCGTGAGGGAGGAAGCGCTTGAAAACGACGACGGTCCCCCGCCCTCGACTCAACCTTGCACTCGAGGTGAAAGGGGTTCATTCGCACGCTCAAGATGAGAACAAACGCAGAGCTCCGATCAAGGAAGCAAAACGACAAGCTTGGCTCTGAGAGCGGCCTGGGTCGACGCGCCGCGGATCCTCGAAGAGCGGAGCAATCGTCAGATGAACTCGAGCGCGGCCGACAGCGAAGCGAGCAGGAGTCCCGCAAGCTTGTAGCGCCGTGCTTAGCGCGAAGCAGGCGTGAGCAAGAAAGGGAAGGAGGGCAAGGAGGGGAAGGAGGGGAAGAGCGGTCGAGGCCTCGCGCGTGGGAACGGCTGGCAGCGCTTGTATTCAGCTTTCGTATTCGACTACACTTGAATACGTTTGCGCTGTCTCATCGGTCGACGCGCCCCGCAGCTCCGCTCCTCAAGCACCTCATCGCACGCGCTTCCGTGCCCTCCGACGCGGGTCCCGCTCGCCCGGCCGAAGGATCTGCTCCGCCGCTGCTCTTCCTTGCCTCTTTCTCGTCCAGCCCGCTCCGCGCCTCGCCATGCTGCTCGGACAGGCCGCTGCTGCGCTCCTCGCGCTCGCGCCTGCGCTCTCGCTCGCGTCGCCCGCACCTGCTCGTGGGTTGGAGAAGACGCCCAACATCGTCTTCATCATCGTCGACGACCAGGATGCCCGCCAGAACAGCATCGACACGATGCCGCACCTCCAACGCCTCCTCGTCGACGAGGGAACGCGGTTCGACAAGTTCTACGCGCCGTACGTTCTCCCTACGCCATCTGAAGCACCGCTGACGACTTCCCTGCAGGATCTCCGTCTGCTGCCCTTCGCGCTCGAGCTTCCTCCGGTCGCAGTGCGCGCACAACACCAATATCACCTCCGTGATGCCGCCTTTCGGCGGCTGGAGCGTCTTCAACGAGAAGGGCTACAACAAGCACTACCTTCCGACTTTCTTGCGCGAGGCAGGGTACGACGTGCGCTACACCGGCAAGCTCATGAATGGGCACGCGGTGAACGCGTTCACGGTGACCTCGAGGCGGACGGCTTCGTCGACCACGCGTTCCTGCTCGACCCGTACACCTACGACTACTGGAACGGCGCGTTCTCGAGGCGTAACGGCAGCGTCGAGTACCGCTCGGGCGAGTATTCGACCGATGTCGTCGCCGAGAAGGCGCTCCAGTTCCTCGACCAGGCGGCAGAAACGCCTGACAAGCCCTTCTTCCTCGGTGGTGCGCAACGCTCGCCTTTCCAAGCGAACACCTGAGCTGAATCCCCGCTCGTGCAGTCGCTCCCATTGCCCCGCACTCGCACATCAGCGCTGTCGGCCACTCGCCCGACGGCGGCGGCTTCCCCACCCTCTTTGACATTCCCAAGGTCCACCCTCGCCACGCCCACCTCTTCCACGATGTCACGCTCAACTACTCGCGCGAGTCCCACAACCCGGACGTCCCCTCCGGCGCGAGCTGGGTCCGGCAGCTCGACCAGCTCAACGAGACGAACGTCAAGTACATTGAGGAGTTCTACCGCGCGCGCCTGCAGGCACTTCAGGCCGTCGACGAGCTTGTCGAGAGTGTTGTCAAGAAGCTCGAGGAGATCGGCAAGCTGGACGAGACGATCATTATCTACACGAGGTGAGCACGATCTCCGTGTCTTGCCGGATCAGAACGCTCATTCTTCTTCCACTCATAGTGACAACGGCTTCGAGGCGAACGCGGGTCACAGGCGCCAGCCGGGCAAGACGCTCCCCTATGAGGAGGACATCAACGTCCCGCTCGGTTCGTCTCCTCACGCTCCTCTCGTTGCATACGCTTTGCTGACCCCTCGCATCACGCAGTCGTTCGCGGACCTGGTGTCCCCCGCGGTCTCGTCGACTCGACGTCGGTCTACTCGCTGGCCGACCTCGGCTCGACCGTCCTCCACCTCGCCGGTGCCGAGGCGGACTACGACCACGACGGCTCCCTCGTCCCGCTCACGCACTCGCTGCGCAAGTCCGCCGCCCGCGACGGCGGCGTCAAGAGCTTCCACCTCGCTGAATACTGGGTTGAGGGGATGGGCGAGGGCAAGTACGGCTCAGGCCAGGTCCACACCAACCAGACGTACCGCGCGATCCGCGTCATCGAGGACGAGATCAACTATAGCTACGCGGTCTGGTGCACGGGCGAGCGCGAGATCTACGACCACAACGTGCGTTCTCCTCGTTCTCCTCCCTCGCGCGTTGCTCACGCACATTCTCCTGCAGGCCGACCCCGACCAGATGCACAACCTCGCCCTGAACCCCCTTCAGCCGGCATCGTTCACCGCACGCCTGCACACTCGCCTCGACGCACTCCTCCTCGTGCTCAAGAGCTGCGCGGGCGACTCGTGCCGCGACCCGTGGGGGGTAATCTTCCGCGATGGCAAGGTGCGCAGCCTCAAGGCCGCGCTCGACGAGCGGTACGACGCGTACTTCGAGGGCCTGCCGCGCGTGCGCTACTCGGTGCGCTTCCTGCCCGTTCTTCGAGCTGGAGTTGCGAGTAACTGACCGCTTCCGTCTTCCTCCGCACTCACTCCCTCCTCAACCTCCTCCTTCTCTAATCCTCCGGTTCGTCTCGCACAGGAGTGCCGCCTCGGCTTCCACATCAAGCTCGAGGCGCCGTTTTGGACGGAGGACCTCGCCTACTCGCCGCGCAAGCAGTACGCCCCAGTCTCGTCAGCAGCGGCGGGCAGATCGTCCTCTCGGCGTAGAGGAGAGCAGACGATGGAGTGAGACGTCTCGGAACGCAGTACTGGGTCTACGCCGCCTCGTCTAGTCCCTTGTAGAGGTCCGTCTCCAGCTTCTCCCAGAGGTCAAAGATGCGCTGGTTGCCGTACGGCAGGAGGTTGGAGAAGTAGACGAAGGCGACGTCGCGCTCGCGGTCAATGACCCAGAACGTGTTCTGCGAGCAAGCGGCAAGGTTAGGAAGGTCGAACTCAAAGAGCAGTCGCTATGCCGCGCGCGGGGGACAAAAAAGTCGGAAAGGGATAAGGGACAGCGTACCGCCATACCGCTCCAATGCAGTGCGCGTGCACCTCCCGACGCAAGTCCCGTGCCGCTCAGCGCGCCGCCGAGGCCCCAGTCCGCATCGGCGAGTGCCTTCCCCGCCTTACGGGAGAACGGCTCGCCACCAGCGAACTGGTCGCGGTGGTAGTCGGCCTTCTGCGCTGCCGTGAGCTGCGGGACGAACATCGTGTCGACCGTCTCGGGCCTGAGGATCCGGCTCGACTTGTCCTCGAGCGCGCCGCCTCGGAGGATCGCGCGGATGAGCTTGAGGTACGACGGCGCGGTGCCCTTCAGGCCGGACCCTCCGTAGCGGAGGGTGGCGGAGTAGGGAGTCGGGCGGCGGCAGTTGTATGGCGAGGAGGGAGAGTCGGGGGTCGCGTCTGCCATGTCGACCTGCGCGGGGTTGTCGTCGAATGAGAGGTCGGTGATGTCGAGCGGTCTGTGGGAGGCCTGTCAGAGACGGCGTGCGAGCAGGGGTGCATCGGTTGAAGAGGCTGGCGGCAACGCACGCGAAGATGTTCCGCTCGACATAGGTCGCGAGGTTCAGCCCGCTTACGACCTCCACGATGCGCGTGAGCCAGTCGATGCTAGTGCCATACTGGAAGTGAGCCCCAGGTTGGCTGCGAACGCAGTGCAGCAGGCAACGTGAGTACCGCTCGCGGTGGAAACGAGGAAGCACGAGATGTACTGGATGAGCGGGATCTTGTACAGGCTGTCCTGCAGGGGCGTGATCGAGCGGAATGTCGTCGTCAGCAGAGTATCATCACGGTCAAGGGAGAGCCGCTTACCCTCGTCGCGTCCTTCCCGTAAGGTGCGAGCGGGAGGCCCAGCTTCTGCTCGACCTGCGGCGCGTCCTTCCGCCAAGCCCAGTACACGAACCTGCGGAAGAGCGTGTCAGCACGGCCCGCCTTCGTAGTCGGACGAGAGGGGCGCACCCAGCCGTGTGCGTAAAGAGCATCTGCACCGTAACGGGGCGCTCCTGCTCCTCGAGGAGGAGCTCCCCGTCCGCATCGACGCCCTTGAACACCTTCACGTCCCTAATTTCCGGCACGTGGACGCTGACCTCGTCGTGCATGCCGACCTTGCCCTGCTCGATGAGCTGCAGCGCCGCGATGGAGCCCACGAGCTTCGTGCAGGAGAACAACTCGAAGACCGAGTCCTCCTGGATCGGCTCGCCCTTCGCAGCGAGCTCCTCCGCGGACACAGCTGAGGCGGGGAGGCGCGCCCACCCCGCGTGGCCCTTGTACAGTGCCGGGTCGTTGCGGCGAGCGGCGAGGAAGACGGCGCGGGGCACGTCGTTGTACGGGTCGGCGGTCGCCTCGCGGAGGTGTGCGTCGAGTGCAGCAGCCGTGGATAGAGGCATGGCGGCGGGTCGTAGTCAACCGGGAGCAGCAAGAGGCGGAGGGAGAGAACAGCACGCGAGCGAGACGCGGATGTGGTGCCGCCCGGTTCCGGTCAACGCAATGAAGGGTGCGGGGCAAGCTTACGAAGCATCGAAGAGTGAGAATAGCACAGCTACGCGCCGAGACGGGTCATCCGGCGGACCGCAGGATGAAGGAGGGAAAGCAGAGCGACAACGCGCGCGGGCGCGCTGCGCGACGAGGCGGTTCTCGCGAAGTGTCGCTCTTCCGCCCCGAGAGGTACAAAAGCAGCTACTGCATGATGCACGGCACGTCTACAAAAAGCTCAATCCAGCTTGCGGACGTAGCGTCTCGCAGAGCCCGCGCTCGCGGGACTCTGCCTCCCGCCGGCCGCCGCAACCTGCTTGACGGGCGTCGCAAGCCCGCCCTGCTGCGCCGCCACCGCGACGGCGGGAAGCTCCTTGCGGTCGACGCCCGACGCGGTGTAGACGCGCTCAAGGCGGCCGTCCGCACGCTTGTCGACGACCTCGACGTCGTGCTTGTTGCGGTAGAGGATCATCTGCAGCGCAATGACGCCGTTCAGGAGCGCGCCGAGCGCGAAGCCCCAGAAGAGGACGGGGTCGTTCGTCTCGGTGCGGGTGGTGAACACGCGAGCGAGGCCTGCGCGGGAGGGGAGGGTCAGGTGCGACACGGAAAGAAGTATGACAGGGGCACGCACAGCCCGCGAGCGAGTTGAAGACGAGGAAAGCCGAAAGCTGGCCCGTCGAGCCGGCGCGGAAGTTGCTGATGATTTGAGGGAGCTTCGACGAGAGCGAGAGGGGGATGGTGAGGGTCTGGAGGAAGGACAGGGTCGAGGGCGGGACAAGCGACGTGGAGGAGAGGGCGTAGGCGAGCGTCGCGAAGACCAGGGCGATGGGGACAAGGCGGGGGATCGTCGGCCGCGGCGAGTACGCGGTGATGAGGGCGATGAGGACGGCCTACAGAACCGGGTCGGGATAGGGTCAGACGGGCCCGCTTCAAACAACGAGACGGGATACGCACGTTCTGCGCGAGGAGGAAGACCATCTCGCCGTAGGTCGACCACGGGAACCCGTTGCGAAGGTTGTACGCGACCGTAATCCTGCGCGAGGGCACGAAAGAAGTCAATGCCGGGCCTGGGGAAGCGGAGAAGGGCGCGAGAGCTTACGCCGTCGCCGCCGTGTCGAGCACGTAGCTGGTGAGGCTCAGGCCGCGCGCACTGCCGCTCTTGACGACGGTGACGATTTGCGGGAGCTTGAGGATGGCGCCTCCCGCAACCATACCGAGCCCGAGGCCCTTGGAGACGGCGAGCTTGAGGCAGCGCTCCGACGTGAGGTCGGTGTTCCAAACGAGAATGGTGTAGCACTCCTGCGGGTCAGCGAGAGAGGTCAGTAGTCAGTCGCGAGTTCGAGCAGGTCGAGGACAAGTGCGTTGTATTCGTCAGCACCTGGGATGGCCGTGTCCGCCCTAGAGCCTCTTCACGCCTGGCTCAGCTCGACCCCCGATCCCTTCCGCCTCGTCGTACAGCTCGAGGTGCGAGAACGACCTGTCGTCCCGATCGGCCCTCCTCCTTCTCCTCCTCGACCGCATCCAGCACCGAGACCGACCGCACGGGTCCGTCGAGCGCACGCACCTGGCCGAGGAGGGCGACAAGCGGGTCCCGCACGAGGGCGGGGAGGTTGTGCGTGATGCTCTGGAGGGCTTCCATCTTGGCGGCGACGAAGGCGAGGACGGGGAAGGTGGGCTGGTTCGGGTGGTCAGGCGGCGGGTAGAAGCACGGCGCCACAGCTGGATGCGCTCTGCTGGTGCGGTGGAAGCTGGCGTGGACGGATCGCTCCTCGCGCTCCTCGTGCGTCGAAGTCCGGGAGAGTCGGGTTCCCCCTCTTCCTGGTCCTCCGGCTGCGCATGGTGTGCTCGCGGTTGATCTGCACGACTTGGGCCCATCTCTCCCGGGGCCGCCGTCCGTTCGGCCGGCTGCATCTTGCGCAAGATCCGCCTCTGCGCTCGCTTCTTTTCTTGCTCCTGCTCCGCTCCGAGGCTTCCTGCTCCTCCTGCCCTCCCCGCCTCGAGCTACCGCCGAGCCGACACAATGGCCGTCAGCGAGCGCACCCCGCTCCTCCCGTCCAGCGCGACGGGCACGACTGCGCTCCCCAGTCCTCCCGCCGACGAGCGCAAGGAACCCAGCGTCGAGCCGTCGGAGCTGATCCCCCTCACGAGACGGCAACGCTTCCAGATCATGGCGGGCCTCTGGCTTGCAGTCCTTCTCGGCGCGCTCGACATGTGCGTCCTCTCGTCTTCCGTCTTTCTTGGGGCGAGACTGACTTACGTGCCTCCACAGGACCATCACCGCCGCCCTCCTGAACCCCATCGCCTCGTCGTTCGGCGCGGCGCAGCGCAGCGGCTTCCTCGGCACCGCCTTCCTCCTCTCCAACCTCACCTTCACCCCGTTGTACGGCCGCCTCTGCGACATCCTCGGCCGGCGCATCGCCAACGCCAGCGCCGTCTTCCTCTTCACCCTCGGCACCTTCCTGTGCGCTGTCGCGCCGTCCATGAACTGGCTCATCGCCGCGCGCTTCATCGCGGGTGCAGGAGGCGGCGGGATGAACACGACGAGCACGGTCATCTCGTCCGACCTGTTCCCGCTCAAGCAGCGCGGCCTCCTCGGGTCCATCTCAACGTGCATCTGGGCGGTCGGCGGCGCGCTCGGCGGGCCCGTCGGCGGCCTCATCACCGACAAGTTCGGCTGGCGCGCGGCCTTTACGTGCCAGGTCCCGCTCCTCGTTCTGAGCCTCGTGCTTGGCCTCAAGCAAATCAACTACAAGGTCGAGGGACATCGTGAGAAGGAGAGCGTGCGCGAGAAGGTCGCTCGCGTCGACTGGCTCGGCTGCGGCAGCCTGTTCGTCGGGATGGGCGCGTTCCTGGCCCTCCTCGGCGCGAAGAACAGCGAGGGTCTGCCGTGGTCGCACCCGTTGATCATTTCGACCCTGGTCATCTCGCCGACTTTCCTCGTCCTCTTCCTTGTCAACGAGGCGTTCTGGGCGAAGGAGCCGAGTGTGTCTCCTCCACTCAATCCTGCCCATCCCGTTGCTGACGAACAGCCCGCAGTCCTCCCCTTCCGCATCCTCAAGCAGCGGACGCCCTTCTTCATCATGCTCGTGACCGTCTTCGTCGCCGTCTGCAACTTCGGCGTAATGTACACCCTCCCGACGTTCTTCCTCACGCAATTCGACGGCATCACGGCGGGCCAGGCAGGCGCGCACCTGTTCCCGACGAGCGTTGGTAACGTCTTTGGCGGCTTCGTCGCGGGCTTCGTGATCCATCGCACGGGCAAGTACCGCGGCGCGAGCGCTGTTGCGGGACTCGTTTCTGGTGCGTCCCCATTTCAACATCTCTCCGGACAATCTCCCCTGACAACTCCACCATGCAGTCATTGGCGTTCTCCTAATTGCGAGCCTGACGACCGAGTCGACGTTCGTTGCGAGGTGGCTCGACATCGTGCGTCCTTCCACTCGCTATCGCTCTTTCTCGTCTAACCGGCTTGCCTTCCCGCAGTTCCCGATGGGCTTCGGCTTCAACCACGTCCTCAACACCTCGTTCGTTGCGCTCATGGCCTCCGTGCCACGTACGTCCTCGGCCTCCTCTCGCGTTTTGTCCCCCTCAGCGAGACTGACCTCCCCTCCGTCTCCCGCAGACACCGACATGCCCGCCGTGACGGGGTGCATGTGGCTCTTCCGCACAACGGGACAGGTCGTCGGCGTCGCGACGACGAGCGCGATCCTCCAGGGCACGCTTGTGCGCGAGCTGAAGGAGCGGATCTCGGGCAAGGGGGCGGCGAAGGTGCGCTCTTTCTCCTTGCTCGCTCTGCTTGGCCCAACCCACGCTCTCGCGCTCGAAAAACTGACGAATTACTCGCCCCGCAGCTCATCCGCGCCATCCGCGCCGACTCGTCCATCCTCTCCTCCCTCCCGCTCGAGGTGCGCCTCCCAGCGCGCGCGGCGTACGCCGTCGCCCTGCGGCATACCTTCTGGTTCTGCGCCCTCGGTGCAGTCGGTGCATGGTTGAGCGTCTGCTTCGTGCGTCCCCTTGCGCATGCTTCCTCTCGAACACGTGAGATTGACATTGACCTCGCGCGCACAGGTCCCCAACCTCGACCTCGACGCCGGCTCGCGCCCGCGTGCCGCGGCCAACAACGCTGCGGACGAGACGGAGGCGCCGCTGCTCCCGCCGGATGAGGCGGATGAGGCGATTGCGGAGAGGCGGGTCGAGCGGGACGAGGCGGCGCGGAGGGTCTGAGGGGCGCGCCTCGCGACCCTAGAGAGGGGCGGCGCGTCTCGGTAGGGATAGACTGGTATTTCTCAGTGCATTGGTCCGTATTTCGCGCTGTTCCGGCAAGGCCGCTGCGATGTCAACGCGCGTCTCTCGGGCCTCTCGCTTCTCTCGCTCCTTCGCCTCACTCGCTCTCCGCATAAGGCGCCGCAGGATGTCTGCGAGGACCCGCCCCGCCCGCAAGGCTGCTCAGACGGTCTCTTACACCTACGACGAGCCGGCGTCGAGCGAGGACGAGGCGGGAGACGGCTCGACTGATGAGGACGACGCCGACTTCGGGAGATCGGCCAAGCGCTCGAAGGGCGGTGCGTCACGTATCTCTCCCTCTTATCGATCTATATTGACCAGGTGAACGCGTCCGCAGCCGCCAAGACGCACAAGAAGCGCAAAGTCATGACCGCCGATTCGAGCGAGAGCGACTCGGACGACGAGACGATGCTCGACGCGCAGGCGCGCGGGGATGGGTCGCTCAAGGAGGACGAGCTCGAGGACGTCGAGTACGAGGTCAAGCGCGTCGACTTCAGCAAAGTGCTCCCGGTCGAGACCCTCGCCGAGGTGTGTTTCCATCGTTCCTTCTTCCGCTCGTCCTGCGCACTTCCTGACGCAGCATCACTACATACAGATTTTCTCGCACCTCCACCCCGCGTCGCTGCTCAACCTGCTCAGCCTGAGCCGTTCCTTCCGGACGATCCTCAAGTCCAAGACGCTCGCGCCCGTCTGGCGGGCGGCGGTGCGCCCCAAGCCGAGCAGCCCTATCTTGGGCACGCAGACGCTCGATACGCGCTGGACCGTCCCGAAGGTCGGCGGCGAGGATGTCAACCCGATCAAGCTCGCGGCGGTGATGTTCGACAAGGAGTGCGAGGTGCGTCCCTCCTCCCCTTCTATCATCCCGTCTCTAACCTCTCATCGTGCACGCAGTACTGCGGCGAGCGCAACGTCGCGCGCGGCGACCGGTACCTGCTCGTTCGCCTCTGCGTCGACTGCCGCACGCGCAACCTCATCTCGGTCGCCGACGTTCCGAAGGACAAGGCATACCAGGACCTGCACCCGGCGACGCTTCAGTGCATCGTGAGCACCCCGCGTGCGTCCCCCTCACTGACAGCCCTCGCGCGTCGAGCCCCCCGACTGACCCGCTCGCGCCCGCAAAGTGCCGCCACACAGCACGCGGTGGGCGCGCTCGCAGCGCAGCTGGGTCCTCCCGTCCGACCTCCTCGACATCTCCGAGTCGCTCGAGGAGCTCCAGCTCGAGGACGACGCCGACGCGGACGGGTACTGCGAGGACCTTGTCGACGCGAAGACGGTGCAAAAGGGCCTCTCGCGCGCGAAGCGCCTCAAGCGTCGCTGGTACGGCGACGGGAAGAAGCGCGCCGATGCGATCGAGAAGAACCTTGTCAAGAAGTACACCCCGAGGGTGCGCGAGTTTGTGCTCGAGCGCAAGGAGCTGCAGAAGGACCGCATCAAGGTGCGTGCTGCAGCCTTCCCTTCTGTGCTTCCGAAGCGTCGCTGAGCACTCGAACGCAGCTCGCCGAGTGGATCGAATACGCCGAGTCGCTGTACGAGTCGCGCACGCAGGAGCAGCTCGCCGGAAAGGCGCACGACGACCGTCTCCGCTCCGCTCGCGGATCCGCGTGAGCAGCGCTTCCGCTCTTTCCCGTCGTTGCCCAGCTGAACCTTACGCGCGCAGAGTCGAGCAGCGCGTCGCCAAGGCGGGCGTCTTCTCGCCCAACACGTGCGTCTCACCACAGCAACGAAGTCTTCCGGGCTGACTATTCTCGCCGAGCACAGCACGCAGTTCTACAGCCTCAGGAGCCACCCGCTTGTCGACAGGCCGGAGCCGCTCACGGACGACAGTGCGTCGCTTTCCCGCGTTCACGCTCCCCGCTGCTCCCGCTCACTCCAGTCTCTCCCGCAGTCTGGAACGCCATCGCCCCCGCCGTCAACCGCTTTGTCGCGCGCAATGTCGCTCAGAACATCTTCGCCAAGTGCAGCAAGAAGAACGCGCAGGACTTCGACTCGGACGACGAGGATGGCCTTCTCAAGAAGCCTAAGACCGTCACGAAGGAGGGTGCGCGCCTCTCCCTCGCCCCCTTGTGCTCATGTGCACCGACTCAAGCCCTTCCGCGGGCGCGCAGGCTGGAAGTACGTCCGCCCCGAGCTCGTCAAGCTCGCCAAGGAGTGGAAGGTGCAGGTCAAGGAGCAGGCGGTGCGCAAGAAGGAGCTCAAGGCGCAAGCCCCGCAGCTCAAGCCCGCCCAGATCGCCGCCAAAGACGAGTTCTTCCGCGACCGCTACGACAAGGCGTTCCAGATGAGCGCCGACAAGGCGACCGGGAACACGATGCCCCGTTACGGCGAGTTCCTCCTCCTCCCGACCGTCGCCGAGCTCTACGCCGACCGGAAGTTCGCCATCTCGACGGCCGAGGAGGACCGCGAGGGTGACATCCAGCTCTGGGGCGACGCCTGCCTCGACGACGTCCTCGCCGAGATGGCGTCGTACGCCATCGACACGCGCTGCGAGGCGCTCCGCCTCATCCTCGCCGCGACGACCGAGCTCGGCGACGCGCTCGACGACTTCGACCTCGTCGAGGCGCTCCAGGACGAGGAGCAGTACGGCGAAGCGTTCTTCGCGCGCGCGAGCTCGTACGTCTCGTGCGGGCTCTGCTTCAACATGTTCGGCCCGCTCGGTGACGTCCTCGCGCATGTGCACAAGGCGCACCCGCTCAACTCGGCGTTCTCGGCGAAGAAATGGGCGACCGCGACCTCGCTCGACGACTTCACGCCCAAGGTCGACCTCTCGCTCGAGGTTGCGTGCGCGTGGAGCGCCCTCCTCGACCTCGCGGGCGTCAAGGACGCCGACCGCGTCGTCAAGAAGGAGGAGCTCGACAAGGCGTTCAAGGACAAGAAGCTCGTTTGGGAGAACGGGCCGCGCGGGACCCAGGGGCGCTCGACGTGGGACGAGATCGTGCGCCACTCGTTCCTCCCTCGTCCCCCAAGCGCGCTGACCGCCTGCTCACACCGCAGATCCCGCGCGTGACGGTCGCCGCGCGCGCCGCGCACGCCAGCGGCGACGTCCTTGACGTCCCGGTCATCGCGCGCAAGGACCTCAGCTGGCGGGAGCGTTGGGGGCGAACTACAATTGGCCCGGCCGCTCGGGCAGGCGGTGAGTGCGATGGAGGGCGTGCTTGACGGGAGGGTGCGCTTGCGGAGGCAGAAGAGACGCTTGCTGTAGCTTGAGGCGCCGGTTGTATCGCTTGTTTCCTCGCTCTCTTTTCGCCGATGCCGCGGAGAGAGACGGAACCTAGCGATACAGGCATCCGAGAGGAACAAAGAAGACACGGCAGACGGCACAGACCCTCGCACTCGTCACTCGAGCAGCCCCCTCAGCTCATCGACCTCCCTCCTCGTCCGCTCCCTCACCCGCTCACGGCGCACCTCCTCCGCGTCCTCCTTCGTCGGCGGGAACGCGCCGACGCGCTCGTCCGCCGAGCCTGCGCCCGCGGCGGGGGCCTTGCGCTGCCTGAGCCCCTCGGCGCCGGGCGGGGCCGCAGGCGCGGGGAACGAGTCGCAGATGGCGCGGAGGGTGTAGTACAGCGTCTCGGCGTCGGCGAGGAGCGTCGCGAGGTCGAGCGTCTGCGAGAGCTCGTTGATGTACTTGAGGATCTGTGGGCGTACCCTCTCGCCCGTCAGTCTCGAGGGAGGGGGAAGGGGAGAGGGGAAACGGACCTCGTCGAACTCGCGCAGGTAGCGGATCATGACGTCGCGGTTCGCTTCGAGGATGGCAAGCGCGACGAAGAGGTGGAAGTGCGTCCCAAGATGACTGCTCCGTCGCGGCGGGACCGTCAGCAGTGAGGGAGAGAGCGGAAAGGAGCGAGACGTACTCGGTGTACAGGACCTCCCAGAGCTTGACGGTGTCGTCGAACGAGAGCTCGCGCTTGAAGGACGTGAGGAGCCACCGGAAGCAGAAGAAGAGGTTGAGCGAGCCCGTCTCGTCGACTGCGCGCTCGCACGGGTCAGCCTGACTCGCAGAGATGAGGAGCGGGAGAGCGGAGCGCACGGTGGCGGTAGAGCCCGCGGTCCATGACCCTGACGAGCTGCTGCAGCTCGCTCAGCTGACGCTTCATCCCGCTCTGGTCTTCGCGGAAGTTGTCCGCATGGCGGCGCATCACGTCCTCGAAGCACGCGAACGCGAGCCACTGCTCGCCGTCGAGGACGACGTATAGCGGCGAGAAGAGGTCGCTCATCCCCTGGACGTAGTTGCGCTCGCCCTCGTACGCCTCGTCGGAGGCGAACACCCACGACATGAGCACGTCGTGGCACGCGCGGACGTGCGCGTTCGTCGGCGGGTGCGCACCCGGCTGCTCGACCCCGTCGGACGAGAAGAGCGGGTGCGTCCGGTCGGTGCGGCGGCAGTCGATCTCTGCGCGTGGGCGGGAGGGCGGTCAGCTCGTGCGTGAGCGAAAGGTGGAGAGTGCGCAGACGCACCGACGCGATGGTCCTCCTCGGCGAAGCGCTCCGTCTTCTGCAGCTCCTCGTCCTCCATCCACCTGCGCTTTGCACGCTCGTACTCGTTGCTGCGGTTCAGTGGTCGTAAGCCACCGCTACGGCCGAGAGAGCGACGCGCAGGAGCAACGCACCTCTTCTCCTCGGCGATCTTGCTCCGGTCGGCGCGGCTCGACGTCCACGGGTACACGCGGAGGAGGAACGGCCACACCTCCTTGCGGACCTCGTCGCCCGCCAACCCGCGCTGGAAGATCCGCCTCTTCGCCTCCGCCTCGTCGAGGCAGCCTCCCGTCCGCGTCCATCCGCGCGCCTCCTCGAGCTGCACCGGCGTCCTCGGCGCGCGTGCTGCGCGGGCGGGCGCCACCCCCCGTCGGGAGGCGGTACGTCCTCGCGAGGACGTCAAACACGCCGGTCGACTCGCCGAGCTCGTCCTCGAGGAAGGACGAGTCGTCGACCCCGAACTCGGCGCGGCGCGCGCGCTCGCCCTCCTCGGCGACGATCCGCGCCCACTTGGCGAGGTAGACGCGCGCCGAGTCGTACGTCTGCGTGGTGTGCATCTACTCGTCAGCCCGGGCTATCCACGGAGAGGGCGAGAGCAAAGAGGAGAGGAGCGCACCCCAACGCCCGCCGCATCCGTCAGCCGGCTGACCTCCTGGCGCAAGCGCAAACTGCGCAATCGGTTTCGGGACGTGTTTCGCAAGGGGCTTCGCGAGCGGGTGGGAGAGGACGGTCGACGCCGCCTGCTGCGAGATGTGCCTCGCGCCGCGCGTGATCCGGCTGAACCCGCTCAGGACGCTGAACGTCAACGCGTCCATCCCGCCACCTCCCCCTCCCCCGTTCGCGCCGGGGTCGTCCCGCCCGCCGGCGCCGGCGTCGGGGTCGTCCGGCCACTCCCGCACCGCACTCGTAGCGGCCGCCTTGCCCTTCCGCACAGGCGAGCTCTTGTGCAAGATGCTCGTCCTTGCGCGCGCGCCCTGCAGCGCCTCGGCGGGGACGGCGTCGTCCTCCGCCTCCTCCGGCGAGCGAAGAAGCCGACGTGGGCATCGAGGTCCTCGCGCGAGGGGTTGACGAGCCAGACGCTCGGGTCCAAGCGGCTGCGGACGAGGCGCGCGCGCGCGCGCAGCTGCGAGAAGAAGGCCTCGCCGCCCCAGCTCGGCGCGAGCGATCCCCTCCGCCCGTGCCCGTGTCCGTGCTGCGCGGTGTGGGACCGCCGACGCCGAGGGCCGTAGCGCGCCGGTCCTGGTCCAGGAGGGTGGACTTGGACTCGTCGTCGTGGAAGTGCAGCGGGGGGAGGGTGACGCCCCCGAAGAGGGAGAGGGTGATTGTCCCCACCCAGGAGGTGAGCGTCGGGGGCTGGACGTGCAGCGAGTAGAGGCTCGTGAGCGGGTGGGCGAACGCGTGCGACTCGGCGGGGTCGGGGAGGGCGAACGACGGCGCGAGGTGAACGAGGATGTCGCGCTCGTTCTGCGACGAGAGCTCGACGAGGACGTACGCATCGTAGTCGCGCGTGCCTTCGACGAGGGCCTCGGGGACCCAGCTGACGAGGTGGGCGTCGGTTGCGCGGACGCGGACGAGCGAGAGGAAGCCTGGGGTGTGGTCGCGGGCGTGCGGCGAAGGGTGCAGGTACACGGCTGACTTGCTCCAGAGCAGCTCGGCGAGATCGGCGTCGTCGTGGTCGGCCGACGAGGCGGTGCTCGATGATGCGGATCCGTGGATTTCGCTCGAGAGCGGGTCTGGCTGGGTCGAGGACACGTCTGCAGTAGTGATGAGCTGCATCGAGACCTGCACGAGGCTGTCCTCCTGTTGCAGCGCACGCGAGAGTCGCGAGGAGATGAGGACGCGGAGGTGGGGGCGAGGGCGAGCGAGGGACTCACAGAGCGCGAAACGAGTCCTGCGAGTGCTGACGGTGACGGTGGGGTCCGTGGTCCTCCGCCCATGCTGCTTGCAAGCGGTTCTGCGTAGAAAAGCGACAGCGGCGGAGGCAACCCGCGTCCGCAGCCGAACCTCGCTCTTCCTCCCGTTGCGAGCACTGCAGACCGCGAGGACCCGAGAGGCTACCAGTGCAGCTGCGCACAGGGCGAGGCTGACCAGCCCATGCTGGAGCGCGGAGTCGCAACACCTCGCCTCCTCGGACCGCAGGCTTGCGCGTGATGAGCGTCATCTCGCTTCCGCGCAATGGAGAAATAGCCATCGCGGCGTGTCCGTGAACGTCGAAGTACTGCCTGCACGCCTCCCTACCGCTGCACAACCTTCCACTCCTTTCCTCACCCTCGCCCTCCCCCCCTCCCCCAATCCTCGCAGCGCCTCCCTCCTCCCCCTCGCCCGCATCGCCTCGAGCGCCCACCCGCCCATCCCCACCGCCCAGACGAGCGTCCCGGCGTAGTAGAAGTTGGCGTTCCCGGCGTTGGACGCGAGCCAGAGGTGCGAGAAGGAGGGGAGGAGGGCGAGGGCGTAGAGCGGGAGGAGGAGATGGAACAGCGGGGTGGAGATGTCTGCTCGAGAGGAGGGAGGGAGCGAAGGGCGTGAGTGGGTCGGTGTGGGCGCAGGGGGAGGCGGAGGGACGCACGAGGGAGCAGCTCGGAGAAGCACGCCAGAAGCGCGTGCCACAGCCCCCAGTCGCCGAACGTCGGGTAGCTCTTCAGCAGCGCGGTCGCGCCAACGAGGAGCGTCGCCGCGAAGAGCGGGTCGTCCCTGCCCACTCGCGCATCAGCGCTCGCCCAAGGAGAGAGACAGAGAGAGAGGGGAGCACGCGCACCGGTAGAAGATCGTCAGCGGCGCAACGTACACGACCGGGTGCAGGGCGAAGACGACGAGGAAGAAGGCGCGGAAGTGGTCGAACATTTCGACGAAGAAGTACCACGCTAGGCCGATGTTGGGCGTCAGGTCCGGGACGGTCAGGCTGTGCGGTACATGACTGGTCAGGCTGGCGGGGCAATGGAGAGGAGGGACGAGCGCACATGACGCCGTATACGCTGCTGAGGAAGGCCCAGCTGCCGGTGCACCAGCGGCTAACGCCGAGGAGGACGGCCTGGTGCAGCGCAAAGGCGAGCGTACCCTCCGCCACGCTCGCGAGTAGCGAAGGCGGATGACTCGAAGTGCGCTTGCGCAACGACTGGTGCGCGAGGAGGATGAGCGGAGGGAGGAGGAGGAGCGGGTGCAGCGAGAGGTGCGTCGCGAGTGAGAGGTGGAAGGCGGCGAGGATGAGGGAGCCTGCAGAGGGTGCAGAAGGTCAGGGGGCGTGCTTCCGGACATAGAAGCAAGCCAATGCACCGTCAAGAGCCGAGTTGAGCGCAAGAGCGAGGAAGAGGTTGGAGAAGGTCGACGCGGAGCGGGCGAGGGTGGTTGCGACGGTGAACGGGTGGAAGAGGTACCTGTTCCGGGAGAGCTCGCCTCGTCATTCACTCACGTGAGAGTTTGAGAGGGTATGAGCGGGTACCCACAGTGCTGCGACTGCGGCTGCACTCCATCGCTTCTCGCCCTCGCTGAGGAGCACGGCCCCCCTCTGTCGCCTGTCCGCTATCCGTGCGAGCGCCCATGCTGCGACGAGGTCTGCTGCGGTCCATGCGGCGTACGAAGCCCAGGCAGGAGCGGTGGAGAGAGGTCCGAGGAGGGCGAGGACGAGTGGGGGGTGGTGGAACGAGCCTGCGTCGTAGGGGTTGAGGGGCGGGGTGAGACGGGCTGCGAGGTGGTGCCCTTCCTGTACTGCTCGTCTCGGTGTCAGTAGCAGCTTCCCTCGGGGCGAGGGGCCGAGTGTACGTACGGCGGAGGAACGAGTGGAGCGGGGTCACGAGCTCGTTGCGGGCGGCGAGTGCGGCCGTGAGGGCAGTGCTGCTCGAGAGGAGTGTCCTCCAGAGTGCCCCTCCTGCGAGCACAGCTGGCAGCATCGTCGGCGGAGGTCCGGCAACTCGGCTCTTGCCGTGCTGCCCTCGCTCTTCTGCCCAGCCTCGACGTCCTCGCTCTCTCTCCTGCTTCTATTCAGCTGGAATCTGCTTCAACTGCTACTGCGACCATGGCTCCCTTTGGCTCGCTCGTCCCCTTTGCTGAACCCGCCGTGTGCAGGGTCCGTTCCTCTCCCTCCGCTTCGCTCGTCCCGGTCCTCGTCAGCTCGGCCCACTTCTCCCATGCAGGACCTCCCCTCGCCCTACTACAAGCCCTCTCACGAACAGCTCCGCAAGGCTGCTCGCGCCTGGTCCGTCTTCGCGTTCCACTCCCTCCCGGCCCCTCCCCCACTTCCGCGTGCCGATCCCGGCACCCATGCGCGGCAACGCTTCAAATAAAGCAGCTAACCCGCTCAACGCTCTCACAGGGCCGAGGAGCACGTCCTCGACGTCGCGTACGAGTGGGAGGAGGAGACCAAGGTCGTCGACCCGGCCGTCTACGCCGCCGCCGCCCGCGACGGCATCGTCACCTGCCTCGCGTTTGGCGCATCCATCCCCAAGAAGTGGGCCAAGCCCGACGGCACCGTCTTTGGCGGCGTAAAGGTCGAGGAGTGGGATGGCTTGTGCGTCGCGCATTGCATCTCGTCGTCGGATCCTGGCGAGCCGAATGCGCACGATGTGGAACTGACTCGAAACGAGCGCCGACCACAGCCACGACATGATCCTCATCGACGAGCTGCACCGCCACGGCTCGCTCGGCGTTGGCCAGGGCCTCTTCGGCGGTCTGCAAATCGGTCCGTCCCGCTTCAATCGTCCCTTCCTCTCCTCCCGTGTCCTCCCCCCTCCCTTCCCCCGCGATTGCTCCCTCGTCCTCGACGTGACATTCCTGACACGCGTGCACGTCCACAGGCTGCCCGCCGATCTACCACTTTGGCTCGCAGGCACTGCAGGACCGCGTCCTGCCCGACATCATGGCGGGCAAGAAGCGCGTCTGCCTCGCCATCACCGAGCCCGAGGCCGGCTCGGACGTCAAGAACCTCTCGACCGAGGCGGTCCTTTCGCCCGACGGCAAGTACTTCATCGTCAACGGCGTCAAGAAGTGGATCACCAAGTGCGCCCCGTCCCCTCCTCTCGCTTTGCGGCACTGCACCCTCCTCCGCGCGCCGCCATTCACACACTGACGCCCGCTTTCTCGCGCCTTCGTGCAGCGGCATCTACTCGGACTGGTTCACCGCGGCGGTCCGCACGTCGGGCAAGCCGGGCGAGTCGCGCGGGATCTCGTTCCTCCTCATCCCGAACGGCGAGGGCGTCTCGCGCCGCCGCATGAACATGTCGGGCCAGCACTGCGCCGGGACGACCTACCTCACGTTCGAGGACGTCAAGGTCCCCGTCGAGAACCTCATTGGCGAGAAGGACCAGGGGTTCAAACTCATCATGAACAACGTGCGTCGAGGCCCTTCCGCCTGCGATTGCTGATCCCGCCGGTGCGAGACGGCCGGTGCCGCTCTGGCGGGCTGCCTCCCCGTCGTAGTGGGACGCCCAACTGACGCTCTCCCTCTCGCGCAGTTCCGCCACGAGCGCATCATGTCCGTCTCCTAGCGCACTTTCTCGAATCCCTCGACCGCGCTGACACCACGAATGCAAACCACAGGATCGCCATTGTTGCGCAGCGGCTCGCGCGCGTCGCGCTCGAGGACGCCATCTCGTACTCGCACCGCCGCAAGGTCTTTGGCAAGCGCCTCGTCGACAGCGAGGTTATCCGCAACAAGGTGCGCTCCCCCGCGTCCTCTTTTCCATTCCTTGATCAGGACTGACGCACGGGGGCATGCAGTTCGCGCACATGGCGCGCGTCGTCGAGGCTCAGCAGGCATGGCTCGAGGTGCGCGACCCTTCCCTCCCCTCTCCACCCCGTCCCTCCCCGCTCACGTCCCGCCTCCGTGCAGAGCATCATCTACGCCTCGGACCGCCTCCCTCACGCCGAGGCCAACGCCCGCCTGGGCGGGACGACGGCGCTCCTCAAGGCGCACACGGGCATCACGCTCGAGCTCGTCGCGCGCGAGGCGGTCCAGGTTCTTGGCGGGATTGGGCACACCAAGGGCGGCGTCGGCGAGCGCATTGAGCGCATCAGGAGGGACGTTAGGGGCGTGACGATCCCGGGCGTGCGTTGCGCTCTCTCTCGTGTCCAATCCCAGCCCCGGAGGACGCTTGCTGACGCAGCACGCTGCACGACACGCAGGGCAGCGAGGAGGTCATGCTCGACAACGGGATCAAGCAGGAGCTGCGTCTCGCGCTCGGCCTCGGCGCGAAGCTCTAAGCCGGCGCGCGTCGCGCCCTCCCACTCGGTTTGTACGTTCGTCCTGGCTGTACCGAAGACAAGCTGTGCCGTTCATCACGCTCGCGATGGGAGGGGGAGGCGCGAGCCGCTTCGGTTGCTCGACCTTCCTAACTGCCGCTTCCCGGACTTTCTCCCGCACAGGAGGGGGAGGCGTTGCATGAGAGCGTGCGAGTTGCATCTGCGAGTTGCGTCTGCTGCGAAGTTGCGTATGCGAGTACGTGCGATCTGCGAAGTCTGCTCAAGCTCAAGCGCCCCATCCTCCTCCTCCTCTCCATCAAGCCGCGCCCTTCGCCCTTGTATCTGCAGCCTCAGCGCCTGCTCCAGCGCCTGCAGCGCCCCAGGCGAGACTGCCCCATCCCCCTTGCGCCGACGCAGCGCCGTCCCCATTCCCGTCCGCAGTCCCATTGGCGCTCGCAGCGCCTTTGATCCCAAAGCTCAGCGCGCGCGGCCTCGCCTCCGCCACCTCGATTACCGCTTCGTGCGCGTCGCTCGCCGTGCGCCTCGCGCCCCACGCGCTCTGCGTCGACGCCTCGACCTGCGCGCGCTCCTCTGCCGCCGTCGGGCGCGCGTCAAGCTCTCCAGTTGGGGCGGCGGGCGCAGAGACGGGCGATTCGGCGGAGGGAGGACCCGCCGAGGAGGGCGAGCCGCGCGGGGTTGATCTTGCCCGCTCCCGCTCCCGCGCCAGCAGCAGGCACGGGCGCAGGCGCAGGCACGGGCGGCGCATCCGCCCACCCCGCGCTGCTCGGAGGCGCAAAGGCCTGCACCGGCGGGCGGGGCAGACCCTGCTGCTGCTGCTGCTGAGGAGGAGGAGGCGGGAAGGCGAGCGCAGGCGCGAGAGGCGAGTAGCCATCCTGCACGGACGGGGGGCGCGCGAGTCCGGGCGGGAGGCGCGACACGGGCACCTGCGAGGGGGCAAAGTGCGCGTACTCGCGCTGCGGCGGGGCGAATGGCGACGGCGATGGCGCTGACACTGGCATGGACTGCGACGGGCGCCGGCGCGGGTCTTGCGTTGGTGGGGCTTCCTGCGGGGGCGGCGCAAAGGCGATCGGATGCGCCTGTATGGGCGGAGGAGGAGGAGGAGGAGGCGGCACAGCGCCGCGCGCTCGGTCGTACTCGGCGGAATGTGTGGCGCGGTAGCCTTTACTCATTTCGTCTGCGCGCGATGGGGAGAGATCAGTCTTCGTCGGCGACAGAGCGCGAGAGGCGGGACGCACTCCACAGCCAGTCGTGTTCTACGGACAGGCGAACGGGCATGAAGGTCAGCGCGCGGTAGGAGAAAGGGGAGGGAAGAAAACGCACTCTCGCCCGTTTTGTGCCACCTCTTCTCGCCCTCCTCAACCCAGAGCTTCATCACCGCGCCGGGGTACTGCCCGCCATACAGCCGCTGCCTCGCCGTCGCGCGCTTGAAGCGGTCGTCGAACGCGAGCCACACATGCCGGAAGCGAAGGTCCCGCACGAGCTCGACGTCGCTCAGCGCGAGGCCGACGAGCCCGTCTGTATCGGGGGGGAGGGGGGTGTCAGCGCGCGCGGAGACAGAGGAGGGAGAGGATGGCACGCACCAATCCCATCGAAGAAGTCGCGGCAGTCGCGCGCGGCAATCGCGCACCGTCGCATGCTCACCGATATTGCTCACGTACAAGTTGGACAGCGCGTCGTTCAAGCACGGCGGGAGCGGGACGCGCGGCGCTCCTCCGCTGCCGCTGGTCGTACTTCCCGCAACGGAGGGCGCAGGCGCCATGTGTGGCGCAGCGGGTGCTGGCACGGGCGCAGATGCGAAGGATGCAGCGGAAGGCGGCGCGGGCGGAGGTCCGCCATGTAGCATTGCCGAGGGCGGGGCGTGCCGCGAGGCGTAGAGCGCGAGCTCGCGCTCGTAGAACTTCTGCACGAACGCGGGCGTGAAGTCGGACCACCTCCACGAACCTGCGCGGGCGGCGGGAGAGGTGAGGACAGCGCGCGAGGACGAGGAGGTGGGGACGCACTGCGCGCCTGCTCCGTGCCCTGGCTGGCCAGGATCTGCCTCCCGCGGTAGACGGTCTGGTCGGCGGCGGTGATCAAGTCGAGGGCCATGTCGCGGTCCTCGACCATGACGAACGCGAGCGTGACGCTGTCGTGCTGGCCATTCTCGCCCATCCCGGGCTTGCCGTAGTCGAGGTTCGGCTTCGAGTGGCACTTGATCGCGACGGGGACGACGGGCGCGCGCGTACGGCACTCGCGCACGTACACGTCGATGTCCTCGGCCGACAGCCGGCCGGGGAAATGCCGCAGGAAAACGGTGAAGAGCGACGCCTGGAGCGCGAGCGGCACCGGGTCCGACGGGACGGGCATCTCGGGTGGCGGCGTCTGCAGTCGCGGCCCCTCGGCGGCGAGCGCTCGTCGACGCGCCGCCGGACCGATTCGCGGAGCAAGTGCTCCGACCGCGCGGGGCTGGCCCTGCGCTTGTTGTTCCCCGCGCAGCTTCGTCGCGCGAGTCGCGGCGCGGATAGTCCCGCACCGGCGAGCGCGAGCGCGGGCGCGCATGACGGTCGCGCTCGTCGCGCGCGTCGCGGTCCCTCCTGTCCCTCCGATCCCTATCCCTGTCCCTGTCCCTGTCGCGCTCCCTATCCCGCTCCCTGTCCCGCTCGCGCTCCTTCTCCCGCTCCCTATCCCGCGACCTCTCCCTCTCCCGCCTCCTCTCGTCCCTCTCCCGCTCCCCCTCGCGCGATCGCTCCCCCTCCCCATCGCGGGACGACCTCCTCCTCCCCGCCTCCCCTCCCGCGCGACTCCTGCGCGCCTCGTCCCCTCAAGAGCCGCTCCTCATACTCCGCGCGCTTCCGCTCCGCATCCGCCTTCGCGGCCTTGTACTCCGCGCGCTCCTTCTCGCGCTGCGCCATCCCCGGCGTGCGCTCCTCTCCCTCTCCCGCGCGGGCTGCTTACCCTTGTCCGGGAGGGGGAGGGAGGGCTCGACCTCCGGCTCGGGCTCTGGCTTCACCTGCGCAACAGCAGGCGCAGCAGGCGGGGGCGGGGGCGGCGGCTTCGCGAGCGCGGGGAGCCTCGACGCGCCCGGCGCGGGCTGCGCCGGGGCGGTGGCGGTGGTGAGCCCCGGCAGGCGGAACGGGAGCGGTGAGTCGCCCCCTGTGCCGGTGCCGGTGGCGGCGGCGGTGGAGCGTGCGGGGGAGGCGATGGGCGGCGCCGAAGGGAGGGGAGGCGGCGCGGCGAGCGCGGGGAGGCGCGAGGTCGATGCGGCTGGCGGGGTGGGGGCTGGTGCGGGTGCGACTGGGGCGGGTGCAGCTGCGGGAGGAGGAGGGTGTGAAGCGACTGGTGCCGGTGCGGCCGGCGCTGGCGCAGGCGGTGCGGCAGTCGTCGAGGAGGACGACGGCGGCGGGAAGGGCGGGAGGGAGAGGCCGGCGGTAAAGTCGCGCTCGCGGCGGGTGAAGAAGATCTGCGGGCGCAAGGGAGGTCGACAGATGTTCTCTGACGGGGGGTAAGGCGGAAGGGCGCACATCCTCCGCCGCCATGACCAGGTCCTTGTCGCCGCCGGGTGAAACTGGACAGCCTGCGTGCGCGGTTTGGGACAGTCAGGACGCGCATCGCCTCGACGCTGCTCGAGAAGGAGAGGACGCACTGCGAGCTGTGCACTCGTGAGGGCGTCGAGGGCGGACTCGCCGGCGGTGAGGTCGAATCCGAGGTCGATGAGCTCGAAGCGCGGGAACTGGTCGCGGAGGCGGTGCTCGTCTGCGGCGTGGATGCCCATGGGCTCCTTTGCGGTGATGTGGGCGCGGGCCTTTTCCCTCCTGCGGCGCCAGGTGCGCTTGAGGAGCGTCTCCATCGAGTCCTCCCAGTTTGTGCTCCAGGGCGCGAGTGCGAGCTGGAACGCGGGCAGGGCGGGCAGGGTCGCGGCGGAGAGGGCAAAGTCGAGGTCGGCGAGGTGCAGCAGCGGGAACGGGTCCAGTGGCGGGTCTGCCATCCTGAGCAGCGCACAGCAGTCCCCGTAGAGACTCGCAGAACAGAGCCGAGAGGTCGACGGAGGAGAACGAGCGCTCGCTGCTCTCTTGCTCTGCTCCGAGTCCTTACAATCTCGCGCATTACCGCGTCGTACAGCTTGGCGAGCACTGCTCTGCACTCCAAGACTCGCTCAACACACCTCTCACGCGCACCCTGCCCGCCCCGCGCAGTGTCGCCCGGTTGCCCCACTTCGACCCGCCCCTCGTCTCGCTGCACCCCTCCGCGCCCCCTCACCACGGGGCCAGGCAGGGATGGGCGCAATCACACACGCAGCAGCGTCAATCGACATGCGGACCACCGGCGCAGCCATCCTCCTCGCAGTCGTCCTCGTCGCCTACACCGTCCAGACGGAGCTCGCGTCCCACGTCCAGCACCAGCTCGCATACAAGAAGCCCTTCTTCCTCTTCTACCTCACCCACAGGTCCGTCGCAACTCCTCCCTCTTCCCCGAGACACTGCTCATCTCGCTCTCCGTGCCCGCAGCGGCTACATCTTCCTCCTCCCCGTTCATGTCCTCGTCCTCCGCCTCACCGGAACCCCCATCCGCTCCACCTTTGCCGACCTGCGCGACCTCCTCGCCTACCACTTCCGCACCCCGTCCCCGCTCGACGAGGACGGCATCCCCACCTCGCCCAAGATCCAGCCGCGCGGTGACCACTCGCTCTACCGCACCCGCTCGGCCTTCACCTCCCTCCTCCCCGCCTCGCTGGCCGAGGTAGCCGAGCAGGACTGGGTCCGCAACCTCGCCACGCGGGCCCTCACCCTCACCGTCTTCATCTCGGCGCCCGCACTCTCGTGGTATGCGGCCGTCCCCCTCACCAGCATGACCGGTGCGTCTTTCTCTTCCCCCTCCGAGGTCGTAGCACTGACTATCGCACGCACCGCAGACATTACGGCCATCTACAACGTGTTCGCCTTCGTCCGTCCTGCTCCTCCTCGCGGGACCTTCTCAATCCGCTCTCGACTGACGCACACTCCCTGCCGCGCAGTGGGCGTACCTCCTCTCGCTCTACTACCTCCCCTCTCCCTCTTCGGCGCGCGAGTCCCGCGCGCACCGCATCCTCAACCTCCTCAGCGTCCTCCTAGCCATCTGCGGCGTTTTCGTCATCGCGTACGGCGATGCCGCGGGCAGCTCGTCCGGCGACGACGACGACGACGACGCCGCGGCGAACCGCCTCGTCGGGAACGGGCTCGCGCTGTTCGGCAGCATCGCGTACGCCGGGTACGAGGTCTGGTACAAGGTCCACGTGCGTCGCCCGCTCCCCCTCCCTCCTGCTCTGGCTCACCGAACTGCCGCGCCTGCAGATCGCCCTCCCCGACCCGCCATCGGACGACCAGCCCCTCACCCCGATCCTCCCCACGCACGCGCGGCGGCACTCGCGACACCCCACCCACACGCCCCTGCGCAGCTCGTCCCCGCCTCCTCCGGGGCAGAGCGGCTCGCCCGACGCCCTCGGCGCGGCGATCGACGAGCTCGACTCCCCGGAGGACGCGCAGGACGATGCGGCGGCCGGGAACAGCGAGACGAGCAGCCTACTCCCCTCCCCCTCGGAGACGCCCTCGCGGTCGTCGACCCCCTCCGGCATCATGCCCCTCCCCTCCGCCTCCGCCGCGCGCGCGCGCCCCGCCCCGCCGCGGATCCACTCGCACGCGCTCCTCTCCGGGCCGCCGCGCGCCAGCCCCGCGCTCTTCCTCCTGTACTCGAACGCACTGACGTCGCTCATCGGCGCGTGCACGCTCGCCCTCTTCTGGGTCCCGATCCCGCTGCTGCAGCTTGTCGGGTGGGAGGAGTTCGCGTGGCCGCCGGCCGAGGCGAGGCTGCCGCTCGTGGGGATCATTGCCTCGGGCGTGGGTGCGTCCTCGTCCTTCTCTCTCTCGGAGGCGCCCCTCCAGCACAGCGAACTGACGTCCCGGGCAGTCTTCAACGGCGGCTTCATGCTCCTCATCTCGCTCCTCGGCCCCGTCATCGCCAGCGTCGCCAACCTCCTCACCCTCCTCCTCGTCGCGGGCGCAGACGCCCTCTTTGTCCCCTCGGCGCCGCCCATCACACGGAGCACGCTCCTCGGGGCGGGATGATCGTCGGCGCGTTTGCGGGGCTCATTTGCGGCGAGGTGAGGGCGCATCAGGGGAGGGGGAGGGGGAAGGGGGAGGAGGAGCGGTAGTGCGCAAGGTGGCAGTAACGTTATCTTCGACACGTCCTGCGCGCGCTGCCACGCGAGAGACCTCTCGAGTTCCTTGCAGCTGTCCACTTGCCCGCGCGGCGGAGCTCATGAGAAGGCGAACAACCCCGCCATCACCTCGATCCGCTGGTCGAGGTTTCCTGAGGCGGGACGGCCGGCTGGCCTTGCACGGGCGCTTTTGCCACCGCACAAGACCTCTCAGGGAGCGCACCGGACGCTGCAAAGCGAGAATGTGCCATCTCAAGCGCGCGTACCACCCCCTCACCCCGACCACCGCGCCCGCTCCGCCTACGCTCCAGCCCGCGCGCGCGCGCGGCTCTCCTCCCCCCACCTCCTGTACAGTGCGTCCAGCGCGGGATGCAGCGGGTCGCCCGCGTCCATCCACCCAGGGGCGGCGCGGTCGTCCCTCTCGTGCGGGTTGCCGCGCTCGTCGCAGAGGAGGACGCGCGCGCCGCCGCGGACCATCTCGGCGCAGAGGACGCCCGGCCCTCCGCCGCCGCCTTCGACCTTCCACGAGCGCTGGTAGTCGTCGAGGCCGTCTCGAGGTCGCACCACCACCGGAAGGGCGGCGACTCGCCCTTCCAGACGAGGCGGATCCCGAGCTGCTGCGGGATCTGGACGTAGATCTGTAGGCCGTGCGCGTCTTGCAGGGCCTCGCTCATGCCCGAGTCGAGGAGGACCACCTCGAGCGTGCGGGCGTGCCGGATCAGGGCGGGCACGAGGTGCGCGATGTCGCCTGTCGACGCGCCGAACAAAAACGAGAGGGCGCCGCCCGAACTGATGTCGAGGATCTCGAGGGGGGAGGAGGAGAACGCCGGGAGCAGGTCGAGCGAGTTTGCCCTGTGCAGGCAGAGGTGGCGAAGTTTGGGGAGGTCGATCTCGTCCGAGACTTCGCCCTTCTTGTGGCCAGCGAGGTAGAGGTACTCGAGCGTGTCGGTGAAGCGGTTCAGGAAGGAGGGCTGGAGCGTGCAGTCGATGTCACACCGCTCGTCGAGCTCGAGATGGAGGGACCGGAGGGGTGCATCGAGCGCGGAGAAGAGGTGGAGGGTCCAGCCTCCGCAAAAGCGCGTATCGAGGTAGAGATGGGTGAGCTGGCGGTACTGCTGAAGCGTGTGAAGGAGATTGAGGGGAGGCGCAGAGCGGGCGAACCCGCCAATAGAGCCCAACGTCAGGCGGGTGAGACGCTTGTTATCGAGCGCGCCGAGGAGGATCTGGAGTCGGTCCCAACCCAATCCTTGGTGGTGCAGGGATGGAATGTTTGTCTTGACCGCGACGGAGGTGAGCCTTGAGTAGATCGACCGCGGGAGCTGAGTGAGCATCGCGACTCCGTCCTCACCCGCGCCGACGAACAGCTCGAAGCCGAGGTCGTGCACGTGCGGGAATTGCGAGATGACCTGCACGTAGAGCGGCTGGAGCCTGGCGTGGTAGTCGCCGGCCAGGTACTCGGACTCGGCCGGACTCGTGAGGACCGTTGTGACGAAGGAGCGAGTGCGGGCGGACAGGACGAATCCGACGCGCTGGAGGTCGCTGTCCGGCTTGAAGTACAGGTTGACCGTCTGTGGAGGTGTACATCGTCAGCGCCTGGTGCACAAGAAGCGTAAGGCGGCGGGCGCACCGTCCAGAACTTGGGCGCGGCGAGGTCGTAGCACGCGCGATTGACCTGCATGACGGCCTGGAGCGTCGTCGTGTCCTCCCAGCGGCCGTCGTCGGTCGCAATCTCAATGATCTGCGCCTTGAGCTCGACGGGGAGGCTGCTGAGCCCGCTTGCGTGGGTCGCGAGGGGAGGGGTCGGGGCGAAGAAGCGCTCGAGGGCGTGCTCGCGGCTCTGGCGGTGCGACTTACGCGCATATACCTGTGCACGAGGTGTCTCTGAGTCAGTCTTGCTGCTTCCACACGCTCGTAGAGGGCTGCGCGCACCTGGAAGACGCGCGAGGACGACGAGCTGATGAGGCGAGGAGGCGCCATTGCAAAGGCTCGCAGGGCGGTCGCAGCGCTTCAGAGCCGTTGATAAGCAGTCCCTTTGTAGTCTTGAGCAGCAGGCAGTCTGGCTCAGTGGGAGGAGCGGTGTGGAGAGAGGGCGAGCTTGGTCGACCCTCCTCTGCTCCGCCCCACTCTCGCCTCTCCCACTTGAAGGCGTGCTGCTCCGCTGAACACGCTCCGAACCCCTTGCTCGAGCAGCCCCGACCCGCGCGCGGTGCCCCAAGGACGCCGTCACCTCCCTCGCCTCGCCAACACCGCCCCCTCCCTCCTCCCCCTCGCGACTCGCACCATGCCCGCCGGGATCCTCAAGAACCGCTCCTCCGGCCCCTCTCGTCCCCAGCGCGCCGCTCCGCCGCCCGCCGCGCCTTGGTCGGGCGAGGAGGACTTCGACGGCTCCGACTCGGAGGAGGATGAATGGGCGGCGGAGCGCAACCAGCCCGGGCCGAGCCGCGCGCGGGCGTTCGAGCAGGACGACGAAGACGAGGAGATGGACGGGGCGGAGCACGACGATGACGAGGATGAGGAGGACGGCGTCGCGGCCTACGAGAGCGATCAGGGCGAGGTCGTCGAGGAGGACAGCGATCCCGAGGTGCGCACGCTTCCGTCTCACATGAGAACGGTATGCTGACCGTACTCGTGTTCGCAGGAGGCGCTCGGCAAGCGTATGCCGCTTTCAATCCTTGCAACCCCCTGTCCCGCTGACCCCGCCCCCGCCCGCAGAGCTCGCCTCCATCCCGTTCACCTCGCTGCTCAAGGCGCAGAAGCAGCTCAAGAAGCAGCAGGGCAAGAACGCCGGCAAGGGCAAGAGCCGTGATGATGGTCAGGAGGAGGAGGGGGAGGAGGGCGCTGCGGGCCCGCGCGGGAAGGGCAAGAAGGCCGGGCGGGGCAGGGGTCGTGCGGAGGTCGAGGGAAGGTCCAACAAGCATGCGTGCGTACTCCTTCCACTCCGTATACTCGATGTACGCAACCTGACCATCCCCCACACACAGCCCAACCGAGATGTCGGCGAAGCGGCCGGTCTCGCGCGTGCGGCAAGTCGTCGAGACGCACACGCTGCACGCGCGCGACCCGCGGTTCGACGCCCTGTCGGGGAGCGTGAACCCGCAGCTGTTCAAGCAGTCGTACGGGTTCCTCGCGGACAAGCAGCACGCCGAGCTCGAGACGATGCGCAAGACGGCGGCGCAGGCGCGGAAGAACCGCGCGCTGCCCGAGGAGGAGAAGGAGCGGATTGAGGAGGCGCTGAGGCGCATGGAGAACAGGGAGGTGACGCGCAGGATGAAGGAGCGCGAGCAGGACGCGATGAAGTCGTGGAAGAAGGAGGAGCAGGACAAGCGCGCCCAGGGCAAGAAGGCGTTCTACCTCAAGGAGTGTGCGTCCGCTCTTATCCCTCCTCTCTCGCAGCGCAGCGCTGACAGCGCCCCGCGCCCGCAGCCGAGCGCAAGAAGCTCTTCCTCAAGGCCAAGTTCGACGAGCTCGCGCAGGACAAGCGCAAGCTGCACAAGGCGATCGACAAGAAGCGCAAGAAGACGGCGCAGAAGGAGAAGAAGGCGATGCCCAATATGCGCCCGAGTACCGGTCGCTGAGCTCGCTTTGCAACGCGCTTACCCGTCTCGGCTTCCACGGGCGAGTTACAGAGACGAAGCGGGTTGCACTTCCTGACCCTCCTCCACAAGCGCAAGCACAAGCGAAAGCGAAAGCGCTCCTCCCTTCTACTCCTTGCCCAGGTTCAGCTCGATGACCGGGATGGGGATGACGGTCGGCGGGCGGGTGCGGGCGGCCTTGACGACGTGGCGGTAGATGTGGCAGAGCTGCGGACATCACTCCCGCGTGCAATCAGTCCGGCCGCTGCCGAGAGAGGCGCAAGACTGAAAGCGAACGAAGTCGACGTACCACCGCGCGCCAATCCTTCTCCTTCTTCCCGTTCCCCCCGCCGGGGAGGTTCCACCACCTGACCCACGCGCCCTCCGTCTCGAGCACCTCGTCGAGGTCCTCCGCGGTGGCCGTCTCGTTGTCGAGCCTCGCCGCATCGCAGATCGCGACGACCGCATTGCTCACCTCGAGCGGGAGCGCGACGCGGTACCCCTCGCTCTCCTCGCCGCGGCGCGCGCGCGCGATCTCCCGCGCGGAGGGGACGAGGTCGTCGTGCGCGGTCTGTTGGTGGAGGAGGACCTCGGCAAGCGAGCCGAAGAACGTCGGCTGCGCGGGCTCGTACTCCGGCGCGCCCTTCTTGCCCCGCGCGGGGTGGTAGCAGCCGTCCACGGCGCACATAACACCCGCGCTGACGAGCTCGAAGAAGTCGTCGCCGTAGACGTCGGACGCGAGCGCGTCGGCGTCCGAGTCGAGCTCCTCGTCGTCGGGGATGTCGAGCGTGTTGGCGAGCGCGAGGTGGAGCGTGTGCAGCCGGATGCCCGTGCGCCACTCGTTGAGGTCCTCGTCGATCCCGTCCTGGGCGGCCGCGATCGCCGCAGCGTCGACAACTGCGCCGGCCGGCTCCCAAAGCGGGAGCACCGACGGGAAGAGGAGGAAGTCGGCGAAGAGGGGCGTCCAGACACGCGCAGCGGCCGTCTGCTGCCGCGTGCGGAGCGCATAGTACGCCGGGCGGAGCGCCTCGCGGCGTGTCTCGCGCTCCTGCTCCGCCACGGCGGCATTGCGCTTCTTGCGCGCCGCGCGGAGGACGTCGAGCACCTTAGGCTGGATGGCGACCCACTCGGCATCCGTGATCTCCTCGGGGCCGGTGTTGATGAGCTTGTGATCGAGCCAGGCCCCTTCGAAGCTGCGGGCGCGGGCGGTGGTAAGCGAGAAGCGTTTGGGAAGGTCAACCGGGGCGCACTCGTCCTCCGTCCACTTCTCCTCCGTGTCGAGCGCGAGCACGCGTGCCTCGATCCTGTGTGCGGTCAGGCGTCAATGCGGGAGCGAGAGGAGCGGGGGTTGCCACGCACGCCTTGCGCCGCGCAGACGACTGCTCGTTGCCGTTCTTCCTCCCGCCACTCGTTGCGTCCTCCGCAGCGTACAGCTTGACGAGCGCGTCCAACAGCGCATCTCCCTCCTGTGGCTCCCATACCTCGACGTCAGCTATTTCGCTCCATGCGAGGAGGCGCAGACGAAAGACTCGGTCGCACGCACCCGCTCAACCGCCTCGCACTTCTCCCTCCTCCCCCTCACATACTCTCGCACCCTTCTCCCCCACTCGCCCTCCTTCCTCCGCGGCGCAAGGTCGTACCTCCCGCGCCCGCCGCCGTCGCCATCCTCGCTGCCGCTCCCTCCCCCCGACGGGCGACTGCGCGTCCCGCCCAAGGACGCGGCGAACTGCTCGGCGTAGAAGCGCTCGTCGTCCTGCTCGTCGCGCTCCTGGAGCGCCCAGAGCGCGTCGTCGTGCGCGTTGAGCGAGGGGAGGAAGCCGTACGCTGCGCGGGCGAGCGAGCGGGTCAGCGGGAGGCGGCAGGAAGGAAGGGGAGGACGCACCGGTCTTGCTGCGGTGGTGCGGGTTCGAGGGTGCTTCTGCAAGGCGAGTGTCAGTGAGGAAGTGAGGAACAGTGGAGAAGGATGGGGACGCACGGAGCGAGCGGATCACGCAGTCCTTAACGGCGGGGTGCAGCTCCGGGTGAGTCTCCTTGAGGCGGTCCAGGCGGACGATGCTGCGCGCGGGCACTCTATCAGCGAGAGCCGGAGAGCTGAGAACGGGACGAGAGGCAGACTTGGCGGCGCGGCACTTCTTGCAGAGGCGGACGCGGACGAACGCGTCGGGCCAACGCGCCGAGTGCGCGCCGCACATCTGCACGACGAGCTCCTCGCGCATCAGTCCTGTCACCTTCGTGGCTACGACAGGGGAGGGAGAGGACGCACCGCGCACGTCCTCGCATGCACCAGCTCCGCGACCGCCCCATCCTCCCACACCCACTCGCCCGCGCTCAGCTCGGGCAGGCCGTCGGCCGCGCGCGCGTTCACCCAGATCGGGTCGACAGCATCGTCGAGGAGGAACTTGCGCAGCCAGCTGGAGAGGTGCGCGAAGGCCTGGAGAGCGGAGAGCGGGAGGTACGAGATGATCTGCGGGCCGTGCAGGGGGTGGCGAGGTCAGCGTCGCTGCCGCGCGGGCTGACCACGCACCGAAGACCACGCACGTTAACGAGCACCTCCTCGGGCAGGCTGCGGAGCATGTCCCGCTTCCTCTGGCCGCCGCCAGGGCCGCCGCTCGACCGCCCGCGCCCGTTCTTGACGCGCTTCTTGCGCCCGATTCCGCGAATCGCACGGTCGAGCCCGTCCGCCTGGGCGAGGAGCCACTCGTCAAAGTCCTCGTCCGCAGACGACGCGAGCTGGTCCTCCTCCTCCTCCTCCTCGGAGGCACCCTCGTCGTCGCGGCTCGCGCGCCCGCCGCCGTGCGGCTGCAGCACGCGTTTCTCTGTGTATCGAACGAGTGTCAGCCGTACGTACTTCACCCGAGCTGAGAAAGCGCCGTACCGCCTCCGCTCCCCATGCTCCTCGTCCCACCGGCGCGCTTCCTCCCCTGGCGTTGGAAGTCGCGCTCAAGCTCGTAGAACACCGCCGGGGGCGTGTACACGCTCGCGCGCTGCGCTGCGTGGCGCACGGGAGGCATCTCGGGGGGAGCGAGTGAGGGGGAGGAGGGAGGGGAGAGAGAGGAGTTGACTTTGGGGTTGACTTCCCTCCGCGGACGCGCCGAGGAGAGATAGGAAGGTGTACTATAGCAACACGCACAGCAGGACTACATACACACGCGCGCGGCGAGCATCTCAAGGCGGCGCCGCGCCGCACAACACCCCGACAAACACGGCGACCGCCTTGGTGCACTCGGCCCAGTCGCGCTCGCTCGGCTCCTCCTTGGCGTACTGCGCACGGATGAGGACTCCCTCGTACAGCTCTGCGAGGGGGCGGAGCGCCGTGGGGACGGGAGAGGACGAGGCGGAGAGGGCGAGGAGGGGCGCGAGGGGCGAGAGGGGGGCGGAGCGCGGGGAGGTCGAGGGGAGGTGGGCGAGGTGGGTGGGGAAGAGGGGGACGAGGGCGGCGCCTATGTGTGAGCGGGGTCAGTGGCGCGAAGAGAGGGCGGGTTCGGAAGGCTGGCTGGAGCGGGAACGCACGTAGGGTGGGAATGGTCGCCAGGATCGCCGAGCGGAAGTTGACGCCCTCGCAGCTGGTCCCTGTGTATACAAGCCCAACCGAATAATCAGCAGCGTGCATCACGGGGGCAGCGTAGGGCCGGAGAGCGAGGACCTCGAGACGCACCTGGTCGCCCCCACCCCGCCTGCTCCCGCCCATACGGCTGCGACACCTTGGTGATGATGCACGCGCGCTCGTACTCGTTCTGAATGAGCTCGTGTGCTTTCTGCGGCGGCGCTCGAATTACATCAGCCTGATTGCGCGAGGAGCGAGGCGGAAGGGGGCGAGCGGGCGCACCTTTGGCACGTCGGTCGACTTGGTCGGGAGGTACCCCTTGGGGATGGCGACGATGGCGCGCTTGTTTCCCACTGTGCGCGAGATGACCAGGAGAAGGCCAAAGACGATCTGCAGGAGGAGGACGAAGGGTCAGTACGTTCAGCTGGAAGAAGTGGCACGTCACCCGGGTCGAGGAGCTCGTCCGCTCGCGAGAGCTGCCGCGACTGACCACTGCGACGTAGGTGCCGAAGGTGATTGCGAGGTCCGAGACCTTGCTCGCGCGGTTCGAGTGGATGAACGAGTGTCCGATGTCGACGAGGCCGACGAGGAGGGCGACGAGGGTGAGGAGGAGGAAGATGTAGGTCCCGCACGACCCGAGGACGCTCGCCCAGCGGACTCTGCGGCGGTGCGGGTACGGGTGCGGTGCCGCGCCGGTCGAGGTGCGCGCGGCTTGAAGGGAGAAGGTGCGCGGGAGGGCGGCGCGGCCCGCGAGGCTGGAGCGCATCCCGGCAGTGTCTCTGTGCAAGTCTCGGCTGGATCAGGCGAGAAGTGGTGGAAGCGGCAGAAGGGGCGGAGACGAACCGAGGAGGGGGTCGTCGCTCTCGACCCCGCTCCACCCCGCTCCTCTTGCTCTGAGGACCAGCTGAGACGCTGTACTACTCGATATGAGGCCCACGCTCCTCCTCCAGGCCACCGCCGCACCCGCCCGTGCCTCGCGCCTCGCCAACAAGCCTCATCTCCCGCTCGACTATGTCCGCCCCTCTCTCGCCCGCTCGCCCTCTAGCGTGCAAGCTGATACGCGCAGCACACCCAGTTCATCAACCGCGCCAACTCGCTCTCCCTCTACCGCCAGTTCATCCGCGCCACCCGCTCCCTCGGCGACGTTCACGCACGCTGGGAGACTGTCCAGTGGGCCCGCGGCGACTTTGAGCGCTACCGCGACGTCGTAGACTCGGTGCGTACCTCTCCTTCACGCTCAAGAGGCGCCTACCGCTGACGGGCCCGCACGCGCGCAGGAGAAGGCCAAGACGCTCCTCGCCCTCGGGCACCGCCAGCTCAAGCAGCTGCATGCGACGGGGAGCCTCATTGGCGGCGACAGCGCAAAGTGGCGCGGAAGGAGGGCGGCGGAATGAGCGACGCGGGCGGTAGGAGATGGATGAGACGCTGGCTGGTGCAGCTCGAACATGCACAAGTTGGAGCGGACGCGGTTCAGGTACGCTACTTTCTTCCTCTTCCCCATACTCGTACTAATGGACTCACGATGCAGGCGAAGCCTAGTACTTCGCCATTACGCTGCCGTCATGAACGGCGGGACGTCCTCGTTTTTCTTCCGAATGCGCTCGACGGCGCATGCGGCTCTCGAGCTCTGAGTCGCGCACAGGCCCGCGCCGCCGAAATTCCAGGGACGAGCGGTGTGCGCGTTGGGTAGAAGGGCGGGGCGGAGTGGTCTGTAGACGCGGAGCGGGAGGCGTTTCGCCGTGAGCGGAATGGGGGATGTACTTCCGCTGAATTGCCCGCCATGCCTCTCTAACCCGCTTGCAGAGGTCCTGCGAGGAAGCCTTTTACGCACGGAGAGCCTTTGCAAGCTTCGCGATCTCTCCATCTCGGCCGTCCTCCTGCGAGGCGGTGCTCGCCTTACTGCCATCCACACCCACCTCACGGTCCGAGACGCCAGAAGCAGAGCGAGCTCTTATAGCTCTCTGCGCACTTCAGCGCAATGCTCTGCGGCCCCGCAAGGTCGCTGCTTCTCTCGCGATTCTCATCAACCGCCGCGACCTTCGCCGCCTCCTCCTCGCCGGCGCCCGCACGAGTGGGGCTGCGAGCCTACCAGACGAGTGCACTACGCTGTTCCAAGCAGGATGACAGGCCGCGTCCCGTCCTCGACCTCTTCCTCGGCCCTTCTCCCTCCGCCTCGAACCCGCAACTCCTCAACCCGCCCCGTCACCGTCCACCAGCGATCCCGACGCGCCGCCCTTCCCATCCGGGCCACGCGCCTGCGCAGGTCGCCCCAGCACCAGCACCCATAACGCCCAAACGGCGCGGTCTCCTCTCCTCGCTCTCGCGCCTGCGCTCCTTCGGCGCTGCGTCCCCTTCACCCGCCGGGCCGGGCACGAGCGGGTACGTCGACCTCGAGGAGGAGCGGCGCGCGCGCGAGCGCAACCTCGAGACGGCCAAGGCGCTTGAGCGGACGCTGCGGTCCTCGCGCGGGGCAAGCACCTCGGGCAGCGGGGTCGGCGGGCAGGGCATGGACGTCAGGTGCACGACGCTCGATGCCAAGGGCGCCGTGTCGAGCATGGCGGCGCACGTGCCGAAGGAGGTCCTCTGCCGCAAGTTCAACATCCAGCCGCGCGACCTCCGCAAGCTCGACGGCGCAGTCAATGTCGTCGTGCCGACCATCTTGAGCCGCAAGGAGTGCCTCATTGTCACCATCTTGCACCTCCGGATGGTCGTCACCGCCAAGGAGGTCACCATCTTTGACTCGGTCGGGTCCGAGGACAGGTGCGCACGCGCTCGTTCTCCCGCCCTCCGCCTTGCTGACCTGCTGAGACACGCAGCTGGCTCAAGGGCGTGTTCATCTGGTCGCTCGAGCACGCACTAAAGGCGACGGGCAAAGCGAGCCACGGCCTGCCATACGAGTTCCGCGCACTCGAAGCCGGTGCGTCGCCTCCCCTCTCTCTCCTCTCGCCATCACTCACACGAACGCCGCCCGCAGCGTTGATCAACATCGTCACGGCGCTCGAGACGGACCTGAACAACATGCGGTCGCACGTCGTTGAGCTCCTCGCACACATGGAGGAGAACATCGACCGCGACAACCTCCGGCTGCTGCTGCACTACTCGCGCAAGCTGAGCATCTTCCAGAAGCGCGCGACGCTCGTGCAGGAGTGTCTCGACGAGCTGCTTGCCAACGGTGCGTGCCAGCGACGGCGATCTGCACTCACTCGCGTTCGAGACTGAACTCCTCCTGCTTGCCCATTCAGACGACGACCTCTCAGGGCTGTACCTCACGGCGAAAGCAGCGGGGAAGCCCCGCGCGCCAAACGACCACGAGGAGGTCGAGCTCCTCCTCGAGTCGTTCTCCAAACAGTGCGAGGAGGTCGTCAGCGAAGTCGAGACGCTCGCTGTGCGTCCCTTCCCTCCGCTTCCTATTCCAATGTTGACGCCAAAGGGCCGGTCCGCAGGCCAACGTCCGCCACACGGAGGACATCGTCGAGCTCATCCTCGATGCGAACCGCAACTCGCTCCTCGGGCTCGACCTCCGCGTCAGCATCATGACCCTCGGCCTCACCGCGGGCGCGATGATCGCCGCACTCTTCGGGATGGTGCGTTCATGCGTATCCTTCTCTAACGCTAGAGCCGCACTGACAACTATCTCCCTCGCAGAACGTACGCCGCCTTCCCACCCCCGCTCTCGCTTCCAACACCCCGCTAACCTCCCCCCCCCCCTTTCACGCGCAGCTAACTTCTCACCTCGAGTCCCACCCGTTCGCCTTCCCGCTCATCACGCTCTTCGCGTTCGCCTCGGCCGGGTTCGTCACCTCGTTCGGGCTGCGGCGCCTCGCGCAGCTGCGGCGTGTCGGGCTCGGGTGGAGGGACGAGGTGCGGCAGGTGGGGGAGAAGTGGGCGAGAGGGGGGAGGGGGAGGATGAGGGGGTCGAGGAGGAGGGACTGAGGCGCTAGCTGGGGGTTAGACTCGCGCGAGGGAGTAGACGGATTTCTCGGGCTGTCGCTGTCGATCTTGTTGTTGCTATCCACCACCCCGCTCGACACTTCTCTCCCTGTGCCGAGCAGAAACGAGAATAAGTGTCTGGTTGCACTGCGTGAACAAGAACGCTACTAAGGACGGGTATCGGCCAGCGAAGACCTGCACAGGAAGCAGTCGTGGAGGGGGTTATACAAGGCGGGGAGGGCTGCGCAGGCACGCGGAGGGTTTTACAGAGAGGAGGGGAAGGGGACGACGGGCTAGTCGTCGGCGTTGACGACGCGGAGCTCGCGTTTCGGCGCGAGGCCGGTACTGATGAAGGTGTCCATCCCGCGCGTCTGCTCCTCGACGTCGTCGCTGTAGGCGGAGAGACACGTCAGCTGGGCGCGAGCAAGGGGGCGGAAGGGGGAACGCACCTCGCTGGACCAACGTGACCGACCGAGCCGCTCCCGCGGCGGTCCCATGGCGGGTACGAGCTGAACGACTCGCGGTGGCTGGGGAGTGATCGTGTTGGTCAGTCCTGCCCTGCATTCTGGTATGAGGCGGGTGGGGACGCACCCGTTCTTCTCCCCGCCAAAGCCAAACCTGTTGCGCGAGCTGCCCGAGTCGCTCCTCCGGGGCGACGCACCCGCAGCAAGCCCTGCCTTCTCCCCCGCGACCGCTTCGCGTTGCTTGCGCTTCCGGCGCGCGAGGAGGAACCACAGTAGCGCGAGGAGCGCGAGGCCGACGACGCCGCCGACGACGCCGCCGACGATCGCGCCGATGTTGCTCTTGCTGCCGCCGCTCCCGCCTCCGTTGCCAGGGTCGGCGGCCCCACCCGGGCCGGTCGACGTCGCGTCCGTCGAGCCGGACGTGTCCGGGTCCTTGGAGCCGTCGCCGCCTGTTGCGGAGCCGCTGCCCGAGGTCGAATAACCCGTGCCAATCCCGCCGGTGACGTTGGCGACGAGGGCGGGCGTCGAGAAGATCGACTTGGCCTTGAACTGGTCGGCCCAGGCCATTGAGGAAGTGTTGAGGACCTGCGAGCGCAGCTAGGGTGAGATCGCGCGCAGAGAAGGCGAGGAGAAGCACACGAAGACGCCGGGCTGGTCGCAGCGGACATCGCTCGTCGTGACGCCGCCCATGATCACGAGCTGGTCACCGTGAAGCACGCATTGGTGACCAGCGCGGCCAGTCGGCGCGCCCTCGAGCTCGCCAACATCGGTCCAGGTGAACTCGTTGTCCTTGATGGTGAGGATCCAGACGTGCGAGTCGCGGTCCGTCTGGTTGATCTTCTGGCCGCCGTAGACTGTGTAGGGGACTGGGGTCAGTGCGGGCCGGGGGAGAGGAAGGAAGGACCACGATGAACTGATGATGCTGCAGGAGGGGACGTCGAGTCAGCGAGGACGCTCCAGGGGCCGCAAAGGGTAGAGGACGTACTTGTGCGTTTGCACGCCGTGCACCTTGGCCGAACCGCGGACGGCGCAGTGGTTGACGCGCGAGCCGGGGCGCGAACCGAGCGTGCTCTGCTTCGACCAGCCGCCGGCGCCAAGGTCGTAGACGTCGAGCACCGAGCCGTCGTCGACATACTGCGTCTGCGTCGCGCCGCCAATCGAGACAAGGAGGCCCTTGCCGTCTGTGCCGAGGTTCGGGACGTAGGTGAGCGTGCCGTCCGCGCGCGAGAGCGGGTTGCTCTCCGGCGTGGACGAGTTCGACGCCATCGCGTTGCTCGAGTACGACGTGATGTTGCGCATCGTCTCGGAGCCGAGGTCGAACTCGATCATCGAGTTGAGGAAAATCCGCTCGACCTGGTTGCTCCAGCCCTCCGTCGTATGGTCATCCTGGTGCCCGTAGCTGTCTGCGTACGGGGACACGGCGTCGTCAGAAAGTGTTTGTAGCGCAAGAGAAGCACACAGCGCGAGCCGCGACGCCATCGGCATGTGAGAGGAAAACGAAGCGAGAAAGGCGGACGCACAGTATGCCATGTGGTCACCGTTCGCGCCCAAGCCGGGTACGATGGCATGCTGGCCCTCGGCGGCGTTGCCGATGCGATCGCCCTTGGTCTCGACGACGGACCACTCGCCCTTCTCGACGTCGTACGCGAAGGTGCGCGCCTGTGGCGGCGGGACGTCGGGGTTGTCCTGGAACTGCCCGCCCCACTGGTAGAGGGTGTTGCCGTCCGCGGAAGCCCAGAGCGCGCCGACTGCATGCAAGGTCGGGTGAGTGGGGCGCGAGAAGGGAGAACGAGTAGAATGACTAACGGGAGACGGCGGGTGGGAACGAGTAGTTGCCATTGTCGGGCTCGACGAGCGTCAGCGGCGGCGTGCCCGTCGCCCAGTCTTCGTGCGTGATGGCAAGGTGAGCAAAGTGAACGGCGGAAAGCCGGGGAGGCAAGTCCCTCGGGGAGAAGTGCGCAAGCAGACGTACCGCGGTCGAGCGGGAGGGCGACGAGCGCATTCGTCCACCAGTTGCTGCTCTGCGACGAGTCGAGCTTCGCCTGTCCGCCGTAGTAGTAAAGCGTCGAGGCCGTCGACGTTCCGTTGCTCGAGGCGCCGGGTGCGTTGGCGAGTGCCACGGCGCCGCTCCAGCGCTGGCACGGCGTTGGCTGCGGCTGGGACTGGGCGCTCGCTATCGGGGCGGTGGCGATGGCGGCGAGCGCTGCAAGGGAGAGCAAGCGGGGCGAGGTGGTCGTGCGACTGGCGCTCTTCGAGGCGGAGGTGGGGGAAGACGGAGGCGCGCGCGGTTCGCGCTGCCAATGTGCTGGCAGCTGTGCGAGCATCGTAGACGGCTCTGCGTGTAGCCTAGCAGGCGCGTGGTGCGGTTAAGGCGGTGGGAGAAGGCTGGAAGTCGCCGTGCTCCTGTTCGACAGGAGATGACGACGAGGGTCGGCCGACGAGTCCGTGCGCGTTTGTCCCCCAGGAGGGTTCGAGCGTGGCCTAAGAGTGCTGTACGAGCGTGCAGAAGCTCTGCGACGCGCGTGGAGAAGAGCGAAGGAGCGTCGAGTGCAAGGTTTCCTCCTCCTCGGTCGGGCTGGTGGGGCGGGGCGCTGACATCCACCCGCGCCGCCCATGCAGCTCTGCACTACGCGTGCACCCTTCCCCAGTGTCTCCCGCCCTCTCGCGCACGCTGACGATCCCCGCGCTGCAGCGTCTCCTTCCCCTCTCCCGACGCGCTCGAGCTCCTCCTCGACCTCGAGCCCGTCGACGTCGACCTGCAGAACCGGCTCGACCGCGCGACGCCGCTGCACCTCGCCGTCAAGCTCGAGAACGAGGCGGCAAGGCAGACACCCTGCACGCGCATCCAGGGCTTCGAGTGCTCTTGCGCCGAGGCCGTCGTCGTCTTCTCGGACGACTCCACTTTGCACTCGCGCGAGGAGCGCCAGGTCCGCCTGTACGACGGCGGCGGCGCAGGCGGCGGAGTGACGATGAGCGCTTGGGTCGAGGTCGTGTTGCTCGGCGTGGACGGAGAGTTCTTCTTCAGTGCGTCCGCCTCTTCCTCGCGTTCCCTCATCTGCCGAGCTCACCCCTTGTCGCACGTGCAGACGAGCCAACGCTTTGGCTGCGACGCTCTTTCGGCCCCAAGAGCGATGGGTATCACCTCGACGGCAAGTTGACGTCAAAGGGCGAGGTCGTGTCGCTGCTCGAAGCGCACGGCTGCTCACGCTCCAAGTCCTGCTGCCACGTCCCCGCAGGGTCTCGTGCGTCCGCTCTTTCACCTCTCGCGAGTACGTGCTGACGAGTTGAGTCGGCGTGCAGGTCAACCACCTCGTTCGGCCGCACGAGGTTGGCCGCTTGCCTCGCTCGAGGAGGTTGCGGGCGCTGTTGTATACGACGAGGGGGGATCTGGAAGAGACAACATCACGGACGCGACGAGTGAGTCTCCCTCTCCTGCAGGCCATTACAGCATCGGCGGCTCGGTTTGACGACCGGTGCTGCGCAGATCCGAGGCGGGACGAGATCAACCGGTTGCGTACGTTCGGGAGCGTATCGACGCGCTCGCCGAGGGGACGGAGGAAGTGACGCAGTTGAAGGTGCGTTGTCCCCGCCCCTTACTAGCTGCCCGCTGCTCACCCAGGACCGCGCCCGCAGATGGTCGACCGCGTGCTCGGCCAGCTCGAGCACTGCATGCACCCGCTCGCCCGCGCCCACCACCCCATCCGAGTCGCTCGCCCCGGCACAGCAGCATGGTCAAGCCCCGCGAAGTGCTATCGGCGTCGTTCTTCGGCTGATCGCGCCGTCGGGGAACATGCCCTGGCTCGAGGGCGGCGGCTCTACCCGGCGCACCATCGCGCTCACGTCGCCAGTACGTCGTCGACGCCTCGCTCGGCTCTCGCATTCCTTTCCCTCACTCGCCCTCCCCGCCTCGCCCCTCCTCGCTCAAGTCCCTCTCGAGTGAGCTCCCTCTCTCCCTCCCTCTCACCCCCTCTCCTCTCCAGACTGACCCTCCGCAACCCGCAGGCAACAAGGATGGGCCTCTCCTCCCCCGGTCGTCACCGCCTCGCCGAGCGCTCCACCGCCTCAACCCGTGCGCCCCGCGTCCTCTACCCACCTTTGCGCTCGAGCTGACCCGCGCCGCTCCCCCGCGCAGTCGCTCAACCCGCTCAGCGCAAGATGCGCGTGATCGGCGTCGGCACGGTCCGAGGCCCTGCGCGCTACAAGCACCGGGTGCGCCGCTCCCTTCCGTCTCATCCTCTCGTGATGGACGAGTGCTGACGCTCACCCGCGCGCCCATCCCCGCGCAGCTCCAGCTCACGGCGGCTCTCGGCAACGGTGCGCCCTACCTCTCTCCCCGGAGGAGCGTCGCGCTGACCTGCTCGCTCATCACAGAGGGCCGCACCAGCTCTGCATCGGGGGCGTCCTCGTCGTCGCTCGTCTCGCTTAGGGACGAGGTCCACTTGGTGCATCTCTCCCCTCCTCCCCCTCCCCTCCTCCTCCCCTCCGCTTCCCGCCCCTTCACACGCTCTCCCCTCCTTCCCGCCCCTTCGCGCGCTCTCCCCGAGAACCACGCGCTGACCTGTACCCTCTGCGCGCGCGCAGGGTGACTCGGGCGGCTGGGTGGGTGAGGAGTAGGCCGGGCTTTCCGGAGACATACGCGCCCGAGAGATGCAAGGGCGGTGCTCTGGTCCCACGGTGGGGTTTGTAGCACAGCAGGAATGAGGGGTAACGCCTAGGGCACGCTCTGTGCTCTGTGCGTTTGCCCCTCACTGCAAGGTTTCTGCACCGCCTCCGCCGGCCGCCCATTTCCAAAGTCTCGCAACGACCCGCCGCAACGGCTCGCTCAACATGCTCTTCGGCGGCTCTCCGACAACGAGGATGCGCTCGAAAAGGAGACGAAACCTCTGCGACCGTCGTTGCAGCCTGACAATGCAGCTCTCTAGTACTCAACCTCCTTGCGGGGGAGGAAGTCCTCCGGCTTGTCCAGCCCCAGCGCCTCGCGGCGAGACGGCGCCCCCGGGTCAAAGTACGGCACCTCGGCGAGCGACGAGACGCGCGTGCCGTGGCGGGGCTGCTTGCCCTCGTACTATGGCGGCAAGGTCAGTTCTCCGGCGCGAGCGGACAGCGAGAGCGGGTACGCACGTCGAAGACGGCGGCGTGGATGCTGACACTGCGAGGGGAGACGAGGTCGGCGGTGAGCGGGCTGAACGAGAAGGGCAATGGAAGGAGGGCCGCGAGTGCGGAGAAGGGAGAGGAGCAAGAGAGGGGGCTCACCGGTTGTCCCAAAGCTGCAGAAGAACGAAGAAACGGGCGCAGAGAGCACACATGTCAGTGTGCGCATCTCGTAGCTAGAAGCATAGGCAGTGAGGGACGCACAGCGGACGTGCGCGGGGTCCACTTGAAGCGGACCTGCGAGTCGAGGGACTTCTCGTCTGCGCCGTTCAAGCCAAGTCAGCGCGACCAAAGCGCGCGAGAGGCCGAGTACGCACAGAGGTCGAAGAGGTAGTTGAGGATGAGCTGCGACTCGGGCGGGTCGAGCCCGACGATGCGGAGGGTGAACTTGCGGTTCACGAAGAGGGACTGCGGCGTCGAGCGTCAGCACCTCTGCGCGCGCGTGCGAACCAGGAGCGAGTGCACCTTCCAACCGGTGACGGGGTGGACGCGGACCTGCGGGGTGAGGAAAGCGGGTCAGCTTCGCACTCGGGAAACAACGTCTCCACACGGGCGGGTTCTGCCCCTCTTCTCGCCGAGCGCAGAGCTCGAGTGCTGCGACGGACGGTCCCGAGAGGGACGGCGCAGATGCCGAGGAGGACGGGCGAAGGTAGCGAGCGTACGAGAGGGTGAACGCGCTCGATGTGGATGCGCGGGCCCTCTGGGTCGTCGGGGTTCGGGTACGAGTGCGCCGAGCGGTACACGGCGGAGAGGCCGTCGATGGCTTTCCTGCGCGAGGAAGGGCGTTAGTCTGGCTTTAAGGATACGCGCGGCCTCCAGCGCCGGCGAGCGCGCGGGATCTCGCGGGAGATTGTCCCCAATGAGCACCAGCGGAAGGGCAGAGTCTGGAGATGCACCTGAATGACGGCGAGAGGTGGTCGTAGACCGAGTAGCCGCTCGCCCAGTATGTGTCTCCGCCAACGTCGGGGATCGTGTCGTTGTGCAGGTGCGTGATGCCGGGCGGCTGCTTCTCATGTGTGAGGTCTGAGAGCGAGAAGTCAACTGATGCTCGAGCACAGCGAGCGACGCGCAGGTATTGAGAGCTAGCTCACCGGTATGCCAGTCTGCGAGTAACGGCTTCGTCAGCAAGACTCGACAAGAACAAGGTGTTGAGGTGCGGCTGCCCACCCTGCGTTCCGTACGGGTTGCGGAAGCCGAACTTGTTGGCGTCCTGCGCGAGCTCGGCCCAGATGATGCTCACGCCGGGGACGCCCGGGACCTGCGGCGCCGAGGGGTGGATCTGCCGGGGTGGCAGGACGCGAGGTTCGTCAGTAACGCCAGCGGACCTGAATAGGAAAAGGAGCGCACCTCGACCTCGCCAAAGTAGGCGCCGAGGTCGCGCTGCTGCTGCGGCGAGATGTCCTGGTCGCGGAAGAAGACGACCGTCCGCTCGACGATGAGCAGCGCGAGCTCGTCCTTCTGCTGGTCGGAGAGCTGCGCGAGCTGGAGGCCGACGATCTCGGTGCCAATGTGCGCCGTGAGGTGCTTGACCTCCTTCGCCGCGCCGAACAGCGCCTTCTTCGCGGGGTCGGCGCGCAGGCCCGGGTCGTTGTGCTCGCGCGGGGCGGCGCGGACCGACGCGGCGAGCTTGATGTCTGAGGGCTTCGCTGCGCGTGGAAGGTGCTTGTCAGCGCAATATAGTTGCGCGGACGGGAGGAAGAAACGCACCCGGCCAGGTGGGGTATTGCGAGAGGTCGATGTCGGCCTTCTCGAGGCGCTCGCGCGACCCTGCGGGGAGTCTGTGCGCGAGGTTGACGGGGTTGGGGTTCTGCGACGGGTGCGACATGCTGACGGAGCGAAGCGCGGAAAGCGGGAAGCGAAGACAGGAAAGCAAGGGAGTCCCCCACGAGTAGCTACATTCCGCTGTACGCTTGCTCAGCAAGCACGACAGGGCGCAGTACGGTCAGCTTGACCCGCGGCTGCGTATCGGCCGACGCTATAGCTGAGAGTCTCGAACGGGAGGCGCGAGGAGGACTGAGGATGGCGAGCGAGAGGCGGTGGTGCGTGCGCGCTAGTCGAGCTTATCGGGGCCGGCGTGGACCGCGTACACGGCACTTCCAGGTGCCCTCACCATGAGCGGTGAAGAGCGAGAGGAGACCTGCATTCTCATCAGTTGGACGACGAGGTCCACCTTCTTCCCACCACGCTCTCGCAGCTTGGATGCTCGCCAGCCGTCCTGGCACGCTCAGCGCATCGGTATCTGTCCCCTCCAGGCGGCACATCGCTCCCGCGCACCCAAAATGAGTGATTGCGTGCCCACCACCTCCTTCCTCGTCTTGCAGGGTTCGGGTGGTGGATCCCCGCCTCAAGCGCCGCGATCAGCCTGCTTGCGACGTCGAGAGCGGTGGTTGCGCCAGGCTGCACACCATTGCACCGCTCCTGCACGAGCACACAGAAGCGCCTCGTCGTGGCCAGACTCCTGCTGCTCCTCCGTCTCTCGCTGCCTTGCCTCACGCTTCCTCGCTTGCGCCTTCGGGTTCTTCGTGCATTATCAACACACCCTCGGCAACGATGGGCAAGACGGACCGAGTCGCTCGCGTCGAGGCGGTCGAGGTTCCGCCGCAATACCAGGAGGCCCGCAAGGCGTCGTGGTTGGGCTCACTCTACGACGTTGCTGATGTCGAAGATGCGGAGGTGCGCCCCGCCGCTTCGTCTACCTCCTACCTCACGCTCACCTCTCTACGCAGGAACGCCGCATGCTGTACAAGCTCGACGCCGTCTTGGTGACCTTCTGCGCCGCCGGCTACTTCCTCAAGTACCTCGGTGCGTTCTTCTTGCACGCAGGACGTGCGAGCAGCTGCTGACACGCGTGTGACCTGCAGACCAGACCAATATAAACTCGGCCTTCGTCAGCGGGATGAAGGAGGAGCTGAGTACGTTTCGCAGTTCGCGACGTTCTTGGGATGATCGGTACTTACGCTGCGATGCAGATATGTACGGCAACGAGCTCACGACCGCCATAACGGGTGCGCAGGCACGCCAGTGTCGCCTCATGTTCCGCTCCACCGCGGATCCGACCTCCTTACCGATGCTGATGCGGGCGGCTCTCCACAGTGTGGACTGTCGGCTATGCCCTGGGACAAAGTGAGTTTGCCCGTCTTACCGTTTTCGCGACATGTTCTGACACCCTTCGTCTGCAGTCCCGTCCAACCTCCTCCTCACCCGCATCTCGCCTCGCTGGTGGATCCCGTCCCTCGAGCTGGTCTGGGGGCTATGCACGCTCTTCTCCTACAAGGTCACGACCGTCAAGACGCTCTACGTCTGCCGCTTCTTCGTTGGGTTGGCAGAAGCAGGCTTCTACCCTGGCGCACAGTACAGTTCGTTACTCCGCCAGAATCCGGTCGGAAGAGCTTGGCTGACCTCGCTCACATGCAGTTCTCGGGAGCTTCTACAAACCGGCAGAGCTCGGCAAGCGCGCCGTCTTCTTCCACACCTTCGCGGGCGTTGGCACGCTGTGCTCCTCGGCGCTGCAGGCGACGGTGTACTCGAACCTCAACGGCGTTCACGGCCTCTCCGGCTTCAGGTGGCTGTTCATCATCGACGCGGTGATCACGCTTCCCATCGCCATCGCCGGCTACGTCTTCCTTCCTGCGCTTCCAGGGCAGAAGGAGGCGAACAAGGCGACGTTCTGGCTCAGTGAACGGGTGCGTGGCCATCCGCCGCTCGTCTCTCTCCTTTACTCCCGCAGCATAGACTCACCGCTTGGTGCCTCGCAGGAGTGGTCGATCATCGACCGGCGCATCGCTGAGGTCGGTCGCGCTCCCGCCCGTCCCATCACCAAGGAGCGCCTCAAGAGCTGGGCTTCGGGTTGGCATATTTACGTCCTCCCCGTCCTTTACATTCTCTGGGTGCGTCCGGCTCTCCTCCCCACAACGTCGCGCCTGTGACGGCCAACCTTCCCAAGCTAATCCCTCCCACCCCGCAGAACAACTCGCTCAACGCGTCCTCGATTATGCCGCTGTGGCTCAAGAGCTTCAACACGGTGAACACGGGCACAGGCATCGCGTACACTGTACCGCAGATCAACCACTACGTCGTGCGTCTAGCTGCCGTCTTCTCCCTTCCCCCGCGCTTGTTGTGCTCGTTACGCGTTCGCGCTCTCCATGCGCTCGGGATGCGTGGGCGGTTACTGATGATGGTGTTACGACCCTCGCAGATGCCCATCCAGGCCGTCTACATCGTCTCGGCGTGGTTCTTCGGCTGGACGTCGGACGCCTGGCTGCGCGGGCGTCGCTGGGTCTGGCCGCTGTTCACGACTATCGTTAACGCAGGTGCGCTCTCCTCGTCTTCTTCGAACGTCGACGAGGCAGGCTGACCTCAAACTCACTGAGCAGCTGTCTGCCTGTCTTTGGCCATTCTGCCGCTGTACCAGCACATCCCCGCCCGCTTCGGCCTCTTCTGTGCGTCGTGCTCCTTCTCTCGAGCATCTTTACGCCCGCAGATGCCCTTCGCCGCCGCGGCTGACACACGCACGAGCAGATCTCACGCAGCTCGGCGGCGGGATGAGCGGCCTCCTCTTCTCCTGGGCGACCGAGATCTGTTCCATCGACAACGAGGAGCGCTCCCTCGTCATCGCGCTGATGAACGACCTGGCCTGTAAGCTCCCCCCTTTCGTGCTTCCCCCGCTCGTGCTGACCCCCTCCGCGCCTCCGCAGACGTGGTTCAGGCCATCGTCCCCAATTTTACGTGGAAGACGGTCGACTACCCCAAGAGCACCATCGGGCTGTACTACTCCGTCGGCCTCTCGCTGGCCTTCTGTGCGTCCCCTCCGCCCCCTCGCGCGTCGCTCCCGCTGACCTCCCTCCCCCGCCCCTCCTCCACGTAGTCTTCTGGATCTTCCTCACCCTCTACCTCCACAAGCGCGACATCCGCCGCGCGCAGACGCAACTCCTCACCTCGTGCGATGGGAGCGGCGCGGACTCGCGTGCGCGGTCGGGGGACTCGCTCGACAAGGCGGACGAGCTCGACGGCGAGGGCGAGACGGGTGAGCTTGGCCAGCACCTCGAGCAGCGCAGGGCGGCAGAGGAGATCTACTCGGGGCGGTGAGGCGGGATGGTGTATTAGGGAGGTGTTGGAGGGTGTTGACGAGGAAAGACCGCAAGCTTAAGGGCGGCGGCGTGGACAAGGTTCCTGTCCTTCCGTACAAATGCCTCATTCTGTCATTCTGTGTTCTGTTCCGAGTTCGTGACGGGCCCAGCGCAGCGCGAAGGAGCGCGAGCGAGATCCACAAGCACGGAGGCGCAAGCGCTTCTCGCCTCTCGCTGCCAGCGCGGACGCAGCGGCTCTGTTCGCGCACGCCCGATGCGCCCGCAGCGACAAGCTACAAACATCAAAGCTAGCATTGCGCACGGGGAAGCGACAATCGGAAAGCGCGAGTACGAACAAGCTCCTCCTCCTTTCCCCCAACCTCACATTGGCCTGACCTGCACGCCCTGCGGCGGCCCCTCCCCGCCAATGCGCTGCCCCGCCGAGCCGCTGTTGAGGAGCGCCATGAGGTCCGCGCCGGGGTTGTTCCCCGCGGTGAACATCGGCGGCGGTGGCGGCATCCGCTGCAGGTGGTGCGGCGGCGGCGGCGGGGGGAACGGCATTCCGGGGCCGGGGCCGGGCCCGTACATCAGCTGCGGCGGGAGGGGTGCCCCCGGCGGGAAGAACGGCGGGCGCTGCTGCGCGCCAGGGGAGAGGGGCGCGCCGTTCGGGCTCGCCAGCGGTGGCGAGAGCGGGCCGTTGGCGCGCATGAGCGACGGGGATACGAACGGCGGGAGCATGCCCGGGTGGTGCGGCGGCGGCGGAGGGAGCGGGCGGCCGTCCGGGCCGAAGGCGAACGGCGGGGGCATCCCCGGCGGGAGCTGCCCCGGAAGGGGCGGCGGGAAGCGCTGGCCGTAGAACTGCGGCGGCATGCCTGGCGGGGGCGGGCCCTGCGGTGGGAATTGGCCCTGGCGCTGCGGCGGCGACACGCCGTTCGACCCGCCATAGTGCGCGTCGCCGTTCGTCTGAGGCGGGCGCGCCTGCGGCGGAGGCTGCGGCGGCGAGCGCGGGTCGGCGGGCGGCGCGGCGCTCTGCTGCTGCGGCGACGTGTGACCGAAGCCGGGCGGGGGCGCCGGCGCCGCGAGGAACGGCGACTGCAGCCCGGGCGGAGCGGGCGCGGCGGGCGTCGCAGGCGAGCCGACGGCCGACCTGCTCGAGAAGTTGAACCGGCTCGACGCGCGACCCTCGTTGCCCGACGGCGCCGACGAGTTCGTCGGCGCGGGCGAGGCAACCGCCGGCGAAGCCTGCGAGGGAAGCGGCGAGGGCGACATCGCCTGCTGCGGCGCCGCCGGGCTGCTCGCGCCAAACAGCGGGGACGCCGTCTTCGAGCCCGAGACCTGCAGCATGCCGAGCAGACGCGCCATGCTGTCCGAGTCCTCCTTGCTCGGGCCCGCGCCGCCGGCGCCCGCAGGCGCGTCTCCGCCGCCCATCCCCGCGAGCAGCGAGCTGAACGCGCTCGCGGGCGGCTCCTGCGTCGCCGGCGTCGGCGAAGCCTGCGTCGCAGGCTTGCCGTCGAAGAAGCGCGCAAAGCGCGACGAGCGGCCGCCGTCTGCAGCAGTCGGGGGCGCAGGGCCGCCGAGCCCCGGCGGGGGCTGCGTCGTGCGCGAGATGCCGAGGTCCTCGAAGATGGACTTGGCGGGCGCGAGCGACGGCGACGCCTCCGCTGCGGGCGTCTTCGCAGGCGGCTCATCGATAGGCAGGCCCGCCGCACGCATCTCGCGCTCGCGGTCCTTGCGCTCGCGCTCCTTCATCTGCGCCTTGAACGCCTGCAGGCCGTCCATCCCGTTCTTGCCCGAGGTTGGGCTGCTGAACGATGCAAGCGACGGCATCGTGAGCTCCTCCCGCGAGGGCGCCTTGTCCTCGCCGTCGCGGACGTGACCCGTCCCGTCGAACGACAGGTTCCCATTCGCGGGCGCGTCCATCCACGCTGGCGAGGCGCCTCCGCCCGAGCCCGAGGGCGAGTCGTCGTCCATCCAGGCCGGACGACCGCTGCGCGAGGACGGGCCGTCGCGGTCGCGGTCGCGGTCGCGGTCACGGTCACCACGCTCACTGCGCTCACCACGCTCGCCACGCTCGCGGCGGTTCGGACTCGAGCGTGCTCGAGCTCGCCGGCGACTGCTGGTTGCGGATGAGGCGCTTCTCGCGCTCTGCAGGCGAGGCATGTCAGCTCGGCACGGAGAGCAGTAAGACAAGCGAAAGCGAGAGACGCACCCTCCCTGCTCATCCCGACGTTCCTCCACCCGCCCTCGTCCGCCGGGCCAACGCCCCTGCGCATGTCCCGCTTCGAGAGCCCCGTAAGCGCATCAACCTCGTCCCTCCTCCTGAGCTCGCGCTCGCCGCCCCTCGCAGGGGCACTCTCGGCCCCAACGCGGCCCTTGATCCGATCGCCCCTCTCGCGCTCATTCGCGAGCGCGAATGCCGCGCGCTCCTTCGTCGGGCTGCCGGGCTCGCCCCGCTCGCGCGCGCCGCCACCCCCATTGCGGAGGTGCGGCGCCGTGTCCTTGTCCGCCTCGCGGTCCGCGCCGCGTGCACCGCGCCGCCGCGCACCAGCGCCCTCGAGCGAGCCGTCGCCCAGACCGCCGTCGACGCCGAAGCGGCCGAAGTTGGCGAAGGGGGAGGCGTTCGAGCTGTCAGCGGGGAGGCGCCGGGGGGTGCCGCGCTCGCTGCGGTCCGAGGGGCGCGAGGGTAGGCCGTGCCGCTGCGGCATGGGTGGGGAGGGCGGGTCGGTGAATTCGCTGCATGCGTCGAGCAAGGTGCGAGGTCGGTCGAGGGGACGTGCGGGGAAGAGCGGGTGCACACGTGCGAGGTGAGCGCGCGGCTCTCGAGGGGTGACGTGCGAGAAGGAAGACGCACCCATGCCACTCTGCAAACTCCTTCATGCCCTCGAGCTTGTTGGGGACGAGCGGCGAAGCATAGAGCGAGAGGAGCTGGGCGCGGGTGTAGACGGCGTCGGGACGCTGCGACGAGACGATGGCGGGGTCTTGAACTGCGTGCTCGCTCGCTGTGTCAGTCTCGCGCGGGCTCCAGCGGGCGGGGAGGGGCGCACAGGAGGCCCCCATGGTGGGAGAACTGATGAAGACGGCGAGACCACCTCGCGCGATGGGAGCTGTGGGCGCCGCGTGTGCAGGCGCTGTTGAGCTGTACTGCAAGCCTGCGCGGCTGACTGAGCCGGTCTGGGCGAGCGACGAGGACGGACGACGCGAGAAAGACGATGAGCGAACCTCTCCCTCCCACGCAACCCCGCTGACCCGGCGTAGAGCGGAGTGCACGGTGTATAGAGTCACCAGGACTCCATACGAGAGCACTTGCAAGCGCGCAGCTCATCCAGAGACGGTCTCGCCTTCATCCCCTCCTCTATCCCCTCCTCCTGCAACGGCGTCCTTCCATTCCACATCCCCGCGCTCCACTTTCAGAGTTCTCACTCGCACAAACTTACGCTCGTCCCTCTCGGCGACGTGAACAGAGAAGAGGTACTTCTTCCAGAGTTGTACAGATGCCCAAACTACCACGCCTTCGCCTCTTTCTACCCGCCCAACTGCTCAGCACGCAGCTCAGCGAGCTCAGGACGACGGCGCAGGGTAGCTCGCGTGCGGGGTGTTGATCGTGATCGACTTGGTCTGGGTGAACTCGCTGCGGGCGCGTCTCCTCTCGTCAGTACTGCTCCCGCGAGGGATGCGAGGGGAGGGAGGGACGCACCGGATGCCCTCGGCACCGTTGAAGCGCCCGTAGCCGGAGCTCTTCCAGCCGCCGTGCGGGACCTGGCCGTGGTCGTGGACGGTCTACGCGGAGGGAGGGAGAGAGGGAGGGTCAGTCGGGCTCTTCACGACATGACGGAGTGGCGAAAGCGGAGACGTACAGCGCCGTTGATGTGGACCGCGCCAGCGTTGATCTCCTGTAAACCGGAACATCGTAGAGAAGTACGGCGGCGTCAGAGGCAGCTCATCAGGGAGCAGAGGCAAGCAGAAGACGCACGTCCGCGAACCGGAGACCGCGCTCAATGTTGCTGGTGAAGACGGACGACGAGAGACCGTCTGCATAGCTCAAAGGGTCAGCCAAGGGCACGGGACAGGCGCGAGGAGAGAACGCGGACGGACACTCGTGGTCGTTGGCGAGGAAGATGGCCTTCTCGTCGTCCTTGAACGTCAGGATGCTGAACACGGGCGCGAACATCTCCTCGCGGTAGATGCCTGCACATGCAACGCGATTCGTCAGCACCGTCCACGATGTGGCGAGAGAGCGAGAGGGCAACGTACGCATGTCCTCCGTGACACCCTTGAGCAAGCACGGCTGGATGACGTTCCCCTCGAGCTTGTTCTCGCCCGCAGCAATCGTCGCGCCCTTACTCAGCGCGTCGTCGATCGCGCCCTTGACGCGCTCGGCGCTGCCCGCCGTGAAGAGGCCGCGGAGCGCCGCGCCGTCCTCCGTCGTAGCGGACGCGCGCGGGAAGTTGGCCGTCAGGAGCTTGAGGAACTCGTCCGCGACCGACTCGTGTACGATGGCGCTCTGCGTTGCCATGCAGATCTGGCCCTGCAGGTCGCGGATCAGGCGGGAGTCAGATCCCGCGCGTGCGGCGAAAAAGGCAGAGAGGGAGCGCGAAAACGGACCGAGTGGAAGAGACCGCCGAACTTGATCGCGTTCGCGGCGTGCTTCAGGTCGGCGTCCTCGCAGACGATGGCGGGCGCCTTGCCGCCGAGCTCGAGGACGGCCGGCTTGAGGTACTTGCCGCAGGTCTGCGCGACGATCTGACCGACGCGGGTCGAGCCGGTGAAGCTGTGTGCGCGAAGGGGGGGACCGTAAGTAGTTGTACGTGGTACAGAGGCAGAGTGGGGAGGCAGAAGAGGAGAGTAAAGAGGGTTCGAATGCCAGACTCACTTGACCTTCCTGATCGCGTCGTGGGCAATGAGAGCCTCCGTGACGGAAGGGGCATCCTTCGGCGCAACGTGGATGACGGTCAGGACTGCAAATAAGGAGGGCTTGGGTCAGTACGCTCTGCACTCGGCCTTATTTCGGCTTCCGTGCGCCACTCCCAGGGGAATTCGAGGGGAGCGCGGTCCGTAACGGCGAGTTGCTCCGCCTGCACGTGCTCATCGAGAGAAGGGGAAGAGGAGGGGAACGCACCGCCAGCCGGGAGACCCGCCTCGTGCATGATCTCGGCGATGATCGTGTGCGTCTTCGGGCTCATCTCGCTCGTCTTGAGGATCGCCGTGTTGCCCGCCATGATGGGCTGGTACACCGAGCGCTGCGCGAGCGTCTGCGGGGCGTTCCCTGCGCGCGGGTAGGGGAAGGTCTACCGTCAGTGGGGGCAAGGACGGAGGGAGAGAAAGCGGACGTACAAGGCGCAATGCCGAGGACAACGCCGTACGGGCAACGCTTGATGAACGCGCGCTGGTGCGAGTCGGTCGTCGCGATCTCGCCCGGAGCGCGTTCGTCGCAGCCGCGGCAACCTCCTCAATCCTACAGGCGCGGAGAAGCGTCAGTTTGCGCTTATTCCTCGCACGCTCGGGGTGCCACGTCGTGAGGACGGCCTCCCAAGACGACTCGAGGTCGGGAGGCCAAGGAAAGGAGGAAGGACGCACGACTCGATCGCGAGGGTCACGTCGAAGCCAGCCCAGTTCATGGTCGAGGTCGTCTCCTCGTGCTCGATCTGCGCAAACTCGGGGAGGCGCTCGCGCATGATCTCTGCGGCCTTGAGGAAGATCTTGCGACGCTCGGCGACGGACGACTGCGAGCGGTGGGGCGGGTCGCGGGTCAGTGGGGCGTCGTGCTGGGGAGAAGCGAGGAGCGCGGCGCACGGTCTTCCAGGTGTTGAACGCCTTGGCGGCGACGTCGACGACGTGCGCGACATCGTCCTTGGTGATGGACGAGACGGTGTGGAGGGTGCGCTCCGGGTGGTGCGGGTCCTTGACCTCGTACGAAGAGGAGCCGCCCGTCCAGGCCTCGCCGTTGAGGTACCCCGGGACGGTCGAGGCGTTGAGGAGCGTAGAGGTGCCGTTGGAGACGGAGCTGTCCGCGCGCGAGCATCGGCAGAGTCGAGGCAGGCAGGGCGGGGCGGGGCGGCGGAGCGGGGAAGGTTCGCGAGGAGAGCAGCGGCAGGGTCAGCGGTGTGCGGACAGGCTCTCACGAGTGCATGCAAGGCTCACGGCATGGTTGCTGGTATGGGCGGAGCAAACGCTGCAGGTGAGCGCGCGCTGACCATTCCAGCGGGGACAGCGCCGTTCCGAACTCCGGCCGCGGCCCCCACCCCTCCACTCGCCGACTGCGGCGCTTTCAAACCCTCCGCCCTGGCAGGCTATTCTGTCCGAACGAGCGAGAGAACGCGACCGTCTAGGTACACGATGCACGCTTCTACGGATGGCCCCGCAGGACCTGGTTGACAAGCCGCTGCAAGCCGCGGTTGCGGACCTCGAACCCGCTCCGACGCATCTCCTGCACGACCGCCTCGGCGCGGCCAAAGTCGCCCATCCGCACGAAACCCTCAAGGAGGACGAACCACGTATCCGCGACGGTGCTCGGCGCCGCCCGCGCGCTCAGCTCGTCCTCCCCGCCTGCGACCGCGCCGAGTACGGGGCGGAGAAGCGCCGCGCGCTCGCGCTGCATGTCGCCAAAGAGGCGCAGGGCGAACTCGGTGCCCCACTCGGACTGCATCGCGAGCGCCGCCGCGAGGAAGGCGTTGTAGCCGATGCGGTTGAGGCGGAGGCCGCGCTTCTCGAGGCGCTGCTTGAGCGTCAGTGCCGCGACGAAATATGGGTGCTGCCGCTGCGCGTCGGCGTCGAGGCCCGTGGCAGCGCCGGCGACGGCAGAGGCGGAGGATGCCGAGGAGGGGGAGAACGGGGCGGACGGGATCGCGCGGAGGAAGCCCTGGATGAGCGCGGTGTAGACAATCTCGTTGGTCGGGATTCGCTTGGCCTCCATCTCGTCAAGAAGCTGCACCGCCGCGTCGAGGTGCTCGCGCTTGCCGCTCTGGCAGAGGTCCGCGATGATGGCTCCGTAGGTCGTCGTGGATGGCTTGATGCGCGCCTGCTCCATGATCGCGACTGTCCGCGCCGTCGCGTCCTTGAGCCCGCTCGCAAGCAGCGTCTGGAGGACCATCGTGTACGTGTAGACGTTGGCGTCGAGCCCGAGCTCCGAGATGAGCTTGAGGACGCGGACGACAGCCGCGAGGTCAGGCCTGCTCCCGCGCGTGAACGACCGCAGGAACCCGTTGACGGTGTAGATCGACGGCGGGACGCCCGCCGCGCGCATCTCGTCGAGGAGCGCCTCGGCCTCGGTGCGGCGCCCGTTCGCGAGCAGCCCGCCGATGAGCCGGTTCCACGCCTCCTCCGGAAGCGCCTTGTCGCCGCGCTGCCGCCCGAGTCCCTTGTCGCGCATCATCTCGCGCGCGAGGCGCATCGCCTCGTCTGGGCTGCGCGCCGCAAAGTGCGCGTCGATGCGCTCGAGCCACGCCCACACGTCCGGCTCGACGCCCGAGCGCTGCAGGTCCGCGAACGCGACCTCGACGGCATGGACTTCGCCGCGCGCGGCGTAGCCGTGCAGCAGGCCCGTCCAGCAGACGACGCCCGGCGCAAGCGGCGGCGAGCGCGAGAGCAGCCATGACCAGATCGCGTTGGCGTGCTCGGTCGCTTGCGCTTGTACGAATCCGCCGATGAAGGTCGCGACGACGGCCTGATGCAGCTTCGCGGGCGGGAGAGGCGCGTCCGCGGCAGCGGAGGAAGCGGCGGAGGGGCCGACCTGCTCCTGCGGCGCAGCCGGCGAGACCTGCTCGGCGGCAGCGAGCGGGGCGGCGCCGCTCGCAAGCGCGCCCTCCTCCCCCTCCGCCTGCGCCTCCGCCTCCCCGCCCACACTCGCCGCAGCGGTCCCACGCCCCTCGCCCCTCATCCGCCTCTCCCTCCCGCTCCGCTCCCACCCCTCCGTCCGCAGCCACCCCTCCTCCCCCTCCTCGCCATCCACCGCCATGCGCACGTCCTCCCACAGCGCCCAAGCGTCCGCGGCCCTCCCCGTGCGGAACAGCTCGCGCGCATGCGCGAGAAGCTCCACGCCGGGCGGGGCGTCGCCCCGCGCGGGGTGGTACAGCAGCTGGGCGAGCGCCGCCTGCCGGATCGCGCGTTCGAGGTGCGCGTGCAGGGCCTCGTTCCCGAGGCCCAGCGAGGCGTATGCCTCGGAGGGGACGTGCCGCGAGAGGAGGGTGCGCGCCGTCCCGCGTGCGAGCAGCGGCGCGAGCGGCGGGGCGTCTACGCCTGCCCAGAGGGGGACGAGCGTGGCGAGGGGCTCGCGCGCGGGGGCCGGCGCGCGCAGGCGCAGGAGCGCGGACGCGGAGAGGTACGCTGCGAAGAGTTGGTTGGGCGGCTTGCCTGCGCCGGCGGGGGCGGGCGAGTCCGCCGCGGGCGCGAAGAGCGCGCTCTCGGCCCTGTGCGTGCGGTTCGGCGCGTCCTTCGCTGCACGTAGCGCGATGTGCTCGCCCCGCCGGAGCCCGTCGTACACCTCGGCGACGCGCTCCGCGCCGACCCACCCGAGCTCGAGCGTCTTCCACGCCCACTCGGTCACCGAATGCGGGTCCTGCTCGCCCGCGACGAAGAGGACAAGCTCGCGCACGGCGGGCCAGCTCTCCTCCACGCGCGCAGGGTGGTCCTTCGCCTCCTTCGCCGCGGCCTGGAGCAGCCTGCCGAGCTCCTCGCGCGGGATGGCCCCCGCCTGCCCCGAGCGTCGGAGGGGCACCCACCCCTGCTCGAACGCGCGCGCAAAGTCGCGACGCTTGCCCTGCACGCCCTGCGCGATCTGCTCGAGCGCGCGTGCGGTCGCGTTCTGCCGGCGGGCGGGGCGCGCGTCACTGCCCTGTGTCGACGGCGAGGCGGGGGCGCGGCGGATCTCGGAGAGGAGGTCGGAGGCGGAGGGGGCGGCGGGGCGGGGGGTAGTGTGCGACGGCGAGGAGGCGGAGGGTTTCTTGTTCAAGCGCGGCGGGCGGTACGCAGACGCGGAGGGCCCTGCTGCATCCTTCTGACCGCTTTGTGCGCCCTGATTCGCCCTAGGAACGTGTGCCGGGCGAGATGACCCGGCGTCGAGGCGGACCTTGGAGGAGGATGCGGCAGCGGCGGCCGGGCTCGCAGAAGTTGAGAGCGTGCGGATGCTGGGATGTATGGGAGTGCTGCAGATGGCGGGCGCGAGCACGTCCAGCAGCGCGTGCGGGTGAGCTGCTGCGGAGAGCACCGCCCTCCTGGAGGCGGCGGAGACCAGGCGAGCGCGCATCGGCTGCGGGCAATGTGTGAGTTAGCTTGAGCTCCTTCTGAGCTCCATCAGAGAGGACACGCCAACGCACGCAAGCTGTCGCGCTGTTGCGACCGAGCAGCGAGTGTGCAGGAGCTGGACTTCGGGCGCGGCGCTCTTGCTGAAAGTCAACCTCGCGCAACTCGCTCAGGCTCTCGAATGAGCTTCGTCGAAGCCTCGCAAGCAACGGACAGGAGAAGGGCACGGTCCTTCCTAAAACATACTCGACAGTCTCGCCTCTCCTCGCAGGTTCGCATGGGAGAAACCGCCGTCTTCGCCTTACACCTCGCAGCTCTACACGCTCCTTCATGCCTTGAAATCCAGCTTGATGTAGCCCTCGACCTGCACGCCGGGAAGCACCCAGCGCCGCCCGCGAGTCAGCGAGAGCTCGGAGAGAGGCGCAAACGGGTTCAGACGACGCACCCGGTTTGTCCGCAGGAGGTCGAGGTACTTCTCCGTCAGCGGGTGGCACACCTCGTAGTGGTTGACGCCTGCACGCAGGAACGCCGTGACAAGTCAGCGCTGTCCACGAGGGACGGGAACGATGCGGACACGGAGGACCGGTTCGACGCACCCTCAGTCCGCCAGCACTTCTGGAGCTCCTCGCGAACGAGCTTGGCCTCCATGACGCCAATCCACGACTGGCGGATCGTCTCTTCACGCTCCGCCTTGATCTCTGCGGGTGGGTGAGCGGGTGGTGCGGGAGAGGAGGAGAGGTGAAGGGTGGAGAGGAGGGGGCGGAGGGTCAGCGCGCTGCTCGTGGTCGGACGTGGATGCACTCCTGGGCCACGCAGGAAGCGCTCGACACGCCGCGCGCGCGCATCTCGCCCCCGCCCTCCTGCCGCAACCTTGAGAGCCGGGGAGGCGGGCGAGGGTGCGTCGCGCAAACCCCGCCCGGCAGGATCGCCACGACCTCCGCAGCCAGCCAGAAGCCCGGCGCGTGCCTGGATGTCCCGTCTCAGGCCCTGCGTCGCTCGTAGGAACCGAGTCGCGGCGTTTGGCTCGCGAGGAAGGGGAGCTCCTCGCCGCCGCCCATCCCCCTCTGCCGCATTCCCGGTGAGTTCTAGCCACCCAGTGCAGGCCTAGGCGCGCCCTGCAGCAACCCGGTAGTCCGCAGGTAGTGTTGTTGCCGAGGTGGTGATGAGGGCGGGCGATGTGGGCGATGGGAGGGTCGCAGCGGGCGGTTCCAGCGCGGGAGGGCCGTGGACTGACCAAGGAAGTTGTCGGGGATGGCACTCTGCGGGGCAGGCATCGTCTCTGGGTCGGGCGCGGGGTGGGGAGCAGCAGCGAGCGACTCGTCCGCGCGCGCCCCTCTCCCTAGGCCCTCTTGCTCGGGTCCGCCGCTTGCTTCCCGCCTTGCCGCCGATCATGAGCTTCAACGAGCACGCTGTCCGCTCCGCCTCGGCCGCACACCCGCGCCCGCAAAACATCACCTTCTCCTACGGCACCGCAGGGTTCAGGGCACAGTGCGCCCCTCGTCTCCCTCAACTCGCGCTCCCCGTCCGCGCACCCGCATCGTGCGCCCGTCTGACTCACTGGATCCCGCAGTGCCGACACCCTCGACAGCACCATGTTCCGCGTAGGGCTCCTCGCTGCGTTGAGGAGCAAGAAACTCCCCGGACAGACGATCGGAGTGATGGTCACCGCGTCCCACAACCCCGAGCAGGTGCGCACTCTCCTTCTCGCTTCTCGCGAGCTCCACCAACGCAGCTTGACCCCACCCGCAGGACAACGGCGTCAAGCTCGTCGACCCGCACGGCGAGATGCTCCACTCGTCCTGGGAGCAGTACGCGACCCTCCTCGCCAACGCCGTGACAGACGACGCCCTCGTCGCGACGCTGCACCAGGTCGTCCAGGCCACGGCGTCGACCTCGCCGTCCCCGCAAAGGTCGTCTACGGGCACGACTCGCGCCCGTCGTGCCGCTCGCTCGTCCGCGCCGTCACCGACGGACTCGCCGCGCTCGAAACGGAGCAGGTCAACGCCGGCCTCGTCACCACCCGCAGCTTCACTACCTCGTCCGGTGCTACAACACGGCCGGCACCCCGCAGGCGTACGGCGAGCCTACCGTCGAGGGCTACTACCAGAAGCTCGCAGCGGCGTACACGACTCTTGCCGTGAGTGGCTCGAGCTATTTACCCTCCGCCTTCCCGTACTGACTTGCTGACACCCTCTATGACGCTCTGCCGTGCAGACTGGGCGCCACCTCCTGCCTGCGCTGACGGTCGACTGCGCGAACGGCGTCGGCGCGCCGAAGCTCAAGGAGTTCCTCAAGGTCGTCGGCCCGACCTCCTCCCGATCATCACCGTCCGGGACAACCACACGCTCGCGGGCAACCTCAATTCGAACTGCGGCGCCGACTTTGTCAAGACGCAGCAGCGCCCGCCGCGCAACGTCGACCTCGTCCCGCTGCAGCGGTACGCCTCGTTCGATGGTGACGCGGACCGCATCGTCTTCTACTACGCCGATGCGGCGGGCACGTTCCACCTCCTCGACGGGGACAAGATTGCCGGCCTCGTTGCGGGCTTCATCATGGACCTCGTCAAGGACGCTGGACTCGGCGTCAAGGTCGGCGTCGTGCAGACTGCCTACGCCAACGGCGCGTCGACCAAGTACCTCACCGACGTCTTGGTGCGCTCAGCTCGTGCCGAACATTACCAGACAGTCCTGACCTATGCCGCTCTCGCAGGGTGTCCCCGTCACCTGCGTCCCGACCGGGGTCAAGTACCTGCACCACGCGGCCGAGTCGTACGACATCGGCGTCTACTTCGAAGCAAACGGGCACGGCACGGTCCTCTTCTCCCCGTCGACGCTCGCCGCCATCGCCGCGCACACGCCCTCCACGCCTTCGGAGTCCGCCGCGCTGGCGAACCTGCGCGCGCTCGTCGAGCTGATCAACCAGACCGTCGGCGACGCGATCAGCGACATGCTCCTCGTCGAGGTCGTCCTCCTGCACCGGCAGTGGACCCCCGCGCAGTGGGACGCGGCCTACACCGACTTCCCCAACCGCCTTGTCAAAGTCCTCGTCGCCGACCGGCACGCATTCGTCACCTCGGACGCCGAGCGCCGCCTCGACAAGCCTGAGGGCATCCAGGCGCTCATTGACGAGGCGGTCAAGGAGGTCGACGGCGGGAGGAGCTTTGTCCGCCCGAGCGGGACGGAGGACTGTGTTCGCGTGTACGCCGAGGCGGCGACGCGCGCAACTGCGGACCGTGCGTCCTGCTCTCCCCCTCCTCCCTCCGTGTGCCGAGGCTGACCGGAGTCGTGCGCCCCCGCAGAGCTCGCGAACAAGGTTGCCCGCATCGTGCACGACCGCTTTGGCAAGGGCCCGCAGCCGGCGTCGTTCTTCTGAGCGCGCGCGGTTCGCTCCGTGCGCTGCAGACCCCCGCCCGTGAAGGGTTTCCACTCGCAGTCGTCGTTTCATCCCCTTCTCACTCCGTAGTCTCGCAGTTCCGCAGGCAAAGACACTTCGTCGTTCTCTCCTTGTGCACCACTCTCGCCGTCAGCGGCGAAGCAGGCTCGTTGCTCGGAGGTGGGAGAGATCTCAGAGGAGAGCCACAGTCAGACCTTCGCAAGCTCGAGTCGCGACGGCAGGAAGATGGAGGAGAACAGCTGCGCGTATGGTTACAACGGTGTGCGAGAGACTACCAAGAACGATCCGAGAGGCGATGCTAAGTACGATGAAGAAGACAGAACAAGGGGAGGGGGGGAAGCCGAACTCATTCCCCGCCGCAAGCGCCGACGACCAAGGCGTGCTCAGAGGCTGGCCTTCTGCGACCCGCTCATGAAGCCCGCAAAGTAGGCATTGAGCGCCTCAAAGCCGTCCTGGTTGAGCGGGACCTGCGCGCCGACGTAGCCGTCCGGGCGGACGACGACGATCCCGCCCTGCGAGGTCGAGACGCCCCACTTGGCGTGCAGCGCCGCCTTGGCCTCCTTGCCGACGCGGCGGTCGTAGATGTCGTCCGAGTAGATGTTCTCGCGGTAGATGCGCGCGTTGTACGGGAGGGCCTCGATCTGCGAGCGGGGGCGGACGGGGTCAGTATCGCGCAAAGAGGCGGAAGGGAGCGACAGGCAAGACGCACGTCCCACTCGGTGTGCGGCGTCGCAAAGATGTAGAGGAAGTCGAAGAAGGGGTTGTAGTTGGGCTCGCGCTGGCCGCGCTCCGGCTCGATGTGGCGCGTGTCGTGCGAGTTGTAGAACACGGACGCCTTGACGCCGTTCTTCGGGCGGTACAGGTTCGTGAACGACGACGGCGAGTCGATGAACTTGTCGAGCGCGGCGAGCTGCCCCTTCGACTTCTCGTAGTCGCCGGCGAGGACGTGGATGCTGGGGGCGGGAAAAGCGCGAATCAGCTGGGAACGCGGGCGCGGGGCGAGAGAGGGAGACGCACCGGAAGGCACCGTTCATCTTAATCTCCTGCTGGATGCGGACCTGGTTGGCGTCGATCGCGCGGGTGACCTTGCCGGGGAGGAGGCGCTGGCCAGCAATGAGCTTGCTGCCCTCGGGGTTGAAGACGCCCTTCTTCGGGTAGTTCTTGACGAGGTCCGAGTCGGGGAGGGCGTTGAGCGGGTTGGCAAAGTAGATGGCGCCGCAGCCCGAGGTGAAGAACGCGTTCTTCTTGAACGTCTCGATGAAGAGCTCCGGGTCGACCGCGCCGAGCGACTTGGCCTTGGTCGCGTCGGCAGTGAGCTGGTCCGCCTTGGGCGAGCGGCCCGAGAAGAGCGCCGAGTACGCCTTGTCGAACTTGAGGAGCTCCTCGGCGATGCTCTTGCGCTCCTGCTCGTACGTCGGGAGGAGAGTCGAGCGGTCCGCAACGCCCTTCTCGACCAGGTTGATCTTCCACGCGAGCGAGTACATGTCGAGCATCGAGATGTTCATGCTGCGGGAAGTCAGGGAGAAAGTCAGCAAGTGTGCGAGTTGCGAAGGTCGAAGAGCGGACGCACCCCTGGCCGGCCTTGGGCGAGTGCGTGTGGGTGGCGTCACCGCCGAGGAAGACGCGATGGTCGAGGGTGTAGTTGGAGGCGATGCGCTGGCCGATCTCTGCGTGGAGGAGGGAAGTCAGTCGCAAGTCGAGGAGCGCAGCGTTTTCTCGCGACGTCCGCGAGAGCAAGAGGAGGGACGCACGGTAGACGGAGAACCAGGCAGTCTTGCCGAACTCGAGCTTGAACGGCTCGAAGATCTTGCGGGCGCGCGACTTGCAGATGTCCTCGGTCGCGTCGCGGCCGTAGTGCTTCTGCTTGCCGTCGGGGCCGGCCTCGGCCTGGAGCTGGACGTAGAGGCGGACGAGACCGGCCTCGCGGGGGATGACCATGATCGAGCCGTCCGACTTGGAGTGGATGAGGCACTTGGACATGATGTCGGGGAAGTCGGTCTTGACCTCGACGTCCATCACGCCCCAGATGATGTCGGACGCGTCGCCGAGCATGCGAATCTTGCCCTGCCACTCGCCGTCGCCGACCTCGCCGCCAGAGATGGCGCGGCGAACGAGCGAGCGCGCGCCGTCGACGCCGAGGAGGTACTTGGCACGGGCCGTGAACTTCTCCTTGGTGTCCGAGTGGCTGAACGTCGCCGAGACGGGGTACTCCTGCGACTCGTCGGTCGAGCACGTCTCGAACTCGTAGGGGCGGAAGACACCGCCGTGGGGAGCGGGCGACTTCTTGTCGGCCGGGAGGTGGGCGCGGCGCTGTGGGCGTCGAGCTTGTCAGCGCTTGTTCCGGAAGCTGCAGTACGAAAAGAAGGACGCACAGCCTCGATCTCGTCGAGAAAGGACCGCTCAATCAGGCCCTGGTGAAGGAGGAGGGTGTAGTTGTCGACAACGTCGATGAAGTCCGGGCACGACGGCGCCCGGGAGGTGCGTGCGAGCTGCTTCTCATTCGACGGGTCCCAGAACGCAACATTTTGACGGGAAGAATGCGTGTCAGACAGGGGCGGGAGCCGAGTGGGCGAACTGGGCGTACTTCGTAGACGCGAACGCCCTGGTTGACCATGCGCTTGGCAAGCGCCGCCTTGCCCTCCTCGTAGTGCACGCCGCCAATGTTGCGGAGCACCTCGAGCGTGCGGGGCTGCAGACCGTCGGCGCGACCGGCCTCCGTCGTCGTCGGGCGGTTGTCGATGTGGAGGACCTTGTAGCCGAAGGTGGTCAGGCAGAGGTCGGCCATGCAACCAGCAGGGCCGGCGCCGACAATGATGACGCTGCAGAAGGCGGACAGAGCATGGGAAAGGTGCGAAACGAGCGTTGATAGGCGGGAGAGAGGGAGGAAAGTGGGGGAGGAGGAGGAGGTCGAAAGTCAGCGTCTGTTCCTCCGGCTGTTTCGATCCGTGCGCATCTCCCAGGCCATTGTGTGCGCCCATCGTGGCCCCTGCCGTGCTCAAAAGCCAGAAACCAGCGGCGATGACCTCGTGCCGAGGACCCCCCTCCCGCGGCCTGCCTAATTTCGCGGCAACCCGCTCGACATGGTGGGAAGGAGGACGCACTCGTACTCCGACTCGGGGCGGATCTCGTCCTTGGAAGCGGCAGACATGTCGAAGTTGTGGCGCGAGATGAGCGGAGGGAGGCGATGAGGCTGGATGAGAAGGCCGAGCGGTGCGGGTGGTGGGGGTCGCGCTGGCGGTCGAGGTGTGCGGTGGAGCTCGAGCTCGAGTGTGAGAGTGTGGAGCAAGAAGAAGTGAGGGGAAAGAGGGCAAGGAGTGTGGGAGGGAAATCGGCGAAGTCGATGCGATGGGGGATTCCGAGGAGAGCGCTCGGCGGGAAAGGGATCCAGCGCGCCCAAGGCCCCGGCCGTCCACCCCGTGCCGACGCCTTTTTCGCCTCCCACACCTGTGCGCGGGTCGCAAGCAGCGGAAAGCGGGCGTTGAAGCTTCCCAGGCGACCGCAGCAAGCGTCCGGCGCCTCCGCGGAGGGAACCCTGCCCCTCTTGCGATGTCCCTGCATCCCCCACACCTCCTCTCGCTCTCCTCTCCACGCCGGAGCGCGCTCGGAGGCATACAACAGCGCCTTGCAGGCTATTCAAGAGCTACATGACCATGTCTAGAGCGCGACGGAGTGAGGGAGGATGCCTCGGCTCACAGGCCGCGGGAGTCCACCGGATCGACAAGGTGCATCACGACCTTGCCGCGCTGCGTGTTGCGGTCCTGCAGGGCATGCAACAAGGCTGTGTGAGCGAGCGCAACAAGGAGAGGACGGAGGGAGCGCACCTTCTCGACGCTGATCTCGACCTCGACCTTGTCAAAGACGCCGATCGTCGCCTTCTCGCCGTCTGCATTCGCCGCCGTGATCTCGTAGCTGTCGGCGTCGTACTCGAGATCGCGCTTGAACGTGACGAGGCCTCGAGGCCGAACCTGCGCGCGGGCACGCCGGGGAGAGAGTCAGCCCTCCGCTTCAGCACGACCTCACTGAAAGTGGACGCACTGCGAGACAAAGACGGCGAGACCGTTCTTGAACGCGCGGATGACAAACGCCTCGGCGCGGACCTTGCCCTTGCCGTCGTCGCCGCCGAGCTTCTCGAGCGCAGCCTTCTGCGCCGCCTCCTCGCGGCGCTGGATCGCGAGCGCAACGTAAAACTCGATGCTCGCGCGCGCGGCGCCCTGCGCGCTGCGGTGCCGCTTGTTGACGACCTCGAGGGTCTTGTCGACCCATGCGCGCGTCTGCAGGCCTGCGTGCAGCGGCTGGCCCGAGATGGCGGCGCTGAGCTGCCGGTGGACGAGGACGTCGGCGTAGCGCCGGATCGGGGACGTAAAGTGCGTGTAGATAGGCGAGGCGAGGCCGTAGTGCGAGAACTGCGACGCCGGGAGCGAGCCCGAGCAGAAGTACTCTGCTGACAGCATGCACCGCGTCGCCATGATGCGCACAAGCGTGTTGAACGCCGGGAACGACGGGTCCTGCGTGCGCAGAAAGCCATCTCAGCGGCGCCCGCGAGCAGAACACACACCGGCGCAACGCACCACACACTTGTCGAGCGAGTCGGCGAGCGCGCCCGAGGTCGAGACGTCAAGGGTGAACCCGCGGCGCTTCTGGAGCACGTCCTGGAGGACCTCAAAGTTGGTCTTGGGCGGCGGGGCATGGCGGCGCAGGACGGCCGTCTGCGGGAACTGCTGGTAGATGCGCTGCGCGACCGAGATATTCGCGAGGAGCATAAACTCTTCGACGAGCGAGTTGGTCTCGAACAGCTCCTTGACCTCGACGTCGACGGGCCCGGTCTGCTCTGCCGATTCGAGGTGGATCTTGACTTCGGGCGAGGCGAGGTTGAGCGCGCCCGCGGCCATGCGCTTCGCCTTGAGCTTGATCGCGATCGAGTTGAGCATGCGGATGCCCTCCGTCAACGGGTCGTTCAGCGACCTGCGGGCGGGGAACGTCAGTAAGTGCGCCCTGGGAGGAGAAGAAAACGCCGCAACGCACTTGTCGTCCTTCCTCCGCTGCGCCGCCTCGTACGTGAACGCCTCCTTGCTCGCGATGACCGACTTGGTGAACTTGACATCGACGATGTTGGCGTCGTCGTCGAGCTCCTGTACGGGGTTCGCAAGGTGCAGTCAGTCTCCGCAACTCGAGCACCCTCGAGCCGCACTTCCCGACAGCCCCATAAACGCCCCACGCACCCAGATGACGCTGAACGCCAACCGCTCGACATACGGCCTCAGCGACAGGTTCGTCCCGAGGAGGTGCGGGAGCATGTCGATGCGCTTGTCGACGAGGTAGACCGTTGTGCCGCGCGACGCCGCTTCGGCGTCCATGGGGTTGTCCGGGTGCACAAAGTGCGAGACATCGGCGATGTCTGTGCGGGCGAGGCAGGGCGTGAGCAGGAAGCGAGGGAGAAGAGGGGGGAGAGGGAGAGGGAGGACACACGGACGCCTGCCTGGATGTTGCCGTTCGGGAGGCGCTTGGCGTGCAGCGCGTCGTCGATGTCCTGGCAGCCTGCGGGCACGAGAGTGGTCGGGTCAGTACTGCGAAGAGGACGGAGGACAGGTGGAAGAAGGCCGTTATCCGAGACGGGTGCAGCGCGAACGTACCAGGCGGGTCGATCGAGCAGATGATCTCGTCGCGCATGTCGGCCCTGTTGCGCCAGATGTTCTTCGTGTCCTCGGCGCCCTTGGGCGGGACGACCCAGTTCTCGCCCTCCTCGGGGAGGCAGCTCAAGATCGCGCTCGAGAACGGGCGGTACGGCACCTCCCACTCCTCGAGGAGACTCTCGACCTCGCCCTCCTTGCTCCCTACCGCCCCAAGGACGCGGACAAAGTGCCCCTCGGGGAGGCGCGAGCCCGCGCCCCACCGGTCGATCGAGACGAGGAACTTCTGCCCCGCGAGCTGCGCGGCCTGGCGCGTCCGGATCCGGATCGACGGGATCCCGCGCTGCACCGGCGTCGCCGTGACCGTCCGCGACGAGGTCGTCGCGAACGCCTCGCTCAGGAGGGACGTCACGCGCAGGGTGCAGACGTACGGGCGCCACGCGCGCCGCAGGATCCCGACGATGCGGCCCGTCGGCTGCACGTCGCGCGTCGAGGCGGGCGCGGACGGGCGCGCGAGGGACGACTCGGCCGGCGCGGGTGCGTCGGCGCCGTCCTCGGTCGGGTCGACGGGCGCGTCGGATCCTCGTCCTTGGCTGCGTGCGGTCCGAGCATGCCGTCAGTACTGCTCTCTCTTGCCCGCCTGGGACGTGGAAGGTACACAGGGAGCTGGAGACGAACCGTCGGCATCAACGACCTTCTCGTTCGGGCTGCGCCACTCGCTCTCCGGGAGCAGCTCGACAACGACGAGGTCGCCCGCGACGGCGCGGTTCATCGCCTCGCGCGAGGGGAGGAGGATGGGCTTGTCGCGACCCGCGGCATTGACCGTCGCCTGCACGCGCACACTTGTCAGTCGCGCTCCCACGCCCAGGAAGAGGTGGAGGACGCACCTCGCCAAGCGGGTTGTACGGGCTCGGGTTGAAGTGCCCCTGGAAAAACTTGCCGGCCTTGACCCCGGCCTGGAGGACGCTCGTCGGGAGGTGCTCGTCGTAGAACGGGCCGTCGGCGGCGTCCTTGCCGCCGCGGCCGGAGAGGCCCGCGCCCGAGACGGCGAGGAGGTCGACGAGCTTCTCCTGCTGTGCGGCGGGGAGCGAGTGCACGTAGTCCCTTGCAGTGAGGGCGGTGAGGCCCGATGAGCGCGCGAGGGAGAGGTTTGCAGCGTCGTCGGTGAGGAGGACGAGCGGGGTGTCCGAGGAAGAGACGCCCCGGGAGGAGGACGCAGCCGCGGTCTTCTGACGCTTGTTAGTGCCAGAGGAGAGGATGGCGGAGTAGTACGAGGCGAGGTGGCGGATAGCTGGGTGGTCGAGAGAAGAAAGTGAGCTTGCGAGGGTAAGCGAACGAGTGTCGAGTGAAGACGCACCGCGGTCGTTGCGGTCGTTGGGGCTCTCGCCCTCGTTGCGCTCGAGGAAGGTCTCCTCGATGGCCTCGTTCCAGACGGTCCACCCGCGCTTCATCTTGGTCGCGCTCGAGTCGCCAGGCAGGTCGTAGTCCTCGTCGAGGAGGGTGCGGAGCTTGTTGAACAGGGGAAGGCTGCGGTGGCGGACCTCGTCGAGGACTGTCTGTGCGACGAGGAGCGGTGCGGGGAAGAAGGGCGAGGCGAGGAGGTCGAACTGGTGGAGGATGGCGTTGGTGTCGGGGAGGACCCACTGTACGCCGGCGGGGAGGGTCGGCGGGGCGGGGAAGTCTGCGGCGGGCCTCAGGTAGTGCTCGCGGACGACTGCGGGCGCAGAGCGGGTCAGTTCGAGGTCGGTTTGTGCTTCATCAGCTCAGCTCGAGCGGTCGAGGAGGGAGAGGCGGGGAGGGAGCGGGAGAGGGCGCACCGCGCATGAGCTTTCCGCGGGCGGTCTTGCGGAAGTAGGCGTGGTCAGCGGCGCCGCCCTGGCCATGGGGCCGCTTCTTGAGGATGGTGATCTGGGAGGGAGCGGCGGTGGTGGCCATGTTGGCGCGACTCGATGGACGGTGGGTCTGGTGGGACGAGTGCTCGTGGCTCTGAGTACGCTGCGGTGCTCGGCCTTGCAGCAGGTGCCGGGGAGAGCGGGCGGAGGAGGAGCGAGGACGGCGCTCTCTTCGAAACCGCTCAAGTCGACGAGACACCTCCGCTCAACTTGGCTCGGACGCTGTATCAGAGTCCATGCCTTCTTTCTTACCCTTTCATAGCGCTGCCGAGAGTCCCGAAGTCTCACCGGACGGGTTGACCCCCTCTCCGATGATGACCGGCGCCGCTCGCCGTCCTCTTCCCTCGCCCCGCTCCTCAATCCTGCTCCTTGTCGAGAGACCGTGCGAGTATGACCACCAACAAGCCTCCCCCCGCCATCTTCCGCCTCCCGCCCGAGGTGCGTCCTGTCCCGCTCGGCTCCCCTCATCGCGCTGACCCTCGCACCCCGCCAGATCCTCGTCCACGCACTCGCACAGGCAACGCCGGAGGCCTGCGCAGCCTTCAGTCGGACCTGCAGAGCCGCACGCACCCTCGTGCAGAGCACCGCCCTCTGGCGCGCACTCCACCTCGCCCGCTGGGACTCCCCCACCTCCACCCGTGCCGGCGAGTACGCCTTCTCCGCCCAGGTCCAGCGCCGCGCCCGCGCCACCGCCCTCCTCGCCGCGTTCAGGGACCGTGCAGAACCCATCCCGCCCGCCGAGCTCAAACCCCTCCTCGAAACCCTCGTCGACATCGCCCTCTCCCGCCCACCCGCTCCGCCCTCTGCCGCCGACGACCCCGCCCCGCAGGAGAGCGACTCGCTCAGCGAACGCTGGCTCGAGCTCTGGCTCGAGCCCACGCGCAGCGGCGGCGAGACCCTCCTCGCGCTGCACCCGACCTTCTCGCGCTCGAGCGCCCGCACCCGCTCCGGCGCGAAAGCCCTCGCGGCGCAGTCCCCCTCGGCGCTCGTCCGCGCCGCGCATCGCCCAGCTCGCAGCACAGCTCCACGCCCTCGCGACACCGTCGCCGCTCTCGCTCGTGCCGTCAATCCGCACCGCCGCGATGGAGACGGTCTACGAGCGGGCTAACTTCCTCCGCGAGGCGCTCTACGGCCCGTTCATGGGCGACGGGAGCGGACGCGTAGACTGGCGCAAGGTCGAGGCCATCGCGATCGTCATGAGCGCCAACGTCGACTCGGCGCGGACGTTTGGCTGGGGCACCGAGCGCGCGGGCGGCGGCGGCGCGGCGGGCGCGGGCGCAGGCGCGGCGGCGGAGGACGGCGACGACCCCGTTGTCCCGCCGCGAGGGTGGAACTCCACGCGTCCCGGCTCTGCGAGCGCGCTCAGCGCCGAAGCCGACCCGCGCGACTGGGCCGGCGTGACCCACCCGGCGGGCTGGCGCGGGACGTACGCGTTCCTCAACTTCCCGAGCTGGGTCCACTGGAACTTCCACCGTGGAGGCGGGTTCGTCCCCTCGCTCGCGGACGAGCACGAAGCCGTCGGCGACTGCATGGAGCTCCAACTCGAACTCCTCCCGGAGGGGGAGTGGCCCGCGGAGAACGGCCAGCCGGATCTGAGCGACGACGCGGTCGGGCGTGAGGATGGCGATGACGAGGAGGACAGTGATTGGGATGCGGGGAGCGCGGAGGACGGTGGCGACGGGTCGAGCGGGGACGAGAGCAGCGACAACGAGTTCGGGTACTTCGTCGCGGCAGATGGGCGCAGCGCCGTACGGCCGGCGCAAGGTGCCTCCGGTCACGCGCCCGCCGACGGTCAGCAGGACGAGAACGGCTCGGAGGCGTACTCGCCGCCGTACGACCCCGTCGACGAGGACGACGCGCCCGCCCTCACCGCCGCCGAGTTCGTCGCGCTCGCTGGGGCTGTCTTGCCTGGCCCGCTGCCTGCTGCGCCGCATACCGCCGCAAGCGCCGCGTACCCGCCTCCGTGCCTCACCTTCCGCCCGCCATCGCCGCCCGTCGCGCACCCCGCCGCCGCGTCCACCTCCTCCGCCGCCGCACCTCGCCTCGTCATCGTCCGCAGCGTACCCCAAGCTCGCCTTCCACGGCACGTCCCTCCCACGCCTCGGCTTCACCGGCACCTTCACCAACGCCGGGCCCCCCTCTCTCACGCCGCGGGACCGCTCCATCCGGGGGACGGTCGAGCTCACGCCCGAGGGGCACGTCCGGTGGCAGTACCTGATCCGGTACGCGGGTGCAGACCAGTGGAGCATGAATGGCGTGCAGCTGGGCGGGCCGCGGAGCAGGGCGGGCGTGGTCGGGATTTGGAGCAGCGCGGATCGCGCAGAGGAGGGGCCGTGCGGGCCGTTCTGGTGCGTGCTGCGCCTCCTTCTCTCGGGGTGTCGTATGGGAGGAAGGCATGAGGACCGAGGAGCGAGGTGCGAAGAGGACTGACGAGCGCACTCCCGCACGCAGGTACTGGCCGCACTGCCCGAGCAACGCCCAGACCGACTAGACATCTCCTTCAGGTATTCACTCTGTATTGGACGTTCACTTTGCCCTTGTTTGTGCGTAGCTTTGCCTCGGGCGCCGTCGTTGTCTTCCCGCGTCCTCATCGTCCAACTCGCGCATCTTTCCCCTATTCCCGGTCCCGTGTAGCTCTCTGTTCGCCCCGTGCATGTTGTCACACTCTGCTTACACGTGAGCGGTCGCTAGAGAGACGGGAGCGCGCGATTCGACTCTCGACCACCGTCTCAACTGCGATGGGGGCCAAGTCGAGCCCACCGCCCTCGCCCTCTCTCTCTCTCCCTCCTCCCTCCCACTCATTCCCCTCGCACCACCCAGCATGCCCGCCATCTACCGCTCGCAGCGCCGCCGCTCCTCCTTCGACCTGACCGCCGCGCTCGCCGCCCTCCTCGACGAGCAGTGGCTCGCGTTCAAGCGCGCCCTCCGTGATGAGGTCAAGGCCCTCTACCGCGAGGAGCTCGAGCGCCTCAGCAAGCCGCAGGGGATGCTCCTCCGCTGGGCGCCGGGGCTCGCGCTCGCGGGCGGGAGCTTCCTCCCCCTCGTCGCCGTCGTCCTCCTCGCCGCGCTGGGCGGGGCGCTCCTCCTCCTCCGCGGCGGGACGCCCAGCCTGCCCACCTACCCCATCGTCGCCACCGCGCTCGGCACCCTCCGCGCCTCGCACCTCGCGGCGCTCCTCCTTTGCCGTCCTCCCTCGCCCCGTCTGGTCCGCCCCGCCTCTCGGCGCACCTCCCCCTCCTGGTCCTCACCGCGGGCGGCGCACTCCTCGCCCTCGCGGTTATCTTCCACTTCCGCGAGTCGGCGGCGGGCGGTGGCGCGAAAGGCGCGAGCAACCTCGCGCGGCGCGAGGGTGGGAGGGTTGCGCGGGTGTAGCGCGCGAGGTGCAGCATCTGCTGGTGCGTTCGCTTTCTCTGTCACTCCGTGCCCCCACAGGCAGGCGCTGACCCGCTTGCGGTGCTCGCACAGCCGCCGCGAGGTGACGAACGGCCAGACGAGCGGTTGATGTGACGAGAGGCGGAGGAGGGGTGGGGATGCGACGCGCTGTCTGTATGGGTCGCTGTTTATGCATTCCATGTTTCTGCTAGCCTACTGCTTGGGAGCGAGAGGCCCAAGTGGAAGGGACACGCTCTATCACACGCCGGGAGGAAGCTGCGAGCGAGCGATGCGACCACTCTGTCGCGACGAATATGGGGCTGCCCTGTAGGCCTGTAGTCAGCTTTACGCTCGTCTACCTGCTGGAATGCTGCTCGTCCGAGTGCACGCAGCCCATAGCGAGGAAGGGGTACGAGCCAGTCACGCGGGGTTTTCACGCTCATCTCGCTGGCCCTGCTCCCGCTCGCTGCAAGCCTGCCAGCACCCCAGCTGCTCATCCCGAGCTCTGCCGAACCCACTGAAGGGGCAGCTGTTCCTCTTGGGGAGCGAGGCTCCCGCCGCGGGACGACCACAGTCACTGCGGGTCTCGCCTGCGACGAGCTCCAAGTCGAGGGAAGCCCTGGTTCGACGCTCCCGCCTCTTTCTCTTCTTCCCCTCACTGACCCACACCGTCGACACCTCGCCATGCCCCGTCGCCGCGGCTACAAGTTCCCCACCGGGCGCCTCACCGCCGGCGAGCTCATCCGCGGGCAGTGGAGCCTGCTGTGCTTCATGGCGTGGTGGATCGTCTTCATGAACAGCCCGCATGCCCGCACGCCGCAGTGCAAAGACGACGACGACGGCGGCGGGATCTGCTACCGCCGCGGGTGCCAGGATAAGCCGCTCAAGCTGTGCGCTCCGACCCTCCGCGAGTCACTCTTCCACGCGCTCGCCGCTGCCGGAACCTGGCTGTGCCTGCAGCACCTCGGGCTCGACTCCTTCCCCGCGTACTACGCCTTCTGCGTTGCGCACTTGTCGTCCCTCCTCGCCGACCCGCCGCCCTTCCTCCCCCACTCGGCACTCGACCTCCTCCTCTTCCTCCCGCTATACCTCCTCCTCCTCGCACTCTACCTCGCCATGCTCACCACCGCGCCCCTCGCCGCCGCCCTCCTCCCCACGTACATCCTCCTCGGCGCCCCGGCCGCCCTCACCTGGGCCGCAGCGCTCGTCCTCCTCCCGCCCGCGCGCCGCGCGCAGTACAGCCCCGCGTGGCTCGCGCCGCCGACGATTGCGCTCGCCGCACTGGGGCCCGCGGTGCTCGTTGGGATCGCCGCCGCGGTGCTGCTCGCGCACGGCGTTGGTGCGCTCCGGACGGCGGAGGACGCGCAGGAGGCGAAGGTCGTGGCTTGCGCGAAAAGGCGCGTCGGAGAAGCCGTCGGCGACAAGTTGGTCGAGGTCTGCGTGGAGCATGCGCGCGACGGCGGGAAGGACGGGAAATGCGCCGGGCCGTGGTCGTGAAGGTGAGTCTCCTCCCTCCGTCCAATCCCTCCGGCGACGCTGACCGCGCTTCGTACGCTCAGACGCAGATACCAAAAGACGAGCAGGGCTGATGGGCCAAAGCGGAAAAGGCAGGTCACGGGCGACGGAGCGCGCGAGCGGGAGGGGCGCGAGGAGGAGGCGGAGAGCCGTATCATCCTTGTTGTTGCATTCCATCTTTAGCTAGCCCTCCAGGACGAACGAGAGCGGCGATCTAGAGCGAGCAGAAGCAGACACCCGAAGAGAGGAAGCGAAGGAGACGAGAGCGACAGGGAGCGAGAGGGCAGTGTTGAATTGCCATGACTGCGAGAGGACCCGAACGATAACCTACAACGGATACGACATGTTGAATGCTGAGACGGGGATGCTGTGTGCGCGTTGTTTTTCGAGACCGACGATACGGAGGAGGCCGTTTACTCGGCGTCGGACCAGACGGCGCGGGCGACGTCGACGCAGAGGCCGAGCTTGGTGATGACGTCGTCGCGGGTGACCGGGTTGCCCTCGGCGTGCGAGGCAAAGCCGCCTGTCGTTCGCTCTCCCAGTCAGCACACTCGAAGAAGGCGCGGGCGAGGAACGTGGACGCACACTGCGGCGAGATGCAGAGGCGGTGGAGCGCCTCCTCACGGGTCTGGTTCGCGCCCTTCGCGGCGTAGTCGGCCGCCTCGTGGATGCGCTTGATGAGCTCCTCCTTGTCCTCGAGCTGCGGGAACTTGGACGTGACGAGGCCGAGGACGACGACCTTGTTGGCGGGGAGGTCGGCGAGCGGCTGTCGCGGAGGAAGGGGCGGGTCAGCGGGCGCTGCGCACAAGAAGCGAGAGGGGTGCGCACCTCGAAGCCACCGGCGCGCTCCGTGTCGTACTCGAGGTAGTAGACGTGCGCGTTCAGCTCGTTGAAGAGCTTCTTCGAGATGTGCTCGTAGCCGCCCTCGGAGAAGTGGAGGCCATCCTTGAAGCTGTAGTGCAGGCAGGAGTGTCAGCGCGAGGCGGAAGAGGCAACGAACTGCGAAGGCCAGCGGGGCGAATCGCGCCCGCACCCCGCGGTTTCCGGCACATTGTCGCCAACGAGAGCTCGAGCACGCGCGCGCGAGCACGCGTGCATCCCCAGGGAGAGCAGTCCGCTCGGCACCGTTCATCCGGGCGCCAAAGGCCCCCGTCCCGCCCACCTCGCCGGGTAGAAGGAACAGGACGCACTTGCCACGGCACAGGTGGAGGCCGATGACCATGTCGGCGGGGGCGTCGCGGACACAGTCGTTGTACAGCTGGATGTACTGGTCGAGGACCTTGGCCGGGTCCTGGCCCTCGGCCTTCATGCCCTCGAGCATCGAGGTCGCGCACTGCGAATCGCGCACACAGGGTCAGCCGTCTGGCTGCGCTAGAAAGGAGGGAGGGCGAGGAACGAACGAAGTAGGCAAGGAGGGGGTCGTCGAACTGGACGTTGCGGCAGCCGGCGTCGTAGAGGTCGGCGAGCTCCTCGCGGTACGCCTTGGCGAGGTCGGCAAAGTACTCAACCTCGGACGGGTAGATGTCGCGGTTGTAGGCGTGCTCGCCGTGGCGGAGGTGGTACCACCTTCAAGGGCGACGGGGTCAGCAGGAGAAGAAGCGGAGGACAGGAGCGAGGCTCACTCGGGGGCGGCGAGGGTGATCTTGACGTTCTTCACCTCCTCGGGCTTGACGAGCGACGCGACGTACTCGAACTCGGGGCTGCGGGCGCGTCGAGGGTGAGCGACGCGTCAGCTGGGCGAGGATGGAGGACGCACCGGTACATGGGCTTGTTGCGGATGAGCTTGCCAGTGCAGATCATCGTGTCACCCGGGCGGGACGCGTGCGACTGTACGGACGGCAGGGTCAGTATTGCGCGGCATGAGAAGCGAGGAAGGCGCGCACCTCGAAGAACGCCTTGATGTCCGGGACGTACCTGCAGGGGTTCGCGCGCGGTCAGCATCACGTGCACAAGCGCAATCGCATGGGAGACAAGGGAGGGGAGCCGCAAGAACGCACATCTTGAAGAGCTCGCGGCCGGGGTTCTGGATGACCTCCATACCCTGGAGGTTGTTGTGGAACCCGTCCCAGAACCTACACTCGCACCCAGCGTATCAGTACACATAATCACACCCAGAGAGGAGCGCGGGGACGCACATGTGGCGGCGGAACTCGCCGTCGGTGACCGACTTGATGCCGACGTCGAGCTGGCGCTTGACCTCGTCCTTGATGGCCTGGTCCTCGACGGCCTTGAGCTCCTCGCGGGTGCACTTGCCGGCGTGGAAGTCGTCGCGCTTGGCAAGGAGCGCGTCGGGGCCTGCATGGGTAGAAGGGGGTCAGCGGGGACGGCGAAGAGAGGGAAGAGGGGGCGCACGCTTGAGCGAGCCGATGTGGTCGGCGCGGAAGGGCGGGCAGCAGGCAGGGGCGGAGGTAGCGGCAGCCATGATCTGCACGAGGGAACGCACGTGTCGGACGGGGAGGGAGGGGGAGCGGGTGGTCGATGGGCGCGGCGGCGCGAGGGCGGGTCGGACAGGGTCGCAGTGGTCGAGGAGAAGGAGCACGGGGGAGCAAGGGGAGCAGGGAGGTGTCCAGCGGTCAGTTCGCTGATCGCGTATCAGCCGCACTCCGGCGGAGAAAAGGGCGCGGCGGGGCGGACGCTGAGAGCACGCCGCGAGTCGGGGTGTGGCTGATTCGAGTGCCAGGGACCGTCTGAGGAGGACGGGCTGTGCACTCACAGGTCCTAGAGATCTGGTGGATGCTGGAGGAGTGAGGGCGGCGAGCGGATCCCGCTTCCGGCTTGCTCTCCCCTCTCTCTACCACAACCCGCTCCAGAGGACTGCTTCTACGCTAGCCTGCACGACGGATGTCGCACATACTCCTGCGCACCCGGTCTCGTTCCACTCGACGCGGCCTGCTGGCTTCCCGTTTTCATCAGCTCGCTCGCCCTTGACGGCCGCTTGTCGACGTGGACACAACCTCGGCGCTGGTGGGCGCTCGCTGAACTGCTCAAGCACAGCGACATGCAGGCGGTGGAGGACGGACAGGCTCGTGCGGTGTCTGGACGGCACGCTTACCCGCCAGCAACTTCGCCGTTTACCCTTCGCGACTGCCGTTCTCACTCATCCGCTGCAGCTGCTTGACGCAGGCCTGTCTCCTGCGGTGAAGGAGCGCTGAGGGCTTCTTCTGCTAGCGAGGATCACTGACTCGGAACCTGAGCACGCACAAACCGCTGCTTGTGCTCCTCCCGCTTCGTTGGACGCGGCTCACGTCGTCCCCTCGGCCGCAAGACCTTCCATTCGTGCGCTTGCCGCACTCGACATTACCCTCGTGGCAATGTATCGGTCATTCTGTTCGAAGGAGCGCCATCGCTGTTTCTCCGCTCCGTCTCAGCGCACCCTCTCCATGTGCCGGCTGCTGTTCACCTCTAACTGCTTATGTCCCGGCGCATACGGGGTGACGAGGCAGCTAAAAGGCTGGTCTCCCTTGAGTCGGCTTGTAAGGAAAACCGATGCGACGGACTTTGCTTGCCAAGGGTCCTGGACCTGCGGAGGCGGTGAAGCGAGTCATCGAGTCAGGAGCCACTTGCCAGGAAAGCCGCTAGCAGTACGCGCACCTACAGGAGTAGACTAGTACAGTCCCGAACCACCCGTCCAGCGCCGGCCCACCCGCTGAGGCCGCGCGACGAGGGACGCGACTCGTCGCGCCTCCCGCGGCCGATCCCTCCCTCGCACCGCTCGCTTGCTAGCCAGGCCCGCAATCCAGCCATGCAGCAGCCCGACGCGCCCTTCCAGACCGGCAGCGCGTCCCACTCGCCCTTCCCGCCGCCCACACACCCCGCGACGCCCTCGTCGCTCGCCTCGCCGCTCGACGCGCCCGCGTTCCCGCCCGCGCACGCCGCACCGCCTGCAACGCAGGGCATGCGCGCGTCTGCCTCCCTGAGCGGGGGTAACACCCCTGCGCACTCCCCCGCCGGCTCAGCGGGCGCAGGGGGCGCGTACGCCGCCCTGCCCGAACGAGACGCGTCGACGGCTCGCGGGGCGTTTGGCGCGCCGCCGCTCTCGCGCAACGGGTCCAGCAGCGCGTCGCTCGGCGCAGAGGCCATGAGCAGGGCGGGGAGCGTTAACGGCGCGGCCGCACGGAGGGCAGACAAGGGCAAGGGCGTTGCGCGCGACGGGGCGAGGGCGGGTCATGCGGACGAGGAGGGCGAGGCGCAGGAGCAGCACCGGCGCGTCGAGCGCGTCTTGCAGCGTGCCGAGGCGTCCAAGGTGCGTCCTCTCGCCAGCTCTGAAAGCGAGAAACGCGCTCCTGACGCTGCCCGCTCCCGCAGCTTGCACGTGCCTTCCGCAATCGCCTCGCCCTCGCGTCGTTCAAGACTGCCCGCGGGTGGCAAGACGTCCGCCTCGACACGATCGAGCCGCACCTCGAGCAGGAGGCGCTGCGGCGGAGCCAGGGCGGCGCGCCGCCCGACCCTGCGGCGATGCAGCCCATCCCGGCGCACTTCGCCCCGCACGCTCACGCGCACGAGCAGCTTGCATACGCGGCACAGGCGCAGATGTACCAGCAGCAGCAGGTGCCTCCCGGCGCGTACGGGATGGATGCGGTCCTTGGCGGCGGCGCGCAGGCGCCCCCGCACCCGGCGAAGCGCGCGCGCCTGGACGACCCGCACGCGCACAACCACCAGCACACGATGGGGCAGCCGAACCTCTACAGCGCGCACAGCGTGTACGCCCCGCCGCCGCAGCCCGCGCAGACCGTCTCGCCGTACTCGACCGCGAGCGTGTACCAGCGCGGCGTGGGTGGCGGCGCCTTCGGCGCGGGTCCCGCGCCCGGCGTGATCGCCGGCCCATCCGGTAGCGCGCCGCGCTCGCCGTTCGACCCGCAGCCCGTCGCGGACGCGCCCACGCCGCGCAAGCAGCGCGCGGCGGCGGCCGCCTCCCCGCTCGGCTCGCCGCGAGCCCGCCGCGCCCTCTCGCGCCGCTCGTCGCCTGCAAAGGGCGGGCAGCCGCTGTCGAGCTCGGATCCGCACTTCAGCAGCTTTGTTGACGCGGCGACGGCGCTGACGGGGATGGCCCGCGCGCCGAGCGACCCTAGCTTGGGGAGCGGGAGCGACGAGGGCGAGGGCGCGGCCGGCGCGAGCGCGAACGGCGCACAGGCTGCGGGTGCGGGTGCGGAGGGTTCGGGCGCAGCACCGGCAGCGGGCAGGGCGCCGTTCGCGCGCCCGTCGACGCCCGAGCGGCAGATCCTCAAGCTCCCCGCGCAGCAGCAGGGCGCGCCGGGCGGCAGCGGCGGGAACGGGAACGGGAACGACAGCGGGACGGCCGAGGGCGCCGCCGAGCTAATGCTCTTCCTCGCGGCGTCGCCGTCGCCCGTCCAGAGCCGCAAGACGGTCCCGACCACGCTCGGGGACGGGTCCGCCGTCAAGGGCCGCAGGCTCTTCTCCGGCATGGGCATGGGTTCAGGCTCCGGTGCGGGGGCGCAGGACGCCCAGGACGCGGAGAGCATCTTCGGCGGCGAGCTCGGCGGCGGCGGAGGCGTGGCGGGTGGCCGGCCGGCATCGTCGTCGGGTGCGCTCGACACGCCGTTCGCAACCTCCTCCTCCGCCACCGCCTCTGCTGCCGCCGCCGTCGAGCCCGTCAAGGCTGGCATCTTCGGCGCGCCCACCACGCCAGGACGGCAACGTCAGCCGAGCCTCGGCGGCGCAGGCGCCAACTGGGATATGTTCATCAACGCGAGCCCAAGCCCGAAACGCGCTGCAGCGGGCGCAGGGGTCGGCACGAGGGGCGTCAGCCCGCCGCATGCTGCGATTGGGGCGTGAGGCGCGGCCAGGGGATCGGAGGAGGCGAGGGCGGGGAGGGGAGAAGGGGGAGGCGCATCTCGGACGTGTTTATAGCATCTTCCCCTCGCCGCGTTCCGTCTTGCAGTCGCGTCATGACCAGTTTTTGCAGCGCTTGGAAACAACGAGGTTCTTGTCGCTGTCCTCCCGTACCTCCTTCCCCCCCGCTGAAGCTGCTTCGATCACCGTCTTTACGGGCACGAGATGCTATAACACTACAACAGGACTGTCATCGACCTCTGCGCTCGCTTACCCGCCGCGAACCTACGTCGACCCGCCTCACCGTCCACCTCCTCACGCCCAGCTCGCGCGTGCGCTCACTCCGCCGGCGCACTGACGCCCACCTCGAACACGGCGAGGACCGCCTGTCTGAACGTCGCGACGTTGTAGTCGATGAGCGCGGCATGCTGCTCCTGCATGTGCGGGCGGAGGAGCGCGACGAGCGAGAGGTGGCTGCTCGCACAGCCCTGTTAGCTTTGCGCAAGAAGGTAGAAGGCCGGGAGGAAGGAAGAGACGCACTCGTTGATGTTCCACTGCGCGATGGTCGCCCCCGTCCCCAGCCGGACCTTCGAGTGCGGGAGCCTCCCCCTCCCGCCCCTGCCCCGCCCACTCCCATCCGCCGCGCCGCCCCCTCGTCCACTAAGCACGCTCTCCGGCCGGCTGTCCGCGCCCCCCGCCCCGGGGCCAGTGAGCGTCGTGCTCGACCCGCGGCGCGGCGAGGGGTCCGAGCCGCTCACGCGCCCGGCGCGTGTGAGGGTGCCGGAGCGCGAGAGGGGGAGGTCGCCTTGCGGGGTGGGGGCCACAGGGGGTGCTCTGCACGCGAGGGGATGAGCGCGGGAAAGGCAAGCGAGGGGAGGGACGACGCACTCGTATAGCTGGGTGAAGTCGCCGACGAGGTCGAGGTAGTCGGCGCAGATCACGTAGGTCTGGTTATCGAGCGGCGCCGAGTCGGTTGCGATGTAGATCTTGGACGACGTCTCGAAGAGGAACGCCTTGTCCATCGAGCATTGCTGTGCGGGACAGCCCGGTGAGCGCGAGGCGGGGAAGCCAGGGAGGAGAGACGCACGGAGCAGAGGAGGTCGAGTAACCGCTCGAGCGATGCCTGCTCGGGGATGAGCTTCTGGATGACCTTGGACAGCGCCTCGTAGATTGAAGTGTCGAACACCGATGTGAGGTGGTAGAAGACGTTCATGTTGCTCTCCAGCTCGGGCGACATGTCGAACAGCTCCTCCGTCAGCCGATCCCGCAGGTTCTGCAACGTGTCTGCAAGAAATCGCAGTGAGCGAGGGTTGACCCGGCAAGAGCGAAGGGTGCGCACCAAGCCGGTAGTCCTCCGACATCCCGTCGACCTTGTGCAGGAAGATCTCGAACTGGATGCCGGGGTTGGCGGTGTACGCCTTGTGCATCGTGACGCTCAGCTTGCGAATCATGTCGTGCAGTGTGCTCTGCGCATCGAGGACGAAGATGACGGCGTCGGTGTCTTCGAACGAGAGGTTGAGCTGCTCGGGGTCGAGCTGCCCGCCGGGAAGGTCGAACATCCGCATCGAGAGGAAGGAGCTGTGCGAGTGAACTCAGTCAGATAAACGCCTTGACGGCTCGCAAAGCCGCAGGGCGAGAAAGCGAGAGCCGCACGCACTTGATGTCGTCCGACGAGGACTTGTTCGTCCGCTCAATAAAGAGCGTGTCGCTCGGCGCCATGCCCTCGAAGACGACCTTGCGGATGCTCGACTTGCCGCCGCTGTGCGCGCACAAGGGAGGGTCAGCTTCGCTCGTCCTGACGCGGTGCGGATAGGCGAGTACGCGCAATACGGTGAAGGCTCCTCTGCCGGCACATCAAGAAGGGAAAAGCTGAAGACGCACCTCCTTGGCCCCATGAGCAGCACCCTGGGCTTCCTCCTCCCCTTCGTATCGACCTCGGCCGTCCCCACCGCCGCGCCCGCTACGCCCTGCACGCCGTTTTGACCCTCCTGCCTCGGCACAGTCATCCGTGCAGTACCGTAAGAGGGCTGTGCGTGTGCGCTCGGGGCGTACGGCGCCGAGGAGGTCGAGGCGTGGGGCTGTGCCGTGATGAGACGCCGGGCGAGGAGGGCGAGGCGGGTCAGCATTGGGCGCAGCGGGCAAGTGCGCATAGGGAAGCAGAGCGCACCTGCATTCGGCGCAGGTCGGGAATCCGCTAGCTTCGGGCGAGGAGGGGACAAGGCGGAGTGAGGACCCGGCCGACGAGGAGGAGAGCGGGGGAGGGCGGACACCGAACTGCGCGCGGGCGTTCCTGTCGGTGTGCGGTGCGTCCGAGCTTTACTTGGCGCCCGACGAAGAAACAGCACGCCGAACGACGGCAGTGTGGCCGAGCTGCTCCTCCTCGACCGGATGCGCGTGCAACTCCATCCGCCGTCCTCTCGCCTCCTTTGTCGTGAAGGACGACATCCACTCCGTCTGTACAGCGTCTAAGCATCTACGCGCCTGCTAGTCGACCAACCTGAAGCTGATGGTCACAAACACCTCCTCCTCGAGCGGGCCTTCCTGCCCGTCCGGCCTTGGCGCGAGTCGCGTCGACCGGAGCGTGTACCGAATCGGCATCTGCGTAAAGTACTCGGCGACGTTCATCTTGACGGGGCCAAGCCTGTGCGGCGTGCGCGAGTCAGCGAGGCCAGAAGCGAGAGACTTGGCGGCGAGGAGCGAGGCGGGATGGGACGCACGCGAGGTCGAACGTGTTGAGGTCGCAGAACGGCGCGTGGAACGACGCGGCGTAGACGATCTCGGGGTCGTAGACGAACTCCTTGCGGTGCTTGCCGCCGTCGCGGCAGAAGTGCTTCCGCCGCTGGGCAACCGTCCGCGGGTGCGACGGATCGAGGAAAACGAAAGTCGTGTCCTGCAGACGAGGTTTGGAGGGCATGTCGTGCAGGAGAGCGAGGTGAGGGGACGCACCTCGGCCGCATCGACACTCTCGTCCGCGAACCGCCACGGGCCCAGCTCCCTCGCAACCGCCGGATCCGGCCTGTACGCGCCCGTATTGCTCTGCGCCCTCTCCCTCCCACCGACGCTCACTGCGCTTCGCAGCTGATCCGCCATGAGGACGTGGTCGTGCGCGTGTGGCCCCTCGTCGGCCTTGGTGGTGTCGAGCGCATGCACGAGCGATGAGAGCGAGAAGCGGCTGCTCTTCTTCTCCTTGCTTAACGCTGCTGCGCCTGCGGGCGTGGCCGCACCGGAGGCGTCGCTATCGTCCATCCTTGGGATCGGGGCACCCCAGAGGCCGACACCGCCGGCGCCGGCGCTGAGCGGCGACGGCGACGAGGAGCGCGCGGGCGAGGCGGACGAGTCGCGCGAGGCGGAGGACGTGCCGAGCTGGAGGGAGGTGGGGTGCGGCACCGACTCAGGACGGACGGAGGAGGAGGGCGTGCTGCTCCCGCTCGGAGGGAGGACGAGCTCCGCGTGCTCTGCGAGGAACGCGTCGACTCTGGGATCGCCCTTGAGCCCGAGGAAGCTCCAGTGCGGGCGCTCGACCCACTTGTGCTTGAGCGTCATCGCCTCGGTCGGGACGAACGAGCCCTCCTCCGCGCCGTCCACGTGCGGGTGCTCCGAGTCGTGGTGGGAGAGGACGACGGCGCGGGAGAGGGCGGAGGGGAGGGGTACGCCGCGAAGGTGTGGACGCAGGCGGCCCAGGGGGACATGATGTACGGGCGGCCGTGCGGCGGGCGGAACTCGTAGTGCGTCGCTGCGGGTGGTGAGGATGAGCGTGCGCCGCTTGCGAGCATCTTTCTCGCAGTCAGGCGATGGCAACGCACCGGGGTCGATCCATTGGGCAACCTTCATGCCGGCGTTGAAGGGCGAGAGAGGGAAGGAATCGGGGAGGTAGTCTGGGCGAACCGGCCACGGGATCAGCACGGGTCCGCTGAGCGCGATCGCCACCACCTTCTGGGCACCGAGCAAAGTCGTAGAAGGCTTCGACGTACCGAAGTCGGAGCCAAACTGACCTCGTCGCCGGAATACGGCTCGACGCCCTCGCGCCGCTTAAATTTGCCCTCGATCAGGATCGCGAACTTCCTCGACCTGCCCTCAAAGTACGCCGCATCGCTTTTTGATGGCGAGCCGTCGGGCGTTACGCCGGCAAAGTCGCGCACGAAGACGAGGACGCGGCCGGCGAAGAGGGGGGTGTCGATCTCGGTTGGGCGGGAGGCGTGATTGACCCATGCCGTCTCCATGTGGAAGCGGTCCGGCCCGACAGTGACCTCTAGGCGGGGCATCTGGACTGGCGAGTGCTGCAGGTGCGAGGGTTAGCTCGGAGTGGCCGCCTGGTGGGAGGGCAGGACGCACGAGAGTTCCGAGAGTAGCGCCTGACGGGTCTGACACAGCCGATGGAGACGAAGAAGGAGCACAGCAAGGGAGAGGTCCAGCGAGGGTGTGGTCAGAGCGAGTGCGCTGTCCGAAGCCAAGCCGAGGTGATGAAGTGGGGAGGGGCGGGGTGAGTTTGACAGCGGGCGAGCTGCAGGTCTGCAGTCTACGTAGGAGGATCGCGCTGGCAGGTGCAACTTCACCCGTGGCAGGAGATAGGCTCGTCGAGGTCGACCCGGCTCGCCCGCGTCGGCCGAGGAGGCGGTCGCCCTCTCTCTCCACCCGCAACGGCCTTTCCTGCCCTCTGCTCTCGTGCAACCCTCCCAGAGAAGCTTATCAGTACCTTCCACGAACGCGCGCAATCCTCCCACCGCCGCACCCCTCTCATCGCACCTCCCCCTCCCCACGCCGCCTCGCTGTTCATATCGCCGCAACCATGCCGTCTGCCACGCGCTCGCTTCTCGTGGATGTCCACACCCACATGTGCGTGCATACCTCCAGCCGCAAGTCACCGCGATGCCATTCCCGAGCTGACATCGCCTCATTACCTCCCGCTTCCTCTGACCGTTTCCACGCCTGCACAGCTACCCGCCTTCCTACATGGACCTCATGCGCCGGCGGGAGAATATCCCCAAGATCATCAAGGACGCCGACGGGCAGGAGATGGTCGTCCTCCTGAAGGAGGAGGAGGGCAAGGGCGCCAACAGCAAGGGCAGGCCCGTCGGTCCGTGAGTGCGATTCTCTGACCCGGCTCATGACAGGAAGACTGAACAGAATGCGCGAGCAGGCAATACTGGGATCGCTCGGAGAAGATCAAGTTTATGGACACGCACGGCATCGACGTCTCCGTGCGCCCTTCCCGCCTCTTGCGAACGCCGCACCTGCTCACGGGCTCCCTACGCAGGTCGTCTCGCTTGCGAATCCTTGGCTCGACTTCCTTCCCGCGAATGAAGCGGTCCAGGCCGCGCAGGAGCTCAACGAGGACCTGCAGCGGTACTGCGAGACGTACGGCCCCGAGCAGGCCGCGCAGTCGACGTCCTTCTCGGCGCAAACGCAGAAGCGCCTGTTCGCGTTCGGCTCGCTGCCGCTCGTTCCCGGCATCGAGACGAAGCAGGTCATCCAGGCGATTGCGCAGATCAAGAGCCTGAGCTTCCTTCGCGGGATCGTCATGGGCACCAAGGGCATCGGCAAGGGCCTCGACGACCCGGCGCTGGAACCCATCTACGAGGCTATCGCCGCGGCTGGCCTCGTCGTCTTCGTCGTGCGTCCAGCCACCGCCCCCTCCCTCCCTCTTCGCTCACGCACGTCTTGCCCTGCAGCACCCGCACTACGGCATTGAGAACGCCTTTGGCGAGCAGGACAACGGCCATGTGCTCGCGCTCGGGCTCGGCTTCCCCTTCGAGACGACCATCGTACGGCGTGCCCATCCTCCGCTTGACCCACCCCGCCTGGACTGACCCCGCCTCCCCCGCAGGCTATCGCCCGCCTGATCCTCGCCGGCGTCCTCGACCGTCACCCGACGCTCAAGCTCCTCCTCGCGCACTCGGCCGGCGCGCTCCCCGCGCTCTCGTCGCGCCTGTCGTCCTGCGTCGTGCACGACCCGCACGTCAAAGACCGCCTGCAGAACGACTTTAGGTACTATCTCGGGCAGCTCTACTACGACGCCGTGACCTACGGGCCGGAGGAGCTCGCGCTGACGGAGCGGGTCGTCGCGCGCGCGAACAACTACGAGGGGACGGACGAGCGTGCGTCGCCTCCCTCGCGCCATCTTGCCGGGTTGACGCTGATGGCGACGCGCCCTCGTGCGCGCAGAGCTCGCATATGTCAACCGCGTCAACGACCGGCACGACCTCGTCGCCGCGCCCGCGGGTATCTACCCCGGCACGGACCGCATCATGTTCGGTTCGTCCTCCTCCTCATTCCTCCCCTCTCCACCCACCGCGATCCATACTGACGCCCACCGCGATACAGGCACCGACCATCCGTTCTTCCCGCCGCTCGAGGGGCAGGGCGACCGCTGGAAGAGCGTCGACGAGAACCTCGACGCGATTTCGGGCGTCGCCGGGTGGGGAGACGCCGAGCGCGCGAAGGTTATGGGTCAGAACGCGGTGGAGCTGTTTGGGCTCGAGGTGTAGATTCGGGAACACATGTACTGGAGTTACTGGCTCGTGACATGGGAGGAGAGGGCAGACACGACCAAGCGCTCCTCCTCGGTACGACGCGGGCGAACTGATGACAGAGACCAGCAACACCTTCGCCTATGCCTGCGCCTGGCACGAGCAGCCAGCACGCGCCGCCGCGAGCTCCTGGAGGAGCGCCTCGTTCTGCGCCTTGAGGCGCGCGATCTCGTCCTGAAGTTCCGAGATGTGGGCGGCCTTTCTCGCCCTAGAGCGGCGCGCCGCCAAACAATTGCTTCTGCGCTTCAGCTCGATGGCGGTCAGCTGCTCCTCGTCGAGGTTGTCGGCGTCGATCGGCTCGGGCTGCGTCTCGGGGAGCTCTGGCTCACAGCGGGCAATTCAGCCTCGTTACAACAGCCTCCGACTCGCATGTACACTCGTATGTCGCGTTCAGATCAGCGGGTTCTTGATCGCCCGCCGCGTGAGACGCCGACGGCGGGACTGCGCCCACACTTGCGTGCCCTTGTCGCCCTGGACGACGAACGGCGTCGAGCTGCGCGTGCCGTCGAGGTGGATGTACGTCCAGCCCTCTACGTAGATGAGAGACTCGTCAGCATAGCGTTGGCAGGGACCAGGCAAGGATGGGTGACGGCGGGGAGGACGAGCGAGACGCACCAGCATCGACCGCCCCATCCGCCGGCGCCGCGTCCTCCCATTCCCCGAGCCACCTGAACCCGGCGGGGAGCTCCCCTCCGGCAATCGCCTCGCTGCTCCAGACCTCCCCCGCACCCGCCGCCGCGGCGCTCGCGCCAGGGACGCGGCTCTCGACCTCGAGGCGCTGCACCTCGACGACTTCGCCATCGAGCTCCTCATCGGCGAGGGCGTCGTCCTCGAGGAGGCGGCGCGTCGCGCGTTGACGCTGCTTGCGCTTTGCAGGCGTGAGGAGGCGCGCGGTCGCGTCCGCGAGGAAGGTCTGCGCGAGCGGGTGGCTTAGGAGGAAGGCGCCCTCGCCGACGAGGAGGAAGACGAGCCGCCAGGGGATGAAGGGCGCGAGGAGTGCGAGCCCAAAGGACGAGACGACCGCGAGTTGGAGCAGCGCGCGCGTCAAGCGCTCGTCGCGCCAGGTGAGGAGCGGGACAGTCGACCGCAGCGCGTCCGAAGGTCGGCGACGCGGCCCATCATGATTTGGATGTTTTGCTGCGTGCGACGGCGAGCGTCAGTATGGCCCAGGAGGAGGAGCGAGTGCGGAAAATGCACCAGGTTCGAAAGGTAGTCGACGGACATCTCGCCCGGCGGGTCCTTGGCCAACGGAGTTGGGCCCTCCTGGCTATCTGGCGGCGGTCCCGCGGCATGCTTGGCGCGGTAGGTCGAGAGGAGGACCGAGACGAGGATGAGGTTCGGAACGAAGATGACGAGCGAGGGCCAGTAGCCTGGGCGCGCCGCAAGGTCAGCCTCGCGCTTACGTAGGGAGGCCTCTTGCGGAGGACGAGGACGTACAGAGCAGTGCCCATGCCGCTGCGAAGAAGACCGTCTTGGCCGGATCCTCCCACCGCAGCACCGACTCGACCGCATCCTGCGCGACAAAGATCGGGCCCGACTTCTGGACGAAGCTGTGTGTTGGATCGCGGGCACTTCCCAGTCAGCGCGCCAGCTCGTCGGAGAGGGCGGGCGGCGAAGTGGGGCGGCGGGAGCGGATGGCGCACCGGCGGAAGTTGACGGTCGTGCTGCCGAGCGAGAGCGCCTCCTTGCTGCCTTGCACTGCGTGCACCGCGATTCATGTCAGCCCAGCCGCAGAGTGCGGAGGCGAGGCGAGATGGGCGCACCCGTCGAGGCGCCGCCCGCCTTGAGAACGGCGCCGACGAGGAGCTCGTCGAGGCTGCCGAGGCGCAGCGACGGCAGCAGAGACTTGTCTGCAGGCGCAGCGGCGCGCCCGTGTTCGCAGCGGACATCTCTCGAGCGGTGGAAGGGGACAAGGGAGGGAGACCTCGGCGACGTCGCTCCCGAGGTCGGCTTCACATGCGCAACTCTCGCTGGAACGGGCACGAGGTGCGGGAAAGAAGAAGACATTGCAAAGGCGCTGGAAACATTAGGCACAGACGAAAGGGGGAGAGGGAGGCTATGGGAGAGCGAGAAGAGAGGAGAGGGGAAGACACGACCAAGGGCTCCTCCTTACAACGAAGCCAGCGAGGTGAAAGGGAAAGGGGAAGGAGACCAGCAACACCTTCGCCTATGCCTGCGCCTGGCACGAGCAGCCAGCACGCGCCGCCGCGAGCTCCTGGAGGAGCGCCTCGTTCTGCGCCTTGAGGCGCGCGATCTCGTCCTGAAGTTCCGAGATGTGGGCGGCCTTTCTCGCCCTGGAGCGGCGCGCCGCCAAACAATTGGAGCGGCGCTTCAGCTCGATGGCGGTCAGCTGCTCCTCGTCGAGGTTGTCGGCGTCGATCGGCTCGGGCTGCGTCTCGGGGAGCTCCGGCGCTGGCGTGGCCGACGCCGTCCTCGCGCGCTTGTTCGCAAGCGACGCCGCGACCTTGGCCGACCCGGCGCGCTTCTTCGACGTCGCCGACTCGGTGAGGTAGTTCTTCGGCAGCGTTGGCGCGTCGTACTCGATCGCGGGCTTCTTTGTGTTGCGCACGCCCGTGAACTTGTCCTTGCGGAACGACTGCTCCGGGATGGCCTGCGCCGCCTCCTTGCGGAGCTGCGCGACCGTCTTGCGCTTGCCCGAGGCCGAGGTGGCCGGCGACGAAGCAGGCGCGACCTCGATCGACGCGGCTGGCGCCGACGCCGGCGCCGCGGCGGGCGTGACAGCGAGGACGTCGAAGAGGGCCGAGTCGTTGCGCGCGAGGACCGGCGACGGCGCGATGACGGGCTTGACATCCTCCATCGGCGCCGACGACGTCGCGAGGGCCGCGAGGTCGAGCTGCGGGAGGACCGGAGCGCGGGATGTCCTGCGGGGCCCAGTGCGCCTCGGGCGCCGCCGGCATAGCGAACGACGACGCGGCGGCGAGGAAGTCGGCGCCCGGGGCGGGCGCGAACAGGCTCGGGTACTCGCCCGCCGTCGATGCCGGCATCGCGAACGACTCGAGGAGGGGCGACTCGAACGAGCTCAGGAGCGGCGACGTGAAGTCGGCCGACGAGACGGCGAGGTCGAACGGGCTGCCCGAGATGGACGACGCGAACGACGACGCGGGCGAGAGCTCGAGGTCGAGCGGCGAGTCGAGGAGCGAGTCGTCGACGGGGCGGAGCGCGCCCATCGGAGCACCGGGCTCGCCGTACACGCTGCTGAACTGCGCGGTGGGCGCAGCCTCGGCGACGACGATACTGTCGGCGGGGCCATACGACGAGAAGTCGAGGTAGGCCGTCAGGTCGGCGGCGGCCTCGTCTGCGGGCGTGCGCGGCTGGTCAGTTCGTGCACCTCCGGTGAGGAGCTCTGAGGCGGCGCGCACCAAAGGCGCCAGCCTTGCCCGACGGCAGAGTCGAGAAGAGGTCGGTGTACTGGTTCATTTTACGAGTGGCTTGGCGGGTGCGGTGGGCGGGCTGAGCGGGTGCGGCGGATGCGGCAGGGGCGGACTGCGTAGGGGCAGGCATGGTGGGCAGGCTTAGGGGGCGGTGCGGGCGCGTGGGTTCTACGGGCACGGTTCGGGTGAGGGGGTCGGGGTCGACGGTTGCTGCTGCTGGCTGGCGAGGTTCATCTTGATGGGTTGGTTACTTGGGGGTTGGGGGGAGACCTTGATGAGGTCTGCACGGCAGGAAGAGGAGACCACGCGGTGCGAGGTGATAGGAGAGGCGGAGGGTGAGCGGATGCTCCGGGAAGAGGCGAAGACTTTTCCGGGACGCACTCTTCGGGGTGTGTGGTTCTTGTTGATGGGGGTGTGCGCTTGTTGATGGACGAGGGCGGGGCGTTTAGCAGGCCATGGCGGGTGGACTGGCGGTGGAGTGGGAGGGAGGAGCGCGCTGCAAGGTGAGGGAGAGAGTCAAGAGCTGCGCCCTGTCGCCGGCCGAGCGACCTTCAGCGCGCACGCCTTCGTCCGTTTCCCGGAAAACCTTTTCTCACCCAATCACACTTGCCTTCCCACCTGAGAAAAACCTAGCAGAAGCCGAATCTGCCGCGCCCCTGCCATATCGCCGTTGACTGGGTCCGCTCATCGCCGCTCAGGAGGTCCGGTCCCCTCTCGTGGCTGCTCCTCGCCTGCCGAAAGATGCGCCTACGCACCGCTGCCACTGCTGCTACCCTCGCCGCCTGCTCCGTCACCCTCGCGCACGCTGCTGCCGTACAGCTCCCGTTCTCCGCCGACGTACGGCGATAGCGACGGCTGGCGCGCGGACGTCGTTCAGCAGCCCGGCTCGACACCGCCGGTCGACCGCCCGTACCGCCCCTTGCCCTGGGGAGAGGTCAACATCCTCGCGACGACCGATACGTACGTCTAGCGGTGCTGAGGACGCCGTTCGAGCGACTCGTCGGCTGACCGGCGGCGCTCCATACACGCACCCTCTGCGACGCACGCAGGCATGGCTGGCTCTGGGGCACCAGCGCAATGAGCCAAGCTTCAGTGGCGACTGGGGCGGTGAGCTGCTGCTCTGCTTCTCGTTGGGTTGTCGCGCACGAGCCTCCCTCGCTGACGCTGCTTCGCCTGCTCCGCTCGCCCGGCATGTAGACTACTACTCGTTCGTGCAGCGCTTGAAGGAGGATGCGCGGCGGCGGTGCGTCTTGCCGCTCCGGCTAGTGAGGAAGGTCCCGCTGACCTCGCTCTTATTCGCAGGGGGGTTGACCTGCTCCTCGTCGACTCGGGCGACCGCGTGGACGGCAACGGCCTCGTTGATGCGGAGCCATCACCGCACCCGAAGGGCTACACCGCGCTGAGCATCTTCAGCCGCGTCCCCTACGACATCGTTACCACAGTGCGCCTCCCTCCGCCGCTCTCGTACAACTCTGCTCTGAACCGCTCCTCCCCAGGGTAACCACGAGCTCTACAAGTATCCCGTTGCAGACTACGTCTCGTCCGTCATGCGCGACAAGTTCGGCGAGCGCTGGGTCGTCAGCAATGTCAACATCACCTCGGAGGACGAGGCAGGGAGGGAGGAGGAGCGGCTGCTGGGCAACCGCTCAAGGAGGTTCACGACGGAGCAGGGGAGGAAGGTCGTCGCCTTTGGCCCGCTGTTCGACTTCAAGGGTGCGCGCTTCACTCGCTTATGGTGGACGAGCGTGATTGACCTCTCCAATGTGCGGCGCTTTCTCGCGCGGATAGCTCATGCTGAAGGCCTGACCGTACAAGCGCCGTCGACGATGGTGCGCGAGCCGTGGTTCCAGGCTGCGATCGCCTCTGCACCGGACTTCTTCCTCCTCGGTGCGTGTCCTCTCTGCTGTCTCGCGCATCCCCTTGCTGAACGAGCTCCTCGCGCATAGTCGGCCACATGTCCCTCCGCATCGAGCCCGACTCGGAGTGGACCGCCGTCGTCCACGCGATCAGGGAAGTGCACCCGACCGTTCCGGTCCTCGTCTTTGGCGGGCACCACCACGTGCGTCTCACCCTTTCTTCTGGGGGAACGTCACTAACCCTTGGCGTGCAGATCCGAGACTGCGTCCAGGAGGACGCGTACAGCATGAGCCTTGCAGCGGGGAGGTACTTTGAGACGATCGGGTTCATGAGTGCGTCCCTCTCTCTCTGTCTCCACGATTTTCGCCTGACCGAATCGCTCGCAGGCGTCAGCGGGCTGAACGCCTCGACGGCCCCGCCCGTCTTCAAGCGGCGCTACATCGACCAGAACCGCAACTCGTACCAGTACCACGCCGGCCAAGGCTTTGACACGCCCGAGGGCAAGGCTATCACGCGAGAGCTCAGCGAGACGGCGGCGATTCAACCTGACGGAGCAGTTCGGGATCGCGCCGCAGGGTGCGCACTCTTCCTGGCCGCGCGCTCGCCCCCGGGCTTAACCCCCTTCCTCTGCGCAGACTACTTCCTGCACCGCTTCCCTTCCACCTCCCCGCATTCGATATTCCACCTCCTCACCACCTCCGTCCTCCCGCGGTTGATCACGCGCGACGACCGCCCGGCGGCGCCGTTCACGGTCCTCAATACAGGCAGTGTCCGGTTCGACGTGTTCAAGGGCCCGTTTACGCGGAACGACCAAGTGCGCTACCCCTTTCAAAGCTTCGAGCCGACGCTGATGACGGAGGGCGCCCAGTGGATCATCCTTCCGTTCACCAACTCGTTCCTCTTCCTCCCGTCCATCCCGCGCGCGCTCGCTGCGAAGCTGCTGCACCACCTCAACCTCGTCGGCGAGCACGGGCTCGCACCCTCTGCGTCCTCCCGGGCAGCGGACGAGGACGAGGACGAGGCTGCGGCGTGGCTCGCGCGCCAGCCTGCGGTCATCCGCGCCGCGCGGGACGCTGCGGCTGCAGAGCACGTCTCGCGCCGTGCACTCGCCGCCTCCTCCTTTACCGCCTCTGCTCGGGACGCGCGGGGAGAGGAGCGGTGGCGCATGCGGCGCGCGACGGAGGGGTACGTCACGCTCGATGCGTGCGGTGGGAGCGACCCCGCCGAGCAGCTCGGGGACGATACCGCACACAGGCCGTACCGCTCCTCTCGCCAGCCCGTCTTCGTCGGCACCGCCCTGCCCGACAACGCCGAGGAGGTCGACGTCGTCTTCTTCGACTTTATCGCGGTGGATGTGGTTCGCGGGCTGAACGCGCTCGGCGGGAAGGACGGGGGCGGAAGGTACAGGATGGAGGAGGTGCAGCGGTACGTCGACTGGGTGACGGCCAACACGCTCATGGAGGAGTATGCGAAGCGGGCGTGGAACTAGCGCGGACAGACACTCGTTGTTATCGCAGGCTTCTCGAGACTCTTCCCGATGGCGAGAAGAGGAAAGGAAAGCGTACGTTGCAGCTATGCCTCCACTGCGGGCTGCTCCTCTTCCTTCGCGTCCTCCGCCGGCGCACCCTCCGCAGCACCAGCCGCGCCCGACGCCGCCTTCTCGGCCTCGCGCTCCTGCAGCTTCCTCCTGCCAACATCGAGCGCGATCTGCTCGAGGTTGAACTTCTTGCTCTTCCACAACCGGCCCTCGACGACGCTCAGGCCATAGACGTTCTTGAGCACGCTCGGGAGGAGGACGACGTCCGGGTCCTTGAGGTCCGCGCGGACGTTCAGGATGGGGCGGTCCGGCAGCGCGGACGAGACGGAGGGCGCGGAGGAGAGCTTGTTGATCTGCGCGCCGAGGAGTTGCAGGAGGACGTGGCGCGAGAGGCGCGGTGTGCGACCGGAGGGAGGGCTCGATGGCGAACTGCGCGGTTCACAGGTAGCGGTCAGCGGGCCCACGGAGGGAGGGGGCCGGAGTACGCACGGTTACGGTCGTCGTGTTGTTCGCAGCGGCCCAGGCGACGAAGGTCTTCTCGATGAGGTGTGCAGATTGCTGCTCGACCTGCTCGAGCGACATCGAGTGGCAGGTGATGCTCGTCGGCGAGAGGCGCTGGACGAAGCTATGCGCGAAGCCATTCGTCAGCATCGACGAAGACTGCACGAGAGCGGAGGGACGTACCGTGTGCGGGACTGGCCCGTCTCCTGCACCTCGGAGACGATCGCCTCCGTCAGCTCGACCGGGTCGTACGGCCATGCGGTCGCGATGAAGCACACTATTGGCGCGTCTACGTCAGATCGAGCACGCGAGAAGGGAGGGATGGAACGCACGGCACTCGGTGTCGGTCGCGATGCTCTGGAAGCGCGGGCGCTCCTTCGCCTTGCCCTTGCCCTGCGCGTCGGCGCCCGCGCTGCTCTTCCCAGGTGCCATCTTGCCCGCCCCTCGACCCGACTTGAGCGCTGCGAGCTCGCGCTGGATGCTCGCCTCGATGTCGTCGTCGTCGTCGTCTTCGTCCGAGTCTTGCGGCGGTGCAGGGAGGAGCGGCGGGAGGAGCGAACTCGCCTCGCCCTCGCCCTCGACCGGTGCGTCGCTCGTCTCGGGTGCCGCCTTGTCCTTGAAAGTAGCCTGGCGAGCTGCGAGCATCTGCTCGATGCGCTCTGGCGGGTACAAGCGGTCTGCGGCCTGTTCAGAGGGAGATGAGGAAACTCGAGGTCAGCGACGAGGCGGGGCAGGAGTGGGACGAGCGGGCGCACCTCGTCAAGGAGGTCGTAGATTTCTCCGACGCAGCGCGACTCTTTGCCGCGGATGGTGGTGACGAAGATGCCCTTGCCGCCGACCTGGCGCTTGGACTGGTATGCGCCGCGGGGCTTGCCTGCGCCCTTGGCCTTTCCGCCCTGCTTGCCCTTGCCCCTGGGTGCGTTCATGGCCATACAAGCGCGCGTCTAGCGAGGTGAGAGCGGGAGGAGGAGCGAGAGGGAGGGGCGAGGTGGGGTTGACTTCCCACTCCAACCCGCGTCAGAGCGGTGCTGCACGCGGCGATGAGCAAGCGAGTCTCGCAGCGCGACTTTGTGGTCGACGACGACGACGAGCTCCTCCGCGAGGACGAGGACCAGAGCGACCTCGACGCCGACGACGACTCGGACGAGGGCATCACCCGCATCCGCGCAGGAAGGGGAGGAGGGGCGAGGGGCGACGCAGTCACGACCAGGAGCGCGGGGAGGGCACCCGCAGCCAGGACCAAGGGCAAGGGCAAGGCGTGGGAGGGCCAGTTCGAGCGCACCTGGGACCAGGTCCAGGAGGACGAGCGCGGAACCCTCGAGGGCGCAGTCAGCGACCTCCTCCTCACGACAAAGTCACGCAGGTGCGTACCCGCCTGCTCCCCTTGCCGAAAGCACACTGACCCCCACCCCCTCCTCGTCCCCAGGGTCCTCCGCGACACCTCGTCCATCCAGCGCGGCATCATTCGCCACGTCTACCTCGTCATCGACCTCTCCGCAGCCATGCTCGTCCGCGACTACAAGGCGACCTGGCTCGACCTCACCCTCCAGTACGCCCAGGTGCGTCTCTCCGTGGTGCCGCCCCACTTGCTCCCCGCTGACCCGCACACAACCCGCAGGAGTTTGTCACCGAGTTCTTCGACCAGAACCCCATCGGCCAGATGGCTATCATGGCCACCCGCGACGGCCTTGCCGAGCGGTTGACGCCCTGAGCGGTGTGTCCCGGCGGGAGCTGTCCCCTTCCCGCCCGTAGCTGATTCCTCCCTCGCGCGCAGGCAACCCAGCGGACCACCTCAAGGTGCTTCAGAACAAGAAGAAGCTCGAGGCGCGCGGCGCGCCGAGTCTGCAGAACGTGCTGCAGCTGGCAAAGACGGGACTGGCGTGCGTCCCCTTCGCCCCTCCAGTTTCGCCACGCTGATTCGCCTCCCGCAGGCACCTTCCGCCACACGGCTCGCGGGAAGTTATCATCATCCTCGGCTCGCTCACGACGTGCGACCCAACCAACATTCACCAGACTATCCTCGACACGGAGAAGGAGCGGTGCGTCCGCTTCCTTCCCCTCCTCCCGCCCTCGTGCTCACCCTGCGTCTGCAGAATACGCGTAAACATCATCGGCCTGAGCGCAGATATGAAGATCTGCCGCGACATTGCCGAGCAGACGAAGGGTGCGAACCTTCCCTCCTCTCTCAACGTCGTGGGCTGACCCGCTCGCTTGCAGGCGTTTACCGCGTCGCTCGTGACGACTTCGCCTTCCGCGACCTTCTTTTCGAGTTCGTCTCGCCGCCACCGACCTTCGCCCCCTCCAAGTCGCACGTACTCGGCGGTCCCTCCTCCGCCCCACCGACGTCCTCCGCCGACCTGATGCAGATGGGCTTCCCCGCGCTCGTGCACTCGACCTACCCGGGCATGTGCTCCTGTCACGGCAAGCTCAAGACAAGCGGGTACAGCTGCCCGAGGTGCAAGGCGCGCTTGTGCGACGTCCCGACCGAGTGCAGGGTCTGCGGATTGACCGTCGTCAACGCCCCAACTTGCGCGGAGCTACCGCCACCTCTTCCCCGTGTGTACACTCGCTCTCTCCTATGTACTGAAACTGACAGCTCCGCCATGCAGGTCGCGAACTACGAGCGCGCCGTCCAGTGCGCCCCGCTCCCGCTCCCTTCCTCCGCTCGCGCTGACTCTCCCCCGACAGGCCCTCCCCCTCCGACCCCCCCTCCTGCCTCTCCTGCTTCTTCCCCTTCGCCGCCGCGCCCTCGGCCCTCTCGCAGACCCAGCTCGGCGACCTCTCCCCGCTGGGGCGGTACCGCTGCCCCAGTGCATGGGCCACTTCTGCCTCGAGTGCGACAAGCTCGTGCACGACGCGCTCGGGTTTTGCCCCGGGTGCACGGCGGCGACGTAAGTTAGCGATGGGTGGAACGCGGACTGCGTGGAGGAAAGGGGGCGAGCGCTCGGAGAGGAGGAGAAGCCGGGGAGAGGCTCGAGCGGGAAGGCCGTATTTGGCGATGCGGTGCTGCGCCTTCTTCTTCTCCTCTTCTCGCTGCTCTGCTCTGCTCTGCTCGACTGCTACGCTTGATCGAGCCGACAAAGCGCGATGCCGCCCGCGTACCCCTCCTCGCGCATTGACGACGCCGCCTCTCCGCTGCACAGCTCGGGCACCGCAACTGCGCCTGCGGGGAGCGCGCACTTGCGCCAGCGCTCGCTCGGCGCGAGGCAGGTCGACATTGGCGCGGCGAGGCTCGATGCGCCGGATGAGCGTGCCAGGGCGCACGAGGCGGCGGTGCGTTGCGAGACTCGTTCCTTTCGGGTGTTCCGAGCGGGGTCCGACTGCGTGCATCGGCGGAGCTGACGAGAAGATGCACGCGCCCTCTGCGATGCGATATCGGACGAGCAGCTCCTCCGCGGTCCGCGCACCACGGCGCGCATGTCCGACTCGCCCTACTCGACGCCGGCCTCCTCCTCCGCGCACCTCCCGTCCTCTGCATCCTCCAGCGCCGCACACGACCCCTTCACCGACGCCCACCGCATCAAGTACGACCTCCTCGCGTCCGCCCCTCTCTCTACTCCTCCGCGCCGGGCGCAGACCTCGCCGACGAGGAGTACGACGCGCTGCACGACCCGGGCCCGAAGGCCCCGCGTGTGGGGCGCGCGCGGATGATCAGCGAGACGAGGGAGTTCAGGAGCGGGAGCGTCGGCTGGTTGGGGGTGCTCAACGTCGCGGTCGTGCTCGCGCTAGGTTTGGGGCTCGTGGGGCTCTTTGCGGGTGCGCCGCCCCTTTCTTTCTTTCTTTCTCTGCGCGATGGGAAGGACGAAAGGGTACTCACGACCCCGCGCGCCGCAGGCTACCCCATCGCGCAATGGGCCGTCCAGACCTTTGCGTACAACTCCGTCTCATACTACAACGACGGCGCGGCGTCCACCTCTGCGCCGAACATCACGCGCAAGACGGGACCGATCGACCCTGACACGCCGGAGAGCGCGTACAGGAAGATGGGCGCGGACGGTACGAGTGCGTCGGCCTCCACCGTTGCGCGGGAGCGGGACTGACGAGGCGTCTGAAGTGCTCGAGCTCGTGTTCTCGGACGAGTTTGAGACGCCCGGGAGGCTGTTCTATCCCGGCATGGACCCGTACTGGGAGGCTGTTGAGTGCGCCGTCGTCGTCTCCTTCCGAAGGTTTCTCGCAAACGCCTGACCTTAATCTTGCGACCCGCTTCAGCCTACACTACTGGCAGACGGGCGACATCGAGTACTGTGGTGAGCAGTGCGATCGTTGTTAACAGCCTTTCTGCACTCGCTGATCCCGCCGCACCACCCGCAGCGCCTATTCTCCTCCTTCCGCATCGTCCCGTCTCCGCTTCGTCAAGCTCACGACTGGCGGCCTCATACGCCCGTAGACGACCCGGGCAACATCGGCACGCAGGACGGCTACCTCTACATCACGCTCACGAAGGAGGACAACGCGTCCTCGCACAACACGGGCTGTGCGTCTTCTCCCTTCTCGGTGCTCTCTCTACGCATGCTCAAACAATTCGACTGACGTGTCCCCGCCCTCGCAGACCTCGGCGGTACGCCTCGCACCCTCGGACTCGTCGAGCCCGCCTGACCTTCCCAAACTCGCTTCGCTTCCCGTCGTGCAGGTATGATGCAGACGTGCGTGCTCTTCTCTCACTTGTTTTCACCTATGGAGAGCTGACACACGACGCCTGTGCAGGTGGAACAAGTTCTGGTGCGGCTTCGTCTGCGCCTCCGGACCTCGTTCCTCCCGCTCCGCTTCCTCCTTCTTCCTCCGCGTTGCCGTCTCTTGTCCTTCCCCCTGCGCGGCGGAGATTAACCGCCTGAGGGCTCCCGCAGCTGGACTGGTGGTCGTGTGGAAGCGAAGGTCTCCCTACCCGGCGACACCAAGGTCTCCGGCTTGTAAGTCGCTCCGCCTCCGCTCTATACGCGCTACTCACACTGTTGCTATCCGCAGATGGCCTGCTTTCTGGAACATGGGCAACCTCGTACGCCCTCACTCGCCCGCTTGAGCAGGAAGGCGCACTGACACGCCCAACTCGCCGCAGGGCCGCGCAGGCTACGGCGCGAGTCTCGAGGGGATGTGGCCGTACTCGTACGACGTGCGTCGCCGTCTTCTCCCCGTCTGAGGCGTTCTGACTCGACCGGATCCGCAGTTCTGCGACATCGGGACGCTCGCGAACCAGACGGATCCGGAGACGGGCGGACCTGAGTGCACGCTCACGAAGGGGGATCAGTACAACAATGACGTGATGAGCTACCTGTGCGTTTCTCTCCTCTCTAACTCCCCGCCTCGCTCGCCGGTACGCGCAGCAATCTTGTCCCGCAACGCGGACCCATCCTCGCCTCCGAACTAGCCCTTCTCGCGTCGATTCCGACGAGTCTGACCATCCTCCTGCGCCCGCAGTATTGGGCAGCGCCTGTCGCGCTGCACCTGCCCGAACGAAGAGTCCGTCCCGCTGCCCTCGCCTCGTCGAACCCAAGCTCACGTCGTGTTTGCAGCCATCCCGGCCCGATCATCGACGGCGAGTACCTCGGACGCAGCGGTGCGTCACATCTCTCTCGTTCTGCGCCGGCGAGGCTTGCTGACGTCGCCAAAATGCGCGCAGCGGTGAGTACCGGCGCGACCTTCTCAAGCTACACGACTCGTGCTGACGCTTTGCGCAGCCTGAGATCGACGTCTTCGAAGCACTCGTACATTTCGCTTTTCCCTTATCCTCCTCCTGCGGGGAGCCGCCTCGCTCGCACCTCGCCCCGCTGACTCCCCTCCTTCTCCCTCGATTCACTATTCCCTCTCGCGTTCTCCCCGTTTTACCAGGTCTCCGGCACCCACGGCGAAGTCTCTCAGTCCGCACAATGGGCGCCGTACAACCCGTATTACTATGCGCTGAACGCGACGGAGGAGGAGGAGGCGTGGTACGGCGATGTGAACGACTTTGGGACGGTGCGCTCTCCCGGTCTCCCTGTGTCGCTCGCGGGCGGAGCTGAAGAGTAGGAGTGCAGATGGACAATACGTATCGCGGCGGGATCCACCAGCAGGCGTGTCCGCCGTCCCTCCCTCCTCTCCGTGCCGCCGCTCACTCCAGGTCACCCGCAGGTCACCTCCGCACTGTCGACGACGCGCGCCTCAGCGTACAACTCGACGAACGTGACCGACTACGCCATGTTCGGCGTCGAGGTCCACCCGACGTACTGGGGTTCGGAGCACGGGACCGGCCGCGGCGGGTACGGCGCGGGCAAGGTGTGGTGGTGGCAGTGCGTCGGTCTCGCTCTCGTTGTTTATGACGGGCGAGAGCGCTGACGCATGAAGGGCGAAGGGAGGACCAGCTCATGTGGTTCCTCAGCGACCGCGCGATGGCCGCCAACGACGAGGCGATGGTCTCGAATCGGAGCGTGACGGTGCGCCACTCATCCTTCCTCCCTCGCGTGCGGCACTGACGAGTGCGGAGCGCAGGGCGAGCCATTGTACACGATTCTCAACCTCGGGCTGAGCGACAGCTTCACGACCGTCGACCTCGAGAACCTGATCTTCCCGGCAACGATGCGGGTTGACGTGCGCTCTCTTCCTTCCTCCTCGGTGCCGAGGTACTGACGAGGACGGCGCGCACGCGCAGTACGTCCGCGTGTACCAGGACCCCGCGAAGACGAACATCGGGTGCAGCCCGCCGCTGTTCCCCACCGCGGAGTACATCGGTGCGTGTCCGTCCTCCCTCCTGCCCCGCCACATCGTACTGACCCTGCACCGGGCTGCGCGTGCAGAAACGCACAAACCGGCGTATAGTCCGTCCCCCTTCCCTCCCGCCCTACCCTCGGCACAGACTGACCTCTCGACCGTCCCCGCGCGCACACAGCCAACCCCAACTACACCGATTTTGCCTCGTACGCGAGCGAGTACGGCAAAAGCATGCCGAAGAACCGGCTTGTCGACAGCTGCTGAGGTGCCCGAGAGTTTGCGGGCTTCAGTCAGGCTGCGAAGACGCGGGACGGGCGGGACGGGCGGAATGGGATCCGAAGAGGCCGGTTGCAGTGCGAGAGAGTACAACAGGACAGTGACAGCGGACGACGAGATGTCGGGTTAGAGTGGGGGACAGAAAGACAGAGAGGCAGGGAAGAAGGAGAGATACGGTCGGGGCGGCGAGGCAGTCTAGCGCGCGGAGGACAGAGAGCGGAAGAACCTGCACACAGCGTGATTGTCAGTAAGTACACAGACAGGTAGAGAGGTGAGGAGTGCGCACTCGGAGTAAGCATGCTCGACGTCGAAGAGCATCTGCGCCGGGCACGGCGAGGTGAGCAGTCTGCATACGAGCTTGAGAAGGACGGCTGCACACCTGCCGGGACTGCTCCTCCGTGATTTCCTCGCTCGCGCGCATCTGGTTGAGCGTGATGAGCCTGCGGGCCACAGGGATCGTCAGTACGACTCTACGAGCGGGCGCCGAGCAGACGCGTGCAAACGCGAACGCACCAATGCAGGATCTTTGGCCGGCCCTCCCACTCGTTGCTGTTCTTGAAGCGCGTGTAGCCCGACATGAGGTCCGTGAGGAGCGGGTGGAGCTGGTCTTTGGCGCGGAGCTTGAGCTTGAGGGCGTCCATAAAAGTGATGAAGCCCTGCGAGCGCGTCCGGTGTGAGCTTCGTCGACCGATCGCAAGTATACACCGGCGCGACACGGGATGGGCGCAGGTGCAGAGCCGAAGGACGCACCTGAGTCGTCTCTGCGACCCACTTGGCCGTCTCTGCGCCGCCCGCTCCGCCCTCCTCTGCGCTGTGCTCCACCGTGGCAGGGACGCCGACCCTCAGGCGGTGCGCCGCAGCCGTGCAGTCCATCTGCGTGAAACTCGGTGGTCAGCCGAGGGACGCAGCGAGAGGTACGAGGTGCGCACGCGGTACTCCTGCATGAAGGCGTCGAGACTAGGGACGGCGTCTCCGACAAGCTTCATGATGGTCTTGTACTGGGCGAGGAGCCTAGTGCAGGCTGGGGCGTATCTGCGAACGGGCGAGGTCCCCCCCACATGAGCCGGCGGCAACACCGCATGAGAGGAAAAGGGAAGGCGCACTGCGATGCGGTGATTGAGTCGCGGACATAGGCACGCTCGAGGTAGTTCAGGCTGACGACGAGCGAATAGAGGTTGGCGAGTTCCTCGATGCGCTCGCGGTCGGCGTTGCTCGTCGCGAGGCGGACCTCCTGCGCCCGTTCGAGCGCGTCAGCGGTGGTCAGAGCGCGGCGGTGGAGAGGGCGCGCACTTCGTCGAGGTTGAATGCGAGGGTTGCGGCCGACATATCGACGTGCAGGACGACGAGGGGGAGGGGGCGCGCGCGGGTCAGCCTCGTCCGCTCCTCCTCTCGCGCTGGGCCGAGTCTGCGCTTCGTGTACACCTCGAGGGCACCGCCTGCTCCCAGGTCTACCCGCGCTGGAAGCCCCCCACGCCGTTGCGCACTTCATCGCGCGAGTCTCGTCCTCGAGGCGATCATCACCCAGCAACACTCGAGCACGCTCGCAGAGCGACCAGGTACGCAGCTAGTCCTGCTCAAAGCCTTGCTAGAGGGCTCCACACCCGCTCACAGCCCCGTCGCGCGTGTTGACGCCCCTCGCCTCCTCGCACAGCCTCGATGGCGTCGGTCGTCCGGGTCGCAGCGCACCTTGCGAGCCTGGGTCAGGTCCTCCTCTACCTTCCCCTCACCCTCGACATTGCCGGCAAGGAGTGCATGCGTGCGTCTCGACGTCTCATCCACTTCTCGCTCCTCCTCGCTGAACCGCGCGCGACGCATCCGCAGTCGCCCTCTCGCTCCTCTTGACGGTCTCGTTCGGCGCATCTGCGACGCTCCATCTCACCGTCCGCAACACCAAGCTGCGCGCTATCAACCGTCCTCGCGTGGCTCTCGCCGCTCCTCATCCCCGCCCTCCTCCTCCTCACCCTCAACCTCTACTCCAACTCGCCCTCCGTCTCGCCCTCCCTCCGCGAAAAGATCCTCCACCCGCACTCCTCCTCTGCCGCCCCTGCGCACCCCTCATTGCCCTCCTCGCCGCTGTACGAGTCGCTCGCGTCTTTCGCGAGCGCCGCACCCTCGGCATGGGAGCGCGTCCTCCGCACGTCCTCGCCGGTGTTTACCATCCTCGAGGGCCTGTGCACGCTCCTGTGCATCCAGGCCGTCAGCAGGTTCTCCATCGCGAGGATCGACAACAGCCGGAGCCCTGACCTGCTCAAGATGCTCGCGCTCATCATCGCTGCGGGAATCTACGTCGTCAGCGCCTACTTCCTCTGGGAGGTGCGTACGCGCAGCCGATCTCTCGGTCGCCTTTTCCTCGCGAATCAGGACTGATGAAGTCCTGCTTGCGAACTGCAGAGCTACGGTGCCGTCCCCGACCGCATCTCATCGACACTCATCGGCGTCGCCGTGACAACGATCCTCTTTCTGAGCGGCATCTCGTTCAGCATGCAGAAGGGCAACGTGATCGAGACGGCCTTGATGCTCGCGTGCGTCCAGCCTTCCCCCTCGCGACTCGTCCGCAACTGTGCACCTCGCAGCAGATTATGGACCTCGAATTCCTTAAGGTCGAGCGCTGACACACCTCGTGCGCGCACAGCTACGCCGTCTTCCAGATCTTCCACCTCTCGATGAACCGGCCGCAGATGTACACCGCCGGGCTCCTCAAGCACGTGTTCAAGGCCCCGGGGACGAACGGCCACCCGCCGCTACCGCCCGTCGTGCTCCAGTCGTGCGTTTCTCTCGCCCACTGGCGCGGTGTAGAGACTGACAGAGGGATGCCCGCAGGCTTGATGCAGTGACGAGCGCTGTGAGCCAGACATTCGGTGCGAGCGTCGAGTTTGTCATGGCGGCGTGAGTCACTTGTCCACACACGCTCTTCGATCGCTTGACGGCCTCTCATCCGAGCACTTCGAGTTGCTCGTACTGCCTGGACAGGATGCTGACGCGCCACACTCGCGCACAGCTCCTCCGCCCTGCCCTTCTCGGTGATCGTGACGCTGTTCTACCGCGTCGCCGTCATGTACGCCGCGACGCGCGTCGTGCTCGCGCTCAAGCGCCGCACGGGCGGGTACGAGGACAACCGGAAACTCAGCGAGGAGGAGCCGGTAAGTCGCTGCTGTCCTCTCCGCCATTGCTGCGCCCCCGTGCACTGAGCGCAGCGTGGCTTGCGGATCGCGACATTGACTAACACCCGCTGTTCCATCGCAGGCCGCGCGGGTGATGACGGTCGTGCTGACCTACTCGCGGCCGCTCCTGATCGCGGTGTACACGCACCTGCTCCTCCTGAGCGAGTCGGAGCAGGACCAGGTCTTCTGGCGGTGGGTGAACGTGTTCTGGGTCGCGGCGCTGTGGGCGCTCGAGCTCCGGCTCGGGGCGCACCTCGACGAGGAGGAGGGCGTCGGGCAGCGGTGGAAGGCGGAGTAGCGGGAGGTGGGCGCTTGATAAGGGGGCCGTGTTGTATACCCATAGCGCGTAATCATACACTCTTCCACGCCCGTCCTGCCGAACTCTGGACGCTCGTTCCCCCTCGACGCGGAGGCTGCCATCGCGCGACCCGCTCTCTCGCGCTCTCGCTCCTCACCCTCACGCTCTTTCTCCTGTGAGTGCGCTTAGAAACCCTCTGCATCCCTGAACACACGCTCTGATACGCGCGTCCCCCTCTCCAACGCGCTTCCCACCTCTCCCCAGCTCGCCCCTCCTCCTCATCAGTCCGCCCGCCATGTCGTCCGCCCAGAAGCGCGATGCCTTCCTCGCCGTCTGGCCCGCCCTCGCTGGCGAGCTCGTCGACTACCTTCGCGGCGAGGGCATGCCCCAGGACGCCGTCACCTGGTTCCAGCGCGTGCGGCCCCCTCCCCTCCCTCCTCGCGAGTACAAAGGCCCCCTCGCTAACCCCATCTCGCGCGCAGAGTCTCGACTACAACACTCCCGGTGGTGCGTGTGCTCCTCTCGAGGGCGTGAAAGGGATGCAGGCTGACGCGAAGGCCGCATGCAGGCAAGCTCAACCGCGGCATCTCGGTCGTCGACACCGTCGAGATCCTCAAGGGCTCGGCGCTCACCGACGACGAGTACAAGCGCGCCGCTATCCTCGGCTGGTGCATCGAGCTGGTGCGTCTCGCGCTGTCTTCCGCTCGGGGTGATGGAGAAGGAGGCGGTGCACTGCTGACCCGACCCGATGCTTGTACGCACACAGCTCCAGGCGTACTTCCTCGTCGCGGACGACATGATGGACCAGAGCATCACGCGTCGCGGGCAGCCGTGCTGGTACCGCGTTGTGCGTCCCCGCTCTTCCCGCGTTTTCCCCTCCTGCGCAGATCTGACCAGTCGAGCGAGCAGGAGGGCGTGAGCAACATTGCCATCAACGACGCGTTCATGCTCGAGGCGGCGATCTACTACCTCCTCAAGAAGCACTTCCGGCAAGAGAAGTACTACGTCGACCTCCTCGAGCTCTTCCACGAGGTGCGCTGCGGTCCTGCGCTTTCGCTCGGTGTCGTGCTGACCACGCCGAGCGTGGTGCCTTGGTCGTACACCACAGGTCACCTTCCAGACGGAGCTCGGCCAGCTCATCGACCTCATCACCGCGCCGGAGGACCACGTCGACCTCAGCAAGTTCTCGCTCGAGAAGTGCATCGTTTCCTCCATCTACGTGAGACAGTGGCTCACCCGCGTACCGCGCAGGCACCACCTCATCGTCGTGTACAAGACGGCGTACTACTCGTTCTACCTCCCCGTCGCGCTCGCGCTGCACATGGCGGGCGTCACCGCGCCGTCTGCGTTCCAGCAGTCGCTCGACATCCTCATCCCGATGGGCGAGTACTTCCAGGTGCAGGACGACTACCTCGACTGCTACGGCACGCCCGAACAGATCGGCAAGATCGGGACCGACATCCTTGACAACAAGTGCTCGTGGCTCGTCAACCTTGCGCTCAAGAAGGCCAACGCCGAGCAGCGCAAGGCTCTCGACGTGCGTCAACCTCTCCTTTCCTCTCTGTCCTTGCCTTGCTCACACCGAGTATCACGCGCAGGAGAACTACGGCGTCAAGTCGTCCGAGTCCGAGGCGCGCGTCAAGGCCGTGTACGAGGAGCTCGGCCTCGCGCGCGAGTTCGAGCAGTACGAGGCCGACTCGTACGCGCGGATCAACGCCCTTATCGACGCGATCCCCGCCGAGGGCAGCGCCGACGGTCTCAAGCGCGAGGTGTACCAGAGCTTCCTCGCCAAGGTGTACAAGCGCCAGAAGTGCGTCCTTCCGCCCTCTCCTGCCCTCTTGGCAGTGCTGACGACTGGGCCGTTCGCAGGTAAGCGCGAAGCTAGAGCGTTGTGGTAGACGGGCAGGAGCAGGGTACGAGGTGCGGGGCGGTCTCTTTCCCGTTTATCTCGGGGGCGTGCAGGAGGCGTCGCAGTATCAAAACGCAGCATGATACCCAGGCAGATCGTCGTTTCAGCAGCCGCGACTACACAGCGGCGCGTTTCGCTTGGCGGTGGAGAACTGAGCCTTCTTCCTTGCGCTTCTGCACCAGCGCTACTGCTTCTCCGTCTCCGCCTGCGAGCTCGAATGCGTCAGCTCAGCCTCGGAGGGTGAAAGAGCTCGACACACCTGCCCGAGCGCGAGCTGGATCTGGAACCGCATCTGCTCCTTGCGCTCGTCGTCCTCCATCAGCCGAGTCCTGCCGTCCTCAAAGACCATGTTCTTCTGGCTCTTGTCATACGTCGGCCAGTTGATCTCCGTGCCTGCTCACCCAGTCAGCTTGCGCGAAGAAGATGAAGTGAACGAACGCACCCGGGCCAGCGTTGGGGTCGAGGTGGTTGACGAAGGACAGCCAGTAGTCCTGCATCCGCCGCGAGGTGTCGAGGTCGCCCTCGCGGTTCCCGAGCGGCGTGCGGGGCGTCCGCTCCTTCACGCCGAAGATCTGCGCGCCCCCGCAAGTTAGGAAGCCCCTCTCTCCTCGCTCGACGGTGGAGGGGACGCACGTAAGGCAGCTCGTTCGCATGCGCGGACCCGCGTCAATAGTGCTGTTCTGCGGGACCTGCCAGAAGCGCCAGCTCCACACACGCGCGGCGTTGCTGTGCTCCTGTGCGAAGAAGCGTGACCCGGCGTGGATCGTGTCCGTCCAGATGGCATTCGAGCTGTTCGTGCGGAAGAAGGTCAGCGAGGAACGGGGAGGAGGTGACTGGGACGGACCGCTTGTCCTGCAAGCCGGTGGAGACGACGCCTTCGCCGGTCGAAGGGACAGCCTAGCTCGTTCAGGTTGCTGTTCGGGTAGAGCTCGAGGAGACGGTCGACCGAGGCGTTCGAGCGCGCGAGGTTCGCGAATCCGCCTGCCGAGTTGAGCGTGAGCGTAAGGAAGCGAGACGCAGGTGGAAGGGAAGGCTCACGAGAGACGGCGGCACGAAGGGCAGTCTCGTTGTTCAGGCCGACGGGCGCACCGATGCCAGCTGCGTACATCCTCGCATGTCAGCACCGCGCACACCAACGAGTGAAGAGAATTGACAGCCCACAAGTCGCTTCGTCGCGCGTTGCGCCGATCATCACCGGGACAGGGTTGACCTTCCCAGCGGCGATGGCGGGGACGGCACTCTGCGTGAGGAAGTCGCCGTCGGGAATGGGCTGCCCACTGTAGCTCGAGTTGACGAAGGCGTCTGCGAGCAGACGAGTCAGCGCAGTGCTTAGGAGGTGAGGAAGGAGAGAGGGAGGAGACGGACTGAAGTAATCCTCGTACGGTAGCGAGCGCACGCAGGCAAGCTCCTCCGCACTAGCGGTACAGCCCGTAGTGTTGAGGACTGCGGACAGTACCGTGAGCCTGAGAGCGCAGCGAGGCAAGGCGGAAAGCCGCACGGCTAGCCCAGGTCCTGGCTTGCGAAGCGACCGTGTTGTTCTGGAAAGCGAAGATACCGCTGTCGATGATCGCGCCGCGGAAGAGTCCGTCCTTGCGTCCGTTATACGCGAGAAGCTGCGAGGTCACCGACATCCCGCCGGCGCTGAGAAGGCGAGAGTCAGTCTCTCGCCCGCGAGGGAGGAAGGGCCAGCGTGCATACCTTTGCCCCCAAACCGTGACCTTGTCGGGGGAGCCGCCGAACGCAGCAATGTTCTCCTGCACCCAGGAGGCTCTGGTCCTTGAGGCCGAGGTTGAGCACGCCGGCACTCGCTGCGGCCTCGCCCGCAGGGAAGCCAAACGCGCCCAGACGGTAGTTGATCGAGGCGAAGATCTGTACGGCGGATAGGCGAGTGAGCCAGGTGAAGTTGTAGAGGGAAGGGTGGCGACGCACGACAGGCTCGCCATTCTCAACGGAGCGCTGGACAAGATACGAGCCGTTGTACCGCGGGTCGTTCGCCGTACCCTGGACAAGCCGCCGCCGTAACTAAGGGGGTGTAGGGCGAGTTCGTCAATGCGGGCTAAGGAAAGAGGAAGACAAAAACGCACATCCAGAAGAGGACGGGCAGTGCGTCGCCTTCCTTCACGCCTGCCGGACGGATGATGCTGCGGCGCCGCGGATGGTTACGATTGTTGAGTACTCATGTCGTCGAGCAGAGGAAGCGCGAGGGACGGACGCACTAATGTTGAGGCAGTCCTCGTCGAGGACGTAGTTCTGCCCGAGCGTCGCGTTCGGCGTCGACGAGATGCCCGTTCCCGGGCAGATGTTGCCCCAGGCTGAGGCGTCGTAGGTCCCGGTCCATGTCGTGTTGACCGGCTGCGGGTTCGCCAGACGCTGCGTCGACGACAAGGGGGGTCAGGCCGGTCGTGCTCCGAGCGCGCACGAGAACAGCGAGACGCACCAAGTTCCCGGCCGGTGCCTGGCCGTACGGGACGTTGAGGAAGAAGTCCTGCTCGAAGCTCGGCTCGTACCGTCCAGCAAGCGTGCCGTTCTTGATCGAGACGGTCGGGGTGCCCGAGGAGGACTGCCGCGAACGAAGGATCTGGGCAGTGATAGGGAGGTTCTGAAGGGGAGAGGCGGTAGCAGCCGCGAGTAGCGACAGGCTTAGCAAGGCGGGTAGCATTGTGGCGGCGGTCGAGGAGGAGGAGTGGAAGGAAGAGAGAAGCGAAGAAGGCGAAGCGGAGCATGCGGGTCTCCTCCTGGTTCCCCGCCGCGCTCATCGTTGTTGTGCACCCCTTGAGGGGACTCCTGATGGCACGACCTGCGCCCAATGAGCGAGGGAGCCAGCATGAACCGGCACGGTCGAGGTGGGGCTGCAATGCCGGCGGAGCGACCGGAACTGTGGGCCGCCATCCGTAAGGACGCTAGAGTTGCACAGTAAGCGCGACAGGAGGGGAGCTGCGTAGAAAGGCGGACCGAGAAGGCTGTCGGCCGAGAGCAGGGGCGGAGCGGAGGAGGAGCCGAGGACAAGGAGGATGCGTTGGAGGACGACCCCGCTTGTCGACCTTGATTTGCGTGCGCTTGCGTACATACCCACCCGCCAGGGTTGGCGGCCAATGGCGGCGCCACCCGTCCCGCCTGCCCAGCGTGGAAGCGCCGGTGGTGACGCTGCGTCCAAGCAAGAGCAAGCCAGGGGAAGACGCAGGCGGAGGCATGCGCAGCTCGGCTTGACCGGGACCAGTCGTGCGGGCGAAGGGAGCCCTGCTCGCCCTTGCGCACACGCAGGAGCAAGCCGAACGCAAGGGAACGAGGTCGCCGGGACGGTGCCGCTCTCCCGTTTGAGAAGGTCAACCTGCAGCGTCGCAAGCTCTGCTCGCTCCGGCGTTCGTGCACGACGGCGAGCAGGACGCCCAGCACGGCGTCCGAGGCTGCAATAGCGCGCTGAGGTGCCGGGAAGAGCGTGAAAGCGACAAGTTTGGGTCAGGTGCGGCGAAAGGACCGAGTCCAGGCTCTGCGTCCGCCTTCCCAGACAAGCAAGCGGGCGCTTCCCCGTTCGGCAGGCCACGCGTCCGAGGCCCCCACACGGTGCTCCAGCAGGGAGCGAGCGAGGCAGAGTTGAAGCTCTTTCTCCCTCCTCCCTCTCCCGCCCCCGCTCCTCCTCCCGCACCCCCCCCCGTTCATTCAAATCCACCATGCGCACCGCTGTCGCCCTCGCTGTCCTCGGCTCCGCCGCCACCCTCGTCTCTGCCCAGGTGCGCCCGCCGCCCATTTCCCACCTCGCCCCGATCCCGGCGACCTGACGTCCCTCTCCTACGCAGGCCGCCCCGCCCGCGTGCTTCCTCACCTGCTACACCGGCCAGCTCTCGTCGTCGTCGTGCAGCGGCGCGACTGACCTCGCCTGCCTCTGTGCGTCCCGAATTGCCGGGTCCCCGATCGCTTCCCACACTGTCGCTGACCATCACACGCTCATCAGGCGCCGACTCTGCGTTCCAGGCTGCGACCGCCGGCTGCATCCAGTCGACCTGCGTGCGTACTCGACTTGCTCATCCCCGTCCTGCAACGGCGAGACTGACCCTCGTGCTCCCTCTTCCTCCTATAGTCGGCCGACGACGCCGGCGCTGCTGCTGCCTACGCCGCGTCCGCCTGCGCTGCCGTTGGCGTGACCATCCCGACGTCGTTCCCCTCGGAGGGCGGTGCCAGTGCGTCTCCTCCCGGCTCGCTCTTTCCCTTCCCTCCGCCAAGCCTGACCCAACTCGTTCGCACCCAGGCTCCACCGCCGCGGGCGAGTCCTCGGCGTCGTCGGCCGTCCCGTCCGAGTCGGCCTCGTCCGTTTCGAGCGCCATCTCGTCGGCGGCGTCGTCCGCCTCGAGCGCCATCAGCGCCTCGGGCTCGTCGGCCGTCTCGTCCGTCTCGTCGGTCGCGTCCGCCGCCTCGTCGGCTGCCTCGGCTGCCGTCTCGTCCGCGAGCGGCTCGGCCCCGTCCGCTGCTGCCAGCGGCAACGTGCGTTTCCTCCTCCTCTCCATTGGCACATCGCCGACGACTGACTTGCCCTCCCCGCGCGCTCGCAGTCGGACGCCACGACCCTCAAGGCCGGCTCGGCCCTTGCTGGCCTCGGCGCCCTCGCTGCCTTCCTCTTCTAAGCGCCTCATCGCGCCTGAATCCACTCGTTCGCCCCGACTCCTCCTTGCCTTTCCTCCTCCCCCTTCCCGCCGTGGACCTTATCACTCCACCTTCCCCGGGTGGCTTAGCCGATGAGCTGAACGTAATGAAGAAGCGAAATGAATGTCAACGCCCCTCCTGACGCGAGAGGAAGCAGAAGCGAGATGCACGAGCGAGCGTTTGCTCCCCAAGCGTACGGGCGCGACGCCCTTTCCGACCGAGTAGGCCGCCGCTGCACCGACTTTGCCGACGAAGCGGAGCATGAGGAGGAGCACGAGAGGCAGAGAGCACTTCGAGGAGCGTTGGACTGCAGCTGGCACGCAAACAGACTGTGTACAACAAACCGCGTCTACGACAAGTGCTCCTGCCTCCCTCCTTGCTAAAGAGATAAGTCACCGCACCAGAGCGCGTCTAGTACCACCCCAACCAGCTGCGCCACGCCGCGGGCGCGGATGTGCCCGTCCACTTGAAGTCGCCGAAGCGTGGGAAGGTGCACGAGCGCCAGAAGTGGACCTGCGACCAGGGGTAGAGGGTCTGCAGGCAGGAGGGGAGGGGTCAGCGATGTGCGAAAAGGAGAGGAGCGTGAGGGGGAAAAGAGGAGGAGGAGGAGGAGGAGGAGGAGGCGGAGTGAAGGAGAACGGAGGGGAGGACTGACCGTGCAGAGGCCCGTCTTCTGGTCGACGTACCACGACTGTAGAGTGGAAAGGTCGCGTCAGTGACCGTCCTGCATGACCACCAGGCTACCGCGAAGAACCAGCGCGCCCGGATGCGAGTGCGAGGAACCGCAACGCACCACGCCGCCGTCCTTCTCCCACACCTTGTTCTTCATCTCCTTCCGGAGACGCCAGTAGTACGCGTCCTCGGCCTCGCTCCTGACCTCGACGTACGGCGCGGGCCTCTTGCTCCCTGCGCCAGCCTTGAGCGCGTTCAGGACCGGGTGGATCAGGTGGAAGGTGAGGTTGAGCTGCGCCTCGGACGTGAACAGGACGGAGGAGTGACCCGTCGCGGAGCTATGCGGCAGGCGCGTCAGCGACAAGTCTGTGAGGACGCAAGAGACGGGAGGACGCACTTGGACCCATGATCCAGAAGAAGTTGGGGAAATCGGCGATCAGCGTCGACTGGTAGGTCTTGACGTTCGTCTGCTGCAGGTGGTCCTGCAGCGAGACGCCCTTGTCGTTGTACACCTTGAGCGGGAACAAGACTGCGCGGGCGCGGCGTGAGAGGTCAGTCTCGGGCTCCCAACCGGACAGAGACAGCAGGGGTTGACGCACAGTCGCGGACCTTGAAACCCGTCGCGAGGACGATCACGTCGGCGCGGACGGTGCGGCCGGCCTTGGTGAAGACCTTGTCGCCCTGGACGGACGTGACCGTGTCGTCGGCAATGAGCTCCATGTTGGGCGCGTTGAGCGAGTCATAGTAGCCCGTGTCGAAGACGCGGCGCTGTGCGAGGGGGCAAGCAAGGGGTCAGCAGCGCCCGAGGAGAGGGGCTAGACGCGAGAGACGCACCTTAGCCGCGACGTCGAAGTCCGGCTCGAGATCCTTCCAGTACTTCTTGGGCGCCTTCTCCTGCATGCTGCGGGTTTCGAGGGGCACAGAGTGAGTGCCAGCGCTGGCGAAAAGGTGAGGCGAGACGCACTACTCGCGCAGGTGCTGGACAGCCTTCTGGCGGTCCTTCTCGCCGCGGCGCACGTCCGTAATGCGGAACAGCCCTTCGATAACGAAGAACATGACCGTGCGGATGAGGAGGCCGACCTGCGAACGCAGGCTCGGTCAGTTCTGCTTCGGGATAGACGAGGGAGCGACGCACGCCCGGCAGCCAGCGCATGAAGAAGCGGAGGATGGGGTGGTCGGGGACGGGAATGCGCCGGAAGAAGGTCTGGCGGGAGCGGGCAATCTGCGTGACACTCGCGGCGTCTTTGATGATCTCGGGGACGATCTGCGCTGCGGAGCAGCCTGGACGAACCGGGGTCAGCTAGCGCTTCGAGCGGACCTGTAAGCGGGAGCGCACCATTGCCGACGACAACAACGTCCTTGCCCTTGAGGCTGACGTCCTGGCGCCACCGCGCCGAGTGGAAGACGTCGCCACTGAAGTCCTCCGGCTTGAACGGCGGGTCGTTTGGGACGGTCAAGCCGCCAAGGCATGACAAGAGGATGTTGCAGGTGCGGTTGCGGACCTCGCCCGTCTGCTCATCGCGGACGGTGAGGTGCCAGAGGCCGTCGTCGCGCGAGAACTTGGCCGTCTCGACCGAGGTGCGGAAGACGATGTTGCGCAGGTTGAACTTGTCCTGCACCGTGTGCAGGTCTGTGTGCTCTAAGCGGTCAGCGGGAGCACTGTCAAGTTAAGAGGCAGAGAAACGCACACTTGAGGATGTCCTTCTGCCCAGCCCATTCGTCCCTCGCGTGGTATGCCGGACAGAACTGCGTTTGCGGCCGGTCAGCGCAGGGTCCCCGTCAAGTCGGGACGGGACGTACCGAGAACGAGTAGAACGTGAAGGGGATGTCGCATGCGGCGCCTGGGTAGCGCTGCGACGTGGGGAAGGAGGAGCGGGTCAGCCTCGCGCACTCGGCGTGAGCTCAATCAAAGGCCGGGACGGACGTTGACGTTCCAGGTACTGCAAGACGTGCGCGGCGAGCGGAAAGGAGGTCGTGCAGGCGAGCGAGGAGGGAGCAACGAGGTCAGCCTTCAGGAGTTGAGCTCGCGGCGATGGGGCCGGGGGATGGGCTGAAGCGCGTGCACGTACCCTCCGACATCCGCAGTCTTCTCGCTGTTGCGCGCGGGGGCAGGAAAGGAGGTCAGCGCCACGCCGGGGCGACTCCGGGCTGCGCAGGTGGGGAAGGGAGCAGAGCGTACTAGACGAGGACGTCGTCGAGGCCCAGCTTGCGCTTGATCTGGATGGCGGTGGCCATGCCAGAGAGGCCTGCGCCCATCACGATGCTGCGCGGGGGCGGTGTGGTCAGCGAGGCGCGAGATCGACATCGGGACGAGGAGAGCGAGAGGCGCACGCCGTGTAGTGCTCCTTCGGGTCGGGCGCAGAGGTCTGCACGAAGGGCTTGTCGCCCAGGGCGAGGAGGGGCTGCTTCTCGGGGTCCATGTTGCTGGAGGGGTTGGAGGAGGAAACGAGCGACGAGGCGGAGCCGCGTCGAGGCGGCCAAGCGGCGACCTCCTCTCCGCCGGCGCCTCCCCTGAAGACACGGCGAGCTCTGAGACTTCCGCTTCCTTGTCGGTCGGGTTCGACGGCGACCAGCGAAGAACGCTCGCAAAGGCATTTGACGAACCGGCGACCAGACGGCGGAAGAACAGACGTCGTCGATTCTCTGCGGCGCTGCCAATAGGGCAGCTCACGCAGCTCTCCGCGCTATCGCTACGCTCGCCCGTGGCCCCCGACGTTGTATAGGCCGACCGCGCGTTGCAGATGCATGCGCTGCGATTGCGCGAGGTGAGGGGCAACGGCGCACAAAGTACAGTGGGTGAGAACGAGGACGAGCAGGTCGACGATTCGAACGACACCGAGCTGAGTGCGCGCGACCTTGTGCACGCCTCAGCGGGCAGTGAGCAACAGAGGAGCATTAGCATCTATGCGAGGCGGACCGTCCAACGTTCCGCGAGTGCAATGAAGCCGAGCCCTTCTCGAAAGCAAGCAACTCAGGCTTGAACGAGCGAGTCAGCGGAGCTCCCGCAAGGCCGCCCCGTCCGCTGGTCGAAAACTTGTAGATGGCATGCGTAGCCGCGCACAACCGAGCGTCGTGCCGGTACTTGGGACCACGCCCGTGAGAAACCCCGTCACCCGCTCGACCACAACGTCCGTCCAAGCACTCGAGGAGGTATGGCGCTCGCTGTGGGTAAGCGTAGGAAGCGCAGGTGGTCTGTTGTGTGATGCGAGCCGCGCGCACGAGCGGGGGCGTCGGCAGTCGAGTTGGGAGATGAGGACAGAGGGGTCGAAGTGGGCGACGCGGTAGAAAGCGGGAGCGGTGAGACCACGGCGGGTGGTGTGAGCGGTACGATGGACTCGAGCCACGAACCGAGCAGCCCCGCTCGAGCTGACGAGCGTGTAGGGCGGAGGGGACCCTCGAGCGCGCCATCTCGCGGAGGTCGACCACCAGCGCTTCACGTCTCCACCGCCCTGCGCCGCTAGAACAGCTGCCACGCCGCGCAGAGCACGTGGACGGCGCCACGCGCGCACCCAGAACCGCCCAGAGCTGATCGCACCGCCTTCTCCCCTCCCCGTGGAGAGATGGCTGGTATGCGACCAGCGCACTCTGCTGAACCGCTCGGATGGCTGCAAGGGCGTCAGGCGGCCGCTCTTGGCCTCCTGTGTGGCGACTCTGCTTCTCTGCTTCCTTCTCCTCACTCTGCTCGCACCTGCACGCACACGCAACCCGCTCACCACCCCGCTTCGCGTACACCCCGCAACTCAACATGATCCGCCCGGCACTCTGCCTCGCCTGCCTCCTCGCCGTCGCCGTCCACAGTGGCACCGCCCTCCCGATCCCCCTCTACTCGTCCACCTCGGGCATCCTCCCCGCCGCGTGGTCGCCCTCGAACCCGCAGCGCCCTTTGCGCGGCAGGCCGCCCCTCCCCGCCTCCGCATCGTCGACGACGACGAAGAGCACTCCCCCTCCGCCGCCGCTGGCGCCGCGAGACGCCCTTCCCCCTTCGCCTCCCTCTCCGCCGTCCTCGCGCAGCCCACCCCGCTCGCCGCACCCGCGAACCCCGCGCACGCCGGCCGCGACGGACGACAGCATCTTCAGCGAGGCGATCCTCCCTGGTGGAGTCGAGGCGAGCCTCGCGGCGGTGATGGCTGCGCGGCGGGCGGAGGACGAGGCGCGAGAGGCGCGGCTCGAGAAGGCGGCGAACGGGAAGGTCGGGAAGAAGGAGCTCAAGAGGATGAGGAAGGCGGCGTGGGAGGCGCAGCAGCTGCGGCGTGCGGGGGCCGTCGATGGCGCGAAGACGCGCGGTCCGGCGGAGACCACCGCACGTAACGTCGCCTCCTCCTCCACTTCCAACACCGCACCGTCGACCTTGGCCGCCTCTTCCTCGGCCGGCGCGCCAGCCTCCTCCCTAATTAGCCTTGCGACGCCCTAAGCGGGCCGCCCCCGCGACCCCGCCATCCCACACCACCTCGGCAACCCTCGTCGCACCCGCCCATCCCACCCCCGCCTTCCTGTACCTTTGCCTTTCCACCGCGCCGCTCCCAGCAAGCCGGCGCGGCGCCTAGCGCGTCCACCCCTTGTCCAGCTCTCGCCTTGACGGCGATTGAGCGCCCTCCCTCCTAGCGAGCGGTTGTGGCTTCCCACATTCTGGTCTTGCAGCCTGAACGACTTGACGACGATCGTAACGTGTTCTGCTCGGCATGTGTATCGCGACGTGAAGAGAGAAGCGAGCGTGACTTTCGCGACTCTCCTCGGACAAGGCGGCGAGATGCGAGTATATGCGAGGACTATGCAGCAGCTCTACAACCTCTACGCGAACTCGGCGCGGACCTTTTGCTTCTTGCCGCCGACCTTGAGCCCCGCCCACAGCGCCGACTCGACCTCGTCGACCTTGAGCCCCTTGGCCTTGGCCTGCTCAACGACCTTCGCGCGCACCTCGGCGAGCGAGACGTCGCCGCCCGCAAGGAGGGGCGTCACCGCCTCGACGAGGAAGCCCTTGACGGACGGCGCGCCGTTCTCCTGCGGCGCCGCCGCCGCTGGCTCGCCCGCGCCGTTCGTCTCCGCCGCCTCGCCCTTGGCCTTCTTGCTCTTCTTCTTCTTCTTCTTCGCCGGCTCGTCGGCGCCGTCCGTCTTCGGCTCACCCGCCGCAACCGCAGCCGCCACAGCTAGTGCCGGCGCCGCCTCCTTGGCCGGGGCAGGCGCCTCGTCCTCCCGTGCGCGCTTCTTCTGCTCCTCCTTCGGCGGCTCTACTGCAGCGGGCGCGGGTGTGGGCGGGGCGTTCTCGTTCTGCTGCTGCGCCTTCTTGCCCTTGCCCTTGGGGGCCTTGTAGACCGACTTGTGGTACCGCTGCTCCTCGCTGACGCAGGACGTGTGTGCGCGGTAGCTCGTGCCCTCGAAGGTGGTGTTGCAGTCGATGCCTGTCCTCCCCTTTCCGCCGTCAGCCTGGGTGAGCGAGAGGAGGGGAGAGAGACGCAACAGGTGAAGTAGGCGCCGCGGCACCGGCCTGCGTGCTGGTCGAGCTTGGGCTTCTTGATGGTGTCGTTGCAAACTTCGCAGCTGAAGGAGACCATCGTAGCTGGCTTGGCAGGTGTGGGGAGGAGAGGGAGAGATCCGGTCAAAGCTTCGAAGGTTGGCTTCCGCTCCACGCCCTTCGCTAGACTCGCCGGATCCAGTCGGGCACTCTAGGCCACCTAGAGAGCTCCTTGGCTACCACCCAGCCCAGCCAGATCACCGCCGGCCGCCGTCGTCGCGCTTCCCCATCTTCATCAGCTCGTCGGGATGATCCCCACTCCCTCGACCTCGCACCTCTCGGCCAAAGACTTTGAGAGCGTCTACGAGCCTGCAGGTGCGTTCCTCTCCCACTCTGCTGTCGTCGCAAAGCTGACCGAGCCGGGGCGCCCGCAGAGGACACGTTCATCCTCCTCGACGCACTCGAGCAGGACGTGGAACTGCTCAAGGGCAGCAGAGTGTGCCTCGAGATCGGGTGCGTACAAGCAGCTCCTTCATTCAGGCCATCTGCGCGCCGGCTGACCCCGTTTCGACCTCACCAGCTCCGGCTCCGGCTGCGTTTCCGCCTTCCTCGGAGCCATCTGCGGCGCTTCCTCCGCCCGTACGCCCTACTTCCCGCCCGCACAGTAAGCAACACTCACTGACAGCGTTCCCATACTCGCAGTCTACCTCTGCACGGACCTGAACCCGCACGCCGCGCGCTGCACCCTCCTCACCGGGCGGACCAACGCCGTCCCGCTCAACCCGCTCCTCACCGACCTGACATCGTCGCTCCTCCCGCGCCTGACACGCGCGGTCGACGTCTTAGTGTTCAACCCGCCGTATGTCGAGACGGAGGACGAGGAGGCGGAGCAGGCGCAGGAGGGGGGCGTGATTGAGCGGGCGTGGGCGGGTGGAGAGGGCGGGATGAGGGTCACGAACCGGCTCCTCGAGCAGGTCGAGGTGCGCTCTCCTCCTTTGCCTTCCCGGGCGCGGCGGAGACGCTAATCGCGATGCCGCGCAGACGCTCCTCTCCCCTCGGGGGTTGTTCTACCTCATCGCCGTCCCGGAGAACAAGCCGCTGCAGATCATTGAGCAGATGCGGGCCCGCGGGCTGCACGGCGAGGTGCGCCCTCTCGTTCGCCGCTCTTTCTGAGCTCGGCTGATGCCTCGAGAGCTGCAGATTACGCTCAAGCGCCGCGCAGGGCGCGAGCACCTGCACATTTTGCGCTTCTCGCGCCCGGAGCACCCGCAAATCTCTGCGGCCGCTGCAAGGGCGACGTCGTGAGCGGCGCAAGGGCCTGTAGGCGCTTTCGAGCGACGGAGGCGGAGAGGGGTCCAGCCGGCTCCTCTTCTCTCGCTCGCGTTCGTCGCTCGGGCACCCACGCGGTGCGACTGTCCCGCGCTGCCAAGACCATCTAGCAGCGCTCCTGCCACGCTACAACTCCCCCCTTGCCTCCTCCCTCCCCTCCTTCGCCTCAACCTCGCTCTCCTCGCCCGCGCGCGCCCCTCCCATTCCCTCTACGCCGCCCCCGCCGCGCCAGCGCAGCACCCTCACGTCCCTCCTCCGCCGATTCTCGTGCCACCCGCCGAGCGTGTTCCACAGCCTGCGCTCCTCGGCGTACCCCCGCGCGGAGAGCAGCTCGCCGACCGTTCCCGCGCCGGCCTCGGCGCAAGGGACGTCCAAGAGGGCGGAGAAGAGCACGAGCGCGTCGGGCCAGGCGTGCCCCCACCCGAGGTCGTGGTCGTGGGCGAGGGCGGTCGCTTGCGCGGCGGGGGAGGGCGGCGGCGACGGCGGGAAGGACGGGTCGACGGCGGCGGGGAGGCGCGAGAGGAGGTACTCGCATGGGGAGGCGTAGAAAAAGTCGGATTGGTCGAGGTAGGTCGAGGGGTCTTGGCCGCTGCGCATGCGAGAGGGGAACGCGGTTAGTTGTCGCGGCGCACTGGGGACGAGCGAGAGGGACAAAGGAAGAGGACGTACAGCACCGGCGGCTCACACGTCAAGAACCACGCCCTCTCTCCCCCACCGTCCGCGCTCTCGAGCCACGGCGCGTGCATCCCCGCCTGCCACGCGGTCGAGTGGCACGGCATCAGTACCCTACGCGCGGCTGCGGCTGGAGGGCGTGCACGACGGCGGGGACGCGCGCCTGGCCGAGGCCGTGGAAGGCGGTTAGGTAGATGGCGGGAGGGAGCGAGGAGGAGGGCGGCGTGCGTGGGGCGGATGCGCAGGGTCGATGAGAGGCGGGAGGAGGAGGAGGAGGCGGAGGCGGAGAGACAAAGCGCGACGTGGAGGGAGAGGGCGACGAGGAGATGCATGATGGGCAGGAGCGGGTGGAGGAACCGCCATTCCTTGTGCGCGAGGAGCGAGTACGCCACGGTGGTCGCCCAGCTCGTGCCCGCCAAAGTGCGCAGCGCACGCGGGGAGCGGATGGAGAGTGGGCGACCGAGGCGGGAGAGGCCGTCGAGGAAGAAGGGTAGCTGCGTGGCGAGCAGGAGGGGGATCGCTTGCGAGAGATAGAAGTGCGGCGAGTTGGCGCCGTAGAAGAGCGACACCGATTGCAGGACGTTGACGTGCAGGAAGCGGAGGGGCGTAAAGGTCGGCGTGCCGTAGAAGGCGGTGTCGAGCGCGAGGGAGAAGAGCGCGGCGGCGAGACTGCGAGGTGCCGACGAGGTCAGAGGCGGCGACAAGCTGCGCGGTAAAGCAGAGGGGACGCACCCGACACCGGCGGTCACTCGCACGATACGGGCTCGGCGGTTTGCATCGCACCGCAGCAAGAGGTGCGACCCGAGGAACAGCCAGATGACGGCGTTCGAGGGGCGTATGAGGGTCGCGAGGGCGGCGAACGCGAGCGCGGTAGAGAGCGAGGCTCTGCTCTCGCTGTTACGAGCGCGTTAGCTGGGCAGGCGGCGGAAAGAAGAGAAAGCAGCACGCACCTTCGCTCCGCTTGATGCCCCTTGTCCCGCTCCTCGCGATCCTGCTCAGGTGGAGCGCTCGTCTCGAGCCACTCCCATGGCCAGTAGACCCACGCCGATGCCGTGAGCGCCGTCTCGGTCGAGTTGCTCAGCGTGCGGGTTGAGGTGTGCAGATTGAAGAACGAGGTGAGGGAGGCGAAGAGCTGCATGTCGGCGGAGCAAGGAGGGTTAGTTTCCCCGCGATGCTCCTCCAGATCATCGGCTCGAACGGAACAGCAAGACGCACCGCTGCGTTGGCGTACGAGGGACCTAGGATCCGCTTCGCGAGGCGGAAGACGGCGAGGTCCGTCGAGGCGGCGATACACGCCTGGACCAGCCGCGGAGCGATGGCCTGCAGCAGCTCGTTGTCAGCACAACGAGGAGGTCTGGGAGCGGGCTTGCGCACCAGGATGAACGGGCTCTCCCACCCGACCGCCTTGAGGAGGGCGTACACCGCCGCCGTCGGCAGCACCGCCAGCGGGCTCCGGATCCCGCCGCCTCCTCCCTGGCTCAGCAGCGTCCACCACGCGCCCTTTGCCCCCTCAGCAGCCTGCGCGCGCCATTCCCACGTCTCCCACCCGCAGCCCCACACCCACCGGTGCGCGGGCTCGAGCGCCTGCCAGTACTCGTCGGGCTGGAAGAAGGCGCGCGAGAGGAGGGCGTTGAGTAGCCGGACTGCGAGCGCGACGAGGTAGATGCGTGCTGGCGACCTGGGGGAGGTGCGCGGCATGCGGGTGGGGCGGTGCAGGCGCGTGCTGGTGTGTATGTGCGGGCCTGAGCAGGCTGCGAGTGTGTGCTGTGTGCGGGAAGCAAGCTGTGTAGCGATGGGGAAGAGCAGAGGAAGCGAACGAGCGGGCGGAAGAGCTGGGCGAGCGAGTGTATGCGCGTCCGCCGGGGAAGGAGGAGGAGGGGCGGACGAGGGAGCGCTCGGGAGCTGACAGCCCCAAGCGAGCTGGAAAGAGGAGAGCGAGATGAGCTGAGCGCAAGCAGAAGCGAGAGAAACGGCGACGAGGGCGAGCAACATCTTTTTGGGGGAGAAGCGGGGCGGGGGAGGAGGGCAGCGGGCAGAGGGCGGAGGGCGTCGCCTCGAGAGAGGGTCGAGGCGAGGGCGCTGCGCTCCCTGCTCGCGCCCGCCTTCCTGCCCGCGCCTGCACCGCTCGAGCACGCAGCAGGGCAGCACACCGCCCGCGCACGCGCACCACCGCCCCGCTCGCAGCTGCACCTCGCCCGCCAGCCGTGCCCCTGCTCACCCGCTCCCACCAACCACGGCCCCGCTCCCCCCTTCCTCGCCCGCCTCGGCTCACACCGCCGCACGCCGCGCCCTTTCCCGCCCCTCCCTCCCCTCAGCAGCTCTCCCACACCCCACCCACCGCACCCGGAAGAGCACCGCCTCTTGACCCCTCGCCCCTCCCGCACCCCGCGCCTGACGCTCCCGCCTCGCCGGGCTCTCGTCACGCCTCGCCTCTCGCGCGCTCCGCTCCCGCAAGCACGCCGCCATGCCGCTCCTCCGCCGTCGCCCCGTCCAGCTCCTGCCCCTGCCCAACCTCGACGGCGTCGCGCAGGATGCCCCCGTCTTCTATCTCAAGGCCACGGGCGAGATCTTCCTCGACTACGAGTGCGTCCGCCCACTGTTCCCGCCCATCCACCGCTCACTGACCTCCCCTGTACCATCCCCCACCTCGGCCGTTGACATCGCGCAGAGCCTACGCCGCCCGCCTCTCGTTCCTCCTCACCCGCCAGTTCCAGTGCGAGTACTCGGGCAAGAGCGCCCTCGACTACTTCACCGCCCTCCAGAGCGAAAAAACAGAGTCGCGCATCGTCCGCGAGCGCTTCCCCGACCCCCTCAAGGGCAGGGTCCTCGCCAGCGTCCAGTTCCGTGCGTTCTCTCCTCTCGTTCCTCGCGACCGGAGCACGTCACTGACTCGCAAGTCGCCCCGCAGAGGTCATGGGCCGCCTCGACTCGCTCGTCGACCTCGTCTTTGAGCGCTACAAGGACCGCTACTTTGCCGGCGAGAAGGTCTTTGTCGACCTCAGCGGCGACAAGTGCGTCCCGCTCGCTGTCCTCGCCATGCCCACTCACAAGACTGATCGCCCGCCTCGTGCAGGTACTTTGCGCGCATCTCGAAGGTCTTCCCGCCGCCCAGCATTCGCGCGACCGCCTCGTCCGCCGCGTCGACCTCTGCTGCACCCGAACCCGACTACGAGACCTTTGCGCACAAGATTGGCGTCGACTTGAATGTCGAGGCGAAGAAGGCGCGCGCGACGGACGACCCGGACGACTACCTCTACACGCTCCAGCTCATGGACGAGGAGCACAAGTTTGAGGGCAGCTCGATGGAGGTCAGGGCCAAGGCTCTCTCGTACGTTCTCCACTTCTCCCCTCCACAGGCGAAGCGGTACTGACACATGTTCGAGGACAGCCGCGACCGCCTCGCCTTCTCCAAGTCGATCCTCAAGCGCTACCTCCGCGAGTGCCTCATGCGCGACGCGTCCATCGGCGCGCCCTGGATCGTCAAGCCGTCCATCGCACGCGCGTTCAATATCCCCCTCCAGCAGAGCGACACGGTCGAGGAGCGCAACCGCCAGGCCCGCGAGGCCAAGCTCGCGAAGCGGAGGAAGCCGACTGCCGAGGGCGAGTCGACGCCGGCGCCGAAGAAGCGCAAGACTGGTGCGTAAACGCTCACCGCAGATAGCGGGAGCGGTACTGACGAGCCTTCCCTCTCACAGCCGAGTCGACCCCCGCTGCCACCGCCGCATCGTCGACGCCCCGCCCCGCGGCCGAGAACGAAGGCGATCAAGTACCCGATCGAGGACCTCGAGCTCGACCCGATGTCGATCCACGACGGCCGCGTCCTCCGCCGCGTCAATGCCGAGCTGCCGACCCTCCCGCCCAAGCCGCAACCGCGCCGCGCGCTGCCTGTCCCGGCTGAGAACTTTGACCGCTTCATCGAGACGTGGAACATGCTCAACATCTTCTCGTGCGTCCTGCGGACCTTCGGCCTTCCCCGCTACTCCAGACTGACCCTCCCGCTGACTCGCGCAGCAAATCGCTCAATCTCTCGCCGTTTACGCTCGACGACTACGCCGGCGCCCTGACGCACACGACGACCTCGCCGCGCTGCGTCCTCCTGACCGAGATCCACGCCTCGCTCACCAACATCATCGGGACGGACAACTCGCGCGTGCTCGGCTCGACGACGGCCGTCCCGTCGCACGGCGCTGTCGGCGCCAAGGCCGAGACGGCGGCGACGCCCGTGCCCGAGGACGGGCGCGAGGGCACGCCGGGCGAGAACGGCGCCGGCGAGGGCGAAGACCAGCTCGCCGGCGGCGGCGGCGGGGCGGACGGCGACGCGGCGGACGAGATCCCGTACGAGGAGTCGGAGCTGAACAAGCTCGTGCGGATCGGCATCTCGTACGCGAAGCGGTGGGACCGGCAGGCCAAGCTCAAGTATTCGGAGGGCCGCGAGGGCTGGGAGCGCCACCTCATCGGCGCCGTCTGCCAGCGCGGCGGCCCCATCTACCTCGAGAACTTCACCCGCATCATGCGCCACCTCTTTGCTGGGCACCCGAACCTCCCCGAGCCCGACTATGCGTTCGCGGACGGCGCGCCCGACGAGGACGTCAAGCCCGCGGCGGGCGCGAACGGCGACGCCGTTCCCGCGCCTGCACCGGCACCCGCGCCCGCTGCGCCCGCGCAGACGGAGACGGACGGGCGGTCCTCGCGGCGCGCGAGCTCGGAGCCGTCCGAGAACGACCCCGAGCAGCAGTACCTTACGCTGCCGCTCGAGGACAAGCTTGACCTGATCGCGTACCTCTGCACGCTCGTCATGGGCTCCAAGGTCGTCCGTGGGTACATCGACGAGTGCGAGACCAAGCTCACGGAGCTGAGGAAGCAGAAGGCGGACGTCAACAAGGAGCGGAAGGCGCTGTACGTGCCCTCCCTCCCTTACTCGCTAAAGAGCCGCAAACTGACGCCCAAAGCGCCCGCAGCGTCGAGCAGAAGACGATCGAGGATGCCAAGGCGGCGGGCAAGGCGGACGCGGCGGCGATGAACGGCGAGGCTGCCGCCGCCGCTGTCAAGGCGGCGAACGGCGGGACGAACGGCGACGCGATGGAGGTCGACTCACACCCGCCCTCCGAGGTCGACGCGCCCTCCTCGCGCGCTGTCGGTCAAGCCGGGCAAGCCCACTGGCGGCGATGGCGACGACGAGGACGAGGACCAGCTCGTCTCGGACGCCGAGTCGTCCGTCGCGCCGTCCGAGGCAGGCTCGCTCTCGTTCGCGTCGCGCCGGCAGGCCGCGCTCGAGGAGAAGCGCCTCGAGAAGCACGGCGGGCGGAGCGGTGGGCGCTCGAGCCTCGGCAGTAGCGTCGCGGGTGGGTCGGCGAGCCGCGCCAAGCCCGCCGCGCCGCAGACGGCCGAGGAGCGCCTGCGCGAGAACGCGCGGCGCGAGGACGCCGTCGAGCGCGAGTTCCGCCGGTACCAGAACGTGGCGCGGTGCCGCCCGCTCGGCAAGGACCGCTTCCACTGCCGCTACTGGTGGTTCGACGGTGTCGGTGGGATGGACCTCATCTCGGACGGCGCGCTCGTCCTCCGCGAGGACGGCGACAATGTCGTGTACGGGACGGGGCGCCTCCTCGTCCAGGGTCCGAGCCAGGAGGACTGGGACGTTGTGAGCGACCCGAAGGGCAAGGGCGACGAGGGCGTCAAGGCCATGCTCGGCCGCCGCATGCGCGAGGAGGTCGTCCCCGAGCCGGCGGCACTGCTCGGCGTAGACGAGTGGGCGATGTACGAGGACCCCGAGGAGGTGCGTCTCGCTTTCGCCTTCCTTCCTTGCCGCGCTGACGGACTCGCTTTTGCAGATCGACACGCTTCTTGGCTGGCTCAACAGCAAGGGCTCGCGCGAGCACGCGCTCAAGACCGCGCTGACCAAGTGGCGTCCGTTCATCGCCGCCGGCGTGAAGAAGCGCAACCACGTGCGTGTCTCCTGGTCCTCCGCTCGCTCGCTCTCACTGACGCAGCCTACCTGCCTGCAGGACGCCTCTCACCCTGAGCTGCCGCGGTACGAGGCGCCCCGACGTCAGGGCGTCGCTCGAGCCGCAAGTACGAGTACCAGGTGCGCTCTCCCTGCCTCGTTCTTTCCGGCACCCGCTAACCTCGCCCTCTTCCAGCCGAACACGTACATGGGCTGGATGAACCAGCAGGCCAAGTTCGTCTGAGTTCGCGGTGATGCGGTGCAGGACGCGGGAGGGAATCGCTTTGGTCGGCGCGGGCGTCGCGCGAAGGTTGTTTGTCTGTGTCTGTTCGCATACCGTACCCTCTTGCATTCCATCCACGACATCAAGCACACTGAACGAGAGTGAGCGAGGTCGCCGTCGTCGCCAGCTCCCGCTCGAGCAAGGTTGCCCTCCGCCGCATCGCTCGATGTCAAGCTCGTCCACGCTCAGCAACACGCCGCACCGCTGCGCCTCTCGTGGGCACCGCACAGCTACCCGCAGCCTCGCCCGCCGCTCGCTCCCCGTCTCTCTCGCCTCATCACCTCCTCGACTACCGGGGTTCCGTTGAGCGCGCTCGCGCAGCACAGCCTTGCGGCTCGCGTGACAGGTCTGGAGCGGTGGCTGTGCCGGACTGCGCACCACGTTCACGTCGAAAGAGGGCGTTGTGCGTGTGGCGCGGCCGCCTTCCCTCGTCGCGACGGCTCGCTCTCAACCGCGCGGCTGGCCGGCCTGCTAGGACGCGCTGCCGCAACCGCACACGCCGCTGTACCCCCACCGCCACGCCGGCCATCCGCCGACATGTCCTCCGCTCATTCACGCTTCGATCGCCTCGTCGCCTTGTGCGGATTCGAGGCCGCGAGGACCATGCGCTCGCTTCTCCGGACGTGCGGAACGAGCGCGGCGCTCTCTTCCTGCTGCTCCGGCTCTGATTCTCTTCCTTCTCTCCACCTCGCCCACTCAGCGCAATCCAGCATGCCCCGGCCCGCCCTCGCCCTCCTCGCGCTCAGCGCCCTCTCGAAGGCGTACTTCGTCGCTGCTGCTCCTGCCGTCTTCACTACCTACGTCCCCTCGACGACGGTCATCGCCGTCGAGACGCAGGAGGTCTTCATCGACCTCGGCCCGGACTACTACATCGACCCCGACTACGCGGAGCAGGAGTTCGCGACGACGACTATCTACGGCGTCGTTGGCGTTACGCCGTGCGTCGACACTCCTTCATGCTCTGATACACGTACACAACACCTAGACAAAGCGCTGACCATCTTGCGTTCGTCCAGCCCAGCGTCCACCGTTCTCGCGCTCGAGACGTCCTTCAGCAGGCCCGCGACCTCGACGATCTACAGCGAGACGGTGCGCTCTCTCTCTCTCTCTTCACGCCGAGCCTGTCAAGACACCGTGCTGACCTGCGCCCACTGCCGCTTAACCAGGTCTCCACCTCGACCCCGCCGACCCGCACTGTCACTTCTACCTTCACCCCATCCGCATCGACGGTCTACGAGACGTCGTGGACGACGACGCAGCCGGCTACGTCGACTGTGACGGCTGTCGCGAGCTTTAGCACCGGTGCGTCGCGCTTGCTTCCTCCATGCGGACCTGCTCGCTGACCTCGTCTTGCGAATAGGCTCGCCCTACTGCCTCGACTACCGTCTTGTGCGTGCCCCGTCGACATCGACATAACCTGCGTGAGGAGCGTGCCGGACTGACCGCTCCTTCCCGCGCGCAGGTCTTCCCCGCCGACTGCTGCCCCTCAGAGTACGTCCGGCTCCTGAGCCTCAAGCGCCGGCAGGCGGACGCCGCCACGACTGAGACGGTCATCTCCGGCGCAACGACGGTCACGCAGACAGTGTACACGAGGGAGTATGAGCCCCGCCCTGAGGTGGCCGTCTCGGCGTTCGTGTACGTCGACGGCCGCTCCACTTTCACTGCCCCGACGCCGATCATCACCTCGACGAGTCTCGTCGTCGAGGCGGCGCCGACCCCGCTCGTGACGGCGACGTCGACACGTGTCGTCACCGCGGACGAGCCGGTCGCGACGGTCTGGGAGACGGCGCCGGCGGGGACGGAAGACGCGCACGGTCACGAGCACAAGCACGCTCCCGGCGCCTGACGACGACGACGAGCACGGCAGGAGCGCAGGCGACGGCGTGTGCGCAGAAGGTGAGCCTTCGCGCCCTTCTCTCGCTACAGACCTTCCTCTCCGGTTCTGCTGCTCCTCCCTCCCCTTCCCGCTGAGACGACGGCTCACACTCATACGCTCCCGCCGCTGACGACTCCTCTCCCACCCGTAGACCGTCTGGACGCAGAAAGCCTGCCCCGCCTCGAACCTGGTCAAGAACCTCGTGCAGGACGTGCAGGTGACCAAGCTCAAGCTGTACAAGGCGCTTGGGGGCAAGTCTGTCCTCGTGGACTGCGGCGCAGCAGGGACGTTCCGGTACTGAGCCTGGCCTTGCGGATAACGGCACCGCAATGCATCGCACTTCTCCCTCCTCTCGTCGCGCTGTACGGCCTCCCCGCTCAGAGTGACTCGAGCTCGAGGCTGAGCATCACGGGCCAGTGGTCGGACAGCGCGCCGACCCCGACGGTGTCCTTCGCGGGCCAGAACTTGCGCTTGACGTCCTGCCGGATCTCGCACCGGCGGATGTGGTGCAGGAACCGCTCCGAGACGATGAAGCCGTCGACTGCGCGGGCGAGAAGGTGAGAATGATCTGTGGAGCAGGAACAGGAAGAGGGAGGGAACGCACTGCGCCAGCCGCCGAGCTTCTTCGACGAGTGCCTGCACGGGAGAGAGCGTCAGCGCGCCTGAGCCGAACAGTTGAGGACGAGCGAGAAGACACGCACGTGTACTGCCTCCAGTCAGGACCCTTCATCAGCCTCCATACGTCGACAAACCGCGGCGCGCGCCTCTTCGGGTTGGTGAGCCACCCCGGGTCGCCAACGAGGCGCTCGTGCGCCGCGCGCTCGACCTCGTGCGTGCCGGCGACCTTGCCAAAGTTCATTGGCCACTGCAGGTCGTTCGTCTCCTTCGAGTCGGGCGTAATCGTTCGGATCACGTTGAAGTCGCCTGCCCGCGCGAGCGCGAGGGGGTCAGCGGGTGGGAGGAGGTAGTGGGAGGAAAAGCGGACTCACCGCACCAGATGACCGGTTTCCGCGCGTCCAGCGAGCGGATGTACGGCTCGAAGTCGGCGTTCCACTTCTTTCGGCGGTCGAGAGCCTGCGCGGTAGAGCCGGTCAGTCATGGCGAGGAAGAGCGAGTCGAGTCTGCAAAAGTCGCACCCTGAACTCGGCGCCGCTGTTCGGCACGTATGTCGCGAGCAGGTAGCACTCGTCGAACTCGAGCGTGATGGCCCCTGTGTGGTGACAGTGAGTGAGGAGCGCGATACCGGGCTGGACGAGACGCACTGGCGCGACCGTCGTCCGGATCGTACTTCCCGCCAGCAGGAAAGCCGAAAAAGGGCGGCGCGATAGGGCGGAACTTGGAGACGATGGCCGTGCGCTTCGCCCAGTAGCGGTAGGGGTAGCGGTCGCGGAGGAACTGGAAGCTCGGCTCGTTCTCGAAGAACCGCTCTGGGTCGCGCTCGTTGACCTGCACCGGCCGACGCAGGTATTAGCGCGATTCCCTTCACGACGTAAATTTGAAGGCGCACCTCGGTGATGCAGAGAATGTGCGCGTCCTCTGCCTCGACGTACTTGCGGAACCCGAACTGTCGGCGCGGGACTGGATCAGTCGCGAGATACCTGGAAGCGAGGTGAGCGGGAGCGCACCTTCCACTTCTCCGAATTGCAGGTCGCGAGTCCGGCGACGTTCCAGGTGCTGATCTGGACAGTCCCGCTCGGCTCGCGGTAGAAGCGAAGCGGGTTGTCGGGGAGCAACTCGTGGCGGGCGCGCTTCGGCGATCGGCCCCCCGACTGGGCAGGCGGGCTGGTACACTTGCGCGCCGAGGGGACCATTGCGGGACGAGCTGCGCGTGTGGCGCGGCAGCGGGAGGAGGTGGGGGTCGGCGGCGAGGGAGTGTGGGAAAGCGAGGAGAAGAATAGCGGGAAGCGAACAACGACGAGTGCGGTCCCCGTACGTGTCCCGAGCTGTCGCACGTGCGCAGCAGAGTCCAGCGAGGGAAGCGGCGGAGAGAGAGAGCGGCGACACCGCCCCTCTCCTCGTCGATCGCCGCCATGTCGTCGCTCGCGAGCACCAGCCGCTGGACCCTCGACTACTCCGGCCCAGAGTGCGCTGCTCTCCTGCACACCTCCCCCCGCTTGTCCCGGCTGACGACGTGTCCTCCCTCTCGCGCAGGTCGGCGCGCGCAAAGGTCCGCGACCCTCCCGGCTATGTCCCGCAGCTGAGCGTAAAGGTACACGCTCTCCTGTACTGTGCATCTCTAGGGCTCTGCTGACGAACTGGCACGCCCGCAGGAGAAGGCCAAGAGCGCGAGCACCCTCATCAAGCCCAAGGACGTCGACCTCGCCGCACTCCGCCAGCAGAAGGCCTGGGAGCTCGCACTCGCGCCTGCCAAGGCCGTGCCTATGCAGGGTACGCTCCAGCCGCACCTGCGCACCCTCGCGATACGACGGCTAACACGCTCCCTCCCACCTGTGCACGGAGCAGCCTTCATGATGTACATGTCGGGCGGCGGCATCCAGATCTTCAGCATCATGAGCGTTTGGTTCCTTCTCAAGCAGGCCGTCAGCGGCATGCTCGGCGTCGACAAGGGCACGCACCCCTTCCCCCTCCTGGCCGGAACGCCGTCACTTATCGCCTTCCGCTTCACAGCGTTCGCACCCTTCGAAGCCGCCTCGAAGACAAAGACGCCCACCACCGATGCCACTGCGCAGTCCTTCCTCGAGCAGAAGATCGTCTACGTCCTCTGCCAGTTCGCGCTCCTCGTGCGTCGCCCCCTCCCTCCTCCTCTCACCGTCACTGACTCATCCGCCGCGTGCAGGCCGTCGGGCTCTGGAAGTGCAACTCGATGGGCATCCTGCCCACCTCCGCGGCGGACTGGGCCCCCGTCCTGGGCAGCTTCGCCGCAGCTGCGCCGCTCGACGCGCCCTCGCCCGTGTACACGCCCATCAAGGTCGTGCCCGCACCGCCGGCAGTGAGCGCGAGCGCCGTGCAGTAGACGAGCGTCTCGTAGATGTGCTATTCCAGTTTCGCGTGCAGTACCGCCTTAGACTCCGCGCGAGAGATGAGCCAGCGCTCCCGCTTCCCCTCGGCTTCGCTCGCACTCGCGCTCGGGTCCCGCTTTCGAGCTTCAAGCCGGTGCTCGCCGCTCTCCTCGCTGCTTGTGTCTGGCGCCCGCAGGATGGAAGCAACAAGTAGCGAATTGCAGCGCGCGGCGGCGGCGCCGACAGATTAAAGACCCTAAACAGAGCACAACGACCAGTAAACACGAGCGCGCGTGGGGTGTAGGCGGCAAGAGAGGGGAGGGGGCTAGACACATGAAGCGGGTGAGGCGGGGGAGCGAGAGAGAGGGTACGAAAAGCGAAGAGGGTAGAGCGTCCGTCGGGATTTCGGGAGCCTATGCCGCGAGCGTGTGCGTGGCGGCGCCCTCGCGCGCCCACGTCTCAGTCACCTCGGACGAGGGCGCGTGGTGCCCGTTCTTCTCGTTCGAGAGGTGCGACGGCGAGCGCGAGAGGCCCGCGTGCGCCTCGACGTGCCCGTCGTCCATCTCGCGGCGGAGCGCGAGGAAGTCGTAGCCGTACTGCGGGAGCGACGAAAGGGTCAGGACGAGCGACAGGACAGTGGAAGGAGGAAGACGCACCTCGCCGCACTCGGCCTCGTCAATACCGAGGATCTCGCTCTCCTCCGATGCGCGAAGCTTGAGGCCCGGGATGTGGTCGACGATGACGAGGAGGATGAAGGTGACGACCGCGGCCCAGGCCATCGCGGCGACGGCGGAGGCGAGCTGCCAGCCTGCGAGGGGAGAGGAGCGAGTCAGTTGGGAAGGTCAGAGCAATGGAGTTTGAGAGGACGCACCGAGCTGCACCCAGTTGTGGTTGAACCAGCCGCCGCCCGACGAGTAGCCGTCGAAGCCGGTGACGCGCGTGTCGGCGAAGAGGCCCGTGAGGAACGCGCCACTGCGGGGAGAAAGAGAAGGTCAGCTCCAGCTTCGCGCTCGAGCGCGGAGAGCCTGGCAAGACGCACACAAAGCCGCCGATGCCGTGGATGGCGAAGCCGTCGACCGCGTCGTCAATCTTGAGGAGGACCTTGATGCCCGTGGCAAAGTTGGCGAGGATCGCGGTGATGAAGCCGATCGCGAGCGCCGAGGGCGTCCCGACGAAGCCGGCCGCGGGCGTGATGCCGACGAGACCGGCGAGGATGCCAGAGCAGAGCGAGACGGCCGACCACTTGCGGGTGTAGATGCTGCGGGAGCGGAGGGCAAGGTCAGAATGCAGTGCTTGAGCGCCTCGTTGATCGCAGCGGGAGTGACAGAGCACACAAGCTCGTAGAGAGTGAGGAGAGAGGACGCACAAGTCCATGATCATCCAGGTGAGGCCGCCCATCGCAGCCGCAACGTTGGTGACGATGCCGGCCTGAACAGAGCGAAGGTTCATCGCCGCCTCGGAGCCGCCGTTGAATCCAAACCAGCCGAACCAGATGAGCGTCGTGCCGAGAATGACGTGCGAGACGGAGTGCGGGCGGTACGCGAGCTTCGCGGTGCCGTAGCCGCGGCGGCGGCCGAGGTAGAGCGACCAGATGAGCGACGCCGTGCCCGAAGTGATGTGGACGGGTCCGCCGCCCGCAAAGTCGAGGTCGCCGTGCTGGAATCCCCAGCCGGTGGAGTTCTGCGCGCGCGCACGAGGGTCAGTCCAGGTTCCGCGGACTGCGAAGCGGCGCGCGAGCAACGCGCGAGCGATGGAGGATGTAGCTCACCCACGTCCAACTCGCCACCGGATTGTACACCACTGTTGCCCAGAGGAAGGATACGACGAGGACGGGGAGGAGGCGGGCGCGCTCGGCGACGCCGGCGACGGCGATGACGGGCGTTAGCGTCGCGAACACTGCGGGCGCGCAGCGGGTCAGCGATCGTCTCAAGGGATGGTGTGCTGTGGAACTGGAAAGGCTCGAATGAACATGTGGAGCGAGAAAGCAACGCACTGCCCTGGTAGAAGCAGAAGAGGAGGGCGGGAATCTTGGTGCTGCCGACGGACGGCGCCTCGAGGACGCCTTTGAGGCCGAAGTACTTGAGGTCGCCAATGAACGACGAGCCCGTCTCGCTGAACACGAGCGAGTAGCCCCTGGGAGGAGAAGAGGGAGAGGGGTCAGCGACACTCTGCGGAGGCGGCCGGATCACGCAGGCCTGCGAGACGTTTGGAACACCCTGTGGGTGGACGCACCAGAAGAACCACTCAATGGCGCATACGGAGTAGACGGCGAGGGAGAGGAAGAGCATGGAGAGGGCGTTCTTTCGCCTCAGAAGGCCCGAGTAGAGGAAGCCGACGCCGGGTGCCATGATCATGACGAGGCAGCTGGCCACCATAATCCATGCCATGTCGCCAGGGTTGTCTGCAGAAGGGGGAGGGTGAGCGAGGAAGCGGGCGGGAAGGGCGAGCGGGACGAAGTACAGATTGCGACGCCGTCTGCGCCCGCAGAGGGGTCGAAGTTGGCGATGAGCCCGCCATCGTCCGTGTACGAGACGTTGGGCATGGTGTGTTAAGCTGGAGGCGGTCCTGCGCGGCGAGGGAGCGTCAGTTGCGAGTTGAGATAAGGGCGGACGATTGGAGGCGGGAGGGCGAGAGAAGCGCGAGCGCACCTCGCGCGGGTGTGGTGCGTTGAAGATTGGGTTGAAAGAGGGAGAAGAACCAGCAGGGGAGGAGAGAAGCAGCGCAGGAGAGCGAGTGAGGGAGAGAGAGGAGAGGAGGAGCGAGCCAGCGCGGGAAGCGGCCGCCCTCTTGTCGGCGCAGAGTCGCGCGCACCCCTTCCGGCCGGGCGCACCCGTGCGATTCAGCCAGGCCAATCTCTGCCTCTGCCCAGGAAATCAGCGACGACCGACCGGCGAAACCCCTCCTCGTCGAGTTTCGCACCTTGATAGCGTCCTTCAAGCAAGCAGATCTTCCTCCTCGTGCAGAGGAGAGTCCGGCGCTAGCACACGAGGGACAGAGAACGCACGATTGACCACTGCAGTAGAGAACCCCCGCTACTTGACGACTCCCACCTCCTGTCGCTCGACGCCCTCGAGCGGGTCGACGACGACCTTCGCAACTGGCGCAATCCTCCGCCGCGCGCCCGCCGCGCGCGGGCTCGCACAAGCACACCCTAAAGAGCGCGAGCGGCTCCTCACGCCGTCGCGCTCGTCTGCGCCGACGCGACGGGCGCCTTCTCGTGCGAGGGCGAGTCCTGCGAGTGCAGCGACGGCGCGGCGGTCGAGAGGCCCGTCTCCTCCATGTCCTTGCGGATCATGAGGTAGTCGTACGCGAACTGCGCGGCAAGATCGGGGCGGTCAGCGTCGTCCAGCGCGAGCAGGATCGTGCTATCGACCAGGTGCGCCGCTCCTCCCCTTCTGGGCAATGTTGCGCACCCGCAATCGCGGCCGTGGTTTCGCCCGACAAGAGCTTGTCGCGTGAGGGACGCTCGTGCGCCCAGCGTAGCGTGCAAAGATTGCGCCGTGCAGCGAGATGCGCCTGATTGCCGCTCGACAAGCGATTCCTCAGCATCCTTGAGATGCGCGGCCAGGGATCACGCCCGATAGGCAAGACGCGCGCCGCAGAGCAGCCAGATACGCGAGAAAAGGGAGACGAGACGCACCTCGCCGCACTGCGGAACCGGGACGGGAAGGGGATGGAGGTCAGCGCATGCACGGTACAGATGCTGGCGAGTTGACGCACCTCGGCCTCGTCCATGCCCATGATCTCTGCATCCTCCGAAGCGCGCATCTTGAGACCCGGGATCCAGTTGATGATGTAGCAGAGGATGAGGGTCATGACGAAGGTGTCTGCGTGCGAGAGCGAGGTGAGCAGGAGCGCGGAGGAATGGCTGCGCTGAAGACGTACAGGCCATGATCGTGACAGCGCCTGCGAGGTTGTAGCCGAGAGCGATGTACTGCAGGACGAAGCGGAACGTGAGCGTCGCCCCCGAGTGAGGGAGAGGAGCAGCGAGAGTAGCTCACGTTGTGGTTGATCCAGCCGGCTCCCGAGCTCACGCCGTCGAAGCTCGTGACACGGTCGTCGGCGAAGAGCGCCGTGAGAATCGCGCCGCTGTTTGCGGCGGAAGAACGTCAGCTTGTCCCTCCCCCTCAAGCGGAGAGCGCGCGCAGGACGCACACAAAGCCACCGACGCCGTGGAGCGCATACGTGTCAACCGCGTCGTCGATCTTGAGGAGGACCTTGATGCCCGTCGCGTAGTTCGACGCGATGGCGGTGATGAACCCGATGGCCATGGCAGCGGGGGTGCCGACGTATCCAGCGCCCGGGGTGATGCCGATGAGGCCGGCGAGGATGCCCGAGCAGAGCGAGATGGCGGAGAACTTGCGCGTGTAGATGCTGTCCGGGAGCGGGAACGTCAGCGGTATTCGGGAGGGACGCGAAGCTGGAGAGACGGACAAGTCCAAGAAGACCCAGGTCATGCCTCCGGTAGCGGCAGCGACGTTGGTCACGACGCAGGCCTGGATGGTGCGGAGGTTCATGCCGAGCGCAGAGCCGCCGTTGAACCCGAACCTGCGCAGGGAGGCAGCGTGAGCGACTTGGGAAGGTCCGGCAGCCCACACCCGTAACGCACCATCCGAGCCACAGAAAGAGGCTGCAGTAGACGTCGCGCTGTCAACATAGTACGGGCGAGAGAGTGTGTGAGAGGGAACGTACGTGCCGATCACGACGTGCGAGACGGAATGAGGACGGAAGGCGAGCTTCGAAGTGCCGTACCCGCGGCGGCGGCCGAGGAAGAACGAGAGCGCGAAGCCGGCGGTACCCTGAGAGTAAGAGAAAGATGTCAAAACGGTTGGCTCGCTGAATCGCGCGAGGAGTCGCAGCAGGGGACGTCGTCGACCGCGAAGGTGTCTGCCGTCGAGCGTTACGGTGCCCCTCCGGAACATGGGAACGGTGCTCACCGACGAGATGTGGACGGGTCCGCCACCAGCAAAGTCGAGGTCGCCGAGGTTGTAGACTGAGAGCCAGAGGGAGGGTCAGCGAAAGCCAGGAGAGAAGCCAGACCAAAAGGTCACGCACGCCACCCAGAGCTCGCCCAGACCCAGTGAACGAGCGTGCTGTACACAATAGTGGACCAGCAGAAGATGAAGACGAGGAGGGGGACGATGCGCGCGCGCTCGGAGGCGCCGCCGATGGCGATGACGGCGGTAACGCCTGCGAAGGCGCCCTGGTAGAGGGCGAAGAGGAGCACGGGGAGACTGCCCGACGGCTGGATGTTGACGTTGACGAGGCCGCCGTCTGTGAACAGGCTGTCAGCTCGAGCGAGGCGCTGACGAAGAAGCTGGTCGCACTGCTCAGGTCGCCGATGAACGCGCTACCCTCGGCGAAGGCGAGCGAGTATCCCCTGCGGCGTAATCGTTGCCGGTCAGCGAACATCGATGAGTGTCGAAAGGAAGCAACGCACCAGAGGAACCACTCGACGGTGATGAGCGAAAAGACCATGAGCGCGAGGAACAGCATCGAGAGCGCGTTCTTTCGCCGGAGCAGGCCCGAATAGAGGAACCCGACGCCGGGTGCCATGCCGAAGACCAGGCAGAACGACATGAGGATCCACGCCATGTCGCCCGTGTTGTCTGTGGGCGGGCGGCCGTCAGCAAGCGTCCTCGAGGTAGTCGCGATATCTGAGAGCGTACAGATGACGGCCTCCATCTCGCCCGTCTCCCCTGCGATATACGTGAGGACATTGCCCTCGGGCGTGAAGCTGGCGTTGACCATGGCGGTCCTTATCTGCGGAAGAAGCGAGTTAGCCGCGCGTCCCGCTGTTCTGGCAAGGACGCACGAGATGGGCGACTGTTGAGTGCTGGACAGGTGGTGGAGAGCAGCGACGGAGCAGAGAGAAGGGGGATAAGCAGCGAGATAGGTAATCGGGACCAAGAGGAGGTGAGAGACGAGACGAGCGCCGAGCGGAAGCAGGGACCGGCTCTCCCGCTCGAGGAGCCCATTCACGCCCGATGCCTCCATCGTGGGACCCCTCGCGTGGCTCATCCTCCTCAGCACTGCGCTCTCTCCGTCCTGCGCCCGCCGTTGAAGCCCCTCGTGCATACTGGAGGAAGCCGCGCCGAGTCGACGCAGTCAACCCGCCGCCGTTCCACCAGCTGAGAGGGCCTGCGGGCGCCCTGCAGCTGGCACAGCGTTCGCAATCGATCGTTTGCCAAGCATTTGCGAGTGTCTCGCGTGCATTCGGGCTTGAGGGGAGAACGTGGGAGGACGAGGGCTGCGAGATAAGGACGCGTCGGCTACCTCGCTTCGGCTCACAACGCTCCGCTGGGACAGCTGCATGCAGGCTGCACGGGCGGGAGCAGGCTGTACGCCGGGTAAGGGTCAGACGAGACCCATTGCACGAAGCGAGTCTTCCGGCTCTCCTACTACACGGGCGAGCAGGCGAGCGGGATTGAATGCGAGATTAGGCCTGTTCGATGCAGGCGGTGTGCGAGTGTACAGTATGTAGAGTGTGTGCGCAGGAGAGGGACAGGGGTATCGCCAGGAGAGCCATAAAAGCGCCGTCTACCTCAGCCCCCCTCTCCCTTCGAGCGAGCGTCGCCGCGCTCAAGCCCGGCTCGCCCTCCTTCCCGCGCCCGCCCCCGCGCCCGACTCGCCCATGTCCCCACTCAGCGGGACATCAAAGCTGTCGCGCGCGCTCCCCGCGCCCGCGCCGCTGAAGAGGCGCGCCTCGTCGCGGAGGTCCTCCTCGTCCGTGAGGTCGTCGTCCTCCTCCCACCCGCCGTACCCATCCGCATGACCGTTGCCCGCGCCCGTGTGCGCGAACGGCTTCGGGAGGCCCGACTCCTCGTCGAGTGGGATCGCGGTCGACGAGTTGGCGCGGTAGGGCGCGGCGGGGACGCCGTGCGTCGTCGGATGGCGGAGCTCGTCGGGCATCTTCGAGAGGTAGTAGTAGAAGTAGGCGCAGGTGAGCGAGCCGCCCGCGACGAGGTCGATCAGGTAGTGGTGCGTGAGGTACTGCGCGGGAAAAGGTGAGTGAGCCGGCGAGGTCTCGCGAGGGGGAAAGGGCGGGAGCGCACCATCGTGCTCCAGTAGAGGAGGAAAACATAGGCCCAGTAGAACGGCCTGCCCTTGGGGAAGAAATGGCTGAGGAAGAGCGCCTCCATCGTCGAGCACCCCGCGTGCAGGCTCGGGAACGCGCCAAACGGCACAGGCGCGCCCGAGAACGTCTTGTCGTAGCCGTGCCCGCCGAAGAGCGCGTCGATGCGTGCGAGGCCGCCCGCTGAGCCGCGCATGTGGTACGTCGCGGGGACGAGGCCCTCTCGCAACTCGTACCCTGCGGAATCGCGACGAAGTCAGCGCGGCGCCCTCGAGAGGAGACGGGTCAGGATAACGCACAAGGAGGCGCGCACGGGAAGGCGATCTGGATCATCACGCCCGCGAGGTTCATGTACCCGAACGCGGCCGCCCAGAACTTGACCGCACCGGGCGGCGAGAAGATCCAGAGGCAGGCGGCGACGACGAAGGGCGCGACGAAGTGAATGACGCCGTACGGCAGCCACGCCATGACGTCGAGGAAGGGGTTCGTCCAACGGGTGAGGAGGTCCGAGATGTTGGCGCCGTAGAGGACCGACTCGAGGGTCGGGAGGACCGAGACCCAGATGTGCGGGCGCCAGCTCTTGGGGATGAACTGAGACGAGTAGAAGAGGATGAGCCAGGAGAAGATGGGCGTCGCGGGGAGGAAGAACTGGGAGGTGAAGGGGATGAGGAGGGCGGCGGTGTAGGCGGCGACGAGGAAGAGCTTGAAGAGGACGGGCTGCGCCATGACGCTGAGCGAGAAGAGGGCGAGCTGCGGGTACCTAAGATGTCAATGAAGGCGTCCTTGAGCAGGCGAACGTGCTTCTCCCGCTGGAGTGATGGTCGGGGAGGTTGCGCTCGAAGCAACGGCTCGGCTCGCTAGTCCGCTCCGTCTGCCGAGTTCGCGGCGCGGTGCGCACGCGACACCTCGCTGCGCCCCTTCCGCACGCCGTGGACTCGCGTCTCCCCTCCTCATCGCCCGGCCTCATCGCCTCCCTCAAGCGATCACTCGCCCTCCACCAGCCTCGGTCCCCGCCCCGAAGCAAAGAAAGCGCACGCACCGCGATCGACCGCATACTCCCAGTCCCTGCTCCACTTCCACCCGTACCGCCTGAGCCGCCTCAGGCTCAGCTGGACGTCAAAGCTGATCTCGAGGCGCGAGATCGCCCCGAGGAGCGGGTCGCGTATGGGCGCAGGGAGGTACAGCCGCATCTTGTCGCGGGCGGGCGCACGGGGCTGCGAATGCGTGAGGAGAGGGAGGGAGGCGGGAGGAGGAGGAGGCGGTGGTGCCGAGGAGGGGAGGGCAAGGGAGGGGCAGGCGGCGCGGGGGCGCGGGCGAGAGGGCTGGAGAGCGCTCTGCGGCGAGGACTCTGCGCTCTGGATGGCTCTGGTGCGGAGGACGAGCGACGATGAGGGCAACCTCGGCGACAGGAGGCGCGAGCCCCGACGCTCGCTGTCATCCCACAGGACAGCTTCATACAGAGCGGACAATGCGTACGATGCACTCGTAGCGCTATTCCGGCTGACCGCGGGGCAAACCAGCGACGTCTTCCGACCCGCTCTTCTGGCTCGAGCGCGAGCGCACGCGCAACCCGTGAAGACGACTGCGCACGAAGGACGACTACGAACAGCGATGCATTTACAGTTCACTTCAAGCGCTTGGCCTTTCAGCGAGAGCCACCTTCGAGGGCGGCTGCGCGGGTGGTTGTGAGGTTGCGAAGGTCGAGGAGGAGAGGGGACGTCGTGTGAGGGAGGCTAGCGGCGACAGGCTCTTCACGCCTGCAGGAGGGGAGGAAGGCGTCAGTCACGTCGTCCGCTTGCACCCCAGGCTCGAACACGGGCGAGCGAAAGGGCAACTTTCCGACTCCATCGACCGGAGCGTCGCGTCCCCATCCGAAAGGTCGTCCTTGCCGGTACTCACATGGTTCTTGGCGACGGGCTCGCCCTTGTCGCGCTTGGTGCTCGCCTTGTGCTGCTCGGGGAGCGGGTCCTTCGGGCTCCGGTCGGCGTGGACGCCCTCCTCGCTCAGCGACGGGTTGTCGAGGTGGTCGTGCCCGCTCTTGCCCGGGTGCTGCGCGCTCTGCTCCTCCGCAGGCTTCGCCGGCGCACGCTGCACCGCGCTCACGTGGTACCCGCGCTTCTGGCCCGCACCAACCCCGTCGGCGACGGTCCCCGCCGCGCCCTTGACCGCGTCGGCGACCTTGCCCGCGACACCCTTGGCCTGGTCCGCCGCACTCTGCGCCGCAGAGCCCGCCGATCCGGCCGCCTTCGAGGCCTTCTTGCCCTTGAGCGGGTCGGCCGCATCGCGGTCGGCGTGGACGACCTCCTCGCTGAGCGAGGGGTTCTCGAGGTGGTCAATGTCGCTCTTGCCGGGGTGCTGCGCGCTCTGCTCCTCGACGGGCTTGCCGGCGGCACGGAGCGAGGTCGACGAGAAGAGGCGCGCGGGAGTGACGGCAGCGGCGGCGAACCTGTGCGAGCGGGGGTGGTCCATGGTAAGCGACGTGCTCTGGGTGACTGCATCTACCACAGAAGCACCCTCTGGCAGGCGACAAGCCCGCAGGAAGCGCTTCTGCAGCGAGGCGGAAGCGCGGGACTCACGGCGACGCAGTGCGAGCGGCAGCCGACGTGCGGGCGGCGCTGGCGATCTGGCGGGTGAGGGCGGCGGCGATGGGCATGTCGAGTGTTTCGAGTGTGGTGGTGGTGAAAAGGAGGGAAAAGGAAGGGGAAATCCGCGAAGAGAGGGTCGACCCTGCGATGACGCGCATGGCGGGGCCGACGTCGCAGCGGAGTGAGTCGCGGCCTCTGCAATTGGCGAAACGTTGTCCTCGCTTGACGAGCACGCTTCCTGCAGGGGCATCTCGAGATCAATCACACGGCGCAATGAAACGAGGAACGAGGTCATGCAAGAACGAGGCGTAAGAGCGAGTCCGACGGGGGGAATGCAGAGAGGGCATGCAGAGGAACGAAAAGGGCAAGGGAATATGCGACGGGGACAAGAACAAAGTATCGACAATGCTGCAGAGAAGAAGAAGGATGCGGAGAGGGGAGGGGAGAGGCGGGACTAGGCGCGCGAGTAGACGACGAGGTACGCCTTTGCAGCGAGCACTTCGCTAATACGGGCGCGGCGGACCTTGTCATCGTCGATGGCAAAGAACTGTGCACGCGGCGAAGGCAGAGTGAGCGGTCGAACGAGAGAGGGGACGAGCGGAAGGAGCGGGAGAAGCGCTGGACGCACATCGTCCTTCCCGCGGACGTAGGCCGTGTAGTGCCCTTGGCTGAGCGTCCCCTCGTGCGCGATGACCGCCATCAGGTTGAAGCGGTGCGCGTCGGACCTGCGGGCGCTGCACCCTGTCAGCCTTGCCCACACCCGAGAGAGAAGGCGAGAGCGAACGCACGGTTTGTACGCGGCGGGGTACTCGAGGTTGTCGGTCAGGTACGGCGCCATGTCGAGCTTGAGCGGGTATCGCACGGGCGTGTCGAGCTTGTGGGCCGACGAGGTGATCTCGAAGCGCTGCGGGCGGGCGGGCGCAGTCGAGTTGCGGTCAGAACTCGCCGGCGGGGGGAGGCGCAAGGGCAAGAAGCGCACCTTCAGCTGGATGCACAGTGACTGCGGGAGCCGCTTCAGGCTCAGGCGCTTGCTCGCCGTCAGGACGCCGTCGCCGCACGCCGCGCAGCTGTACTTGGACGGCAGCTGCTCCGGGGCGGTAAAGCTGCGCTCGCATCGTCAGCGCGCGCCCGCCCGTCGCGAGGAAGGGTCGTGAGCACACCTGCTCAGGCAATCGCGCAGCGTCTCGGCGAGCTTACTGCTCGCGCGGTCGCGGATATCCAAGCTCAGGTCGAGGAACGGCTCGAGGTTCTCGCTCTGGTGCTGGCACCGCCCACAGGTGATCTTGGAGCGGAGCTCGCCGGAGAAGGTGCGGTGGATGACGCAGGGGCACGAGAGCGCGGGGTTGTCCGTGTGCGAAGGGGAGGAGTAGTGCAGGAGGTTGAGGGCTGCGGGCGGACCAGAAGTGTGAGCTTGTGACAGAGTGGCGGGGAAGAGAGAGGCGCACTGGAGATGAGGAACTCGTGGGCGTCCTGCTGGGCATACCCAGCCGCGTCGAGGCTCGACTGCCAGAACGAGTGGAGGAACCGCGTCGGGGCGAGAGGCAGCGGCTCAATCGAGTATTGCTGTACGCGGGCGGGTATGTCAGCCGCGATGCTGCGCGCAGTCGGCAAGGGGAGGAGGGCGCGGCGGACCTCCGAGAAGAGCAAGTCCAGCTCGCACGACAAGCACGTCTCGCCGTTCCGGGTCTTCTCGCACGCGAGGCGGTTGTGGCGGTCGCTGAGGAAGTACGTGCGCAGGTACGGGTTGGCGAGGAAGGTCTGGAGGACGACGCTCATGTAGCAGCTGCGGGGAGGAGAGCGGTAAGTGCGGGCGCCCGGCACGCTTGCAGCGGGCGAGCGGACCTGTTGCCCAGGTTGCGAATTCCGCGGGCTGTTTGGCGAAGGAGTCAAAGCTGAGTTCGTGCGAGCGAGCGGCGAAGATGCGCACCTGGTACGGCGGAACCGCTCGATACCGCAGGAACGGGCGCGACGAGCTCCCACTTCTTCATGCTGACACGTTTCCGCTTGGTTGCTGCACGGGCGTAAGCGTCAGGGTTCCGCGTGAATGTGACAGGGGCGGAGAAAGAGGAGAGTGGCGCACCCCGCTGAACATCCCCCTCCCGAACGCTCTCCTCCTGCGCGAGCTGCTCTGCGGCAGCGTAGCGGTCGATCGCCGGGTGCCGGACGTACTCTGCGCAGTCAAAGCAGTGCATCGAGCGAGCGCGGAGGTCCCACGCTGCAGTCACGGACGAAGAGAGCAGGTTAGCGCATCACCCCACTTGGCCGCATTCGCAGGTCCGCGAAAAATCAGGGGAGCCGCGTACCGAGCTGGTGCTGCGTGTGCTGGGCGTGCTGGTGGGCGTGGGAAGCGCCGACGGTCCGCCCGCACGAAAGGGTGCTGCAGGCGAGGCAGAGGAACGGTCGGAGCGGGCTGGTGCTGCAGGCGGCGCAGGAGGGGGCGGGCGACGCCTGCGGGCACAATCGAAGTGAGCGCGCGTCGGGAGGGAGTGGCGGAGTTGACCACGCACCTTGGAGGTACCGGCGCTCGCGGGGAAGCTGTCTGCGGTGACGGCGAGCTTGAGGTGGTCGAGAGCGTCGTCGGGGTTGGCGCTGATCCAGGCGAGCAGGTGTGCGCAGGAGCTCGCCGGCTGCATGACGGGCTCTACCAGGGTCGGTGGGGCGGCGTGCACGGCGATAGGAGGGTGGGTGAGGGTGGTGGTCGCCATCGAGCGGGCGAGAGGAGGGGGAGGCGACGCGACCGAGCGGCGGGCGAAGGGAGCGGTGGGCGCGGGTGCGGGTGCAGCGAGGGCGAGCGGGAGAGACTGCGCGCGAACTTGTAACGCGGAGGAGGCGCGGGGGGACGAGCGAAGGGCGTGCGACCGGGAGGAAGAGGTCGACCGTCCACGGGAGCCGCGGACTTGCGCTCGCTTTTCTGTCCTCCCTTGCTGGCTTCCAAGCTGGTTGGCGCTACATACCTATGCTTCGTAAGCCGGGCAAGCCATCTTTGACGGGACTCGTATGAAGTTGCGGGCGTCGTTCGCGCAGACCGCTCCTCCTCGCCCCCTCGCCTCTCCTGCTCACCCAGTCCAGCTGCCGAGCTCAGCCATAGCTTCCGTGCTCTGCGCGATCGCTCCAGCGCCCTTCCCTTCCGGCCGGCGCTCTCTCATCCTCGTCATCGGCCCCACCTCCCGACAATGCCACGCTCGTCCACCCGCCAGGCTTCGCACGCGGGCAGCTGGTATACCGACGATGGTGCGTCGCTCCTTCTCTCTTGACGGTGCAGGAGCGCTGACCGTCCCTCATCCGCAGGCGACGAGCTCGACCAGCAGCTCTCGACTTGGCTCGAGGCGACCGCGAAGCCCAAGGAGGGCGAGCCGCTCAAGGAGGCGCCCATCAAGGGCTGCAAGGCCATCATCGGACCGTGCGTGCCGTTTCGATTCGCCCGAGGGAGAAAGTGCTGACCCTGTCTCGCAGGCATGCTGGCTACTCGTACTCGGGGCCCGCCGCCGCTTTCGCTTATCGCTGCATTGACGTCGAGGCGATGTACGTTCAGCCTCTCTCTCCGAAGGTTGGGCGGGGTGGCACGCGGCGCAGCCGCGTCCTGCCTTCCAGTCGGACAACCCCGGACGCTGACACTCTTCACCCGCGCGCAGCAAGCGCGTCTTCGTCCTAGGCCCCTCACACCACATTTATCTCGACGGCTGCGCGCTGAGCAAGTGCAAGCAGTACGAGACGCCCGTCGGCAATCTCCCGCTTGATCTGGACAGTGCGTCGCACACCTCGCTGCTCCTGCATTGACCGGCCGACTCAGCTCCTCGGCTGCTCGCAGCCATCGCTGAGCTCAAAGCTACCGAGCGGTTTGAGGACATGGACATCAAGACGGACGAGGATGAGCACAGGGGCGTCCGTTTCTCGACACACACCCTTCGTCAGCGCCGGTCTTGACGCTTTCCTTTCACATTGCAGCATCGAGATGCACCTTCCGTGAGCAGATACTTCCGTTGTAGGCCCTTGACTCGCGCTCACGTCGTCCCACTTCACAGCTACATCCGCAAGGTATTCGAGGGGTGCGCACCTCCGCCCGTCTGCTGTCGGAAATCGGAGGCTGACCGCCATCCCGCCGCAGGCGCGACATCAAGCTCGTCCCCATTCTCGTGGGCTCGATCTCTACCGCGTCGGAGAAGTCCTTCGGCACCCTCCTCGCGCCGTACCTCGCCGACCCCGCGACGCTCTTCGTCGTCTCGTCCGACTTCTGCCACTGGGGCTCCCGCTTCCGCTACACGCACTACCACCCACCGTCGTCGTCCGACCCGAGCGCGGGCAAGGCGCTCACGGCGGGCACCCTCGCGCAGACGGTTCCCGACGGGGAGGTCTGGCGCGGGATCGAGAAGCTCGACAAGCTCGGCATGGAGGCGATCGCATTCTCGCTGCCCCCGTCTGGAGGCGCCGGCGCCTACGCCGACGCGCACGCAGCTTCGAAGCCTCCCTCGGCCGCGCACGACCACTTCGCGGCGTACCTCAAGGCAACGCGCAACACCATTTGCGGGCGGCACCCGATCGGCGTGCTCCTCGGCGCGCTCTCCGCGCTCGAGAGCGATGAGGAGTGGATGCGCAGGGGCGTCAGGTGCGAGTGGGTGCGGTACGAGCAGAGCAGCAGGGTGAGGAGCATGGGCGACAGTAGCGTCTCGTACGCGAGCGCGTTTGTCGCGCTTGGCGAGACGTAGGCGGGCGGCGGGACCTTCGTTGTGGCTCTCCCTGTAGCTTTCTTGGTGCACAGCTTCATCAGTGCGAGCGGACGAGGAGGTTGTGAGCCTGACAGTCGAGCCTCCGCAACTCGCAAGCTTCCTGCCGTGCTCCGCCCGTTGAGGCATAGGCTGTCTCGCACCCACAGGCTTGTCCAGGTGACCGAGGATGGACGAGTGGCGGCTAGACAGGCGGGGAGAAAAGCGCGGGGAGAACGGGACAGAAAGGGCGGCAGCTACGAGGAGGAGAGGATGGAGGAAGGGGCACTGAGCCTGGCTTAGCTTATACCGCCGTGGGTAGCCTCTGTGGACGATGAGAGTCAGTCTTGGATCCCATGCGGAAGCTACGGCGCGACGCACCGCTACTTGGCCTCACAGCCCTTCTTCGCCCGCAGCCTCCTCCTCGGCGTCGCAACCTCGGTCTTGAGCTCGCGTAGCTGCACGAGCTGGACGTCGCCGTCCACCGGCGTCGCGAGCCAGTTGTCGAGCCGGACGAGCTGGGCGAGGAGGAGGTCAAGAAGCCCGAGGTTGTGGACGGGCGTGAGCGCGACGTAGGCGTAGTCCTACAGGATGTCCGGCATGTACGGCGCAGGCGAACTGTTTACGTGTGCACGAAGACAGCAGACTCGCGAGCTTGAGAACGAGCAGGGAGCGCACATTTCGTCCCAGACTGCGGCGCCGACTGCGTCGTCCGGCTGGCGAGGTTCGCGCGAGCATCCTGTCGCGAGCGAGAGGCAGCCTCACATCGGTGCTTTACCAGCGCTGTTGTACTCTCGTCCTCCTTTTCTGTTCTCGGCCCGCGGCTAACGACGGTGCTGGACACCTTGCGCCTCTCCTTGCCGAGGTGCGGCGGGGAAAGGACTGCATTTCCAGGCCTCGGTGCCGATAACGCGGGGTCGCGACGGCGGGAAAGCTGGAAACTATCTGATTGGAGCGGGCGGGGGGGTAGACGGGAGGAAAAGGCATACGGTGAGGGGGAATGCAAGGTTGCGGGCGCAGCTTCAAGCTTGCGTTGACGCGAAGCAAAGCAGCGTCAGCAAGCAAGATTTTGCTCGTACAGACAGGGCACAACGGCGCACCCTCTGGCCCAGGTGCGCCTCCCAGCCGCCTTGAGCTCTTCCCTCAGAATCCGAACCTCCGTTCGGAGCGCAGGGAGCGAGCCGCCCTCGCCGCGCACAAGCGTGTCGCTCACCCGACTCTGCGAGTAGCCTATCAACGTTTGGAGTCCGCGGTCAGCAAGCCAGCGGTCAGCAGCCACAACCCGGCCGATGAGGAAGTGCAGGAGGGAGAAGTCGAGAGTTGCGGTCACAGCGGCGGCCAGGGAGGATTGGTAGGTGTTGCGGGGAATACACTCTCCTGGGGAATGGAGACGACTAGGGCGAAGACAGCGCGAGAGGCGCTCTATCGGAGCCCGCGTTGCGGGCAAAGTGAGGAGGGAAGATGCATCAGCCACCTCGCCTCTCTTGTCTCGAGCGTGGCAATACTGCACGTTCAGCGCGGTAGTAACGTTTGAATGCAGCCGGCGAACACCAGCGGAAAGGATGGGCAGGAGGTGTGAAGGAGGAAAGGTTGGGGGGAGAAGCGGTACAGCCAGTCTAGCAGACACAATTGCGACGAGAGAGGGAGGGAGAGGAGTTCTACAGCCCCGAGGGTGACTAACAGCGACCAGAGAGATGAGAGAGAGGAAGGGGAAACAACACTATGCGGTTTTTGACTTCGACAGGCGCCTCCTCCTCCTCCTTCTCCTTCTTGCCTCGTCTTCACCCACGCGCATCTAGCGCTGCTCGTCGCCGCCGTGTTGTCCGTGCTGGTGCGGCTCGGTCGGCCCGCGCTGCTCCGCGCTGTGTGCGGCCGGCCAGCCAAACTGCGGCGGGAACTGCGCGTCGTGCGGCGCCCAATGCTGCTGCTGCTGCTGCTCACGCTGCTGGTGCTGGTGCTGATGCGGGTGAGGGAGCTGCCCTCCATTCGAGTGTGCCGCGAACATGCCAGCGCTGCCCGGCCCGGCACTCCCCTGCTGCTGGTGCTGGTGCTGCTCGAGGTGCGGCGAGTGCATTGGCGCACCCGGATGCTGCTGGTGGTGGAACGGCGGCGGCATCGCGCGCGCGTAGTCGTACGCGCCGGCGGCGGCGTGCGCAAGCGGCGGGAGTGGCGCGTGCGTTGGCATGGGCATGCCGGGGTGCCCGCCCGGCGCGGATCCGTACGGCCCGCCGTACCCCATCGGCGGGAAGTAGCTCGGCGCGGCCGAGACGCCCACGCCCGGCGAGGGGTACTGCGGCGTGTGCGTCATCGTCGGCGACGGCGCGTGCGAGTACGGGCTCGGGAGCTGCGGTGCCGAGGCGTAGTACGGCGTGTACGGCTTGGGCGCCGAGTGCGGCGCGTGCGTGAACGCCGAGAGGTCGTACGCCGCGCTCGTGAGCGGCGAGTGCGATGTCAGCGCCTTCGAGCCGGCAGGGAGCGACGACGCGGGCGAGGGCGGCGCTCCCGCTGCCTCCGCTGCCGCCTTCTGCGCCGCGGCTGCTGCCGCTGCGCCCTTCTTCTTGCCCTTCTTCGGGGCGACGCCGCCGTTCGCCGCGAGCTCGGCCTGCTTCTTCTGCCGCGCGACGGAGCGGGCGTAGCGGAGACCTGCAAGCGCGTCCGGAGAAGTCAGCAACTCGCTCCTCCAAGGCGCGAGAGCGAAAGGGAAAAGCAGAGGCAACGCACCGCACGCATTGCACAGGCTCTTCGCGCCCGTCGGGCCCTTGCGCCACTCGGGGCTGTTCACCGTCCCGCAGCTCTCGCACGCCTTCTGGTTGGGCTTGTACACCGGCCCGTCGGGGCGCTGCTTCGGCGGCTTCTTCGCCGATGGCGACTTGGCCTTCCGTTGCTCCCCGCCGCCGCCGCTGGAGGGGGCGGGACCGCGACTGCGCCGTCCCCCTCGCCCTGCTGCTGCTGCTGGGGCGGGTAGGGCGACGACGGCCCCGCGAACGCCGCTTGCTGCTGCTGCTGCTGGCCGTCGTACGGCTGCGACGTCGGGGGGAACAGCCCGCTGCCAGCCTGCGCGCCGGCAGGCTCGTGCGGGCTCTGCGGCGCGGCGGTGAAGTACCCGCTGTGCGACTGCGACAGCGGGTGCGGGCTCGGGTGCGGGAGCTGGTGCGGCGTCGCGTACTGCGTCTGGCTGGGGAAGAACGGCGCCGCGGAGTGCTGCAGCCCCCTGCTCGGGTCGAACGGCTGCTGCTGCTGCGCGGCGTAGAACGCGGCGTACGACGCCCGCGCGTTCGTCTGCGGCTGTTCGGCGGACGGCGCGGCCGGCTGCGCCTCGCCGAGCGAGCCGAGGATGGCGGACGCGGACGCGACCGTCGGCGAGATGCCGCCGGCGGTGATCGGGTCGACGTCGAGCGTCGAGCGGAACATGCGCCCGCTCGTCGAGATCGAGAGGCCGTTGACCGCCTCTGCCGAGCGGGGCGAAGCCGAACCGCCGTTCGACGACGGCGCGGACGTTTGCAGGCGCGGCAGGACGGGCGGCTGCAGCGGCGTCTCCTTGAAGCGCTTCGCCGGCGGCGAGTCGCTCCCGATGCTCTGCTCGCCGTACGAGTTGCGCTTGCCCGCAGCGTTCACCGAGCCGACCGTCGGCGTGACGGGGACGTCCTCGAGCGCGAACGACGGCTTCACGTCGGCGGGGATGTCGCTCGTGACGAGGCTCAGGCCCGCCTTGCGCGCCGAGCTGAGGTAGACGCCGCCGGTCTGGAAGCACGCAAAGGTGACGGCGCCGTACATGATGACGACCGACTCGACCGTCGTGAGCGTGCCGTTGCGCATGCTGCGGGAGAGGCGGGGTCAGCGGCGGAATGGAAGCAAGCAAGGGGAGCGAGACGTACACGGGGTGCTTGCTCCGGTACCGCCTCGTGCAGCTCGTCTTGCTCTGCACCGCCTCGCGCGGGCGCGCCATAACCTCCCTCGCGCGCCGAGAACTGCTCGACGTCGTACGCCTCGGCGCCGTCGGGCCCGCCCTCGCCCTCGGGGAAGGTGGCGATCGCGCGGCCGGTCGCGTCGAGGAGCTGGAAGACGTGCGCGGGCGGGCCGTCGTCCACGACGCCGTTCAGGACGGTGTTGAGCGCGCCCTTGTCGCTCTCGCCAGAGGAGGTGCTCGGGCGGCCAACGGCAGATGAAGTCGGGCCGGTGATCCGCGCGAGCGCAGCGACGAGCTCGGAGCACTGCTCGGACGTCATGTACGACGGGTAGTCGTGCGAAGCGCCGCACCAGTTGCTCCACTCGGTGCGGTGCTCCGAGTCGTTGTCCTGCACCGGGTCCTTGTCTACATCGTTGCGAGAGAAGAACAGTCAGCAAGAGAAGCACGCTCCGAAGCGCCTGTAGATCGGGACCCACCGGCCGTGACGTGGAAGAACGCCAGCACGGCGCCCTGCTGCCCCTCCCGGCCCTTGCCCTTGCGGTCGCCGGCGATCCAGCTCGTCGTGATGTCGAGGTTGAGGTAGTCGTCGTCGAGGGTGTACACCTCGGCGTCGGGCGGTGACGGCGGCTGCTGGCAGCCGAGGCGGCGGAGGATGCTCGTCAGGCGCGAGTAGCGGCAGCTGCGAAACGGGCGTGGAGATGGTCAGCCGGCAGGGAAGGGAGCGGCGAGAGGAAGTGAAGCGCACCGAGTGACGCTCCCGAACACGCCTGCGCCCTCAACGCCGCCGACGCCATCCTCCTTCGGCAGCAGGTCTTCTGCGAGCTGCTCACGCTCGTCGGGGTGGACCCAGTCGAGGACGTTCGACCCGCGGAAGGCGTGCACCCATTCGCCCATGTGGAGCTGGAGGATCGGGTCGAGGTAGGCGTACTCGAGCTGCGGCGTGAGGATGGTCCAGTAGCAGCGGATGCGGCCGATGCCGGGGAAGGTGGGCGGCGCGTCGGGCATGCCGCTCGCGGGTGCTGGCGGACGAGTAGGCGTGCGAGGGCGGCGGGAAGCCCGCGGCGGAGTAGGGCGTCGACGGGAAGGGCGAGAAGGGGGCGGCCGCGGGAGCGTGCGAGGAGGTACGGCGCGTAGGAGGTGATGGGCGGGGTCGACGAGGTGCTCGCAGCAAAGAAGGAGGCGTCGTACGCGTCGAGGGACGGGTGCGACTGGGCCAACGAGTATTGCGCTCCGCCCGCGAGAGAGGAGGAGACGGAGCCGTCGAGGGGAGGGAGCGACGGTGACGGTTCTGCGGCCATGATCGGAGTCGTTGGGTGCAGTCTGTGGAAGTATAGAGCCGTGTCAGTCGAGCGCAAACTCCCATCTGGGCCATCCCGCCTGTGCCGCCTCTTGGGAGGACCCCCCGCCCCACCCACCGCAGAGTACCGGAGCGTCCACCTTCTTGCAGCGTTCTGCATGCTTAAGGTCCCTCCCAGCCCACCCGAAAAGCCACCCTTCCCCTCAGTCAGGCCTCCGAGCCGCCGTCGCTGTTGCGCGCGGGCCAGAGACCCCGGCGGGCGAGAGGGCTCCTCGGCGCCGCAGAAGCGCGAGCGCAGTGCGGACCACAGCGGGGGGAACGCGATACGCACCGTCGAGTCGGATTTCGTAACTCCCAGTTCGCTCAGCGGCGGCAGAGGGCACGGGGCGAGGGCGAGAGGCCGGGCGAGCGGACTAACGGGAGCGGCGGCGGCGGGCGCGGGCGCGGCGGGGCGTGGGCCGCGAGGTGGAGAGGCGCAGGTGTACGCTCCGGGCAGGGTGTGCTCGCACGGGAAGAGGCGCTCGTCGGGCGCACCGGGGACAAGGCTGCGATCGCTCGAGTGGTCGATTCCTTCTCCGCCTCGATCAAGTCCCTTCCCCCTCTCCCCCTCTCCCACGGCTCCTGCTCTTCAAGAGAAGGGGTCCTCTATTCCAACTGCTCGTGCTCGTGCAATACATCGCCCATATCTCATGCCTCCGCCTCTTCACATCTTGGCCGGCGCCGGCGCCGGCTCCTCCCCCAGCGACGGCAGGGGCGCAGGCGATCCGCCGCGCCGCGCTCCCATTCGCGCTCGTGTTCGCCGCAGACGACGGCGCGGGCGGCGGCGCATCCGCAGCAGCGGCGGGCTCGAGGCGGGGACGCGCTCGTAGAACCTGCGGCAGCGCGAGGGGCACGAGGAGACGATAGAGAGCGGAGGGGCGGAAGAACGGTCAGTCACGAGCACCGGGAGAAAGCAGGAAGGGAAAAGCGACAACGCACAGCATGTACGCCTTGCTGCGGAGCACCTCCGCCTCGCTGACGGCCGTCACGTCCTCATCCGAGCAGAACACCCACCTCCGCTCGCCCTTGCCCGCGCCGTCGCCGCGCCCGTACCGGTTGGAGAGCACGTACGAGGCGTAGTGCCCCGTGTCGAGGCTCCCGTGGTGCACCACCGCGGCGTAGAGGCGGTACCGCGCGTTGTGCACCTCCTTCTCCAGCTCGACCGCGGGCGGCTCCTCCGCATGCGCATGCGCGTGCCGCAGCCCGCTGCGCCAGCTCGCGCGCTTGCGCACCTCGGCGTCGGGCGCCGGCGCCGAGCCAAACGCATTCGGGTGCACGCGCGGCGGGCGTCCCGCAGGGGCGAGGAACGGGCTCAGGTCCATCTCGCGCGGGAACGAGACGGGGTCGTCGCGCTTCTTGAGGTTGACGAACGCCGCGCCGAAGAGGGACGACTTGCTCGTCTGCATGAAGCGCTTGAGGTGCACGACGAGGACGGGCGGGAGGTCGCACGGCGAGATGAGGTACCGCTTGTGCGCGCGGCGGAGGATGTGCCGCTGCTTCTTCGGAGGCGGCTTGGTCGCCTTTGCCGGGGGCGCGCTCGCAAGCGACTTGGCGGACGAGGCGGCGGGCGACGCCGGAGCGCGCGAGCCCGCGGCCGACGCGCCGGACGAGGGCGCGGCGGGGCGCAGCGCGTCGTGCGGGACCGCAAGGCGTGACGAGTCCTGCGGTGTCTGCCCCGCCGCGACGGCCTCGACGTTGGCAGTCGTGAGCGGGAGCGTCTCGGCGCCTGCATCGATTGCGGGGGAGACGAGAGCGGCCTGCGCGCCGGGAAGCGCGCCGAGGCTCCCGCTCAGGCTGGCAGCGTCGTCCAACCCGGGCGAGGCGTTGTCCTCCTCGTCCGTGGTCGTCTCGAACGCGTCGCTCGAGATCCCGCCGTCGTAGCTCGTCGAAGCGCCGTGGCTCGTTGCCGCCGACGAGATCGAGAACGACCGCATCGGGACCTGCGACGGCGCCGCGGGCGGTGGCGGCGGGGACGTGGGCGTGACGATGTCGCTCTCCGCGCTCGTGATGGGCGCGATGGGCGGGATCTCCTCGAGCGGAGCGAACGCCGCGACGACGCGGGGCGAGTGCGCAGGCGTGTTGCGCGCGGTGCGGTCCGCTGGGTCGATCTCGTCGTCGCTCTCCCCCCCCTCCGCGCCGTTCGCACCGCCGTCCACCTTGCGCGCCTCCGCTCGGCGACCTCCTTCTCCGACAGCGGGAGGACGGGCTCGCGCCCCTCCCTCCTCGCGCGGCGGACCTCCCTCCTCTCCTCCTCGCACGCCTCTTCTGCGCGCGCTCCTCTTGGCGTTTGGCCTCGAGCTCGGGGTTGAGCCACTTCCAGCAGTTGCGGCACGCAAAGCTGTTCTCGCCCTCGAGAACCTCGACGCCCGTGAACTGCCGGAAGCACTCGAACAGGTCCGTGTGCTGCCAGTCTGCTGCCGCCCCCGTCAGGCGCAGCTTGGAGAGCGCGGCGGCCGCGCCCTCCGCCGAGGAAGAGGAGGACGACGCCAGGTCGGGCGTGGGCGAGCCCGGCGGGCGCGCGACGCGCAAGCCCGCGGGCATGCTCCCCGTCGGGTGGCGGCGCCGCCGAGCGCCTCCGGGCCGGGGACGTCGTGAAGCACCTGCTTGATGTAGCGCACCTGCTCCGGCGTCGGCTTGGGGATCTTCGGCCGCCGGTGAAAGTGGTGGTGGTGGTGGTGCGCGTGCGCAGTAGTCGCACCGCCCTGGCTCGACCCGTTGCTCAGGACACTCAGCGCACGGCCGAGCGGCGACGGGTCGCGGCTCGACGCCGCGCTGCGCTCCTGCGCCTCGGGGCGGAGGGTCGCGCGCGCGGCCTCGCGCGAGAGCTGCGCCGGGTCGAGGCTCGCGTGCTGCGAGCGCGGCGCGACCGCACCCACACCGGCAGTCGGGACAGGGCGCACGTGGTCCTCGTCGGTCTCGTCCGCCTCGGACGCGGAGGCGCTCCCGCCCTCGTTCTCCGAGAGCGAAACGCGCTCCTTCCTCACGCCGTTCGGCGCAGCCTTCTTCAGGGCGGTGGCGGCGGCAGCGGAGGACGAGTCGGCGTCCGAGCCCGAGTTCTTGCCCGACTTGCGCGAGAAGAAGCCCGCTTGGAGCGTGCGGCGGATGCGGTCGCGCTGCGGGAGGGGGCGTGAGTGAGAGGAGCGAGGCAGGGGAAGGGATGACGCACCTTGCGCATGCGGCTGCCCGTCTCGTCCTTGAGCGGGAGCGAGATGTCCATGAAGTCCTCCTTGGTGAGCGAGACTGCGGGGGGAGCGTCAGTACGTTTCTCCCGCCACAAGAGAGCCATAAAGGACCACGCACCGTTCTTGCACTCGTCGCAGATGATAAAGCTCGCGAGCTTGCCCTCGAAAACGCTCCCCACGAACGGGCGCAACTGGCGCTTCTTGCGCTCACGCGGCGTCAGCGCCTTCTCGTCCGCGTCCGACTCGTCGTCGCTCGACGACGACGAAGACGACGACGACGACGCGTCCGACTCGGACCCGCTGTCCTCTGCGTCGGCATCGCCGTTGAGAGGGACGGCGCTGCCATTGGGGCCGGGCATGGCCGTCGCGTGCCGGTCGGGCATGCCGGGGCGGTGCGGCGGCGTGTCGGGCTCCTGCTCCACGATCTTCTTGATGAGCTGCGAGCGGGCATTGAGGTCAGCGCAGTCCGCATCTCGAGAAAGGCGTTACAACGCACGTCCTGCTCCTCCATCATGACGCCGTCGATGAGGTGGCGCAGGAGCTCGTGCGAGTCCTGCTGCGTCGCCTCGGCGTACTCGTCGTACTTGAGGCTGAGCTGCCGCAGGAGCCCCTTGGGGTTGAACGCCTTCTTGCCGCGCGAGCCATCCTCGTTCGCGGTCGGGTCGAGCTTGTCGAGGAGGACGAGGAGCGCGGCCGTCATCGGGAGCGGCGAGGGCAGCGCATCGAGGTCGGGGTTGTACGAAGGCGACGAGGGCGAGAGCGCGCGGAGGGCGGGCGACGACTCGGGCGCGGCATTGATGATGTCGCTCAGGGGCTGGGTGGCAGAGAGGGACTGGACGATGGTGTTGTAGAAGCAGCTGCGAGCGGTGCGGGCGGTAAGTCCGGGCGGTCGTTGTGGCAGTGCTCGCTCGTCGCGCGCCCAGACGGCGAGTTCGGCGACGACGAGGGGAAGAGACGAGAGCGGGGACGCAGGACGCACGAGTTCCCCAAATTGACCAAGCCAACGCTGTGTGCGGGGTGCGGAGGAAGGAAGAGGGGGACCGGGGCGGCGGCGGTCAGCTCGGTATGCCTGCCGGCATGACGATGCGCCCGTGCACAGAGCATGCAGGGGAGAGCAGGAGAGCGTGGCGAGGTGCGGCGCACTGGAAGATATCCTTGACGATGTCGTCCTTGATCGAGGACGAGTTGCTGGCGTTGGAGCCGCGGCGGTTGCCGAAGCTGGGGAGGGCGACGGACGAGCGTCTCCGCATGGTGAGGGTCGAGGGGGGGAGTATCTCTGCGTGCAGTCGCTAGACCTGGTCAGTGCTGTGCAGGGCGCGAGAGGAGGGACCGGGGTGGCCGAGGGCACAGAGCCCACCCGGCGGCGCACTGCGGTCCGGTGCGCCGATTCCCGCGTGAGGGTGCGAGTACTGACAGTGTAGTGCTGGGGAGGTAGTTCAAAGGAACCGCGGTGCGGTGAGGAATGCGGAGGGACGGCGACGGCGGACGGCCGCGGCGGCGAGGCGCGACGAGGGGAGAGGGGAGGCGGCGAGGGCGGAGCGTGGGCTGGGCTGATTCGGGTGCGCTGGTACGCTCGCACACAGCACTCGTTGCTCGGGTGTAGAGGCGGAGAGGGGGACGAACCGAGGGGCCGGCCGCGAGGCGACGAGCAGAGACACGTCCACGTCGGCTCACACGGGAGAAGGTGTGGATGGGTTGTACTGCCCGAGTACTACTTCGTCGGACCATACCGCCCACACCCGCCTTTCTCACGCGGGAGGCGACGACGCGGTCGGGGCGGTGCAGCTCCTCCCTCTCGCCCGACACGCTCCTCTCCCGTCGCTGGCAACACTGCGGCTACGTGCGCTAGCTAAGAGCTTCCCCTGGTCCACTGAAGAACCCGCGCGCAGCTCCACACCCGTTCGTCGCTCATCTCCTCCCCCGCTCCTCGTCGTTGAACCCGATCGTGACCTCCGCATCCCGCACCCCCGTCCAGCACCGCGACGCATGCACCAGGGCGACCCCAACTTCCCCAGCAACCTCTCAATCGCGCCGTCGACCCGCGCAGTCCTCCATGTCGGCGTCGCACCGGACCACACGGCGCTCGAGTCGGATGAGGAGGACGGTACGCCCTTCTCCCCTCTGTGCGTTCATGGGCTTGCTGACTCCCTTTGCGGGCCCGCACGCAGCCGCCCAGGACATAGAGCGCTTCGGCATAGCCGGCCGGACATGGGAGGCCGCCTACCTCCTCCGCTCGTACCTCACCCTCGCCTCTTCGCCCGCCGCCTCGACCCCCATCTTCGACCCTCCCTGTCCACTTTTCGCACCTGCGCCCACACCCACGCCGCGCACACGGCGCAAGCGCACCATCCTCGAGCTCGGCGCCGGGACGGGCTTTCTCTCGCTCTCGCTTGCGCCGCACCTCTCGCCGGCGGAGGACCGCCTTGTCGTTACCGACCTCGACAACGTTTGCCCGCTCCTCTCCAAGAACCTCGCGGCGGCGGAGAAGCGCTGGGCGGCGCGCGGCGCGTGCCCGGCAGAGGTGCTCGTCCGCCCGTTGCCCTGGGGAGACGGAAACGCGCTCGCAGCGCTGCAGGAGGAGGGACTCGCGCCCGACATCGTCCTCGCAAGCGACCTTATCTACTTCGAGTTTCTGTATGCGCCGCTGCTGCGCACGTTGCTCGGGTTGACGGAACCAGACGAGGAGGGGCGGAGCGCGACGGTCGTGTTCTCGTACAAGATCAGGAGCCTGGTCAAGGAGCAGCCGTTCTGGGAGGCGTTCGGTACGTCCAACACTGTCTCTCGCGCTGTCATGAAGCTCCTCCCCAGACTGACAATACGGCGCGCGCATACAGGTCGCTGGTTCGCCTTCGAGTCGGTACAAATCGGCACTCCCGCACCGCCTCCTCCTTCCTCGAGCCGTCCATCCTCTCCCACGCCTCCAGATACCCTCTCCGCATCCGTACCACCGAGCCTCTCCCTCCCCTCGACCCCTCCTTCCCCCTCCTCTCCCGCCCCGCCCGCACCGCTCATTTGGTCCCGTCTCGGCGCCGCCCTCCCCTCGTCCACCGCCCCCGGCACAACCGACGAGCTCTACGTCTTCATCTGCACACGGCACCCCTCCACCTACGGCGGGGCGGCGGCAGTCGCGCGAGAGGACGTGAGCGACGAGCAGCTCCTGCAGGGCCGGGGAGTGGCGAGGGGCGAGGAGGGCGGCGCGGGGAGGTTCGAGGAGATGATTCTCGCGGGGCTGGAGTGGGACTGAGCGCAGGGCGTGCGCCGTGGCGGGGACAGAGCGCGGCACGTGCAACTAGGCGAGCGAGTCGCAGGTCGAGCGTACGGTTGCGGCGCGTCTCGTGCGCGTGTACTAGTGCGTCACAGAGGCTAAGAGCTGGCTGTGCAGTCCCGCGGAGCTGTCGCCGTGGTTCTCCCTCATCGCCTTCTGTCCCGTCGCGTCGCCGCGCGTCTACCTCTCGCTCCTCCTCCACCCTCTCTGCTTCCTCGCCCCAGCCTCTGCACACACCATGGCCCGCAAGCGCGCCGCCTCGCCGTCGCGCTCGCCCTCGCCCGCGCGCACGCCCGAGCCGCCGTTCCTGTTCCCCTCCGTCCGGCGCGGCGAGCCCCTCACCGACTCGTACACGTTCCACTCGGTCGACGGGAGCGCTGCGGCGGCGGAAGGGCAAGGCGCGTGCGGAGGGGCAGGGCAAAGCTGGAGAAGGCGAGGGCGAGAACGACGAGGGGAGCCTGAGGAGGGAGTCTGTCGAGGGCGAGTGGATGCTCGGCGTCGACGAAGCAGGGCGCGGGCCTGCGCTCGGTGCGTGCACTTCCCTGCCGCTGGAGACGCGCGCGCGGACGAGCTTACCGTTCCCCTGCACGTCCTCCTCCTCCTCCTCCTCGTCGGACTCGCGCTCGCAGGCCCGCAGGTGTACGGCATCGCCTACTGCCAGCTCTCCTACTCCGACACGCTCAAGTCCCTCGGCTTTGCGGGTGCGTCCCCCGGCCCCTCTCCCACCCGCCCCAGGCAGGCTGACCTTCCCCTCGGCGCGCGCAGACTCGAAGACGCTGACCGACCCGCTGCGCGAGGAGCTCTTCAAGGACATCCTCGCGCATGCCGAGGACGTCAAGTACGCGGCGACGGTCATGAGCCCCGCGGATATCTCGATGGGGATGCTGAGGAAGACGCCGTACAACCTGTGCGTCGAGGCGTGACGGCGGCTCTCTCTGCCGGTGGGCGCTGACGAGATTCGCTGCTTGTGCTTTCTGATGTACAGCAATGCACAGAGCCACGACGTGACAATCAACCTGATCCGCGAAGTCGTCGAGCGCGGGTACAAGATCAAGGAGGTGCGTCGCTCCGAGCCACTCTCTCCGTCCTGCATCTGAGACAGGCAACGAATGACGGGTACCTTGAGGTCGAAGGCTGACACGCGCCCCCACAGTGTTACGTCGACACCGTTGGCCCCGCGGCCGACTACCAGGCCAAGCTCTCTTCTTCCCAACCATCGACTTCACCGTCACCTCCAAGGCGGACGCGCTCTTCCCGATCGTCTCCGCCGCATCCATCGTTGCGAAGGTCACGCGCGACCGACTCGCGGACTGGTGCTTCGCCGAACCGGGCGTTGAAGCGGGCGAGGGTGTCGAGCAGGCGAGGCTGTTCGGCAGTGGGTATCCGAGTGGTGCGTCCCTCCACCATTCTGCTTTCCTGCGCGGGAGCTGGATCCGTATGCGCACGCAGACCCGAAGACGGTCGCATGGCTGCAGGAGAATTTCAACCCCGTGTTTGGGTTCCCGAACGTCGCGCGCTTCAGCTGGGCGCCGGTCAAGAATGCGCTGCTGAAGAAGGGCGCCGCGTCCAAGTGGTGCGTCCCCGCTCAGCCCCACTTCGCACCAACTCACCGCCTCGAGCGCTCTGCACACGCGCTGACCCGCCTCGCCCCGCTCTTCCCGCGCGCAGGGACGACGAGCCCGCGTCGATCCAGAAGTACTTCTCGGGCAAGCCTGCAGGGCCGGAGCGCGCGCCGCTTTGGAAAGACTACAACCTCGTTTCGGTTGGCGAGTTCTGAGCGGCGGTGCGGGCGCTGGCACTGCGGCGGGTCGGGGTGCGGACGGGGCTGTACGGTGCGCCGGGTTGTTGTAACGTTCCACGCGTGCGGCTGCGCGACAAGTCGCGCTAGGCAGGAGATGAAGAGGCTGAGCCGCTTTCACGCTCATCTGCGCGCCGACCCTGCGCAGAAGGCATGCTCGCGGTGACGCGACGCGCTTCGGCTCTCGCCGTGTCGCGTTCTTTCTCCGTGCGTCGATGGGTGACATGCTCTCGCTGCGCAAGCCAACACGCGGAAGGTAAAGCTTCTCTGTACAGCACAACACGCACGCTACTGCGCCCTCCTCCCTCCCGACTGGCACAGCTCACGGCAGCCGGTCCCGCAGCCACGGGATGACGAGCCGCTCGCCCGCGTTCTCGTACACGGCGCGGCGCGGGAGGCGGAACGAGTTCCCCACGAGATGGAGGACGAGCGTCTGCGGGAGGTAGCCCAGCTTGGGCGGGAGCTGCTCCCGCTCTTCTCGTCAGGCGCGCCCGAAGAGACGGAGTGGAGGAGAACGCACGGCATTGATGTCATTCATCGACAGGTCGAGCTCCTCGCACCGCCACGCGCCGCGCGCGCCGGCCTCGATGCGCTCCGCAACAGCGACGAGCTCCTCCACGCCGCGGAGGCGATTCTCGGCGAGTTCGAGGCGGCGGACGCCACGAGCGCTCGCGTCGGAACCAGCGGGGAGCAGGAGGGTGTCCACGCCCGCGAGGGAGGTGAGGCGGTTACCGCGCAGGGAGAGGGTCGACAGCGCGGGGCAGAGCGCGGCGAGCGCGGCGAGGAGCGGGACGGTGCCGTCCTCTGCTGCTGCGGGGAGGGGCGGGGACGCGGACGGCGGCACGACGTGCGACGGGAGGAAGTTGCTCGAGAGGTCGAGCGCATCGAGCGCGGGGAAGAGCGCGCTGCCGCTTGCGGGGGCGGCGGCGAGGACCTCGAGTGCGGCGAGGCGGTTGTTCGAGAGGTTCAGGACGCGGAGGGAGGCGGCCCAGCCCCAGGCTGTGAGCGCAGGGAGCGGGACGGAGGAGAAGGCGTTGCGGGAGAGGTCGGCGTGCGAGGGGGCGGACAGCGCGGTGGGGACGGCGCCGCTCGTCGGGACTGGGAGCGCGGACAGCGCACGGCCGGAAAGTGCGACCGTCGCCTTCGTCTGCGAGCGCGCGAAGGCGGACGACACGAGCTCGACCGCCGGATCCGCCGGGTCCGCCTCGCGCTCGGCCTGCACAGGCGCGGGGGCAGCGGCAGCGGCGGGCGCCGGCGTCGGTACAGGCCCAGCGAATACACGTGGCGCAGGCGGCGGCGTGCGGGGCGAGTACGGTGGTGGCGAGCCCTGCTCGGACCGCTCGCGCGCGGGAGAGGCGGGCGGTGAATCCTCGCGCGGCGGCGCAGCCGCCTCCTTCTCCTTCTCCTTCTCGCCGATCCTGACCTCCCTCAGCCTCCTCGCCATCTCCTCCTCCTCCTTGTCCCTCTCCCTCCTCTCCCGCTCATCCGCCCTCCGCGCCGCCTCCTCCCGCTCCCTCTGCGCCTTGAGCGCCGCCGCACGCCTCCGCGCGCCAGGCGTGCTCAAGCCCGCAGCGGCCTCGACTTCCCAGTCCTCGAGAACGACGGGCCGGCGGCGCGCGGGCGTCCCGGGCGCGGGTACGGGCGCGGGGGCAGGGGAGGGCGAGGGCGGCGGGCTGGGGCTGGGGCTGCGCGTGCGGGCCTCCACTGCCGCGGGCGCAGGCATCGGCTCCTTCGCCGGAGCCGCAGCCTGCGCGGACTGCTCGGCCGCGCGCGCAGCGCTGCTTGCCGTCGCGGGGAAGCGCGCGCGCCTGCGCGCCTGCTCAAGGCGGAGGGGGCACTCGCGCACTTCCACCCGCAGCTCGCGCGCGCCAGCGGCCTGCTCGTCCCCCTCGGGGACCCCGACCCCCGGCCCGTGCGACGCTCCTCGTTCCGGACGAGGTTGTCGACGATGTGCGGGAGGCCAACGTACGCCACCGGGCGCCGGATGGAGGAGGAGAGGAGCGCCTCGAGCGACTCGAGGGTGTCGAGCGGGTTGAGCGAGAGGGAAAGGGTGTCGAGCGCGGGGAAGAGGCGCGCGGAGGAGGAGGGTGGGGGGAAGAGCGCGGGGGAGAAGAGCGTGTCGCTGAGCTCGTTGGCGGAGAGGTCGAGCTCCTTCAGCGCGGGGGGAGCGCCGAGCACGGCGGGGGGGACGGCGCGGTCGGAGAGGCCGCACGCGGAGAGGTCGAGCGAGACGAGCCGCGGCGGGAGCTCGAACCCCGGGAGGGTGAGCGCGTCGTCCCCGAGTGGATTACCCGCAAGCGAGAGGCTCGCGAGGAAAGGGAACGGTGCGGTCGACGAGGGCGCGTCCGCTGCGGCGCGCTTGAACGGCGACGACGGGAACGAGTCCCAGAAGCTCTCCTCGCGGCCGCTCGCCGATTCCGGCGTCGCGCTCGGGCTTGCCTCGGGCGGGCGGAGGACCTCGTCCAGCTGCGCGCGCCAGTCTGCCGCCCAGAGGTGCGTGAGCTGGTTGTGCGCGAGCGAGAGCTCGCGGAGGTGGCGGAGGTTGAGGATCTGGATGGGGAAGGAGGCGAGGCGGTTGTGCGCGAGGGAGAGCGAGGTGAGGTGGACAAGGTAGCCGAGCGAGGCGGGGATGGCGGAGAGGAGGTTGTTGTGCATCTGCGGGCGGATAAAGCGGGGGTTAGCTTGGGAAGGTCGTTCCGAGTCTCGAGTTGAGAACGACGCACGTCGAGCACCTCCAGCTCCTCGAATCCGCCAAGCTCATCTCCGACGATCTCGATCTCGTTATTGGCGAGGTTGAGCGTGCGCAGGTCCTGCTGTTCGTACCATGCCGTCGTCCGCTCCTCCTCGTCGCCGTCCACCGCGAGGGTCAGGTCGGGTTGTGGCTCGCGGCGGTAGTGTGACGGGATGCGGTTCGATGGGTGGTACATCGAGGAGCGCGGGAGGAGGGCGGAGTAGACGAGGGGCGGGACGGCGGAGAGGGACCGAGAGGCGAGGTTGAGGCGGCCTGCAGGGTCAAGAGGTCAGCGAATCCCGACTGAGAGCGAGGTAAGCGTAGAGGGGGCGAGTGGACGACGTACCAGATCTCCTCGCGGCCTCGATGAGCTTGCCCTCGCCCTGTACGCTCCACTCGAGGTGGAGGTCATCGCCCTCGTGCGTGCTGGTCGCGCTCGACTCGGCCGTGCTGCTCTGCGACGCCTCGCGCGAGCCGTTCCGGGACCAACTCGAGCTGGATGCGTGTGCAGGAATCGCGAAGGGGTCTGCATCGGCGGGAGAGCAGGACGAGGGGGAGTCGGTCGACGCCTGCCGGTTCTTGCGGAGGGCGGCGAGGGCAGCGCGGACTGTTTGCGCGCGTCGGAGCGTGTGTGAGCGGTGTCTTGGCGGGGTGTACGAAGGTGCAGCTCACCTTGTGGGCTGGCAGTCGCGCCTGCAGTTCCCTTGATGCGGTTGACGCCGGGGGTGAGCGGGCGCGGCGGGGTGGCCGAGGGCGAGTCGAGGATCCCGTGCGAGTCCTCTGGGCGTCCTGGGCGTGCTCATGGCGCGCTCGAGCTGTAGTCGCGGATCTCGGTGATGAGGTTGAGCGAGAGTTCCGAGGCGAGACGGCAGGTCGCTCCCTCCGCCTCTGCCAGAGCTGCAAGTCGCAGTACTGCCCGCTGAGACTACTATGAGCTGGCCTGCTCGAACGCTGCTCCATTCAGCGACGAGTGGGCGTTGATCGGGACTGTCCCGCCTTCTCCGCGCTGTGCTTCCGCTTCACCGCCTCAGAGCTCTGCACGTGCAAGGGTGCCCGGTGGATGCCCCGCAGCAGCGCACGCAGGGACTCGCGCGCCGCTACCCGCTCCCTCGACGCGTCGCCCGCTCCTCCCGCCTTTGCTTCCCTCGACGGCTCCATCCTCGTGCCGCAAGCACACGCGCAGATGCAGCCGTACCCGGGGTACCCGTACCTGCCCGTCCCAGGCTACGCGTACGGCTACCCGCCCGTACCCTCGACCTCGCAGCACCTCCCACCGCCGCACGACTCGCCCCACCTCGACGACCAGCCCTCGAGGAAACGGTCCCGAGTGAGCAGCGGCGGACCCGGCTCGGCCAAGGGCAGCGTCGGCGGAGGCGCGACGGGCAAGGGCAAGAAGGCCGCCGTCCTCGCGAACGACTCAGACGACGACGATGCCGACGAGGCCGCGCGCAAGAAGCGCCTTCCCGTCTCCTGCACCGAGTGCCAGCGCCGCAAGATCAAGTGTGACAGGGGCCAGCCGTGCTCGGCGTGCGTCAGGCGGAAACGCACCGAGTTCTGCTCGTTCGAGGACGAGGATCCCGCGTGCGTTCCTCTACTTTCCCATCACTCGCTGTGGAGCCCGCTCACCTCCCCTTCTTACAGCTCCCCGTACGCGCACAACTCGGAAGTGCGCGCCCTCGCCCGCCGCCTCGCGCACCTCGAGGCGCTGTTCCAGCTCGCGCACCCGAACCTCAACTCGTCTCCTCCGCCGCGTCGTTCCACGCCTCGCCTGCGTCGCTTCAGTCCCCTCCGTCCACCCCTCTCCCGGAGTCGGCGCGCATGCCCTTCCCTCCGCTCAGAACGCGTCCCCCGCCAACGCGCACCTCCCGCACCCGCCCTTCCTCTCCCAGTCCGGCGCCGCCCTCCCCGCACCAGTCACGAATGGCCTGCCCCCCGCACCCGCGCCCGACGACAGCGAGCGCGCGCAGTCGCACAGCGACACGGAGGATGCAGTCGCCGACCTCGAAGAGCAGACTTTTGGCGCGCGTGTGCCCGTCCTCCGCGCGCTGCACGCCGCGGCGCAGGGTGCGGTCGCGACGTACAAGTACGTCAAGGTGCCCGATATGGAGCTCACGAGCTGCGCGACGAGCATCTTGGCGGAGCCGCTGTCGTTTGACCAGGACGGGAGGCCGAGTGCGTTCCTTCTATCAGTCTCCCTTTTCATCGCCTTTCGCGCTATCGCTTGACCGTCTCGTACTGCACAGCTCCACTAACGCTCTCTGATCTCGCAGGGAGCGCCGTCCGACTCGGGCTCGACCTCGCCGTCTCGACCGCCGACCTGCCAGCGGTGCGGCACGACGCGCTCGCGCAGATCTTTGCTGTCCTGCCCGACCCCGAGATCGCGCAGTACCTCATACGCAAGTACTTTGAGGAGGTGCGTCGCCGCTTCCCCGCCGCCCGCAAGCATTGGCTCACCGACGCCTGTCCCGCAGATGGAGTGGGACTTCCGGGTGCTCGACCCCGTCGCGTTCCCGATCGAGCACGAGCGCTACGTGCAGATGCTCGCCGCCGGGCGCGAGGACCTGATCGACCCGCTGTGGATCGCGTGCTTTTGCATGGTCCTCGCGCTCTCGCTCGAGGGCTTTTGGTCGCGCCCCTCGGGGCAGAAGGACCTCGCGCTCTTCCGCGGCTTGAGCGAGAGCGACCTCAAGGACCTCCCCTCGGTGTGGCACGACGCGGCGCTGCGCGCGCTCCAGCTCGGCGAGTGGGGCGGGACGCCCCGCATCCGCACCATCCAGTGCATCGTCCTCTTCGGGCAGTACATCCAGATCTCGTCCTCTTCAGGACAGCAAGGGCGCTTCCTCGGTTGGGCGGCGAGCGCCATCCGCGTCGCGCAGCGCATGGGCCTCCACCGCCTTGGGAGCGACCCCAAGACGATGCCGCCGGACGACCCGGCGCTCCCGCCCGGGTGCAACGCGCTCAAGCGCGAGATGGCCGTCAGGCTGTGGCACCACCTCGTCAACATCGACTCGTGGCTGTCCGACTCGCCTTGCTTCCGGTGCTACGTGCGTCACTCCCCTTGCTCTCTTTCGCGCTGCGCTAACCTCCCTCGCTTTCCGCAGATGCTCCACCCCTCGCAGTGTGCGTGCACCGCTCGCTTGAGTTGAAGGCTCGTCTGACGCGTTCGCCCGTCCGCAGACAACACCGCCCGCCCGCTCAACCTCAACCTGGCGGACCTCTCCCGCACCGATTGGCGCCTCCCAATCCCGCCGCCGCTGACGACTTACACGGTGCGTACCTCGGCGCGACCGTCCGTAGCTCACACTGACGTCTTCGTCGCCCCGCAGGACGCCTCGTTCCAGCTCGCGCAGTGCAAAGTCGCCGAGCAGATCCGCCGCGCGCTCGACACGCTCGTCCTCTCCGGCAGCGCATTTTCATACCCCGCCGTCCTCGAGCAGGACAAGGTGCGTCGCCCTCTGTGCTCTTTCCGTACGCGTGCTGATGGGCGGAGCAGGCGTGGCGCGACGTCCTTGAGGACGTCCCGGATGTGTTCAAGGAGGGCGCCATCGGCGCCGCCTCGCCGCGGATGGCGTACGAGCGCGGGTGCCTGCACGAAGACGTGCGTTCCCTTCCTTCTGCTCCGCTTCGCAGCGCTGACGCCCCGCAGGTATACTCGCGGATCGTCCGCCTGAACCGCCCGCTCGGGCGCGGGTACGCCCTCGGGAGCCCGTACCGCTACTCGACCGAGCAGTGCATCGAGGCGGCCAAGGCGCTCATTAGCTCGAACGCCGAGATGCTCCGGATCGAGACGTCGCGGTGGTGGAGTGCGTCCTCCGTCTCCTCTGGTGACTGGGACGGAGCGCTGACAAGGAGGTGCAGTGTACACCGGCACGCTTGCGTGCTCAATCGTCCTCATGATGGACCTCTTCCACGCGATCGACCACGACCGGCCCGCCAAGGAGATCAAGGAGGTGCGCTGCGCTGGCTCTTCCTCTCATCTCGAGGCTCACCTTGGCTGGGCGCACACGCAGAAGCGCGACGTCCTCAACAAGGCGCGCTTGATCTTCGAGACGAAGACGTCGACGCCCGCGCTCGAGGTCGTGGTGGAGGAGGGCGCAAGATCATCTCGTGTGTTGCTCTTCCCCGTCTGCTCTCCCGCAGAGGGCCGCCATCTAGACATCTGCTGACGAATTTGACCCTGCAGGGCCCTGCTCGTCGCGGAAGAGAACCGCCGCACGACACGCGCCGCGCACGACATGGCCGCCGCGCCGCCGCCCTCGCTCGAGCCATTCTCGCAGGTGCGCGCCCCTCTCGCTGCTTTTGCTCGTTGATGGATTGCTCATGATCGCCATCGCAGGTCCTCAAGCGCATCTCGCGTGAAGTCGCCGCCGCGACAGACGACACCAAGCCGGCGCCGCACCAGGCGCATCCCGCCCTGCCCGCGCCCTCGCCCTTCCCGTCCTCTGCCGCACGCACCTTTGCGCCCTCGCCACACGCGCCGTTCTCTTTCTGCACACGCCGCCGCCACCGCCATGGCCAACACGCCCATGTCCCTCGAAGCCGTCCCGTCCTCGGCCGGCGGCGTGGGCGAGATGTTCGAGCCAGGCGGCGCTAGCGCCGACTTCTCGAGCTTCTTCAACACGCTCGCGAGCGAGGACTGGACCGCGACGGGGTTTACGAGCCCGGGGAACGACGAGGCGGGGTTGCTGGACCAGCTGGCGGCGACTTGGTGAGCGGGTGGGGGAGGTAGGGGTGTACAGGCGGGTCGCACTGCACAGTTCGGATCTCGCGCTCAAAGGACAGGATCGCTGGCATGGCAGTGCAGCCGTGTTCTTAGTGTTCGCAGCCTCGGGAGCGAGGAAGGGGCGGATCTCGTTCTCTCCAAGCCGGCTTCGGCCTGCTTGTCGAGCTGGGCATGATCGGCAGCTATCTTTCTGCTTGTCGCCCCGGCCCGTGTGCGCCGCCGGAAGCGGTTTGGCCCATGTCAAGCCAGCGAAGGTTTTCCTGCCTGATGAGACAAGGTCGAGGTGGGGAGGCGAGCAGCCATCGCGTTTCAACCGCCCGCGCTGGCCTCTCTGATGCACTCGAGGAGCAGCTCCGTGCGATAGGCGGCTACACACGCTTCTCGCGCGCGAATCGACGCAGAGGATGGAGCGGGAGCGCGCCAATCTGCGCTTGCCCTTCGCCGCGTCGCCCGCTTCCTCCGCCCCTGCTCTTCTCCGCTCGAGATATCTCCAGCAGAAAATCTCGCTAGAGCCCATCATGGGGCTGATTGCCGACAAGCTCGCCGGTCCCCTCGCTCCCGCTCTGACTCTCCCTCTTCTCCTCTATCGCGCCTCCTGCGCTCCTCCCGCGCTTCCTTGCTCGGCTCACAGCCTCTCTACTCGCGCACCTCGACCCTCCCTACACCCAGTCGACCTCTTTGCGCACCGCCCCGCGTACTGCACCATCCCCGTGCGCCCGCCATGTCTCTCGCCAAGCGCATCGTCCGCGCCGTCGAGCTCCGCCAACCCAGCGGCAAGCCCGCCTCGTTCCTCGTTAACAAGGACCTCCTGCCTGTACCGCCTGAGGAGCGGTTGTGGAAGGCGGTCAACTATGCGACGTTCTGGCTCGCCGACTCGTTCAACGTCTCGTGCGTTCCCTCGTCGTTCTCCCTACCCCGCCCGATACTGACCTCCCGCGCTCGCACAGCACGTTCATGATCGCGTCGAGTGGCATCTCGCTCGGCCTGACATGGTGGCAGTGCTGGCTGGTGCGTCCGCCCTCCCCTCCCTTCGTCGCCGCTCGCTCGGGGGCTTACCTTCGCTCTCATCCGCAGGCCGTGTGGATTGGCTACGGTTGCGCCGGTGTCTTCGTCACGCTCAACGCCATCGCTGGCGCCAGGTGCGCTCGCCGTCTTCGCATGGCGAAGTCGTCGCTGACCTTGCCCTTCCTCCGCCCACCCTCCCCTCCTGCACCTCCGTTCTCCCGCGCCCCCCTGCCCTCGCGTGACAGGTACCACATTGTCTTCCCCGCCTACATCCGCGCGTCGTTCGGGATCTACGGCGGTCTCTGGCCGACCTTCAACCGCGGCGTGATGGCGTGCGTATGGACGGGTGTTCAGGGCTGGATCGGCGGACGCGCTCTGCTCCCCTCTCCCGTCATACACGCGCTCATGCCGCCCTGGCGTCCATCCAGGCCGTCTACACGCTCCTCCTCGCCATCTGGCCGAGTCTTGCCAACCTCCACAACGGCATCCCCTCGAGCGGCACCGACACGGCCCACTTCCTCTCCTTCTTCCTCTTCATGCTCATTCTCGCCGTCGTCGTCTGGTTCCCCATTCACACGATCCGCCACCTCTTTACCCTCAAGGCGGTCGTTGCGCCCGCAGCCGGCATCGCCCTCCTCATCCTTTGCCTCGTCAAGGCGCACGGGGCCGGCGAGCTCCTGCACGCCCCCGCTACTATCAGCGGCTCCACTCTCGGCTGGGAGTTCGTCGGTCAATTAATGGCATGCATCTCGAACATGGCGACGTTGGCCGCCAATGCGACGGATTTCGGCTCGCGCGCCAGCAAGACCTCGGACGTCATCCTCCCTCAGCTTATCTCCTCCCGTTCACCTTCGCCGTCACCTCGCTCATCGGCATCCTCATCGGGTCGTCGAGCCAGACGCTCTTCGGCGAGTTCGTCTGGTCTCCGCTCGACGTCATGGAGCGCTTCCTCATGGTGGAGGGCGGCGCTTCGCACGGCATGCGTGCGGGCGTAGCCTTCATCTCTATCGGGTTCATCATCGCCCAGGTGCGCCCTCCCTCTTGCGCGACTATACCTAGCGAGTTCCGCTGACCCACGCCAACTCTTCTACACCTTGCACTTCGAATGCTGATTCCGCCAACTCTTCTGAACCATGCACATCGAACGTAGCTCGGTACAAATTGCGCGGCAAACACTATTTCGGCTGGCGCTGACCTGACGAGCGTGTACCCGCGCCTCCTCAAGTACGTCCGCCCGCCTTTTCCCGGCCTGCCCAAGCTACTTCCTCCCCTTTCCCGCGCGCAGCATTCGCCGCGGTGGCTATCTCGCCGTTGTTGTCGGCTTCTGCATGTGCCCGTGGAAGCTGCTGTCGTCGTCGAGCAGTGCGTCGTCGTGTCCCTCTCCTCCACCGCCGCCCCGACTCCCCCTCATCACGAGATCTCGTGCTGACGCCTCTCACGCTCGGTCAAAAGCCTTCACTACGTACCTTAGCGCTTACAGCGTTCTCCTCTCGTCCATGTACGCTTCGCGCCGTTTCCTCAGATCCTCCCGGCGCCGCCTCGCGCCCTCCGCCCTCCCCCGAACCCCACCCCGAGCATTTCGCTGACGTTCGTGCGCTCGCAGCGTCGGCGTGATGGTTACGCACTACTACGTGATCTCGAAGCAGCGCGTGCACGTTCACGACTTGTACGAGCGCAAGGGGACGTACACCTACTTCTACGGGTTCAACCTCCGCGCCTACGCGGCCTGTACGTCGTCCGCTCCTTAGCTACCTGCGAACTACGCACTGACGTCCTGCTACCGCGCAGACATCGCCGGCATCGCGATCAACGTCGTCGGCATGGCGGGCGCGATGGGCCGCGACGTCCCCCTCGCGGCGACGCGCATCTACACCCTCAGCTTCTTCACCGGCTTCGGCGTCGCGTTCATCGTGTACTACGCGGCGTGCCGCATCTGGCCGCTCCCCATCCCGACGCCGGACGAGGTCGCGCAGGTCCCGGCCGCGCTAACGGCGGCGATGGCGCGGGGTGAGCTGCGGCGGCATGCCACGGAGGGCGAGGAGGAGCGGGAGAAGGACGAGAAGGACGGCGAGGAACCGAGGGGCGCGGTGGAGCTTGTTTGAAGGAGCAGGGCACGCTGTTACATCGCCGGGTCGCGACTCGGGCTGTCTTCTCGTAGACTTGTTGCATTACTGGGTCTCCTCTGCCGTATCTGTCGCATGCGGAGATCTCTAGCTTCGTTTTGCGCGCAGCGTGCGACATCAACTGTGGGACAACGCAGCTGACACTGTCTGAACCAGCGCGAGCATCCGGACAGTCCGTCCTCCCTTCGCGCCCCGGGGCTCCTTGCACCTTCCGTCTGTCCGTAACTGCGCAGGCTGTCACGAAGGCTAAGGCGAGCACCAAGAAAAGGGAGGGCCAGTGCCCCGTCGTTCACCGACCTCCCGGGCAGGAATCCTTGCGCAGCTCGCACACAGCTGCTACCCGGGAGCGCGCAACGGGTATGAGGGAGCGCCTGCTGCCACACATGCTACCGATGCTCACACTGCCTATCCTTATAAGGTGTGCGCGTGTTTAAGGCTGGGAAAGAGGGAGCAGCACGTGCATCCTGGGGCGCACCGCTACGGGTGCATTTGAGGACGTACGTTTAGCATATGGCGCGGAGATCTTGAGCGCGGGAATCGGACATGTTGCGCGTGAAAGAAGCAGGCCCTGCGAGACGAGGAGTCCGAGCGAACCCGGACTTGCAATGCGAGCTCTCCTCGCTGTCCGACAAGCAGGCCTGGACCGCTCGAGTCACTGCGAGCAGCAGGGACCGAGCTCACGGTGACGGCCGTAGAAGCGCGCCCGCTTGGGCGGGGGTTGACCCTCTTCTCCTCACTTTTGCGAGTGGACGAGCCCCTGCTCGCTGTCCTCGCCCGCTTCCGCCGCTTCGCTTCTGCTCATCATGGTGTACCGCAGCTTCTACACCTCGCGCAAGGCGCGCTCCGTCCCGATGTCGTCGACCGACGCAGAGTGTGAGTCGCCCCTCCTCGACTCCTTCGCGGCGCTCTCCCTCGTCCCCCGCTCTGTCTCCCGCCGCACCGCTGCTTCCAAGGCGTCTAGCACCCTCGTTGTTAGCCCGTCGAACCTCCAGCTCGTCCCCGACTACACGATTCCCCTCCCATTCTCTTCGCGAACCTGACCGAGGAGACCCAGAAGCGTATCGTCGCCCTCGCCATTCCCGGCCCCGCGCGCACAGGAGTACTACACCGGTACCAAGGCGCTCGAGAGGCTCTCGGCAGTGTGCCCGGCCTGGAAGGGGTGGGTCGAGAAGGCGGTCGAGAAGTACCGGCCTCGCTCTTCCTCTCCGCGACGGTTGACCACACCGCCAACCCGGTCTACGAGGGCGCCAACGTCGTCCACAAGACGGTCAGCGACGCCCTCGGCACGGGCAAGGTCGTCAACTTCCTCGCCGTCGGCGGCATGGGGTACCTCCCGGTCGGCCTCATCTCGCGCCTTGTCTCGTCCCTTCCGGATCTCGAGGACCTCTCCGTTCGCCGCATCCAGGATGACGAATGGCTCAGCGGGTCGACCGGTGCGCCCACTTCCGCGCCCTGAAGACGCGCCGTGCTAACATCCCCGCCCTCGCCGCAGGCCTCAAGTCGCTCGAGATCCACGGCTCGACGCAGCTCCGCATCGGCGGGCGGTACGGCACCGTCACACGCCTCATCCTCGACGGCGTCAAGAGCGACGACCTCTCGCAGCAGGTCAACCAGCGCAACTTCCCGTCGCTCAAGACCTTCGCCGCGGACCTGAGCAGGCCGAGTTGCGCCGGCGCGAAGAACCCGTACGGCACGGGCGTCAAGGTCATCGCCCCGGAGGTTCGCGCGCTCGCGCTGAGCAGCGAGGTCGTCCACCCGTTCTTCCACAAGCTCGTCGGCAGCTCGCACCTCGTCCATCTCCACCTCTCGGTCCCCATCTCGAGCCTCGCCGGCCTCCTCGCGGCGGTGACGACGCCCCTCGCCCCCTCACGGTCTCCCCGTACCCGTCGCCGACGGACCTCGCCCTCCTCGCCGACAAGACGCGGCGAAGTACCTCCTCTCGGCGGTCATGGCGGCGCCCTGCCTCCGCGACGTCCCGTTCTTCAGCATCATCGGCGCGTACGGCGGCCAGTCCGTCAATGGCTGGTACGAGGACCTCCGCGCGGGCGTCGAGGCGCTCCACCACGCGCAGGGCGTCGTGAGCATCGTCAGCTCGCGCGCGGACCACGCGTTCTCGGCGTCGTACTGGTCCCCGGGTGCGTCCTCTCTCCTCTTTCCATCTCTTGTGATTGTTGCTGACACGAGCGGCGCCCCGCAGCGAGCGGGCAGCACTCAGTGCCGGCGCAGCTTGCGCCGAACCGCCCGCGCTTCGTCCTCGAGGAGGACGAGCAGACCTCTGAGCATAATCAGTGCAGTATCGAGTGCCATAATGTTGTCGTAGGTAAACTCTCTGAAAGACCACCATCTTGCCCTTCAAACGATGAGCGAGAGCGAGGAAAGCGGGGCGGGATCAAGTGCATGGCCGCCTGCAGCATGAGCAGTGAAGCTGGGCAGCAGGATCCACGAGCAAGCGCAAGGGGACAGTCCGTAACAAGTGCTGTCAATGGCCGACAGTTCCTCCGCACGATGCGAGCCGGCGGAGCGAGATCAAGAGGACGGAGCGGATGATGGCAGGAGAGGGTCTGGCGAAACGGCGCAGGACAAGCTCGTGATGTCTGTGATGATTAGGAGGATCGGCTTGGCCGCAGAAGGCGCATTTCGACGCTGGCCCGGCGGGGGTAAAAGGAGGTCGAGGCGAGTTGAGGAGGAGGAGCTGATGAAGCCGAACGAGGAGGAAGCGACCTTGAGCGGGCACGAAAGCTCTCAGTAGCCTCCAATGACACTGCTAGGTCCCTGAAGTGCGCAGGAAAGCGTGCGACGGAGTTGCCGCGGAGCTGAACAGCCCTCTGCTTGACGGAAGAGGGAGAGGCAAGGGAGAGGTGCGCGAGGTAACTCGAGCGGCTGGACCCGACAGCGCGCCTTCCGACTACTCGCGTCCTTCCAGAAAGATAGTATGCGGCGGGAAAAGCGGCTTTGACTTCTCCGGCGCGCGTACGAGCCCCTCCCGCCCATCGCAACACCCGTTGCGGCTCCGCCATCTCTCTCTCTCTGACTCCTCCCCACCGCGCTGGTGTGGCATACCCAATGCAGGGTGGAACGAGCTTGCATCGATAGCAAGCTGCGATGAGAGACGCTGGTCCGCCCGGTGCGGCTCGCGACGCTTTGAGCGGGAGAAGCATCTCAACAACGTTGGGAGGAGCGCGTTGTCGTTACCTGCGTGTGGAAGCTGCAGGGTGGATGTGTATGCGTGTGCGTGTTGCGCGGTTTGGCCGGAGGAGAGGCGCGACGGTACGCGCAGGTACGAGTCTCGCGATTTGGTGCGGTAGCGTGGCGTGTAGAGTAGGGCCGAGCGCCTGTGGGCCTCCTCCGCGTGAGTAGGCGTTCTGAAAGTCAGGACAACGTTGGATGGCGCAGCGCGCATCAGGTCGATTGGAGAAAAAGGCGATCGGCGCGAAGAGCACCCCCGTGCAGCGCAGCAGCCCCTCAGCTCTGCGAAAGCGCGCTCTGCTGAGTTCAACGCGCACGCTCCGAGCGGACGAGCGGCGATTAAAGTGGTTGGCGCGGTGGGGCGCGATGCGCATGAATGCATGTAGCCAGCTGGCTGCAACGCAAGCGGAGCCCGATTCATGGCGTGCAGTCTAGGAGGGAGTCTGGTAGGCCGAAGCGTGACCCGCCCACTCAGCAAGTCCCGAAGCGCGGGTGGAAGAAGCGGTGGAAGTTCGGCGATGGGGAGGAGGAGAGACAGCGCGAGCGGGCAGCGGATGAGCACGCTCGCCTTCGGGATGTGCTGATGGAGAGCACAACGAGGGTCTGAACGAGACAGAGCATAGATCGAGACGAGGCCGAGGGGGAAGAGGGACAACCGCCGTGCGCAGCGAACCTCGCGCTCAGTCCGCTTCTTCTCTCCTGCGCCTGCTCGTGCGAACCGGCTCAACCGCTCCAGAGATCAACAGCCAGGATGCGCGTCCCTGCGCTGCCCCTCCCGCTCGCCCTCGCCGTCGTCGCCCTTCTCTGCGCGCCTCCCGCCGAGTGCACCGCCCCCTCGCCCACCCGCGCGCCCGCCGTCACCGCAACGCCCCGCCCGCTGGGTCCGCCCGCGCTTCGCACCGCCAGAAGGATACCGCATCGCCCGTGTCAGGCGCCAGGACTCGGCAGTCGCAGGGGACACCGCCGCAACGAGCGACGCCGCGGGAGGAGGCTCAGGAGATACGGGCACGGGCGCAGCGACGACCACGGCGGGCGGCGCGGCGCAGGAGACGACGACACCGGCTGATGCAGCGACGACCACCCAGCCCGTGCAGCAGACGACGACCCAAGCCGCGACGACCACCTCCGCCGCCGCACCGACCACCACGGACGCGCAGCAGCAGACGACCTCGCAGGCTCAGACCACCTCGCCAGCAGGTGCGTCTCCACGCTCTCTATGTGATTGTCGTCGGAGGCAGGTGCGAAGGAGAACTGGGGGAGCTGGCGTCCATCGCGAGAGTTGGCGGAGCGCCGTTAGAAACCTCGCTGTTCGCGATGGATGCGATCACGGTACCTACTTCCCCGACGTACAATCAAGCGCACGGCCAGTGTGCTTCTGCCCTGGCGGAGTATCACTGTGGGTTGCCGGCCGCAGCAGTCCCTTCGGACGCGTTCGCTCTCCTGTCCCGAGCATCCTCCGCTCTCTACGCTCGAGTCTGGGACTGACCCAGCTCTGCCCGCAACGCAGCTACGACCACCCCTGGCTATGCTACGACTACCACCCCGGGCGCCTCGCCCTCCTCGGACGGGCAGCTGCCCGCTTCCTCCTCGTCGTCCGCGCCCGCGTCGCAGTCTTCGGCTGGCCCCTCTTCCGCCGTCGGGCCGAGCTCTGCGGCCTCAGAGTCGTCAGCAACGTCGAGCAGTGCGTCTAGCCTCCTTACAGCTCCTGGAAATGCTCGTCGCGCGCGAGAGACGCCGGCGCCCAATGTTGCAGCCGAAACTGACCCTTCCCATCCTTCGCGCAGGCATGACCCTGAGTGACGTGACCTCGACCTACACCTCGACCTTCACGAACAGCGACGGCTCGATCGGCACGTCGACGGGAACGCACGTCACGCAGTCGGCCGTCCCCGTGAAGAACAACTCGTCCTCGTCCTCGACGGGCAAGACGTGGGGCATCATTGGCGGCGTCGTCGGCGGCGTCGTTGTCGTCGCCGCGCTCGTCTTCATCGCGTACCGCATGACGCAGAAGCGCTTCTCCAGCATCGATGACGGTGCGTCGCGCTTTCTCTCCCTTCTCACGCTCATACTGACCCGCCGCCCGCTCACAGACGACGTCGAGTTCAAGTGGCCCGAACTGCAGCCCGACGGGCAGACCATCTCGACCAACACCTCGACGCTCAAGCCGCTCGAGACGCACCGCAGCGGCGCGCACGGCATCGGCGACGATGGCGACGCCCTCAGTTCGTACGGCGGTCCCGCAGGCGACGTCCGCGCCCCCGGCGCGCTGTACGCTCCGGCAGACGCCCGCGACCCGCACGGCGGCCACGGCGGGTACGCCGACCCGTACGCGAGCCACTCGCGGCAGGCGTCGTACGAGGCGCTCGCGATGGCGGACGGCGGCGCGGCCGCCTACGCGGGCGGGTACGACCCCTACCCCGGCGGGCCGATCCACGCGCCAGTCTCTGCGCCGTACGGGTATGCGGGCGCCCAGGGGGTGGTCTACCCGCCGAGCCCGCCGCAGTACCGCTCTTCGGCCAGCTCGGCGGGGAGCAGCCCATATGCGCCGCAGGGCGCGTTCGGCGTGCCGCACCACCCGGCCGAGGAGGAGGAGCACCTCGTCCCCGCCGCCGGTGCACCGCGGCCGATGGGCGCGCCGGGCGCGGGCGGCGCGGTGGTCGGCGCTCTCCCGCGCATCGAGCGCGGCGAGAGCCCGTTCGAGGTACCCGGTCTCGGCGCCCGCTCCTCGGAGATGCACGGCGATGACGAGAAAGAGGACAAGGAGGCGCGGAGGGGCCCGCTCTGAGGAGGAGGATGACGGCGAAAAAGACACTCTCGTTCGGCGCGCTGCGGCGCACTGCTACCCCTAATCTGCTTTCTCCGGTTGTATACCCTGTCATTTGCGATCTCCCACCTCTTGCACTCCCTGCACTGCCTTGTCGTTCCTCCCCCTCCCTGCCTTCCTCGCTCTTTCGTAGCATGCATCTTCCGCAACAACAGACACTCTCGCCCCGCCCCCGTCGAGCTGTGGAAAGCAACGCTGCAAGTCAGGGAAGCCCCGCGACTCGCGGTCTGGACAAACCCTCTGCATTCGGAGGCCTGAGCGGGACGGCAGACGATCCGGAGCTCTTCTGCGATAGCAACCTCTCTATACACCTGCGGCGCTTCTACGCGTCCTCCCAAACCGCCTTGGCTGTCTCGACGACGAGCCTAAGCTTCTTCTCGACCTGTGTGCGCCGCCCTGCGTCAGTCTCGGCGAGAAAGGCGAGGGGAAGAAAGCGAGAGCGAACGCACGTCCTCGAACCCGACAGGGTTGCCCTCCGCATGGCTCGCAAAGCCACCTGTCCCACCGCATAACGTCAGCGCTCGAAGCGACACCAGAAGGGGGAAGAGGGACGCACACTGCGGAGACAAGCACAGCCGCTGGAGCGCCTCTTCGCGCGTCTGGCCCGCGCCCTGCGCCGCATACTCGGCCGCCTCGTTGATGCGCTTGATGAGCTCGTCCTTGTCCTCGAGCGCAGGGAACTTGGACGTGATCAGGCCGAGGACGACGGACTTGTGTGCGGGGAGGTCGGCGAGCGGCTGTGCGCGCGAGCGGTTGGGCGGGTCAGCGGGCGCGTAGGGAGAAGGCGGGAGAGAGCGCACCTCGAAGCCGCCTGCGCGAGCCGTGTCGTACTCGAGGTAGTACACGTGCGCGTTGAGCTCCTTGAAGAGCTTCTTCGAGATGTGCTCGTAGCCGCCCTCGCTGAAGTGCATCCCGTCCTTGAAGCTGCAATGCGTGCAGGAGTGTCAGCGTTGTGCTGAAAGGTCGGGAACTGCGAAGAGGAGCGGGTCGAGTCCCCGTCCCTCCGGGCGCTTCCCGGCGCGTCGAGGACGGCAAGAGCTCGCAAGCGCGCGTGCGGTGCTCCTGCGTGAGTAGCACACGTGCCGCGTCCTGCCCGCGCCTCTCCCACCTTCTCGCCTTAGTGCCGCCCCCCGCCCGCCTCGAACATCTGCCCACCCGAGATCAGGACCAGTACGCACTTGCCGCGGCACAGATGCAGCCCGATGACCATATCGGCGGGCGCGTCGCGGACACAGTCGTTGTACAGCTGGATGTACGCGTCGAGGACCTCGGCCGGGTCCTGCCCCTCGGCCTTCATGCCCTCGAGCATCGAGGTCGCGCACTGCGGGCGAGCGTGCGCAGAGTCAGGCGTTTGCGCGACGGAAAGGGAGCGGCGGCGACGCACGAAGTAGGCGAGGATCGGGTCGTCGAACTGGACGTTGCGGCAGCCGGCGGCGTACAAGTCGGCGAGCTCCTCGCGGTACGCCTTGGCGATGTCGGCAAAGTACTCGCTCTCGGTCGCGTAGACCGCGCGGTCGAAGGCGTGCTCGCCATGGCGGAGGTGGTACCACCTGCGAGTGCCGGCGGGGTGAGCGAAAGAGCGGGGCGAGGGGAGGAGGGGCGCACTCCGGCGCAGCGAGCGTGATTTTGACGTTCTTGACCTCCTCAGGCTTGACGAGCGACGCAACGTACTCAAACTCGGGGCTGCGGGAATGAAGCGTCAGCCTGCTGACTGCGGGCAGCAGGGAGCCGAGCTGCAGGAGCTCGACCTTCGCATGGTGCAGCGGGGCGGACGCACCGGTACATGGGCTTGTTGCGGACGAGCTTGGCCTTGCAGACCATCGTCGACGCGGGCTTCTCGGCGTGCGACTGGCGAGCGAGTGCGGTTCAATAGGCACGTCTTGCGCGGAGAGCGGAGGCGCGCAGGAGAGAAGAGCGCACCTCGAAGAAGCCCTTCACGTCCGGGACGTACCTGCACATTGACAACAGCGCGTCAGATCCCCTATGACGCAAATTTGCGCGTGGCAGAACAGAGGAGAGGGCGTAGAGCGAGTCTGCTTACATCTTGTACATCTCGCGGCCGGGGTTCTTGACCTCGACCATGCCATCGAGGTTGTCGAAGAAGCCGTCTGCAGTGGAGATGATCTGTTAGTCATGCGGTACCTCGCTTGGCGGGTGGGGGTGACCGGAAGAGCAGCGGCTGAGGTGCAGGGCGTGAAGTGGGCGAGAAGGGAGGTTGAAGGCGCCTCACCAAAGAACCTGCGCAGGCCCGGGCGAGTCAGCGCGCGCCTATGACGGCAGTGACGGAGTGCGTACGCACATGTGCCTGCGGAACTCGCCATCGGTGACTGCCTTGATGCCAATGTCCTGGAGCTTCCTGACCTCGTCGGCGATGGCCTTGTCCTCGACCTCCTTGAGCTCGTCGCGGGTGCACTTGCCTGCATCGTAGTCTGCGCGCTTCTCAAGGAGCGCGTGCGGGCCTGCGAGAGAGAGGGGGGAAGGGGTCAGCCCGAAATAGCGGGGACAGCGAGGAGGAGGGGGGAGGAGCGCACGCTTCTGCGAGCCGATGATCTCGGCGCGGAAAGGCGCGGTCTGCTTGACGGTCATGCTGGGGGTGCGTATCGGTCAGCTAGAGCTCGCAAGGAGGAGTGCAGCCGAGTCGAGGTGGGGTCGGGCGACGCGGCGAATTGATGAGCGAAGTCAGCGACGACGGGCTGTGGTGCAGCGCTGCGAGGTGGAGTCGCACCACTGCAGTCTGGAGACTCACGCTGAAGCTGGACCCGGTTACAGGAGCGGGGTGGGAGCGAGAAGAGGGAGACCCGCCTCGAGGCGGTGCTTCCCCCGTCGGTTCCCCTCAACCCGCATCCGAGTGCACGATGGACCACGCCGGGATGGACCACGGAGGACACACAGGGCACATGCCAGACCATGGCATGCCCTGCAAGGTATGCGCCCTTCCCTCCCTCCTCCCTCCTCCCCATCGTCGGCTCACCCTCCCCTGCGCGCACAGATGTCGATGCTCTGGCATGCCGACCCCAGGGGGACCTGCCTCGTCTTCCCCTCGCTGCAGATCACCTCCACGGCATCCCTCGTCTTCTACCTCGTCCTCCGTGAGCCCCTCACCTCCCCCACTTCGCCCTCTCACCCCTTCGCTGACCCTCTCACACGCGCACAGTCGTCCTCCTCTCGATGCTCACAGAGTACCTCCGCCTCTCCCTCGCCACCTTCGACCGCGCCCTCCGCTCCAACCTCCGCGGCGGCGGCCTCGCTGCCCTTGCTGCCGGCGGGTCCGGCGACGCACCCACGATTGGAGGTCCAGAGCGGCGCCCCTCGCGCGCGACTACGCCTGTCGGCTTGCGGAGGGCAGCGGCTTCCCCGGTGCGGCGGTCGAGGGCAGCGAGGAGGCGCTGCTCGGCGGTGGAGGCGCGGGGCAGGTGGGAGGTACTGGGGCGTTGTGCGGCTGCCGTGGTTCGTCCAGCTGCGGCGGAGTGCGGGATACACGCTGCACGTCGCGCTCACGGTGCGTCTGACGCTCGTTCTCATTGCGGCGATGGCGCGAAGTCGTCGATCTCCGCGCCGATGCGCCTACGAACGATGGATGCGCATCCTGACTTGCTTCCTTCCTCGCAGTTCTACATCATGCTACTTGTCATGAGCTACAACGCTCAGATCATCGGCGCAATCATCTTGTGCGTTGCCCCATTCTGTGCTCATTCTCCCCCCCGTTCAGACACCGCAACCTTCGCAACTTGCGCCTGCTGACCCCACTCGCTCTCGCACTCGTGCCTCGCGCTTCAGAGGCGCCTTCCTTGGCCACTTTGTGTTCCAGCGGCACATCGACATTGGTGCGGTCGCGAGCGAGGACGAGAGCAAGGGGTTGCAGTGCCATTGAGGACGGTAGAGGTCGTCGTTGCGTTCCCCTTTGTGTAGACAGCAGTATCGCAGTGTTTGTCAATCCGCTCGCGCGCTCTCTTCCTGTCCTGCGCACCGCGTCTGGGCGACCGTTGGAAGCGGCCCGACCGCGCTCTCCCCTTGCCCTTCACTCCATTCCCCGGCCCCCGCCAGATACCCAGCAAAGAGCGGACGCTGGTCGTCTGCTCTCGCCCAGGACCGCACAGGATGCGCCTCTCCCACCTCCGCTCCTCCCGCTCATCCTCCCGCTCTTCGCCCCCTCCCCCACCGCGTTCGCTTCCACCGCCTCTCGCTCACTTCCAGCCGTGCCGACCCCGCATGCGCTCCACCTCAACGTTGAACAGCGCCCGGGCCGCGCCGCGCGCTTCCTCCCGGAGCGGGAGACATCGCCGCGCAGGTCGCGGCGGTCGAGGCGTCGTTCTACCGCGCGCTCGCGGCGCAGGCGGGGGCGACGGGTGGGGAAAGCCGGCGGACGAGCGCACTCGCACGACGAGGGACCGCGAGGCGGAAACGGCGCGCAGGACGCCTACTCCCGCGACGAGGGCCGCGTCCTTCCCCTCGCCGGCGGGCGACCGCGCGCGCTTCACCACCCTCGGAGGACCGCCACGCGCAGGGCCTCGAGCACGCGCAGCGGCACCCGCACCCGCTCCTCCGTCGCAGCGGACTACCCCTCCTCGCTCGCCCCGTCGACCTCCTCCTCCTCCTCCTCCTCCTCCTCGCTGCCCTCCTCCGCCTCGGCCACCCCAACCGCCCCGCAGCCGCAATCCGTCCTCACGCGCCCCCTCCCCGGCCGCACGCTCGCGGTCCTCCCCATCGGCCTCGCAGTCCTGACCTCCGCGCTCTCCTTCCTCCTCCTCGTGCGCCCTTCCCTCTCCTCCCCGCGCGACCAGCTAACCCCCACTGGGCGAGGGCAGCAGATGACAGCCTACATGACGTACGAGCGCATGCTGTACGCGGCGCAGTTCCGCGCCCGAAGGGCCGAGGCGGCGCGGAGGGGGGCGCAGCTGAGTGCGCTGGGGCTTGCGGCGGGGGTGGGAAACGGGGAGGGGAGGAGGGGGAGGGGGAGGGAGTGGCGCGTGTAGGAAGGGGAGGGGGACGCTTGCTGTACGGTACGGGGAGGGGCGAGCGACCGGATGAAGTCGAGTTGGGAAGGTCGAGTTGCGGGAACGGAGAGGTACGTGTGGGCGGCGCATGCGAGCGAACGAGCGCGAGGTCGTCGCGAGGCGGCGCCCGTTCGAGCGGAGCAGAGGAAGCGGAAGCGTAGCATTGCCGAGCCTCTCTGCACACTCCACCCGTCGCCGGCGGCATGCGCTGTACTGCATCGCTCGCCCCGCATCCACATGCCCCCGCCAAGCCAAGCGCCTCTCGTTCGTCCGTCTGCGCTACTTCTTCTTGAAGAACGCGCCCAAGCCCTGCTGCTGCGGCTTCGCCGCACCGGCCCCGCTCCCGCCCGCCTTCGCTTTGCCCGCGCCACTGCCGCTCGAGGTCGCTTTAGGCTTCGCGGCTGCGGAGGAGGAGGTGGAGGAGGTGCGGGAAGCTGCATGCGGGATAGAGTCAGCGAGGGGAGGAGAGGGAGGGGAGGGAGGCGACGCACGGGCGGCGCGCGCGGGCTTCGCGTCGACATCCATCGTGTCGTCGCTTTTCATCATCTCCTGCGGATACGGCGTCACAACTCAGGATCAGCGACACGCTCGGGGAGAGCGGGCAGCCGAAGCGAGATGAGACCGACGCACCTCGAGCTCCCGCTTCTGCCTCTCCGCCTTCGTCTCGCCCTTCTTCGCCCCGCCCGCGCTCGTCCCTGCACCCGCGTTCGTCTTCCTCGCCGCCGCCGTCTTTTCCGCCGCGCGCTCCGCCTCGAGGAGCGCCTCCTCGTCCATCGCCCACTCGTCGTCGTCGTCGTCGTCGAGGACGACGTCCGCGAGGCTCGGCTTCTTCTTCAACGGGGAGGGGGCCTTCTTGCGCGCCGCGACGGGCGATGTCGACTTGCGCTTGGCGGGGACGAGCGCCTTCTTCGGCTTGACGTCCTCATCGTCGTCGTCGCTGTCGTCCGCCTCGGACGCCGAGGGCGAGGGCGAAGGCGAGGCCTTGGACCTTGCCCTTCTTCTTCGCCTTCTTGGGCTCGTCGAACGTCCGCGAAAAGAGCCCGCCAAGCTGCCCGATCGGGCGGCTCTTCGGCCCATCGGCGGCGGCGGCGGCGGCGTCCTTCTTCTTCTTGTCCTTCTTCGCCTCCGCCGCAGAGGACTTCTTCCCCTTGCCCTTGTCCTTGGCCGCAGCCGCGGGCTTCACGTCCTCCTCCTTCTTCACCGGCTCCTTCCCCTTCGCGCCGCTCCCCCCAGCAGCCGGCGCGCTCTTGCCCTTGCCCTTACCCTTCTCCCGTCGCCGCTCCCCATCAGGGTGCACCACCGCCCCATACGCCGGCGCGCTCTCGGGTGCAGGGCGCCAGCGCTCGCGTGCTGCGGGCGGGGCGAGGGAGAGCGCCGATGGGGCGAGGAGGGAGAGGGACGGGAGCGAGGGCGTGGGGAGGAGGGCGTAGAGATGCACGGTCGGGGGAGGGGAGAAGAGCGAGCGCTGGGCTGCGGGCGGGCGTGTGGAGTGTCAGGGAGGACCAGGCGGCTGGTAAATGGGGTGGGCGCCCGCCGCTTCGAGGGGGACACTCCGCCGGCCCGAAGCGAGTGCACGACGAGAGGGGTAGAGCGCAAGCGCACCTTCGAGGTCCTGGTTCTGTACGAGCCGGATCGTCTTGACACGGACCTTCTCCTCCTCCTCCTGCGCAGCGGCACCGTCCTGCGTGCTCGTCGGCGGCTCGACATCCATCTTGTCCTCGCCCTCCGCGGCCGGAGCGGGCGCGGGTGCGAGGAAGCCACTGAGGAGCCATACGGCGCCTACGCCGCGTTCGCGGGCGACGTCGCTCTGAAAGTAGGCCTGGAGGGTGCTGCACGCGCGGGGGTGGTCAGCGTGTGCGCCACGGAAGGAGAAGGGGAAGGACGGACGCCTTTGCATCGTTGACGGAGCAGCCGAGCTCGCGGGCGGCGAGGCGGTAGGTGAGCTGCGCGTGTCGCGGGAGCGGGGAGGTGAGCGCGACGCGACGAGGAGACGGGAGGGAGGAGGAGAGGGAGCGGGACGGACGATGGACTTTTCGATGGGGACGCGCTTGGTGATGCGCGTGAACGCCTTCTGGTGCTCCATCGCGGGCGCGTGGCTCTGAGCAGGAAGAAGCGGAGGAAGGAGCGTACGAGGCTCGACGCGGCAGCCGAGCGGGGTCCGACCGCGACAACACGCTCGGATACGGACAAGATGCAGCCAGACCTCGAGCTGAGACCCGTACGGGCGACCCACGTCCACCCGCCGCCCAACCTGCAGCGCGTGTCGCCAGTGCTCCGGGGCCACTACGCTCCCTCCAAGGACGGCGCAGACTGCAACCTCCTCATCCTCTTGCACGGTTTGGGCACGTGCATTCTCTCCCTCGCTACCCTGCACACCTGCTGACCCGCCGAACGACCGCCCGCAGGAGACACCGTCGCACCCTTCTTCCAGCTCGCGCAGAGCCTCAACCTCCCGCAGACCGCAGTCCTCTCCCTCCAGGCGCCAGAACGCGTCCCGCTCCTCGAGGAGGAAGCCTGGCAGTGGTGGGACAGCTTCGACTCGCTCGGCGAACGTGAGTCCCTCGCCTTCCTCCTCCCCAACCCGCGACCTTCGCAACTCGCTCTCGCACCCTGTCCTGACACCTTTTCCCGCCTACTGGACCACCTACAACGCAGTGATCCCGAATCCGAACCCTGGCGCTACGCTGCACCTCCTCACCGCCCTCCTCACGCACCTCACCTCGCCCATCTCGCCCTCCCCCTCGTCCTCCTCCTCGCCCGCAACCCCGCCAAAAGAAGGCGGCTGCGGCTGGCACCCCTCGCAGATCCACCTCTTCGGCTACGCGCAGGGCGGCTCCTGTGCAGGGGAGCTCGCGCTCGCATGGGCACGGGCACACCCCGTCCCCTCCGCCTCTCCTCCCGCCTCCTCTCCCTCTCCCGCGGACGCACCCCAAGCAACCGAGCACCTCGCCTCCCTCGTCGCGATCTCCGCGCCGCTCCTCTCGCACCCGACGCCCTCCCCCGCGACAAAGGCGCGCACCAAGGCGCTGCTCGCGTTCCGGCAGGGCGAGGAGCGTACGGTCGGCGCAGCGAGCTGGCGGCGCGGGTTTGAGCAGGTGGAAGAGGCAAAGATGGGCAGAGGGGAGGGGATGCTCCGCGGGATGGACGAGTGGAGGGCGGTGATGCGGTGCGTTGCGGTTCGCTCTGTCCTGCTCCTCGCTGCTTCCTCTTCGCCGGCACGACTGACGCTTTCTTCCTTCCTCCTCGCTCTCCACCCTCGACGACACCTCCTCCACCCGCCGCACGACCTGCTCCCGGCGCGCAGGTTCTGGTCGACGGTCCTCGTGCGCAAGTCGGCGCTCGAGCTCTCGGGCGAGGTGTACGAGCTGGCGTCGGGCGGGCCCGCTGCGCCTTCCGCGCCGCGATGAGTGCGCACTCGCGGTCGGCTGTACAAAGGACGGGGGGCGATGAGACGGTGCTGCGCTGCATTTCGATCACGCGAGGGGAGAGGTTTGGAGCCCCCCTGATCTGGGGAGAGTGGTCGTCGTGAGGAAGCGGGGACGGTCTCGACGGGCGAGCCGGCTGCGGTGCAAGTATCCGCGTGCGACGAGGAGTAAAAAGGAGAGGAGCGCGACGGGGAGGGGGACGCGGGGCGGGGCGTGCTGCGGCGCGTCGAGGCTCGAGGCGAAGGGCGGGCGAGCGAGAGCCGCTGTCCTGGGTTCGACGCTGCTCGCCTGCTCTGTCCTGCTCCGAGCCCTGCCCAGAACACTCTACGCGTACCATCACTGCCTGCGCCCCTTCCTCCTCGCGTGAGCACCCGCCCTCTCACGCTCCCTCCCCCGCTCTCGTCGCCTGACCCCTCGCCCGCCTCGCTCCTCCCGCCGTGCGCGCCGCGTAGACTGCAGCCCGCGACGCGCCCCAGATCCACCGCACCCGTCCAGGGCGCCCCCCGCCCGACCGCGCGACGAGGATGCTCGCCCGCGAAGCGCCCGCACCGCGCGCCGATTCCGGCACCGCGCTAGTCTCTCCGCCGCGCAACGAGGCAGGCCACGAGCAGGCGCACCCGCACGCGCACAGCCAGATGCACCAGCACCTGCACCCGCACGCGCAGCACGCCCCACCGAGCGCGTCCCCTCTGCAGTGACCGCGTCGTCCTCCCGCGCGCCGACCGCCGGCAACTCCGCCTCGCTCCCGCTCCCAGCCCTCGAGACCCGCCCCGCCCCCGCGAGGCAGTCCTCCGTCCCGCTCGGGTACGCGAACGACGCGCACCCACCCCCGCAGTCGCCGTCTCGCAGGCAGCTCCCGCCCGGCGCAGCCTACGCCGCAGAGGTCCAGCACGCCCTCGACGCGCACGGCCATGCCCGCCGCCCTCACAGCAGCAGAGGAGGCCGATGCTCCTCCCCGACCCGCCTGTGCGCTCCCCCATCGACTTTGACGAGCAGGACCCCGCGCTCTCCGCCTCCTCCTCCCGCCAGCGCGAGCGTGACCAGCAGCGCGTGAACTACTCGCGCCCGCTCGCGCCTTCTCCCGTCCCCCCCGCTCTGCACACCCGGCGCAGCTTCGTAGGCCCCACACCCTCGCCGTCAGCCTCCCCCTCCGCGCCCGCGCCCGTACTGCGCGCACCCGCCCCGTCCACGCGCACAGCCGCCGCGTCTGGCCTCTCCCTCTCGACGCAGCTCCCCGCGTTCGTCCCCGCGCCGGCCTTCTCCCCCGAGGACCGCGGACCGTACCCGCCTCTGTCGTCGCCGACGCGCGGGCCCGGCGAAGGCCCCGCCAGCGGGGCGGAGTACCTCCTCGGCGGGGCGGACGGCGCCGGCCGTCCCGGGAGCCTCGCGCTCGACGCGGCTGCGGCGCCCAACATGCAGGAGGACATGGCGGGCGTGGGCACGCGGGCATCGCTCATCCTCCCCTCACCGGGGCCGCGGCCTCGGCGACGGCGGCCGCGCCCGCCCGGAGCCCGCAGCTCGTCCCGCAGTCGCCCTACGCCGTCGCGTCCGGCTCGGCCGCCGCGCTCGTCTCTGCGCCGGGGGTGTATCCCCGCGAGCCCGCCCCGCAGCAGCAGCCGCCGCCCCCGCACCTCGTCCCGCAGCCAGAGGTCTGCGTCGAGTGCATGATGCGCGACCGCGACATGGCCGATGTGGACGTGACGGGTGCGGGGGTGTGGGAGCGCGAGAGCGACGCCGAGTGGGAGGAGCAGTGCCGCTGGGAGGCGGAGCTCGCGGGCGACGGGGGGAGCGCCGAGATGGGCAGCTCGGAGAGCGGGATGGGCGGTGGCGTGGGTAGGAGGAGGAGCGCGTATGACCGCGAGGGGAGCTACTGTGGACGGAGCAGCAGCGCGCACTATGCGCCTGCACTCGGCGGCGGGAGGAGGAGGTTCGGCCGCGGGCAGCTCCTCACGAGCGGGAACCTCAAAGTCTGGACGACGATGGTGCGCCTTTCCTCGCGCTCGTTGTGATCCGACTGGGCGAGAAGCTCACGCGCACGACCACGCCCGCAGAACCCGCCTGCGGCGGCGCACCGCTGGCGCACCCTGCAGACGTTCCTCGCGACGCAGGCGCACTTCCTCGAGCTCGACCGGCAAGCCCGCCTCCGCGAGCGTGAGCGCGAGCTCGCGCCCTCGCCTGTCGCTGCACCGGTCGACCATGCGCGGAACCGCTCGTCGTCGCTGCTGTCGCCCGCGGCGCTCGCAGCGGAAAAGGCCGCGCTCGAGTACGAGGAGCGCGTCGCCCTCCGCGCGACGAGGAGCCGCTCGCGCGCGACGCTCGCGGACGAGACGAACCGGCACTCGAACGCGTCGCTCTTCCCGCCGCCGTCGCTCGCCGGGTCCATCGGCACCGCCGGGGCGCCCCACCCGCCGTTCGCGGCGAGCAGCGGGAGCAGCATGCGGAGCTACTCGGCGGGCGACCAGCCCTGGCTCGGGACGACGCTTCGCCGCCTGTCGAGCCCCTCGGGCGGCACTGGCGGCGGCGCGGCGCCCTCGCTCCTCTCGACGTCGCCGCCCAAGTCGCCCGCTACGAGCCTCGCGTCGGCGCGGTTCGCCTTCCCCAAGTTTGCGCGCTCGACGACCGACCTGCGCTCGCTCCCTGCCGGCGGCGCAGGGGCTGGTGCGGGCGCAACGCCGCGGAGCGTCTCGCCCGCGCGGACGAGCGGCGACGGTCGGCGGACGAGCATGTGGTCGCGCTTCCGGCAGAGCGCGTCCGCGTCGGTCCTCTCGTTCGCGCCCTCGGGGAGCATGATGGACATGCACCTCGGCCTCTCGCAGGACAAGCACCAGATGCATGGCCTCGGCCCCACGGGGGGTGCCGCGCAGTACGGGACGTACCATGGCGGGTATGGCCAGCCGCTGTACGACACATACGCTGCGATGAGCGACCCGGCTGTCGCGCGCCATGCGGACCGCCGCGAGCGGGACCGCGTCATCGCCGACGCGGCGGCGAAGGAGGCGGCAGCTGCAGCAGCGGTGGGCGATGGCGACGGCGCGGCCGCAGGCGCAAAGAAGAAGAAGAAGGGCCTGAAGGGCTTCCTGAACAAGCTCGTCGGCGGCGGGCGGCGCGACCGCCCGCCGAGCAACTCTGCGCCGGCGACGCCCGGCCTCGACGGCGACGTCGCGTTCGACGCCTCGCTCGGCGGTGACGACGACGAGCTCGCGCCGCCGCCGCCTCTGTCGGCGCTCGCGAACGAGCCCCGGTACCACCAGCGGTCGGCGAGCAACTCGAGCGTTGACTCGTTCGGCCCGTACACGCCGCCGCTCCCGCCCGCGCAGCAATTCCGCGCGAGCTACGCCATGCCCATGCCCGCCGCGACGGCTGCGGACCGGCAGAGCATTCTCACGATGGGGTCGTTCACGTCGACGCGCTCGAAGCCCGTCGGCGGCGGCGGCGGCGGCGGAGCGGGCGGAAGGGCGCCGACCGTCGCGAGCAGGAACAGCTACGGCCGGCCGTCGCTCGACTCGCTCCGCGACCAGGCGAGCTTCCAGCGCCCGGGGTCGGTCGCCGGCGGTCCAGGCGACGGCGGCGAGCCCGAGATCCTCGTTGCGGGCGACCACAGCGACCTCGACCTGCCGCAGCCGGATTACGCAACGCAACCGCACCAGCAGCCGCGGTCGCAGAAGTCGCTCCCGCTCCTCCTTCCGAAGCTGCGAAGCGCCCAACATCGTTCGACCCGCTCGTGGCGGGCTCTTACGGTTCTTTCGACGCGCTCCCGCCCAACCTCCCCTACGCCAACTATGGCGCCTCGCGCTCGGCGTACTCGCTCGCGGCGACCGCCAGCCCGGGCGCCGTCTCGCAGGCGTCGTTCGGCGGCGAGTTCGGCTTCGGCCCGCGGGAGTTGCGCAACGCGACCGTCACGGGCGCGGGCGGCGAGCACCCGACGGTGCGCAAGCGCCGCTCGCGTGCCAAGGTGTTTTCAATGCACTTTGGCGGGTTTGGCAAGGCGGCGAGGAAGGGCGCGGGAGGAGAGAGCGCGGGGAGCAGCCCCGAGGTGCCTGCGCTGCCGAGCCCTGGCGCGCAGGCGGCGATGCGCGGCGCGTCGCTCGACTCGCCGAGCATGATGCGGTATGGCGCGTACGAGGCGAGGCAGCCCGCCGAGGGGTTCGTCAGTCTGCGATAGCCGCGTGGGGCGGCATCTCCCCCCTCTCTCTCTCCTCATCTCTCTATGATCTGCCCCGTCCACTTTCGTATACAGACACTTTGTAGACCCCCTTGCGGTTGTTCTCTCGCGGCAGTAGCAGTCCGAGTCGTGCTATCGCGCTGCGCGTTTCTCACCCTCACGGCGCCGAGGAAGCCCCTTCAATTCGTCTCGGCGCACTGTCGCTGAAAACCCGACAATTTGCGCATTGCAAGGACTGCTTTTTGTAGGGGAATGCGACTATTTGAAGGGGCTACATTCTTCCAGGAAAATGGTGACAATTCGCCCGGGTCTTCAAGGGGCCCTTGGCGCGACAAGTTGTCGGGGGTAAAGCGACATGCATAGGAAGCGGCAGCAGGGTTCCCGTGCACTGCCCCAGGCAGTAGAACCTCTCAGAGAGACCTTGACGACGTCAGGCGGGGAGAGAGAAGCGCGACGGCGCTGCATTGCGGCACAGAAGGTCGCTACGTACAATGGCGGTCCGCACCCGTCCGCTGGGCGGACCTCGGGCGCTGCTGTGCCCCTCCCCTCCCTCCCCAATCAACAGTAAGCATGCTGGAGGCTGAGACAGGGGCGCGGGAGCCGGATAAGAGGAGGATGAGCGAACTCGGCGAGCGATTCCGAGCCGAGATCAGCTGGAGACTGGATGCTGCTGGGTCAGCGTGGAGTGATCACCAAAGAGCGCAACGACGGGCGTGGGAGCGGAATTCTTAGCACAGCGCGGAAGCGGAAGAAGACCTGAGGCGGAGCGGAGAGAACAAGTGCGATGAGGGCGAGGGTGACGAGGAACGCAAGAGCGGTCAGCAATCCAGCTCGGCGCGTGCACGGCGGAGCAACGGTCGGCAGGGCCCGCAATGACTGCCCACTAACCAGATTGCCGCGAGAGCGAGGGAGACAGGTGGTCAGCGCAGGGTGACCTGACCAGCATCCCCCCCGCATGTGCCGCGCGGCAGAGAGAGCGCAAGAAACGCAACGCACACGGAGCCGCGCAAACCTACCCAGCGGGACCAGCGCGGGGGTTGAAGGAGATGGCGATGGTGGCGGCGTGGCGGCGAGGTGGAGGCGCCGTTTGCGCGCGTGGTTGAAGTCGCGCGAGCGGGAGTGCAGATTGTGACGGATGCAGAGCTCGTCTAGTGCGGAGTCGCGCAGACTGGGAGCGGGATGATGGAGCGAGTGGGAGGGCGGTGGGAGGGAGTGGCCGCCGCGCGTTCTCTGCGGCTAAGTCCCGCTCGCGCGGGCGCGCGGGCGTCTGCAGCTACGCATCACTTCAACTCATCTAGGCGCAACTTTGGCTGCTTGAACTGCACTTTAAGGGCAAGACAAATGCTCGTATGTGTGCTCAGCGCTCCCAGACGCTGTATTGACCGCCCCCTACATTTCCTCGCGTCCAATGCGACAAACGCGCCCTTACATTTTGTCTGGTTGAATGCCTCAACCAGCGTTGGCGACGTAAAGCCGACAATTCGCCCCCCCTACCGACAAATCGAAGGGATTTTCTCGGCGCAGTGCCTCCTCACCCTCCTCACCACCTCGGGAGCTCGTCGTCTTGCAACTCGCCCCCGCGCGGCAGAAGAACGCGTCTGTTCTAGCACAAGAGACTGCAGAGCTTGTCAGCGCGCCTGCGCCGCTCAGCAAGTCGTGAGAGCGGGACCACCCGTCGCCTCAAGGTCCGCGCTGCCCTCTCGCTCAACCAGTTCACCGCTCGCGCTTCCTGCGCCTGGCAGACTTGGCCATTCTCTCACTACGCGACTGTGACGACTTTCTACAGCCGCTTCCAGTCCTGGTACGCCTCGCTCAATCTTCCCGCCTCGTCTTCCTCCCCGGGAGCTGATGAAGCTTACCTCGCCCTTCACAGCCCTCCAGACCCTGCGCCGCTGACATGGCCTCCTCCGAGCTCCCGCCTTCCCTCCCGACGTACCCTACCTCACGGTCCCCTCGCCGTCGCCGCTCCTCTCCCCCATCGACCGCCTCGTCTACTGCACCCCCTGCCCGCCGCACCTCCTCCCGAACGCGCCCCCGCGCGTCGCCATCGAGCCCCTCACCGACCCGCGACACCCCGCCCAGGGCCAGTGCGGGCTCTTCAACGCGTCGGGCAAGGCGCTCGAGCGCGGGAGCTGGATCCGCGACTACATCGGCTGGGTGCACACCGAGGCCGAGGCGGACCCCGCGAGCGGGTACGACCTTGCGCTCGAGCGGCGCGCGGTCCCCTCTGGCGATGGGGACGGCGAGGAAGTCCGGTACGAGGTGGTTGGGTGCGACGCGCTCCGGATGGGCGGCGAGGCGCGCTTCGTCAACGACTACCGCGGCGTGCCGGGCTTTGAGCGCCCGAACGCGGTGTTCGAACTCCGCAGCTGGGACATTCCCGGCGTGGAGGGGCGCAAGGGGGTGCGGATGGCGGTGTGGGCGGGCCCGCACGGCGTGAGGGCCGGTGCCGAGATCTGCGTCTCGTACGGGAAGGGGTTCTGGAACACGAAGGGTGGGCCGGCGGCGGGGGAGGTGCCGAAGGCGAGGGTTGGGAGGGGAAGGAGGGTCGCGAAGGTCAAGAAGGTGTGAGGGCAGGACGAGGCAACGGAGGCGTGCAGCTGCAGGTGCGTTCCGCTTCATGCTTCTTGTGCGGAATGGCGAGGTCTGATGAGGTTCTCCAGAGGACGCAACCAGATCCGTGAACGACGGTCGCGTCCGCTCCGGTTGCACCGGCGACGGCGCAACGCGTCCCGCTCGCTCGCGTCAACGCGCTCCGCCATCGAGGCACAGCCCGAGCTGAGAATGCTCGTGTCGACAACGTGATGTGCACTGGAGCACATGCGGCCGTCTCGGGGGCCGCGCTGCTCGCCTCGTCGATGTCCGCCTCGAACCCTTGTAGACTTCGCCGCCTTGCTAGAGCAGGCTGATCTCCCTGCATGCGCACTGTCTCTCCGCACATCTCTCGAGACTCGACAAAGCAGCCTTTGTCCTCCCGCGCTCGACCCAGTCAACGCTCGCTCGGACCACCGCGAGGATGTCAACCTCGTTCACTGGGTTGACTTCCCCCACTCGCTGCCTTCTCTCCTTCTCCCTTTCACTCCACCGCTCAGGTGCGGCGAGGGCGCGCATGCGTGCGCCCACACCCGACTGGCCGCCTGTGCTGGTCGACCCACCCTCACGCGGTCTGGTCGTCGAGGACGAGCAAGTGCGTCTCTCGCTCTCTTTTGCCGGCGGATCTTCGTCATCGCAGCCTCACAGAGTCACGTACACGAGCTGATCACGCCTCACACGCGCAGTTCGATCGCCCCTTGCCCTTCCTCGCCCTCCTCCTCGGCTCAAGCTACCGCGCCACCCTCACCATCCTCAACCTCCCGCCTCATGTCCTGCCACGAGCCCTCCAGCGCCTCTTGCATCTCCTCGAACGCCTCGCCGAGGTCACAGAGCGACGGAGAATGCTCGTCGAGGCGCAGCGGAGGCGAGGAGGAGGAACTCGGGAAGGCAGTCGAGAACGGGTTGAGGGAGGTATGGGCCGAACTGGGTACGGACGACGACAACAGGAGGATCTGAGAGAGGAAGGTGGGAGAAAGGTACATTGGGCGGGGCCGAGCTAGCGAAGGGGAGGGGAGGCCTTGTCGTTCTATCTTCCTGTCGGTGTTATCCTTCGCAACGCTGCATTCTTCCCTGTACCAGCGCGACCGCACGAAGAGAGAGCACGCCGTTCGGTGTCGCAAATCACCACATCTCGCAACTCTACGCCAGCCGCGTCCAGTCCGGCAGCCTCGCGCCCCTCCTCCTCCTTGCGAGCTCCTCCTCCTCCCCACCCGCCCTCCTCCTCGCTTCCCCGTCCAGCCACCATCCCCGCCGCGTCCCACTCCTCGCGGCTGACCTCCTCCCCGCCGACCTTGAGCGCGCCCGCAGGCTCCCGCCCACCCACGCCCGCAGCGCCGGCGCGAACGCCGGCGCGGCGCCCTCCCGCTCGCGGGCGAGCGTCGAGGCCACGGCGGAGCCGGAGGCGGAGGGTGCGGGGGAGGGGGACGGGTGATTCAGGATCGCGAGGTGTGGCGCGAGAGGGGCGAGCGGCGCCCAGCGCGGGGAGTGCCGCAGCGTGTGCAGCCGGAGCGTGAGCGCGCGGCGACGGCGGTGCTTCGCGACTGCGTCGGGCGCGGGAACGTCGCTGGTGGGTGGCGGCGCAGAGGAGGAGGTGTCCATCGGGTCGTCTGAAGCGGAGGCGGCGGACGGCGGAAGAGGCGGGGACGGAGGCGGGGAGGGCGGATGCGAGCGCTCGAGCTGCGCGAGGAGGGACGACTTGAAGCGTGGGAAGAAGCCGGGCATCATGGCGGTGCCGCCAATGACGAGGATGGAAGACGCGAGGGGTTTGCGCAGGTCGATCGGAAGCTGCGGGTGCGAGAACGGTCAGTCTGGGACGCCGTTCTCGCCTGAAGAAAGCAGGCAGCGTACCTTCAACAAGCAGTCGAGCACAACGCCCGCAAGCCCGCTCTCTTCGCCCTCGCCGTCCTCCTCGCCCCCCTCCTCCCAGAGCACCTCCGCAGCGCGTTCCCGCACCCACCCGGGCACTCGCACCCAGCCACGCCCGACACCGCTCGGCACGGGCGGCTGCGAGAGGTTCGGCACACGGAAGGACACGTCCGTCGTGCCCTCCGCGCTCGCGGCGTACCGCGCGTAGAGATGCTGCAGGAGCGCGGCATCCGGGTCCGACGGGTCCTCCTGCACTGCGGTGTCGAGGCTCATCGCCGAGGCGGACGCGCCGCTCGCGCTCGACGCCTCGCGCGCGGGGCGCCCCTCGTCCGGGGTGGAGGGCGGCACCGCCTCACCGACGAAGCACAGCCGCGTCTTGATCTCCTCGACGAGCTCATCCGTCAGGATATCGCGCGGGATGCGCCCGATCGAAGGCGGCGTCATCGAGTTGAGCGAAGAGGGCGGCGGCGCGTACGACCCGAACGCGAGGAGGAGGGTGCGGAGGCGGCGATTGAGACGCGAGCCGGCGCGCGGGGTCGTGGTGAGGAGGGGGAAGAGCGGACGGGAGTGGAAGATCTGAGAGGAGGCGAGGTAAGTGCCCGGAGCAACGCGAGAGGGCGGCCTGAGGAGCTTACGGGCAAGGCTGTCGTTTCGAGGTGGCCGACGTCGACGACCAGGCCCGTGACCGCGCCTGCGCCCATGAGCGCGAGGATAGGGGTGCTCGCGAAGCTCATCGCAGGAATCTACGACGAAGCGGAGTCAGCGCGCTGCTTCGGCAGAGGGAGCGACGGCGGACGAACCTGGAGGTTGTCGAACAGGATACGGGCAATCATTTCCTTGACGCGGTTCGGGAGCAGCGGGTTCTCGAGCACAATGACCTTGCGCGTCTTCGGGTCCGTCATGAGGTTCCTACGGTGAAGTATGAGGGGAGTCAGCGGGGGAAGTCGATTGGCAGACTCCCTCCACGACAGTCTCGGCGACGAGGCGAAGTCGAGTCGAGCTCTGCGTTTGCCTCGTCTCGAAGGAACGGAGAGAGAGGAAGCACTGGACGCACTCGAACCACATCCGCCGGAGCAACCGCTTGACCCTCTCCTCCCGGACCTCCCACTCCTCCTCGCTCGGCTCGCCCTTCTCGAGCCCCCACAGTTCAGTCTCCTCGACCGCGCGCGCGCCCCTCGGCGCCCTTGCCCGCTCGCGCGCGAGTTCCCGCCCCACTCCCTCACACGCCCTCGGCTGCGGCTCGCCGCTGAACCCGACCTTCCACACGCTCGAACCCAAGTCGAGCACGACGCGGTCCTCGGTGCCGTACAGCGAGTGGCGCGAGCGCAGCGAAGTCGTGTAGTGCGGTGAGGCGGTCGGGGCGTTGAGCGAGGAGGAGGGGAGGGCGGGAGTTGGCGGAACTGGACCAGACGAGCGCGCCGGCGTGCCGAGGTTTCCCTGTGAAGGTCTCCGCGGCAGCGAGCGCGCCCTCGACGTGGTGGGCGAGGTCGAGGGCGCGAGCGATGAGGACGCGGGCGCGAACGACGCGCGGGGTGGGGACGCCATCGTGGGCCGAGCGGGCGCGTGCAGGCGCTACGTATGAGCTCAGGGGAGCTGCTGAGCCTCGTCGTGCAAGCTCAGCGGGAGATAGGGTGGAGACGAGGTGGAAGAGGAACGGGCGCTCCTCGTCGCGACCAAGTCGAGCGAAACTGAAGTCGTGCAGCTTCTTTCGCGGTGAAGACGGCTTCAACAACTCTCGAGACTTTCAGAGGAACAGGCGAGGACAGTGTACAAAGCGCCCGTTCCCCTTTCCCTACACTCGACCCACTCGACCCTTGATCTCCATCCCTCCTCGTCTCCCGCTCAGCGGCGGATAGGCGGGCGACCCGCGCCACCGGCGGCACCGCGCCCGCGCCGGCTCTGCGCGCGCATGATCGTCGCGCGGCCGCGCGCCGTTCCGATGCCGCGACCCTTCATCGCGTTCGCGCCAACGCCGCGCTTGAACCTACAAGCGAGCGGGTCGTCAGTAGAACGCTCGCAAGACCGCCTCTGCCACGCTGACTCTGCTACCCACCGGTAGCAGCTCAGCGAGCAAGGCGAGAAAGGGAGCGGAAGAACGCACATCGGGGCCTGCGAGAGCATGTCGGGGACAACGTAGAACCGCACTGACGCGCCGCGGATGTACACCTGCGCGCTCACTCCCGTCAGTGCAGGCTCGGATGCGCTTAGGGAGAGCGCGGAAGACGCACCTGGTCGAGCTGGGTTACGCGGCCGTCGCGGTGCGTGACGGTGCAGTTGGTGAGCGAGACGGAGAGCGAGTCCTCGGCTGCGAGCGGTAACGACAACGGTGGTCAGTTCTGCGTGGCAGGGCGCAGGCCTCGTGTGCACGCACCTTCGTAGAGCTTGCCCCGGTAGACCTGGCCGGTCTTGAGCTCCAAGGTGATCACATGGCCCAAGGACTCGTGCAGGAGCCTGATAGGGGTCCCGAGGTTGGCCATCGAGGATCCGTACGCTGTTTCCGGGATCAAAATGCGTCAACAGGGTCGTCACTTATGACCGTCGGCGTGTTGCAGCGCAGCTGAGCAGCCCCACACGTCTCGCGCACAGCAGGCATCTGGACCATCGATCAACACGTTCGGAGCGTCACGAGCCATCGCAGGAGCGTGCCGCCGTCGGGCGAAGCGGGCGCGGAGGGGGGCGAGGTGCGCCGCTCGGCCAGGATTCCCCAGCGCACGGCGCACGCCGGTTGTTGCCCTCCCCACTCCATGGACGCTATGCTGCACCCTCGCATGCAAGCCGCCGCGCCGCGCGCGAGGTGCACGCCTGCCGGGACGAGATGAGGGAGGAGGGGAGCGGAGGAGGGGAGCGCACCTGGGGAGGTTGTGGGCGGGAGAGGTAGGTGTGTGCAGGGAGCTGTGCGGGCCTGGAGACTAACGGTGGGGCAGCAGGCGCAGCACGGGCGATGGGGAGGAGCGAAGCGGAGAGCGCCCGCCCTCATCGCGACCAAGTCCAGCCCATCCTCACACAGCGCCCGCATCGCCGTCGTCGGGCACGAGCACGCGCGCGTTGCAGTGCTAGAACACTCTCAAGGTGGCACACCAAGTCTCAACCCGCGAAACCGCCTGCCCTCGATGCTCGCTCTCCCCGTCGCGCCTCTCGCAAGGAGCACCCGGGTTTTGTCGAACAGTTGATGTCACTTGCAGCAACACGAGATGCCAGCGAGCTCAGTGATGCTGAGTCTGATGAGGGAGAAGGATGCGAGGGGGTACAGAGCGGAGGAGAGAGCGAGAGAGAAGGAGCGGGAGGGGGTATCAAGGAGGGGGAGGCCCGTTGAGGACCTCGAGTATTTTAGCCGCGCGCGCTCAACACGCGAGCGGCATCACCGTGCAACAAACCGAGTGGAAACCCTGGACGATAGAAAGCGAATGGGGAGGCGGGCCGCGGGGGCGCGCACGCTTAGTAGCGGTCTGTGGGCGGGGACGACGACGGGGTCAGTACGAGCGCGCACAGGGTGCACAGAGTGCATGTTGAACGCACAGTGGTCGGGCTTGTACGGGCCGGACTCGGGGATGCCGAGGTAGTCCGACTGGACCTTGGAGAGGGTGGTGCTGCAGGGGGGCGCGCGCGAGGTTAATTACGGAATTCTCGGCGGAGCAGCAGCTGCATGCTATGTCCATTATGATGTAGCAGGAGGAAGGGAACGCACAGGCGGACGTTGAGGCTCTTGAGGTGAGCACGGGCAACCTCCTCATCGAGCTCCTTCGGGAGGACGTGGACGCCGAGCGGGTACGCCGCTGCGTCAGGGGAGAGTGGTCATGTCAGCAAAGCGCTGGGGAAAGCGAGGAGAGGCACCAGAAGCGGAAAGAGGCGATGCCGGGTCCCGGCACCCCGTCCTCGTCCCCCGACCCTCCCCAAGTCACCGGAGACTGGCTGAAACGGCGCAAACTCACAAATGTTCGTCCAGAGAGCAATCTGGGCAAGGCACTGATTCGTGAACGAGCACGACATGACCCACGAGGGGTGGCCGGTCGCGCAGCCAAGGTTGACGAGGCGGCCCTCGGCGAGGAGGAGGATGTGGCGGCCCGACTTCATGGTGTAGCGGTCGACCTGCGGCTTGATGTTGACGCACTCGGCGGCGTTGGCCTTGAGCCAGGCGACGTCGATCTCGATGTCAAAGTGCTGCGAGCGGGAGGAGGCGACGGTCAGTCTCGCCGACCCCGGAGGACGAAAGAGCGGACGCACGCCGATGTTGCAGACGATGGCGTCCTCGGGCATGGCCTCAAAGTGCTCGCCACGGATGATGTCGCGGCAGCCGGTGGTGGTAACAAAGATGTTGCCCTGCGCGGCGGCGTCCTCCATGGTGGTGACCTCGTAACCGGCCATCGCGGCCTGGAGGGCGTTGATCGGGTCGATCTCGGTGACGAGGACACGCGAGCCGTACGAGCGGAGCGACTCGGCGCACTGTGGGCGAGGAGAAGATGGGTCAGTCGAGGGGCGGGCGGGCGAGGGTGGGGAGGACGCACGCCCTTGCCGACATCGCCGTATCCGGCGACGACAGCGACCTTGCCGGCAAGCATGACGTCGGTGGCACGCTTGATGCCGTCGACGAGCGACTCGCGGCAGCCGTAGAGGTTGTCGAACTTGGACTTGGTGACCGAGCTGTTCGAGCGCGACGTACCGTCAGTTCTCGCTCGCACAGCACAACACAGGTCAGAGAACGCACTCGTTGACGTTGATGGCCGGGATCTTGAGCTTGCCCTCCTTGTGGAGCTTGTAGAGGTGGTGGACACCGGTGGTGGTCTCCTCGGAGACACCGTTGATGCCTGCGCGCGCGGGTCGTCAGTCACGCGTTTCCTCGAGGATCCTAGAACAAACGCACCCGGGAGGAGCTCGGGGTACTTGTCGTGGACGAGCGCGGTGAGGTCACCACCGTCGTCGAGGATCATGTTGCACGCCTCGCCGTTGGGGAAGGCCTTGATACTCTGGTCAATGCACCTGCGCCTCGCGTCGTTAGTACTGTCCCGTGATCGGTACGGAGCTAAGAACGCACCAGAGGTACTCCTCCTCGGTCTCGCCCTTCCAGGCGAAGACGGGGACACCGGTCGCGGCGATGGCGGCGGCGGCCTGGTCCTGGGTCGAGAAGATCTGCGGGCGCACAGAGATGTCAGGACAGCTACGGAGAGGACTGAGCTGAATGCGGAACGCACGTTGCACGACGACCAAGTGACCTGGGCACCGAGAGCGGTGAGGGTCTCGATGAGGACGGCGCTGCGGAAGCGAGTTTCGTCAGTTGCGCTCAACGGCGGTTTCCGAGCAAGGTCAACACACGTCTGGATGGTCATGTGGAGGCAGCCGACAACTGCAGGGCGAGGAGGTGAGCATGCGGAGGACAACACAGCACAACGGCAAAGCTGGACGGACTGCGGGCGCCCTTGAGCGGCTGGCTCGGGCCGTACTTCTCGCGAAGGTACCTGTGTGCGGATCAGGGGTCAGCAAGGCGGGCGATGTCGAGAGACGAGCGGACAACGCACATGAGGCCGGGCATCTCGTTCTCGGCGAGAACGATCTCCTTGCGGCCCCAGGCGGCGAGGGAACTGCGAGTCGTGGCATCGCAGTGCTGCTGTCAGTACAAGCGCCTGAGAGTGCGCGGGAGAAGGCGCGGTTCCGGAAGGGCAACGTGGGCAAGGTGGGGTGGTTCGAGCGGAGCTCACATGTCGGCACTGCGCGGGAGAGCGGGTCAGGAGTGCGCCGACGGTAGAGATGAACGAGGGGCACGTACACCTTGTAGACCATCTTGACTGAGTGAGGGAGAAGAGGGTGGGAGAAGAGCTGGGGAAAAGACAAGGCGACCGACAGAACAGCGACGACGCGACGGGAGAGCGCAAGAGAAAGGGGAGCGGGCAGGCGGGTCAGTTGCGGGTCTTTCTGGAATGCGCGGCGGTACTCACGGGGAGCGGGTGGGAGGGGGAGAGGGAAGCGAGCACGTCCGCGCTGGCCACGCTCCCCGTGCCCCGGCTCCCCGCTTCCCGCCGCGCTCTTCACAAGGAGCCTTTCTGCGATGCTCAACCGCACTCAGAGCAGGCGAGAACCCCCGGCAGAGTACTACCAGGTTCGCTCGTCTTCCCTCGCCTGCTCCCCATCTTCATCGCTCACCTCCCCACTCCTCCTCAGATCGCCCAGTACACCTGCACGTACGACGCCGTCAAGCGCTCCGTCGAGTGCGAACCCGTCCGTACCTTCATGAAGGTCGGTGTCTCGTTCACCGAGGTCACGCCCACCGTGAACGCCGGCGGCCGGCTGCCGCGAGGAGGACTGAGGGTGCCGACAGAGGCAAAGGCCGCACAGTGCGTTGACTCGCTCACCGATACGTCTTCTGAGGCTTAAGGTACTGAAGAGTCTCGTCTTCCGCAGCTCGGTTGCCGTCAAGGGCGAGCACCCGCCCCTCTCGAGCTGAACAGGCGACATCTCGCCGTCTCTCCACATCACACCTGCCGCCAAGCCGCTCCAAGCTAGTCCTCCAGCAACGCCTGGCTCATAGCATATCGTGCTCAGAGTGCGACGCCCTCGTGTCGTCTAGTGGACGGTCGAGCAGCGGCCGACCGGCTCAGTCGCTGTTCGCGTGCGACTGCGGATCGCACAACTCCGCGCCCGGCCTTCGCTGCCGTGTTCCGTAGTACCTAGTAGCCACTGCGAAGCTATGCGGTTCAAGAATACCGTCCTGCGAGTTCGAATGGAGAGCACCGCCTCGCGACTCGAGCTTGGTCCGGAGAGCAACGCGCGCCCCGCTCGCCCTCGACGGTCGCTCGCATCCCGCATCTCAGCGCACTGCTAGCGATGACGGCCGCACAGCCCAAGAGCATCCTCAAGAAGCGCCCTCGCGCAGCCGTCGACCCGGCCGTTGAGGAGCAGCCCGTCGCGCCGGGCCAGCAGCCCTCGGACGCGCACCGGGCGCCGGTGCGCGCCATCCGCCGACGAGGGGACGATGAGGAAGGACGACAGCGCGGACGATGCCGGCTCGGAGGAGGACTTCTCGGCGGGCAGCGACGACTCGGACGTGGATGGCGGCGATGAGGACGACGAGGAGGCGATCCGCGACATGATGGACGACGGCCAGGAGCGGCCAGTCAAGAGTGCGTACCTGCGCCACAGTCCACCCTTTGTATGCTAACGAGTGCCTCGCGCGCCCGCAGAGCTCAAGCACACGACCCTCCGCCCCGCGACTGCCGGCGACTTCTCCTCCTCGCTGCAGCACCTCCTCTCCCTCCCCGCGACCGCGTCCAACCCCGTCCCGAAGCACGCGCCCCCCTCCGCCGCGACGCTGCGGCTCGAGCGCCGCGCGCGCTCCGTCCTCCGCGAGACCAAGGCGCAGCACCTCGCGCGCGGGCACGTCCGCGACGTGATCGGCGGGTGGGGCTCGCGGCCCCCTCTCCCTTTCAGCCAGTGGGACAGCGCGAACGCGCGCGGGTTCGAGGCGGCCAAGCGCGGAGGGAGGCTCGAGGAGGACGAGACGGGCGCGGAGCGCGAGAAGCGCTTGAGGAAACTCGCGCAGCGCGGTGTCGTCCGGCTCTTCAACGCTATCGGCGCGGCTCAGGGGACGATCGGGAAGGACAAGGATGTCGAGGAGCAGGAGAAGCGGAAGAAGCTTGCGGTCAAGATTGGCGTCAAGGAGGGCGCGACGGCCCCATCGACCAACCCGGGTGGGACGCTGAGCCGCAGGCCAAACGTCCTGGGTGCGCGCGGCAAGAACGAGGCTCGTGCGTCATCCTTCTCTCTGTCTCTGTGAGGTCATTCAGCTGTGCGAGTGCACAACCAGCTCGCACTGCTCCACTTCGCCGCTCGCCCTCCTCGGAACCGGTACTAAACTCCCTCGTCCCCTTTCCCGCAGTGACGAGCTTGTCGAAGGCGTCGTTCCTGGACCTCATCCGCGCTGGTACGGGCGCATAGCGGAACTTGCATTTCATCCGCGTGACCACATCTGCGAGTGAGCGACGAGGAAAGTGTCCCGCGAGGATCGCGTCGCGTGTCTCGTGAGTGCGTGGGGCGTCGACTGAAGGTCTCCACAGTAGCCCGGAAGCGGCACAAGCCCTGAAAGCGTGAGAGCCGAGACGAGCTCGTTTCATCAGCTCCACCGCCCCCTTCCCGCTTCCCCTCCACTTCCCTTGCTCTGCAACGCTCGTACAGCTCCGAGCCGCGACGGACGTGCCTCTAGGGACTTTTTATACAGCCTCTGCCTCTCCCACACCCTCGCCCGCCCTCGCCCGCCCCGCAAGAATGGCGTCCTCGACTCCTGAGGAGACGGCCTTCCTCGACTGGTTCAAGGCCGCGGGCGGTACGGTGCACCCTGCTGTGGTGCTCAAGGCGGATTGCGAGGGTATGGGTCGCGGCGCGGTGGCTGGTGCGGACATCGAGGTGCATTCAGCTTCCTCTCCTCGTCTTCGCTGAACATGGCGGGCACGTCACGTACCCCGGCGCTAACCCTATCGCGAGCAGGCCGACACGCTCCTCTTCTCGATCCCGCGCTCCATCCTCCTCACGACCTCGACCGCGTCGCTCCAGTCGCAGCTCCCGCCCGACGCGTGGTCCTCGCTCGAGGGCTGGACGCCGCTCATCCTGAGCATGATGCGCGAGTACCTGCGCACGTCGACCTGGGCGCCGTACTTTGCGCTCCTGCCGACGCGGTTCGACGCGCTTATGCACTGGACCGCGGAGGAGCTCGCCGAGCTCGAGGGGAGCAACGTCCTGAACAAGGTCGGGCGCGAGGAGGCGGACGAGGAGTTCGAGGAGAAGGTCAAGCCGTTCGTCAAGGCGCACGAGGGCGTGTTCGGCAACCCGGAGGAGTACACCGCCGAGCTGTTCCACCGGATGGGTAGCTGGGTGCTCAGCCGGAGCTTCCATGTCGACTCGAAGGAGGAGGAGGAGAAGGACGAGGACAGCGACGACGAGGACGAGGACGAGGAGCGTGAGGATGTTGCCGACGTCGCGATGGTGCCGTTCGCGGACATCCTGAACGCGAAGAGCGGTTCCGACAACGTGAGTCTTGCCTCTCCTCGTCTCGCCACCGCCTCTCGCGCAGTCGCTGGGATAGTACGCAGCTATCAGGCACTCCACTGACTCCGCATGCTTGCAGGCCCGCCTCTTCTACGAGCCGACAACGCTCAACATGATGTCGACGTCGCGCATCCCGGCCGGCGCGCAGATCTTCAACACCTACGCCGACCCGCCCAACTCGGACCTCCTGCGGCGGTACGGGCACGTCGATGAAGTGAACGACGCGGACCTCGTCGAGGCTGGGCTCGAGACGGTCGTCGACCTTGTTGGCGCGGCGGCGGGGCTGAGTGAGGAGGAGCGGGAAGGGAGGGCCGAGTGGCTGCTGGAGATGGGCATCGACGAGTGCGTATCATGTTCCGTTGTTTCGACCTGCCCGTTGAGCGCGCGTTGCGTGGATGAGAGTCGCGGCTGACCTTTCCGTTGTCGCTCGACTGCAGTACCTTCTCCATCGAGACGAACCACAAGCTGCCGGACGAGCTGGTTTGCGCAATCAGGACCTTCCTCCTCGACACCGCCGACTACGCCAAGGCGCAGAAGAAGGAGTCGCCGCCCAAGCCGAAGCTCGACGCCGTCTCGGCGGACTGGGCGCGCAAGATCCTCGACCAGCGACTGAGCGAGTACCCGACGAGCATCGAGGTGAGCTGCGCTGTCCTCTTACCCGCCACACTGCGTGGAGCCGGCCTTGCGCCTCATCGCCCCCGGTCGCCGCCTCCCCTTCACCACCTTGCCCGCTTATCTCGCCGCCGCTTCGGCTCACCCGCCGCAACTCTCGTGCACGGAGCACCCGCACTGACCCTTCTTGCGTTATGGCGTGCGCTTCAAATCCCCGCACAGGACGACGAAACCCTCCTGCAGGACCCGTCCCTCCCCGCCCGGAAACGCATGGCCGTGATTGTCCGGCTCGGCGAGAAGCGTATCCTCCGCTCCGCCCGCGCGCGGCTGGACGCCGACTTCCCCGCGGGCGCGGCGTCGGCGGACGACGGGAAGAAGAAGGAGAAGAAGCGGTCGAGGGAGGACGGCGCGGGCAAGGCGGCGGGCGGGAAGAAGGCCAAGGTCCGGCAATGAACGACGCGCTGCCTTTCCCTCTTCGCTGCAGCATCGTCGTGCTGTGGCGCGTGTGTGCGCGAACCCGCGTAACCCGCTAGGACCCTCCCCGGCTATCACCCCGCATCGCGAGACGCCCGGCTCACCCGCACTCGTCCGCATGGGACGCGATTAGCTCGATACTGCACTCCCGGTGGCACGAGAGAGGCTCAGCAGACGCCAGAAAGGCTGGAGAGCGGGTGCGCAACTTGGGAAGGCCATCCAGATGACCTGCACAGGCCGATGTACGCGCCGCGCCTTCCTCCAAGCGCGTTCATGCAGCAGACCGCGCGGAGTTGAGGCCGTGCGACAAATCTAGACCGCGTGCCTGACCGATTTGAGCGGGGAAGCGATACGCCTCGCTCTCTCACCTCCTGGCTGCTCCCCTGCTTCCCCTCGTCTCTGTTCCCCTCCAGCTCGCCATGGCGTCCAAGTTCGCAGCGCTCAAGGCCGACCTGCGCGCGAAGAAGTCGGTCCAGGGCTGGGTTCTCCCCAAACCCGAGTCCGCCGTCCGTCTGAGCTCCCAGCTGCCACCGCCCGCAACCCGCATCGCTGACGGTGTTGCCGCCTCCACAGTTCACGCCTGAGCACCAGTGGTCGAACCATGGTGCGCGCCGCTTCGCTCTTTGGCAGCCTGGCGCTCTGGCGCCGCTAGCCTGACCATAGCTCACGCGTCCGACCTCCGCTCCTCCGCCCTCCTGGTGCTTCCTGCTGCTGCAGACATGGAGCCTGTGCCTCGGGAGGAGCAGTCGTGGACGAGTGCGACCTTCGCGGCGTGAGTCGGCGACATCCCTCCCGCACCTCCCGCTCTCCCGCCAAGTCCCGTTGCGGGCAACTCGCCGTCGCCGTCCTTGCGCTTGACGATCATGCTGACCAACTCTCTCGAAACGCAGATACTGGTTCTCCGACCTGATCAACGCCGGCTCGTGGAGCCAGATCTCGTCGTTCGTCTCCCTGGGGCTCACCTGGTGCGCTACGACCCGTCTACGCCTCGTGACGCGCCTGCTGACCCCACTCTTGATCTTGTAGGTGGCAGGGCTTGCTCGCGACCTTCACCGGTGGCCTGTTGCTGTCGATCATCATCGTCTTCAACGGTATCATCGGCGCCCGCCTGCACGCCCCGTTCGCGGTCACCCCGCGCCGCGTTCGGCTACTACTTCTCTCGTTTCGCGGTCATTTCTCGCATGGTCATCGCGTGGTTCTGGTTCTCGTGCGTCGCGTCCCTCCGCTTGTGCTCTCCCCGCCCCTTCGCGCCCTCCTCCCCCTTCGCCCCTTTCCGTCCTCTCTCGCGAGCTGCATCTCTGACAATCGCTCTTCCTGCAGCATCAACACGTACCAGGGCGGCCTTGGCCTGAAGCTCTGCATCATCGCCATCTGGCCGTCCTACCGCCACCTTCCGAACCGCCTCTCCGCCTCGGCCGGCGTAACCTCGATCGACATGCTGTCGTTCTTCCTGTTCTGGGTGTTCCAGTTCCCCTTCACCCTTATTCACCCGCGCAAGCTCCGGCCCCTCTTCCTCGTCAAGGCCATCACGCTCCCCATCGTCGCCCTCGCCATGATGGCGTGGACCATTCACGAGGCGGGCGACCGCGCCGGCGAGGTCATGCGCGAGTCGCCCAAGGTCCACGGCCTCGACGGCTGGTACGCATTCATGACGGCCGTTACCGCCTGCATGGGGACCTGGTCGAGTGCGTCTCGTCTCCTTCCCCTTCCCCGCCTCCTTCTGTCCTCTTTTCTCCCTCCACCCGACGAACAATCCGCTTACACCCTTCTCCCCGCCCCGCAGCCATGGCGTGCAACATCGGCGACTTCTCGCGGTATTCGCGCAAGGAGACCGCCGCCTGGCTCCAGCTCCTCTTCGTCCCGGCGATGTGGACCATCTGCGCGCTCTTCGGCGCCATCGCTGCGAACATGACGACGTGAGCAGCCCTCCCGTTTCCTTCAGGAGGAGGCGTCGTATGCCTGCGCCTCCCGGCCTTCCCTCCTTACCGACCCCTCGAACTGATGTCGTCTCGTTCATAGTGTCATCCCGCGCTTTGACGGCGTAGCGACGTTCCAGCCGTTCGACCTCATCGACAACGGCGGCTGGCTCGGCTCCAAGGGCGGCCGCGCGGCGGCGTTCTTCTGCTCCGCCGCGTGGGCGCTGGGCAACATGACCACCAACATCACGGCTAAGTACGGCGGGCTTCCCCTTATTGTGCGATGGACTGGGCACGTTCGAACCAGCGCTGACGACAGTCCCGCACTCGCAGCTCGATCTCGTCCGCGAACGACCTCGCCTCGCTCTTCCCCAAGTGGATCAACGTGCGCTCATATTCCTCAAACTCTTCCCAGCGCGGCCCTGTGGAATTGCACAGCAGGCAGCTGCGCTCGTTACGAACTGAAGCTCACCCTGCTCCTCTCCTCTCCTCCCTCCTCCTCCTCGCCCTGCCCGCCGTCCCTCCCTCCCATCTCCCCGCCTCTTCTCCTTCTCCTGCGACTGCCTCTCACTCTCCGTTCCCTCCCCACCTGGTCCTTCGCCCGTATGCAGATCTTCCGCGGGCAGATGTTCGCCGTCATCGTCGGGGTGTGGGCGTTCGCTCCGTGGAAGGTCCTCGCCTCGGCGCAGAACTTCCTCACGTTCATGTCCAGCTATTCGATCGTACTGGCGCCCATCGCGACCGTGCTCTGCGCGGACTTCTTCCTCGTCAAGAAGAGCAAGTACAACGTCCCCGAACTCTACAACTTCGGCAAGGGTATCTACCAGTGCGTCTTCATCTTCCTGTACTTTACAACTCCTCCACATGCTCTGTGCTTGAGGAGGCGGGCAGTAACGCCTCTACATGTCCGAACGCGACGGACGAATCTGACCTTGTTTCCTGTTTCCGCAGCTACACCTACGGATGCAACCTCCCCGCAGTGGCAGCACTCCTCGTGGCGATCCCGCCTAACCTTCCCGGCATGATCCACGCGCTGAACTCGGACATCGACATTGGCGGCGCGAAGTACATCTGTGCGTACTCTCTCTCTGTCTCGCCCCTCGCCCTTCCAAACTCACGCGTCCCCCGCGCTTCGCAGACTGTATCGCCGTCATCTTCGCTATCGTCGTCACCACGACCGTACACGTTACCCTTTCCAAGGTGCGCTCCCGCCGCCCCCCGCCCACCCGCACCGCCTGACCCGCTTTCCTCCCTTTGCAGCTCTTCCCCGACCGCGACTCGCTCATCGCCGAGGCGGTCCTCGCCGAGGACGTCCTTGAGGGGCGCGTCCCCGGGTATGAGCACCTCGCGCGGCCCGAGTACCGCCAGACGGGATCGCTCGTCCCGAGCGAGGAGAAGGTCGAGGGGGAGGGTGAGCTCGCGCAGGTGGTGTAGAACGTGGCTGATCGGATCTCCTGTATTGTCTGCCAAGGGCTCTATCGTTCTTTCGCCTCCGTTCCGCGCGCGCACCGTCGAAAAGCTTTTGCGTCGAGGAGAGCGCGGCCGGAACTCGAGACTGTCGAGTCCTCCCTCTTCCTCTTCACTGATCGCAGTAGACCTCTTGCACCCTTCTTCACGACGGGTGTAGCATTGTGCACGGCGTGAGTTGGACAGGAGCGGGAGGCTGCGCGTTCTTGTGGCCTTCCCAAGGCCGTGCTCGCGTCTCGCTTTTGCGCCGCACTCCCGTCCGGTGCAGCCCTGTGCACGAACAGCGCTCCAGACTCATGAGCAATACAACCACGAAAACCTCTATCTACAGTCTCTGCACGCCGCCGCAGGCTCAGGTATGGCTCGCGACCGAGCCCTTGATGCTCTGCTGGTCGTTCAGCGGGTAGCGGTCGTCCTCGCGCGTGCGGCGCTTGCCGAAGTGCACCCAGCCGAGGGCGCGCATCACTGCGCGTTGGAGAAGTCAGCTCGCCCATCGAGGACGAGAGGGAAGAGGGTACGCACGCCCAAGCACGGCGAGCCCGACGACGATCGTCACGCACGCGCCGATGAACCCGCTCCCGACGCTCGTAGTGCCCGTCGGCGATCGCGCGGTACTTGTCGTAGAGGTCCTCGTACGACTGCGCGAGGTAGATCTCGGAACACGTCGCGACGCTGCCGTTGTTCCCGCACAGCTCGCACCAGACGGTGTTGTTCGGGATCACGTACGGCTGTCCGCGACCATGCGAGCGTGAGCGCTGCGCTGAAGAGAGTAGGAGGAGGAGGAGGCGCACCTCGAGGTTCGATGTAAACGTCGCGAGGTCCATGTCCACCGAGTCGGTCCCGAACAGCGGGTAGTATGCGAGCCCGTCCGTCTCAGTCCCGTTGCGGAACCCGAAGCGCACGTCGTACCCGCTTGCGCCGGACCCACCGTCCCGGAGCTCGAACACCGCCACCGACGCGTAGTCCATCATGCCGTACGGGTTGCCGACGCCCGGCGCGGCGGCGAGGTTCGTCATGTCTGCGCGAGCATGGTCAGAGGAAGCAAACGGAAGAGCGAGAGATGCAGGACGGACTGAAGATGGAGAGGAAGGGCTTGTACCTGCGTAGCGAGTGAGTCAGTCTCCCGCTTTTTCAAGCTCATCAGGGGATGCAGGACGCACGAAAAGTGATAGTGCGCAATGACGGCCTCATTCTCCGCGTCCGTGAACTGGTCGAGCGACTCGATGATGCGCGAGAAGATAGTCCGGCCGGGGACTGCGTGTAAAGCGGGTCAGCAGCGGTGCCCCGAGATGCTCGAGCTCATACGCACAGTTGCCGAGCCCGCCAGGCTCCGAGTCCGTGAAGAGGTTGTACTCGTGGAAGCTGCGCAACCGAGAAGGTGTCAGTCTCCGTCGCTAGAAAGCACGAGGAGCGGGAGCGGGACGCACTTGGCGAGGTCTCGAGCACGAGCGAGCGTGTTGTCGCCGCCCGTCTCGTTCAGCAGCTGTGCGAAGTCGCGTTGTGAATCGACTGGACGTTCATCTGCAAGGGGAAGGTGATCAGTCGCGATTCATCCTGATAAAGCGGAAGAAAGGGGGGACGCACGTAGTCCCAGACGTTGTAGAAGTTGGTCATCGAGACAGTGCGGTTCCCGACAAGCCCGCTCGACGAGATGAGGTCGAGCAGGTCCTTGTCCTGCTCAGCGCGTGCAGTGTAGGCGGGGGAGGTGTAGATCTGCAGGAGGTTGGGCGTCAGTGCTGGCGCCCAGGACCGTCTCAGCGAGCAGGGGACATTAGGGAGAGCAGGCGAAAGAAGGGCGGGAGGCGGAAGTTTGTGGACGAGCAAAGCGGGCGGAAGGCACGCACCGTCGCTGTCCGCTTCGTCCACGCAGCGCAGTTCGTCCACGGCTCAAAATCGATGTCGTCGTCCGGGACGACGGTCATCACCTTGACGTACTGGTAGCCGTTCAAGGGCGACTCGATCTCCAAGCCGTTTGCGAGCGGGGTGGATGAAACGTTCAACCGCGGCGGGTAGAAGCCTACTCGGGCCGCGCAGTTCAGCCCAACTCCTTTTCGCGGGAGAGACAGTACGCACCCTGCCAGAATGCCAGCGCCGAGTCGCTGATCACGCTCCCTTCTCCGCCAGCGTCCGCCGTCGAGTTGACCTGCGAGTCGACGAACGCATCCTTGCTGAGCTTGGCGATCGCGGTCGACTCGTTGCTTCCCGCGTAGATGCTCGCCATGAGCTGGCCGAGCTGGAAGTTCTGCTGCTCGCCCAGCGAGGTGAGTACCGTCTGGCTCGCAGTGTACGTCTTCGGATCCTCTGCAGCGGCAAAGGTCAGCCCGCGCGCCTAGGGAAGGAGACAGAGAGCGGCGTACGGTAGAAGGCGCTCCTGTCGCCATGGCGCGCGAGGATGACCGTCCCGACGGGTGGGTTCGAGTTCATGATGTGGGGCAGGGAGGCGAGAGCAGAGTGTGCGTCTTGCCGGAGGGCGAGGAGGACTTTCTGCGGGCGCACAAGGCGCACGGGGGGCTGTGGGATCAGCGAGTTGCTTCGGGACGGGCGGGAGGAGATGAGCGGGGAGCGCACCGCGAGTGAAGGGGATCGCAGCGGGCGCTGTGCGGATAGGCCCGGGTCGTGGATCGAGTTCCCTGTCGACCGTGTGCGAAGCAGCGAGGCAGACGGAGCAGTGGATGCAGAGGAGAGCGGCTGCCGGCGGTCGCCCCGATCGCGTGACTCGCCCCGAAAGCGGACACGACTTGCAATACAGCTGGACGTGATACTGCAGCTCCTTCTTTGCGCGACAGTACGCAGGTCACCGCTCGTCCTCGTCGCTGCTTGTCTCCTCCTCCTCCCCACTCGACCCCTCCTCTTCCTCGTCCTCGTCCTCCTCTTCCCCGGTAGCCTCCTCCTCCTCGTCATCATCCTCCCCCTCCTCGCTCGACTCCTCCTCCTCCCCGCCGCTGCTGCTCTCAAAGAACTCATTCAGCGTGACCTTCTTTCGCCTCCGGGCCGCCTCCCACGCTGGTGGGCGTCCCCGCCCTCGCCGTCGGCGTGAGCACGACGCGCCGCCGCCGCCGCTCGAGCCGGGCGCGGGGGACCCCCGCCCGTTGCCAGCGCGGAACGAGTCGCTCCCGAACCCTTGCAGCGGGGTGTGCGCGCGCGACCCGCCGGCGGGGGAAGCCCGGCCCGGCGAGGCGGAGGACGACGCGGGTGGGTCGCGGATCGACGACGGCGGGACGGAGGGCGCGTAAGGCGGGATGTGCGCGAGGGAGAGCGTGACCGGGGTGGAGGCGAAGGGCCGCTTCGAGGGGAGGGAGAGCGCGAAGGTGCCGAGCTGGGCGGACGAGTGCGGGCGGTCTGCACGCATGCGTGGTTCAGTAGTGCGTTGGTAGGAGAAACTGCATAGGGACGCACCGCCGTCGGTGAAGGTCTTTCCCTCGAACAGCACCGCGCGGACCTGCTCGCCCGTCATCGTCTGCCGCTCCTCCACCTCCTCTCCCGCCCCCGCGGCACCAACATCATCAAGCTGACGCCCTGGGCAAACTGCTCCGCGCTGAGCACGACCTTGGCCTCGCCGCGCTTTTCGCGCCCGATCCCGCCCGCCGACACCAAGCCGGCGAGGAAGCGCGCGCGGTCGCGCACTTCGTACGCAAGGTCATACCGTGCGAGGAGGGCGAGGTAGTTGAATAGGAGCGCGAGCGGGCGAAGGGAGGGTGTGAGGGGCGAGAGGTGCGAGAGGACGAGCAGCTTGGCTGAGAGGGTGAGGAGCTGCAGCTTGGCGGGGATGGCCTGCATTCTCACGCGCGTCAGCAGCGTTCGCTCGAGGCGCGGAACAATGGGCGCACCTCGCTCGCGAAGCCCTTGGCCCCGATGCGTACCACCTCCGGCCCGCACCCCTCGACAAGCCCCTCGTCCGCGAACTGCCCGACAAGCCAGTACACGCTCGCGCGTGCGGCGGGGTCGGCGATGTGCCCGCTCGCGAGGTACGACGCGAGGCGGGTGATGAGCGCCGTGCGGGACGCGGTCGCGGGAAAGGTGGGCGAGCGGAGGAGCGTCCGGAGGACGAGGACCGTGGTCGAGACAGTCGGGTCTGCGGGAGCGCCGTCAGCGCAGCTTTTCGGCACAAGAGGCGCGCACGCACCGTGCTTGCTCTGCAGCAGCTTCGTGAGCGTTTTGAGGCATTCGGGCGCAACGGCCGGCACACGCTGCGCGCACGTCCCGATGGCGGTGATCGCGTCGGCGGAGAAGGCGTCGTTGTCATCCTTAACATACGTCTGCGCGGCGGATCGTCAGCGCTGGTCGAACTTAGGGGGCGAAGGACGCACCAGTAGCTCCCGCAGCACGACGCGGATGTTCGACTCGCGCGCGAGGGCGACGAGCACGCGCAGGCGGTTCTTGCGGCTCTCGACGGGGTCAGAGAAGCGGACGAAGAAGCTCGAGAGGTGGTTGGCGAAGAGTTCCTGCACTCTGACAGTCAGCGGCGGTCGCTCCGGGGTCGAGAGGAGACGCACGGGTTGCTCCTCCGCGATGAGCGCGCAGTCCTCGAGGACGACGGCGGCGACTTCTGGCGGGCCCTTGAGCAGGCGTAGCAGCGGCGGGACAATCTTGGCAAGGCGGTTCGGCGGCGCGAGGTAGTAGTGCAGCTTGACGACGGCCGAGACGACCTGTCGCGAGGAGATCAGCGAGAGAAAAGGTGAAGGGACGAGCGGACGCACGGCCGGGTTCAGGTGTTGCAGAAGCGCCTCGGAGCTCTTGAGCGCAAGCTCGGTGTCAGGGTCGACGGTGCCCGTCGCTGCGGGGTCGAGGAAGAACGACCGCCCATAGCGTGCGAGGACGCGGAGGAGGACCGTCTGCCCCCACTCCTCGACGTCCATCAACATCTTGCAGTACCGCCTGTAGTTCTGGTGAAGGAGGTCCCACGCCGCCGGGCAGAGCTCCTCCCACGCGGCGAGCGCCGCGCCGACCGTGAGGGGCGTCGCGGCATCGAGGAGGACCCTGAGCGTCGGGACGAGCGCGGCGCGGTTGTCCGACGTAGGGTCCGCGCGGTACAGCGCGCGGAGGGCGTCGGCCGTCGCGCGGCGGACGCACCACGCCGTATCGCGCGCGCCCTTCTGCACGGCCATGCCGACGAGCTCGCGGATGTCGAGCAACGGCATCGCCGAGGGTGGTGATCGCGCCCGCGCGCACGAGCGGGTTTGGGTCCGAGAGGTCCTTCTGGTACGCGTTGATGGAGAGGAGCGCGAGCTCGGGCGCGTGCGACGCGCAGTGCACGATATAGAGCGAGATGAGCGACCGCGCTTGCAGCGGCGTTGTCGGCGAGAGGAGCGAGGTGACGAGAGGAAAGAAGGAAGTGACGGGGAGGTTCTTGGTCATCATCTGCGGGGATGAAAGCGTTTGCGAGCGTTCTCCGAGGAGAGTGGGAGGAGAACATACGGCAATGACCCGCTTCAGCCCCTCTGTCCGCTCAACCTCGCGCTTGGACGCCAGCATCCGCTTCGTCTCCTCGACACCTGCAGCGGTGATCACGGCGCCGTTCTCGAGGTACTTGCCCGCGCCGCCGCCGCTGCCCGAGGCGAACGAGTCCTAGAGGGGGGACGAGGGTGAGCGGGTGTCTATCGAGCGGGAGGGAGGGGAGCGCACCACGAGGCCGAGGTCGCGCGAGTGCTCTGCGTGCGGATAGCGCGGGTCAGTGCGACTCCAGGAAATGCAGGACCCCCTCCTGCTCGTCATCGAGGAGGAGAGGCAGGCCATTCCCGCAGCAGCCGCCGCCGCCTTAAGACTACTCCAGCTCCGTGAAATGCACAGAGGGTTGAGAGCGTAACACACCCGCAAGATTCTCGCCCAACCTCGCCCCGAGGCGCTGTACGTTGGTGGTGAGGGTCTTGAGCGTCTGTTCGGCCATCCTCGCCGCGGTGGGGCCTCCGGCGGTGCGGTGCGTGCGCGCAGTGAGCGGGTTGAGGCCGAACGCTTCGTCCAGCTTGGCGGGGCCTGAGGGGCGCGCGGAGGGGGAGAGGTGGGGAGACGAGGAGATGAAGAGCGGGCGGGGTCAAGGAGGCTTCGCAGGAAGGAGTGGGCGACAGGAAGGTCCTCGGGCGGCGTCTAGTAGCTAGCAGGCAGGCTCTGGCGCCGTTTGGGCGGATGCGAGCGGTGGAGACTGATGCAAGCCTCGGGCGCTCCTCGACAGGCGTTGCTTTCCGTCGGTTCCCTCTCTTCCACGCTGAGGTGAGGCGCAGCGCACGCTTGCAAGCCTTGTCGAGCAGAAGACGAGCTCGGGCGAGCTGAATCCGCTCTCCGCAGCGCCCTCTTCTCCAGCCCCTCTTTCTTCTCAGCTCCTCCCCAGGGCTGCTGCAGCGCCAGAGCAGGGTGTTCTGCCTCCGCTCCAGCGCTCCGCCGTGCACCTTGTAGATGCTACCGTCGCGCTTCTCCTACCACCCGCCGGCGCCCTGCAGCGTGTTCACGCGCATCTTGACCGTTTCGTCTCTTGCCGCCGCAGATTCATGTGGGCGCGCGTCTCTTCGAGCCGGAGCAACGGGTGATGGCCTCGTAGGTGTAAGACTTCGTGCAGGCGTGAGCTGCGTAACGAGTTGCGTATGGATACATGGCGACAATGCCGGTCGCGGGACGTCTACGGTGTCCTGCCCTCTCCTGCGCGCGGAACAGGATGTAAGCACCGCCACGCTGGTTGAGTCGTTGAAGAGGTGAACGCACCGTCCTGCCCAGCCGAGCGGAACCTCCCCCTCCCTGACATTCCTCCTCCTCCTCGTCCTCACGAGTCGGCCTCGATCTCCTTCCACCGCTTCTGGATCTCTTTCCTTCGCTCCTTGGCGAGCTGCGCGTTCTTGGATGTCCGCTCGAGGCGCTGCAGTCGAGTGCGGAGGGTGAGCCTCCGGTCCCATCTCGCTCGCCTGGAGGGGAGCGAAAGAGAGAGAGAGAGGCGCACCTCGCCGCGGAGGCAGGCGTTGAGGGCGCCCTTCTCCGAGTTGCAAACGCCGACGAATTTGAGCCAGGGGTACGACTCGTGGCAGGCCTTGAGGCTGTTCATGACCTCGATGCAGGCTGCGCGGCAGTCGAGGAGGAGGAGGGAGGGTGAGCGGGGACAGCGGCGGCAAAGGGACGGGAGGGGCGCACCTGTCTGCTGGTGCTCTGCGAGGGGGGGGTGCATCCTGGCGTAGTAAGCACGGGGTTACTGCGTGGTACAAAGGCGACCCATCTCCTCCCTTCGCGGCTCGCCTTGCTCTCGCCCGCTTCACTCTCGAACAAGCTCTTCCTCGCAGGGATGACGCCGCGGGTATTCCTCCTCCGCCACGGCGTACGCTCCTTCTCCTCCCTGCCCTCCGACAGCCTGGGGTCGAACAGCATACGACTTGGCAGCACCGCCTCCGTGCCGCTCTCCTTCCGCATTGCTTCCGCCGCGCCGATCTCTCCATAAGCAGGCGCGATGATACTGCAGGAGTGAACTGCTTAGCCACTAGCTCGCAACGAGGTGTCGTCGCGGATCCACCTCGACTGATGGGGTCGCGGTCGGCCTCGGTCGGGTCCACGGAATCGCAGCGGGCGAAGCACGGCGTAGGGCAGCTGCTTGGGACAGTGCACACGAGCGATGGGCCGGAACGCACCCGCGCGTGGTTCAACGACTACTCAGCTGGCGATGCATGCCGACTCGCACTTCACCCCATGCTACGTATGCCGGAACGCTGACCATCCCTTGCTTGTGATATGCAGGAGGCTCAGCACAACGTCGGCCCGCCCTTCCCGCCGCCTGATCACAAGCAGCGCGACCCGGAACTCACCAGTGTACGTCCGCACTTCCTCCTCGCCGTCCTCACTGGCGTTGCTCGCAGGACAGCACTGACGATACCTGCCTCCTCAGCGCGGCGTGACGCAGTGCCTCGCGATTCCCACCGTCTACCCCACCTTCTTCGCCTCGCTCGACCCCTCCGACACCATCATCCTCGTCTCGCCCCTCCGCCGCACGCTGCAGACGATGCTCCTCGGCTTCTCGGCCCTCCTTCCCTCCTCGTCGTCCAACCCCGTCCCGATCCTCATCCTCCCGCAGCTGCAAGAGTGCGGCGCCTTCCCATGCGATACGGTGCGCCCCTCGCCGAAACCAAGGCGCACTTCCCGCAGCCGTGGCTCGACTGGTCCGAGGTCGAGAAGCACCCCGAGTGGAACCGCAACGAGGGCGTGTTCGAGGCGACCGAGGAGAAGAACGTTGCGCGCGCACGGTGGGTCCGCCAGTTCATCCGCGAGCGCAAGGAGAAGAACGTCGTCGTCGTGAGCCACCATGGCTTGCTGCGCCGGATCGTCAAGGCGCCGCATGCCGAGGACCGGATGAAGTCGGTGCGTCTTTCGTCCCTCCTTCTCTCGTCAAGGACTGACTGCCCGCCCGTCTGCCCGCCCGCGCGCAGCCGATACAGTGGGACAATGCGACCCTCCGCGAGTACAAGTTCGCCGACGAGTCCCTCGCCGACCCCGAGGCGGACCTCGTCCGCATGCCGGACGAGGTGCGCCGCGAGCCCTCGCCGCCGCACCAGTCTTAGCCCTCCTCCCTCCTTTCACTCTCCGCCGTGCATAGATCCCCCTTCTGTTCCCCTCCCAGCCGTCTAGACTGTCTATACCACCCCGCCGCACGCGCCATCATTATGCGCCCTCCCTCGCCTCGCCTCGTCCTGAGCGCAAGGCACTGTTGTAGCCCCCTCAAAAGTGTGTACAGACGCCCTTCATCTCCCTCATGTTCCTTCCCAGTGACCATCGGCATGCGAGAGAAGTTGCGTTCAAGGCGCGGACGAGCGGAAGAAACGGAAGCGCGAGCGGGGCGGGCGCAGGTCAAGCGGCACTGAGTCGATTTCGGGGTCGCGTATCTACACTTCGCATCGCCAAGCAGTCCTTCTGTCTTCGCCCGAGCGTGCTCAGAAAGTGACGACGGCACGGAAGCTGTGCGGGCGCTGTGTCAGTCAAGCGGGACAGGGAGGGCGGAGCAGGAGGAGTGGGAACGCACCGCGCCTTGCCCGTCATCATCGAGTCGTACGCGTCGTTGATCTTGTCCAGCGGGTAGCTGCGTGCTCGCATGCGTCAGTATTTCATGCGCGGGGCGGACGGGGAGGAGAGGGAAGGGAAGCGTACGTCTCGACCTGGCACTCGACGCCGGACGCCTGCGCAAACTTGACCGTGTCCTCCGAGTCGGCGGCGGTGCCGCTCGGCCAGCCGCGGATCGAGAGGCGCTTCTGGATCATCGGCCTGCACGCGTGCGGGTGAGCTGGATCCCCCAGTGGGGAGGGGAGGGAAGAGGGCGCACATCATCGGCACCTCAAGCTTGTCCGCCACCGCGAGGATGACCAGCTGCCCATCGACGCCCAGTCCGCCAATGAGGCTCTCCATCGCCTTCCCGCTCGGCGCAACCGCAGCGACGACCTTCGCGCCGCCGAGCTGCAGCGCCTCGGCGGGGTCCTCGGCCTCGCTGTCGATGTAGTACTTTGCGCCGAGCTTGTGCGCGAGGTCCTTCTTCGACGAGCCGCGCGAGACGGCCGCGACGCGCATGCCCATCTTGGCGGCGAACTGCGCGCAGGGCGAGTCAGTCGTGCGACACAGAGGAGCGCGGCGAGAGAGGGGACGGAGGAAGGCGCACCTGGATCGCGAGGTGGCCCAGGCCGCCGACCTGCGCGGGACCGAACCGGTCAGTCGCGAAGAAATGGAGGTGGAGGGGAAGAGCGGAGCAACGCACGCCCTGGACAGCCACAAGGTCGCCGGGGTGGAGGTCCATGTGCCGCATCGAATTGTAAACCGTGATGCCGGCGCAGCTGCAGAGCATGAGCGCGAAGGTCAGTATCCACCGAAGCGCGAGACGAGAGCGTACGGGGCCGGGGAAGGAGAGCGCGGACGCACAGGAGCGGCGCCGCCTTGGCAGGGTCGATGTCCTCGGGCACAGCGCAGACCGCCTCCGTGCGGAGCGTGACATACTCGGCGTGGCCGCCGTCCGTGATCACGCCGTTGATGTTCTCGCTCTCGCAGGTGACAAAGTCACCGCGGACGCAGCGCGCGCAGGTGTGGCAGTGGCCGCCGTGCCAGCCTGCGCCAATACGAGTGTCAGCTTGCCTTCGGGGAGAGGACTGGGAGGAGGACGCACCCGAGCCGACGCGGTCGCCGACCTTCCAGCGCTTCTCGCCCTCGGGCACCTCGAACACCTCGCCGACGATCTCGTGGCCGGGGATGCGCGGGAGGCCCGTAGGCATGTGCTGCTCGACGACAACCGAGTCCTGCTCGCGGAGTGCGGCGGAACGGGGGAGGCGAGGCGAGCGGAGAGTGCGAGGGAGGTCAGAGCGAAGGGGGGACGAGCGCCGGAGCGGTCAGCGCGACATGCCGATGGAGCGACAGCAAGGGAGAGCGCACCGAGTGACAGACGCCCGAAGCAAGGACCTGCGAGCGAGCAAACCCCTCATCAGTCTCCTCGATCCCAGCGTCCCTCTCGCGCTCTCACGGGCGCGCACGCACCTTGACGACAATCTGTCCCTCCTTCGGGGCCTTGTACTCGATCTGCGTGCCGTGCTCGTCAGCCCACCGGGTCCTGCGCCGCTGCGATGCCCCCCTCGGGTCGTGAGGTGGAGGCGGGGAGGGGAGACGCACGTCCTGGATCTGGAACGGCGGCTGGGCGCCCTTCTCGGTGATGACTGCCGCCTTGTACGTCTTGGGAGCGTTGACCATGCTTGTTTCTTCTCGTTCTGGGTGAGGAGGAGGAGGGAGAACAGCGAACGAAGAACCAACGCCGGGCTGGCACCCTGAGTCCCCGCCGATCGCATTTGGCTCCCTTTCGCGCTCGCCTTTCGCTCATCAGCACGTCGCGTAATAACCTACTAGCGGTATTGCAATCTACTCGCGGGTCTACCGCTCGCTCCTCCCGCTCGCCCGCGCGGCATCGGTCAACACGATAAACAAACACGACGGGCGGAGGGGAGACGCACCTTGGAGACCTGCGCGCGCGTGGTAACGAGAGGCGAGGATAGCAGTGCGGGCTGGGCCATGCTGCAGCGCACCTGAGCGGGTGAAAGCAGGTGAGGTGGAGGAAGGAGCAGGAGCAGGAGCAGGACGGCGAGCCGAGGTGGGGCTGCCTTGAGCGAGCTTGCGCGGCATTACAATGAGTCTACAAGCGCCCAACTGTATTAGAGCGCAACCCCGGCGCGCGAAACGCCCAACCTCGATCGCCCAGGAACTCAGGGTGCCGGCCCCTCGTCGACGAACAACGACCGTCATCTGTCCGAGTCGCCGAAAGACGCGCAAGGGGGAACCGAGAGAGACAGGACCAGCGAAACGCGAGGTAGCAAACAGCGAGCGAGCAGGACAGGATAGCGTGGAACCTCTTACGCTGCCTGGGAGCGGGAGAACCGCGAAAGGAGGAGAAAGCGGCGCGACGTGAGTTTAGGAAGGTCGACCTGGACATGCGTTTCTCGCGCGTCACCGTGAGCATCTACACTGCGATGCACCTGCACACCCCTCAGAACACGATGACGGAGCGGAAGCTGCCGGGTCGGAAGGTCAGTGGAGGGCGGAGGATGACCGTGGGAGGAGGCTTACCGCGTCTTGTTGCTGTGCATAGCCTCGTAGCCTGCGTTGATTTGCTCGAGCGGGTACCTGCGCACATTACGACCTTCAGTAACGTAGGCATGAGGAGAGAGCGTGGTCGGGAAAGGACAGCGCACGTCTCGACCATGGTCTCGACGCCCGACACTTGCGCGAACTTGAGCGTGTCCTCCGAGTCGGAGGGGTTGCCCCCCGGCCAGCCGATGACGCGAAGCCGGCGCTGGATCATCGTCCTGTGGGCGGTCGACAACCGTCGTTAGCCTTGTAGGGGAAGAGCGACAGGAGGAAACGCACATCATCGGAATTTCGAGCTTGTCCCCCAGCCCAAGGATCAGCAGCTGCCCGTTGACGGCCATCCCGCCGATGAGAGGCTCCATAGCCTTCCCGCTGGGCGCCAGTGCCGCGACGACCTTCGCACCCCCCAGCGCGAGCAGCGCACTCGCGACGTCCTCCGTCTCGGCGTCAATGTAATGCGTCGCGCCGAGCTTGTGCGCGAGGTCCTTCTTCGACGAGCCGCGCGAGACGGCCACGACGCGCATGCCCATCTTGGCGGCGAACTGGGTGCGCGTGCAGGGGGGTCAGCGCAGGGGCGGGAAGAGGGAGAGTGGGGAGGCACACCTGGATCGCGAGGTGGCCGAGGCCGCCGACCTGCGTGCGGAGGAAAGGGTCGGTCGCGAAGAAATGGAAGCAGAGGGGAGGAGCGGAGCAACGCACGCCCTGGACAGCCACAAGGTCGCCGGGGTGGAGGTCCATGTGCCGCATCGAGTTGTACACCGTGATGCCGGCGCAGCTGCAGGCAGGAGTGCAAAAGTCAGTATCGACCAGCGGGCGCGAGGCATAAGCGAAGATAAGGCGATGGAGATGGAGGGAAGGGCAGTTGGTGGGGCAGGATAAGAAGGAAGGGAACGCACAGGAGCGGCGCCGCCTTAGCGGGCTCGATATCCTCGGGCACAGCGCAGACCGCCTCGGTGCGGAGCGTGACATACTCGGCGTGGCCGCCGTCCGTGATCACGCCGTTAATGTTCCCGCTCTCGCAGGTGACAAAGTCACCGCGAATGCAGCGCGCAAGGTGTGGCAGTGGCCGCCGTGCCAGCCTGCGCTCCTTGAGGGTCAGGTGCCGTCGAATATAGGAGAGGTGGGAGGAAGACGCACCGGACCCAACGCGGTCGCCGACTTTCCAGCGCTTCTCGCCCTCGGGCACCTCGAACACCTCACCGACGATCTCGTGGCCGGGGACGCGCGGAGGCCCGTCGGCATGAGCTGGTGAACCACGGCTGAGTCCTGCGGGGCGCGGAATGAAGCATGCGAGCGCGAGGGGCGGGCGTAGAATAGCAAGTGCAGCGAGGCGGGGAGGTGAAGGCGGAGGAAAACTGATCAGTCACGCAAACGCGATGAGCATGTTGAGGAGGCGCGCACGGAGTGACAGATGCCCGAAGCAAGGACCTGCGGTCGAAGGAGATCGTCAGAATCGAACGTAGAGTCGCACTCGTGGGCGGAGAAGCTCGCCTTCACGACAATCTGCCCGCTCTGCGGCGATTGTACTCCACCTGCGCGCATCAGACCCTCCGCATCAGTACAGCGCGCAGCGAGGCGGCAGAAGGAGCTCTGCGCACGTCGCGGATCACGAAGGGCGGGTTAGAGCTCGCCTGCTCAACGACGGCGGCTTTGTAGGTCTTGGGCATGGGGGTAATGATTGAACGGGAGGCGATGAGAGGTGCGTAGCTGGTGAGAAGAAGAGAAGAGCAAGCGAGCGCTGGAGAAGGTTAGCCGCCTTCGCCCCCACCTCGCCTCGCTGACTGTCCGCGACGCACGGGCTCCCGGATCCCTCCAATTACGAGGAGTGCTGCCCGAGCATGGTCGGAGTCAGCAAAAAGGTGGAGGTAGTCAGTCAGCCGGCGGAGGCTTGAGCGGAGCGGACGAGTGGAGGCAAGGGTCAGACGAAGAGCGGAATTGCACGCGCGCGGCGTAGTTACGAGTCGCCCGTCCCGTCCGAGAGACTCCAGAGATACCTACGGGCGTACGAGGGGTGAGTCAAGCCGAGGTGGAGAAGGGGAGGAAGCGCACCAGCAGGCGATGGAGCGGTAGGGCCGCCATGCGGCCGTCAGCTCCTCCATCTCCTTCGGCGTGAGGTAGATGTTGCCCCTGTCATAGGCGACGTGGCAGGGTAGAGCGGGAGTGCGCCGAAGTGGGTTGGGTGGCAGGAAGAAAGAGGATCGCGGTGAGAGGGTCAGGTCAGTCAGTCGAGCCTCCCACCGCGCGAACAAAGCGAGAAGACGCACTTGAGCTTCTTCCCGTCCAACCGCGCCTTGAGCACCCCGGGCGTGAGCCCGTTGCTCGTCTCGGGGAAGACAAACTCCCCGCTCTTGACCTCCTCCTCCAATGCGCCGTCCACCTCCGCTTCCTCGCCAGCCGCCTCCAGGTCGACGACCTGCTCCATCTCGACCTCCGCCCCACCGAGCGCCGCGAGCTTCGCCACCCCCGCTCCCTCACCCTCGTTGTCCCCCTCATGGTTCGCCGCGCTGACAACCTGCTCGCCCTCGCCCTCGTCACGCGCCCTTCCCGGCGTCGGCGGCGGGTGGACCGCGCCCGCAGAGGAGGCGAGCTTGGTGGGCGAGGCGGGCGCGAGCTTGGCGGGGTGGATGGCGGGCGTCAGAAGCGGGTCGTGCGAGAACCAGCGGCAGAGGTTCTTCTGGATACCTGCGGCCGTGCGAGAAGTGTCAGGATGAACGAATGGCGCCGGACGGAAAGAGGTCCGGCGAGGCGAGGGGACGAACCGAGATCGCCGACGGGGAGGACGTCGGCGCGCTTGAGGCGAAGATGAGGAACATGTCGGCGGTCCAAGGCCCGACGCCGCGGATCGCGATGAGGGTCTGCATTAGCCGGTGTCAGTGCACGGCGAAGGGAGAGAAAGCGAGACGGGGACGCACCTTGACCAGCTCCTCGTCCTCCATCCCCCATAGCTTCTTCGCATCGAGCCTCCCATCCGTGAAGCGCTCGGCGAGCTCCACGATGTACTCGACCTTGCGACCACTCAATCCCGCGCCGCGGAGGCACGCCGTCCGGTCGGGGAGGTCGAGCACCATCCTCGGAGTCGGGAACGGCGTCTCGAGGCGGGGCGTCGCCGCGTCGGGCGGGGGCAGCTTCACCGGGAGGTGCGGGAAGAAGAGTCGGACGAACTTGTGCTGGATGGCGCGCGCGGCGAGCCACGAGATCTGCGCGCCGAGGATGGACGAGACGAGGGTCCGGAACGGGTTGAACGGCTCGTTCTCGCCCTCGAAGGGCTTGCACGGAGCTTGTTCATGACGGCGGCCCAGCGCGGGTCGACGGCGGCGAGGTGCTTCTTCGCATCGGCGTACTTGAAGCGTAGCTCCGGGTGCAGGAGGACGGCTCCCTGCTTCTCGCCCTCCTCTTCGGCGTGGTGCGCCTCGTCCTCGATCTGGCGCTGAGTAGTCGGGGTCGGCGGGACGTAGGGCGAGTCGGGGACCTTGCCATTGCCCTTGGCTGCGCTCGCCGCGGTCTTGGTGCGTTTTGGCGTCGACGGGGCCGAGGTGGGGCGGGGACGCTTGGAGGGCGATGCAGGCGGCGGGAGTGCGGCGAGGTCGGCTGCAGCCTTGATGCTCGAGCGTGTGATCCTGCCGGACATCCTCATAGAGCAGCAAGGGCCGAAGGAGCGTGAGCGAGGGAGCGAGACCCCGCGCGAGCGATGAAGTCGACGGTTGCGCCTCGTTGCAGCTCGCCTTTGCGCCCGGACAGCCAGAGAGACGCTCAGACTCGACTCTATCCTCGTACACGCCCTTTCCACCCGCGCTTGTCCCGCCCGCTGAGCTGGTTCGGCTGCGTTCCCTCGCTTCGCTTACTCAGTCGACGCAGCTCATCGCTCGAGGACTTGCAGCTCGCGGTGCACCTCTTCCTCTCCAGCAACACTCTCAGGTGCGGTCCATCTCCCGTCCCGCGCATGGAGAGCCCATCCACTGACCCTCGCTCCTCATCTCCTCGGCACAGTCGCAACTCCATCGCACCCCCCGTAGGTCGTCTCGAGTCGCCCTCTCCAAGTCGAAGCTTACCAAGACCGCCACGCATTCAGCCCAACCGCCCCCGCCGTTCGCCGCCATGCCCAACGAACCCATCGAGATCACCTCCGTTTCGCAGTGGAACCAGACCCTCCGGTCCGCCACCGCCGCGGGCAAGACCGTCGTAGTCGACATGTGGGCGACGTGGTGCGGTCCGTGCAAAGCATAGCGCCCGTGTTCGACAAGGTCGCCCAGCAGCTCGAGCACGTCGTGTTCGTTCGGGTCGACGTCGACAAGATGCAGCCCATCGCGCAGAAGTACCAGGTGCGTGTCTTCTCGCTTCCCCGCAAGCGTGCGTAGGGCGTATTGACCGGGGTCGTAACGTGCAGGTCACCGCCATGCCCACCTTCTTCGCCATCAAGGCCGGCAAGGTGGTCGATACGGTTCGCTCCTCTTCTCTCCCCCCTCCGAGCTCCGTATCGCCCTCGTCTGCACATATATCCTGACCCTCTCTGCCGACCGCCCGGGCAGCTGAAAGGCGCCGACCCCGCGGGCCTGACGCGCCTCGCGCACGCGCATGCAGGGCCGAACCCGCCCGTCCCGCCCTTGAGCCCCGAGGCCGAGCAGGCCAAGGAGGAGGGCAATGCACTGTTCAAGGCGGGCGAGTTTGACAAGGCAAGGGAGGCATACGGACGGGCGATCGCGCTTGCGGTACGCCCTCTCTTGCTCCTGCCGCTCGTGCGCGCACCGGCCCGACTGGCTCGGGGCGGCGCTCGGGAGGCTCCCCGGAACAGTTCTGACGCCTACCCACTCGTACACGCAGCCGACGTCGTTCACCCTCCTCGGCAACCGCGCCCTGTCCTCCCTCAAGCTCTCCCCTCCGGACTTCTCCTCCGCGCTGGCAGACGCCGAAGCCGCCGTCACGCTCGCGCCGACCTGGGCGAAGGGCCACGTGCGGCGCGGGGAGGCGCTTGAGGGCCTTATGAGGGTGGACGAGGCGGTCAAGGCGTTCGAGGAGGCGGTGAGGACTGGAGGCGGGACGGTCAAGAGCGGTGCGTACTGAGCTTTCTGATCTTCTTCCCCGCAGTACTGATGCGCTCGATTACGCGTGCGCAGAAGCGGCGCAGAAGCTCGAGAAGGCGAAGGCGAAGCTGGCATAGGCGGATCCGAGAGCGCACTACCTTTTTGCACTGCAACAAACCTTGAATACCACAGTCCCTCGCGCTACTCGCCGCGGTAGTACCCCGTCTTGATCCAGGGCATGCCGACGACGCTCGCCTTGCGGAGCTTCTTGCGCACCTCGACGAGGACCTCGCTGCCCTTTTTGTTGAGCCCGCCCGCCGTCTCGATGTACCCCATCGAGATGTTCTCCCCGACCGTCGGGGCCGGGAGGCCGGACGTCACGCGCCCGATGGGAGGGCCGGAGGGGGACGCCGGGTCGAAGATCGCGCCCTCTGCGGTGGCACGCGCGTCAGCGGGCGAGAAGGAGTTGAAAGGGGGGTAGGGGACGCACCGCGCGCGGGAGCACCCTTCTCGACGACGAGGCCGACGCGCTTGCGCGTCGTGCCGCCCTTCTTGAGCTCGGCGAGCGTGCGCTCGCTGCCGATGAACGCGCCGGGCGTGCGGCGGTCCTTGCCTGCGCGAGCGAGAGGCAGTCAGCGGTCGCGTTCCACTTGAGCACCTCACCGCGGAAGTCACTGCGGGCGGGCTCTGGGGATCAACGAGGCGAAGGAGAGCGCCGACGCACCAACGACCCACGCGAGCCCCGCCTCGCCCACGCCGACAGTCTCATCGAGATCGTGCCCGTACAGGCACAGTCCCGCCTCGAGCCTGAGGCTATCCCTCGCGGCCAGCCCCGCAAGCTTGACCTCGTCCATCTCGCACAGCATGCCGGCGAAGTCGGCCGCAAGCGCGTTCGGGAGCGACACCTCGAACCCGTCCTCCCGGTGTAACCACCGCGGGCGATGTGCACCGTCACGGAGGAGGAGCGCCGGGAGTGGGAGGTGCAGCGACTGGCCGAAGGTGAGGAGCTTCTGGATCGAGAGGTCCGAAGGGAGGAGCCGCTGGAGTGCGGTATGCGACTTCGGGCCTGCAGGCGGGCGAGATATCGTGGTTAACTCGTTGTCCAGGAAAGGGAGAGGAGAGGAGGCAGCGCGCGCAGCCACGCACCCTGCAGCGCGACAAGCGCATTCGAAGTCATGACCTCGAACTTGACCTTCTCCTCGTGCCCTGCGTTCCACGCGTCGACATGCTTCTGGATCCACGGGACGTCGACGTCTGCGCGACCAGCGTTGGTGACGAGATAGAACCTGCTCTTCGGGATCAGCGAGCGTTGCTGTGCAGAAGTGGAAACGGCCGCACGACTCCTGACCCCAGCGAGTGATCATACAGTCGTCGAGGATCCCACCCTCCTCGTTGAGCAAGACGCTCAACGTCGAGCCGAAGGGGCGGTGCGCGTCCTCGCCCGGGAGCGGGAGCGACGAGAGCGACGCGGGGAGGAGGTGCGAGAGGAACGGGAGAGCGCCCGGGCCTTCGAAGCTGCGCACGGTGCGGACGTGTCAGCGCCGCCCCTGGAGCGCTCGGAGAGGGTAAAGGAAGCGCACGTCGACTGGACCATGTGCCCGACATCAAAGAGGCCGGCCGACTTGCGGACCTGGTGGTGCTCGGCAACTGCAAGTTCGGTAGCCCGGTCAGCTCCGCCCTCATCATGCGTCCTGCTGCTTCATACGCGGCGGTGTCCCCATGCAGCCCCGCCGAAGCGAGTGAGGCGGCCCGTCCCGCCGTATATCCCGCGCACCCGGCTCCTGGTCGCCAACACAAAAGCGCGCCTCGTGCACCAGCTCAGGGAGGCCAGATAGCTGCAAGATCAAGGAGCAGCCACGTACCGGGGCCGCCCGCCACCCTGCTCTGGTCTTTGCCCTCGTAGACGAGGGGCATCTCCCACCCGGCGAACTCGACGAGCTTGGCGCCGTTCGCCTTGTGGAAGTCATACAGCGCCGTGCGCTTGAGCGGCTGTCTCGGCGCATGCGCAGCGGGTCAGCATGCGCGGCGGGGGCGGCGGAGAGGGGAGGTGGGGCGCACGCCGGCTGATGAGGACGCGAGGCGGCGAGGGAGGGCCTGGCGCGCGAGCTGCGGGGCGGAGCGGGCTGTGCGGGAGAGCATGGTGTGTGGAGAGACAGCAAGAAGGAGGAGCGAGGAAAAGGTTGAGCGAAAGCAGGGAAAGGCAAGGCAAGCCGCGGATCTCCTTATGGTAGGAGCAGCCGCTTGCAGTGATTGGAGGACGTGGACGTGTCCCTTGAGTCGACAAAAAGCGGCCATGTGGGCGGAATGCAGCAGGAGCGAGAGGCAAGGATGGGTTCTCGATGGGGTGCGGCGGGCGAGGAGGACGAGGGTGCGGCAACCAGACGGGTTGCGCTCGTTCTTCTACACCTTGCGGCTGAAGAAGTTGACGGAGGCACCGCGAGGAGGGAGCGGCGCGAGCGGAACAGGCGCCTGGAAGCGGAGGCAAGTTGGGAAGGCCGCGAAGAGACGACGGCAACGACGAGCTGCGTTCCACCCGCGCTCCGCTAAGAACGACAACAACGCCAACAGAAGCCCCGCCCCATCTAGTATGCAGAGGCACAAAGAGCCGATACAGCGCCTGTCCACCGCGCAAAGTGTCTGTTCCCCTCCTCCTCCCCGAGGCCTGCTCCTCCCGCTCAGTCCACATCCGGGTTCGCGACAAACAGCAGCGGCTTCTTCGCGAACCCGTGCTCGACCTTCGGCCGCTTGCGCGGGCTCGTGCTCGGCGGCGCCGGGGCAGGGACCGATCCGCGCCGCTCGATGCTCGCGACGAGATCCTTGACGCTGTTCGACCGCGTTGGCACTGCGAACGGGCTCGCGCCCGACGCGACGCTAGGTGAGAGCGGCTGCGGGCGCGGGCCGACAAGCCGCTTGCGTGGCGAGTCCGGAGGGGCGTAGGTCGGCGTTGGCGGGAGGATCGTCGTCAGGGCGTGAAGCGGCGGCGGGGTCGACGCGCGCGTGCCCGCGTCGGAGAACGCGCCGGCGTGGCTTCCGCCCCAGACGACCGATTCGTGCGCGGGCGTGTACGCGAGCTGCGGCCTCTCCAGCGGTGGCGGCGGGGCGTCCGCGAAGGGGTCCTCGGCGGCGCTCGCGTCCGGCAAGCGGCCGAACGCCCCGTCCTGCGCAGAGCTGAGCGTCGGCGTCGCCTCGACGGACGAGTCGCCGCCGCCGCCGCCGCTGCCGGTGCGGATGCGCTGCACAACGTCCATGTTCCGGAGGCGGTCCTCGAGGACCGACGACGTCGCCGTCACGTCCGACGTATTGGACGAGAGCGACGTGTCGTGCTCGCCGCGGACGAGGTGGCCGCTGTGCGGGAACCGGCCGTGCTCGTCGGGGCGCGAGACGCGGTACGACGGCTGGCGGGTCGGCGCGGCGGAGGACGAGGCGGGGAGATCGGCAGGCTCGGCGGAGACGTGCGCAGGCTGGTCGACGAAGGGGTCGCTCGCAGCGATGTCGGCGAGCGACGGCGCCGGCGCAGGGTCGCGGATCGCTGCTGCGGCCGTGGGCGTCGAGACGTCGGGTCCGTGGCTCGGCTTGGGGAGGTTGAGTCGACTCCACCACGACGAGTTGCTCCGGCTGACGAACCGCGCGCTCGCTTGACTCTGGCCGGATGACGTGCGCGCAAGCCCACCCACCGCGCTGAGCGCCTGCTGCGAGCCGAACGACGCGCCGTACAGCGACGAAGCAGGCGAGAACGGGCGCGCGATCCGCGCCGCCGCCGCCTTCGACGGCGAGATCTCGCAGCTAGTCGGGCGCGTCGAGCCCGATGCGGTCGTCCAGCCCGTCGCGTGCGTCCCGCTCGAATGCGTGTAGCCCGTCCCGCTCTCGACCGTGTGGAGGTCGTCCGGCTCGGACCGCGCGTCGTCCTCGTCCCACTCGGCGATGGGCGTCAGCGCAGGGTCGACGAACGAGGGGGCGACAGGCCGCGCGACGGCGGCATAGGCGTGCTCCTCCGCGCTGCGCTTCTCTACCGCCGCATCGCCAAACGGCCCTTCCTCGTCCTCCTCATCCTCGAGCCGCCGCCGGCCGCTCGAGCGCGTTGTCCCGCCGATGAACCCGCCGAGCGCGCCGCCGAGGTACGACCGCGACGACTTGATCGACCCGCTGAGGCGGTCGACGCCCGCGCCGAGCCCGCCGAACCCGTCCCAGATGGCCATCCCGCCGCGGCCATTCAGCGACGCCGCGTCGTCGCCGTCCTCCTCCGTGCGCTCGTCGCCAAAGCGCGTCCAGCCCTCCTTGCCGTCCGCAGCGTCCCAGACGTCGTCGTTCTCCTCGTCCTTGAGGATGTCGAACCGGCGCTTGCGGCCCGCCGCGCTCGAGGCGTACCGCTCGCGCTGGCTGAGGAAGCCCGCCAGCGCGCCGAGGACGCCTCCTCCCGCCGCGGCGGTGCCTGCGGGCGGCGCGCCAGGGAGCGCCTTGCCGAGGTTGTACGCCTCGCTGCTGGCGTACCCGCCGTGGAGGCGGTGCTCGGCCATCAGGCTCCCCGCGCCTGCGCCGCCGTCGCGGCCGAGCTCGTCATCGCCGGTGAAGCCCGCGACGGCGTACCGCTGGCTGTGCGCGTCGCGGTACCGCCGGAGTGCGAACCCCGCACCAAAGACGACGATGAGCGCGCCGAGGAGGCTGCCGACTACGGCGCCTGCGATGGTCGACTTGGAGGGCGCGCCGGTGTCGTCGGTCGGGTCGCTGCTGCCCGTCGAGCCGGACGAGTCGTCCCCTCCGGGCGCAGCGCCCGGGGCGGTCCACTCGGGCGAGGACGGCGGGCCGTGCTTCTCGTCGCCGGACGAGGGTGAGTCTGTCGTGGTAGGGTCGGCGGCTCCGCTCGTTGACGTCGCTGCAACCGTCGAGCCGTCCGCGACGTACCACGTCTCCGTTCCGGAATCATGCGTGGCGGTGGACGTTCGGGAGGACGAGCCGGACGCCTTCGGGTTCGAGACCACCGTCGCGAAGGAGGGGAAGTACGCCGACAGCCAGGTGTCGTTGCCGGGCGCGTAGACGGAGAGGGAGGTCGAGGCAGGGGCGTTGACGCCGTAGCCTGCGGAACGACCGAATCAGCGCCGAAGGAAAGCAGGGAGAGAGCAAGACGCACCGAACGCAAGCACGACCGTCTCGCCGACCCTCACCGCCGAATGGCCCCACACCTGCTCGCCCTCCTCGACCTCGCTCCACCTCTTCCTCCGCGTGTCGAGCACCCACGCGTCGCGCAGCACCGTCGCGCCATCGAGGCTCCGCCCGCCCTGGATCCAAATCCTCCCACCGCCAATCTCCACCGCGACGTGCCCCCTCCGCCCGGTCGGCGCCGCGCCCGCCGTCTCGACCTGCGCCCACGCGCCGCCGCCGAGCGCGTCGCTCGGCGTGAAGGCCCACACGGTCGCGAGGTCGGCGAGCGCGGCGCTCCCCGCTGCGACCTGCACGCCGCCGACGAGGTACACGGCGGGCATGGCGGCCGCGCTGCCGCCCGCGCTCGGTACGAGGACTGCCGCGCCGTCGTACATCGGCGGCGGGGCCTCGCCTGCCCCGCTCCACGCTGCCCAGCGCGGAGCGGAGACGCTCCCGCGGACCCCGACGGACACCTGCAGCTCCCACAGCTCGGCAAACGTCGTGCCCGAGCCGTCGGGGCGTTGCCCGCCGTAGAGCCACGCGCGGGAGAGAGTGCCGTTTGTCGCCGACGCGGTGTAGGCGTTCTCGCGGCGCTGCGGCTGGGCGGGCCACAGCGCGGCGGTCTCGTGAGTCCAGGTTGACGAGAGAGCGGAGGAGGCGGAGGGGAAGAGCGAGAGCAGCCACGAGCTGTCGTTGCCGGTTTGGACGGCAACGGTCGGGTCGCTCGAGGCGTCGCCCCCGAAGAAGAGCGCCGAAGTGGAGGCGAGGGGGACGAGGGAGGCGTAGGCGGCTATAGGCCCGCTCGTGTCGAGCGTCGACCAGGGAGGGGTGGCGAGGTCGGTGATGGGGGTGGAGAGGTTGAGCGAGAGGGAGGACGAGGTGGACGGCGTCGAGTCGACGGTCTGGCCCGCGACAAGCGACTTGCCCGAGACGACGACGAGGGTCGGGTCGTCAGCGGGGGACAGGAGCGCGGCGGATTGCGCCCATCTGCAGGTGGGAGAGCGGGTCAGCCTGGCGGTCGAGCGGGAGGAGGGAGGGGGGACATCTCGCCGACTTACCGCCCGACTACTGCGTCTGCAGCCTGAGCCTGTACTCCCAGTACTCCTCCTCCTGGCATCCAGCTACCGAAGCTCGCGCCGTCCTCGCTCGCCCCTGTTCCCGCACTGCCGAGGAGCGCCCATAGCGCGAGAGCGACGCGCTTGCGCGGGCGTGGGCCCATGTGTTGAGGGTGGGTGGCTCGAGTGAGTTGCTCTGGGAGTGGCTGCGCTGCGTCTGGCTGGGCGGAGGGAGCGGGAGCGCGGGCCGGGGCGAGGTTGAATGACGGGGGAGGAGCAGGGGGCGAGCGGTCCTCAGGCGACGGGACTGGTTCGGACGGGTCGAGCTGCGCTGTATGTGAGCGCTGCGGGTGCCTGCGAGTCTCTCCAGCTGCAGCGATGCGACGAGGGCGGCTCGGTGCGGACGAACCTCCGCCCCGAGCGTCGCTCTCGTCCTGATCAACTCCCTCGCTTCTACGAGAACGATCCAGCTCCCGCTTGCTGCGTCTGCTGGCCTGCTGGAGTGTCCCGACGCTGGTACCTGCTGCTCCTGCTGCTCGAGGGCCTTTCCTCATCCTCCTCCCTTCGCTTCCACGGCCTCAAGACGCTCATCGCGCAGCACCTCCGCCTGTTCGGGTGCCGGTGAACTCCGTCTCTCGTTCTCGGCGGTGCACGACACGGCGATGCGACTGGCGGGGTGGGAGGGGTTCTTCGACGAGTGAGGGGGAGGACGAGCGGGACCAATGGCTCTTCCGCAGAGCCCCTGGAGGCGTATCGAGCTGCAGGCGGCTCGTGGAAGGGCATATGACTGCTGGGACAACATGCGCGGTGCTGCAACACTATCGAGCCTCGCATCTCCCCCTCATCCCTTCAGGTTGACGAACCCGCCTGGGCAGGAGGTTGTGGCGCTCCTTCTTGCACTGCTCGCTACGTATGGCAGCCCCGCTCCTGTTCACTCCTGCTGGAACGTCGGGTACAGTGCGTGAGCGCGGCAAAAGGCGCGAAGAGCCGCTCCAGCGGCTCAGCTATCCCACCGGGGAGGTTGCGCTCCTCGCCACCAGCGAGCACAGTCAACTCTGAGGGCCAACTACCCCCACCCTTTAGAAATCTATAAAGGCTTGGTGAGACGGCCGAGGAAGGGTGGGCGCCCTGATGGAGGGTGATGTATAGTGTGCCCGTCCCCCGTTTGAGCATGCTCTTGGCAGGTTGAAAATGGGGGTACGACCGAGCAGGTTGCGTTGCCGACTGCAACACGCTACTTTGAGAGTGTACGCTGTTCAGTGCTGGGGAAACGCCGCAATTCGGGCGACTTCGGCGACAAGGCGACTTGGGAAGGCCCGTCGAGGAGGACGCTCGCGCGAGACGAGAGTGCTCTCTGGGGCTAGCTGGCTCGCGCACAGCGTTGTGCACGCTCATACGACCGGCAGGCTGGAGCAGCGAGGAAGGCTCGAGTCTGGCAGTCTCTCGCTGAGGTCTTGCCTGGCAGCCTTGCATGTGGCTGGGACGCCCATCCCGCCCTCTCCCGCCTTCGTTCATTTTTCTCACGCTCACGCTCCTATGCTATGTCTGACGCTTGGTAGAGCGAGTCTGCATTCGAGCGTCCTCGTCAGCAGAAGGAGAGCGAGACGAGCGGAGCTGAGTACCAGGGTTTTCGAGGCGTGGAAGACGATGGGAGTGGGCGAAACGGCCGAACCAGGGCGTTTGGCGTGATTGAAGGATAGGGGACGGTGGGAAGAAGGCGCTGGGGACGAGGAGGAGGTGCTGGGAGGTCGGCGGGCGAGGAGGAGACCCGCCGAGACGGACGTTGCTCTTTCTCCCGCTCCGCGCGGAGGGACTAGCTGGCATATAGATCAGGTAGCTCTTACTACTGTGTAACACGACCGAAATCGCAGTCCAGGCGCTGGCCGGGAGGACGAGGAGAACGGGGAGTTGCGCGTGAAGAGCGGGCGGCCTGGCTTTCCCTCGTCTCGATCGGCCTCGCTCTCTCCGGTCCTATCCTCTTCGTGCGATCCTTCCAGCGCCTGGTTTGGCTAGCCTCGAAACGAGAGCGCTCGCCAAAAGAGGGAGAGCGGGACGAGCGGACTCGGATCCGCAGTCGAGTTGACGATGCCTTGGTTTGCACGGACCCGCGGCTCGGTGGTGACTTCACGGCGACGGCCAGCGAGGATCTGCAAGCTGCGGTCCGCCCCGCAGGCCGTGACTTCACGTTGAGGCAGGCGACACCGACCTTCGCCTCCTCGTCGGGGAGGGAGCGGGAGAAGCTGCGTCACTTGCCTGATTCGGGCGAGAGAGGATCTTCCCGTGCTCTGGCTGTGGATCCTGCTCTTGCTCCTGCACTCCACCGCTCCGTGCACCGCGCTCTCCGCTCTCCCCCAACGACCCGTCCCGCCCCCCCCTCCTCCCTTCGCCTCTTCCCACCCGCAGCAAGATGAAGACCTCGAGCGCTGTCCTCTCGGCCGCCGCCTTTGCGGGCCTCGCCGCTGCTCAGCTTCCCGCCAACGCTCCCGTGAGTCCCTTCCGAGCCCTGCGCGCCTCCCCAGCAAGAGCGAGGCGGTGCACGCTTCCCAGCCCGCGATGAAGACCTTCCCGCCCGCTGGAGGGCTCGGGCGCACCTCGAATGCGCTCAGAAGAGCCTTCATAGCAGCTGGGCGTATCCAGCCGAGCGTACCGAGCTGACCTCGCTACTCTCCCGCTCACAGACCTGCGCGACCCGCTGCTTCGCGACCAAGATCACCGAGGCGAGCTCGCTCGCCCCGGGCGTTGCTTCGACCGACCTTGCTGGTGCGTAGCCGTCTTCTCGTGCCAGGCGAGAGCACTCCTGTCCCCCTCACTCCGCTGACCACCCATCCCTCCGCCCACAGGCCTCTGCGGTTCGCAGACCTTCGTCCAGGCGTACTACAACTGCCTCAGCGACCACTGCAACACGGGCGACTACGCGACGGGCGTGACCCTCGCGCAGGCTGTCTGCGCGAACGCCGGCGGTGCCCTCGGTGCGTTCTCTCCCGCTCCTTTACCGCTTGAACGCGCTGACCACCTTGCGTACAGCCGCCTCGTCCGTCACCGGCGCGGCGACGAGCGTCCTCGCGACCCTCTCGTCGATCCCCGTCTCGACGGGCGCTGACACCGGTGCGCCCTCTCCTCCTCACCTCCATCGAGAGCGCGCAGCTGACCTGCCCGCCCTTGCGCAGCCTCGGCCGCGTCCGCCTTCTCGAGCTTCGTCGGCGCAGGCGGCGCCGGTGCGGTGACGGCCTCGGCTTCGGCTGCGTCGAGTGCGTTTCCTTTCTCGCTCTTTCACCATCTCGTGCCTCACCCCAGCCGTCCGTAGCCGCCGTCGCCCAGCCGTTCACTGACCTTCCTTCCTTCTCCCTCCCAGGTGGCGCCACTTCGGCTGCCTCGAGCGCGGCGTCGGGCGCTTCGTCCGCCGCCTCCGCCGCCTCGTCGGGCGCATCGTCCGTCGCGTCCGGTGCCTCCTCCGCCGCCTCGGGCGCGTCATCCGGCGCTGCTGGCGCCGTCGGCACCGTCAGTTCGGGCGCGTCTGGCGCCATCGAGACGGCCACGAGCGGCGCAGCGGGCGCCGCGTCGACCGTCACCTCCGGTGCCGCCGGCGCCGCTTCGACGGCTACCTCGGGCGCGGCGGGCGTGGCGTCGACGGTCACCTCGGGTGCGGGCGGCGTCGCCTCGACCGTGACGAGCGGCGCGGCCGGTGCGCTCTCCACCGCGACGAGCGGCGCGGCCGGCGTCGCGTCGACGATCACGGACGGCGCGGGCAACGTGCTCAGCTCGGCGACGGGCGGTGTCGGGTCGGTTATCGGCCAGGCGACGTCCGCGATCGGCAGCGGCTCGGTGCGTTCAAGCTTTGTGCTTCAGGGAGTCGAAGCGATGCTGACCTCCCCCTCCTCGTGCTCCGCAGAACGCCGGCGCGAGCCTCGTCCTCCCGACCGCGACGCTCCTCTTCGCCGTCGCGTTCGCCATGGCCGCGTTCGCTTAAGCGCCCCTCCTCCCGCTTGGCCTCCCTACCGCAGTTCGCAACTTATCCCTCTCCCGACCTACCTAACCTTACCCTCTCACCCCACTCTTATTGCCGTCTATACACCTGCCGCTTAGCTAGTCCTCCCTCCCTCCTGCCGTTCCTTGTATCCCGCTCCCCGACGCTGCCCTCGGAGGCGCGGGAGCCATAGACGCTCTCCTTCCGCCCCTCGAGCAGTTCCCTCCTTGTAGCTAGTCCTTTCTTCGATTGAGCCGGAGTGCGGTTGATCGCAAAGTCGAGCGTGCTTACCTCATGGAAGTTCCGACGCAGAGGGTAGCCCGACGCAGAGGAATGAAGGCGGGAGGCGGGAGGAGGATGAGGGAGGAGGGAGGAGAGGTGGACTTTCGCAAGGTGAGCAAGCTGGCGGAAGCTCCTACGCAGTCTGCCGTTGCAAGGTCGATCCCACATATCGCAGGTAGGAGCACAAAGGAGAGGAAGCAAGAATCGCACGCGGGCACGGTTGTGAAGGCCGACCGCTCTTGACGCGCAACTCCCCGTTCTCCTCATCCTCCCGGCCAGTGTCTGGACGGCGATTTCGGTTGTGTTACACAGTAGTAAGAGCTACCTGATCTATATGCACAGCTCCCTCCGTATGAAGCGGGAGAGAGCAACGTCCGTGTCGGCGGGTCTCCTCCTCGCCCGCCGACCTCCCAGCACCTCCTCCTTGTCCCCAGCTCCTTCTTCTCACCGTCTCCTGTCTTTCAATCACGCCATGCGCCCAGGTTCGGCCGTCTCGCCCGCCCCCATCGTCTTCCACGCCGCGAAGACGCCTGTAAAGCCATCCTCCTCCTCGGGGTGCTGGCGGTGCCTGCGGCGGTAGAACACGCGCTTGGCCCATTTCCACGCTTCGACGCCAATGGCGAAGACGCCGAACGCGATGAAGGTGACAGCCCACTCCCAGGAAATGGGAGCATGCTTGAAGACGACCTCGTTGATGACCGGGATATAGATGAGGCTGTTTCGCGCGTGCATGCGCGTCAGCGTGGGCCAGTCGGCGCAGAGGGATGGACAGGTGTCACGCACGGGAAGGTGATGACGAAGCCGATCACGACGCTCCAGAAGAGGAGCTGGTTGCCCCAAACGTCGTGCGCCCACTGGGTGTACGGGCTGCGGGCGGCGTGAAGCACGATCAGCGACGCTCAGATACACGAGCAAGAAGGAAGAGAGAGGTAGCACACCGGTCCTGGGTGCCGGGGCGGCCCATGTGGAAGAAGGAGCGGCGCAGATCCATCACCTCGAACGCGAGCCAAAGGAGGCAGAAGAGCATCGTCGCGAACGTTGCCGAGCGCGCGCGGAACACTAGGTGCGAGCCCGGGTCGCCGTCGATGGTGTTGTTCGAGTCGACGCCGAGGTTCCCGTCACCAAAGCCGAAGACGATTACCGCGAAGACGCCGATGTCGCACGCCGCGCCAATCATGCCGTAAACGAGAATGTCGAGGAGGATCTCGGGACGGAAGATACCCATCTTGAGCTGCGAGTGCGAGGAGGAGGAAGCGCGAGTCAGCTCGGGTGCGTCTTCTCATCTGGGCGGAGCGCTGATGCTCACGTTGTGCGGCTTGCGGAGAAGCTGCAGCAGAGCGTTGTCAGTACTTGTGCGTAGAAAAGGGGGCGAAGGGATACGCACAATGTCGGGGTCGGCCTTCTCAGCACCAAGACCCTGCGAGCGCGACGGGGAGGAAGGTCAGCGCTCGTCTCATTGCTGGGTGGAGAGACGACGCACCATAGCCGGGAACGAGGACGTGATCATGATGGCCCAGAGAATCTCGACGGGCGCGAGCGGGAAGACGGAGAGGTCGTTGTCGTCCTTGAAGGCGAGGCCGATGAGGAGGACGAGCGCCTGCATGACGTTGCCGGCGAGGAGGTGGAGCACGAACTTGGAGATGTTGGAGAACCTGTGCAGAGCAGGGAGTGAGTACGAGAATCAGGGGAGAGAATGCATGGGCAGAAAGGCTCACATGCGGCGACCCTCCTCGACGGCGGCGAGGATCGAGGCAAAGTTGTCGTCGGCGAGGACGATGTCGGACGCGTCCTTGGCGACGTCCGAGCCGTTCTGGCCCATGGCGATACCGACGTCCGAGCGCTTGAGCGACGGCGAGTCGTTGACGCCGTCGCCCGTCATAGCGACGAACGCCTTGCGGCGGTGGAGCGCGTCGACCATGCGGACCTTGGTGTGCGGCGCACAGCGCGCAATGACGAGCGGGAGCATAGGGAGCTCGTCGACCTGGTCGTCGGTGAGGCGGTCGAACTGCGCCGCAGTCATGACCATCGAGTCGGTCGCAGCCTTGCTGAGCGTGTTGACGTTGCCCGGGAGGATCCCGACCTGGAGCGCGATCGCGCGCGCGGTGGCGGCGTGGTCGCCCGTGAGCATGTGCACCTGCACGCCGGCCTGGTGGCACTGGCGGACGGCGCCGCGCGTCTCGGGGCGGGGAGGGTCGTACAGGCCGACGAGGCCGTACAGGACCATGTCCTTTTCGAGTTCGACGCGGTCGTAGTCGCCGTTCGAGGTCGATGCGCCCGAGTAGGGCTTGGACGCGAGGCCGAGGACGCGGAGGCCCTGCTCGGCAAGCGCCTCGACGTTGGCGAAGACCTGCTCCTGCACCTTCTCGTCGATCGGCTGCGGGCCGCTCTCCGTCTCGATGGTCGTGCACGCGTCGATAATGCGCTCGACGGCGCCCTTCATGAAGACGAACTGCTTCCTGCGAGCGGGAAGAAGCGAGGTCAGCTCCCAGCCGGCGAGAAAGAGGAAAGCGAGCGACGTACTCGTCGCTCCTCCGGACGTAGAGCGTGCTCATGCGCTTGATGTCACTGTCGAACGGCGCCTCGTAGAGGAGACCTGCGGGAGATAGTCAGCGGGCGCCGAGAGAGCAGCGAAGAGCGGGAGGGGAACGCACTCCACTCAGGCGACTCTCCGTCAACCCAGCGCTCGCGGCCCCACTCGAAGCGGTGCGCGAACGTCTGGATGGCGCACTCGGTCGGGTCGCCGCGGGCGGTCCAGCCCTCGCCCTCCTTGCGGAAAACCTTAGCAGTGGAGCACATGCTCGCGATGTTGAGCATCGTGACGAGCGGGTCGCCACCGTCCTTGAGGAGGTCGCTCGGGCCCTTGGGCTGCGGGCGCGTCTGCTTCTTCGGCTCGGAGGTCGCCTCCTCGCCGCGAGGCTTCTGCTCGTCGGCGGCGGCGGCCGAGTCGGCAGGCGACAACGGCGAGTGCGAGAGCTCGGCGATGGTCGGGTTGAACGGCTCGGGCGACTCGCCGACGTAGATCGTCCCGCGGGCGGGGAGCCAGGCGGCCCGGACAACCATCTTGCCTGCGGGCGGACGGGGCGATGTCAGTTCTCGCTCGTCGAGTTCCTCGGAAAAGGAGGATGCGCACCCTGTGTGAGCGTGCCGGTCTTGTCGGAGCAAATGTCGGTAACGGCGCCGAGCGCTTCGAGCGAGTCGAGCTTGCGGACGATAACGTTACGGGCGACCATGGCGCGCGTGCCGCCGGCGAGGGTGATGGTGAGGACGACAACGAGCGAGGCGGGGATCATGGACAGCGCGGTCGCGATGGCGTAGCTGTGCGGTCGCGAGCGCGGGCGCGGGTCAGATCTGCCGGCGCGGAGAGGGGAGGAAGAGGACGCACAGGATGATCTCGGTGATGCCGCGGAAGTCGTTCGCGGCAAAACAGAACAGCGCAAAGACGCAGCCGATGCCGAAGAGCGAGATGGCGAGCCACGAGAGCGTGCGCTGGAGGGGCGTGCCGATGTTGGTCCCGAGGAACTGGCCGATGATGTCCATCGTCGTGAGCGCCCACGCGGCGGGGTAGCGGTGCCACGGCGCGTGGCCGTCCTCGTTGCGGCGGACCTTGCGGACCTTCGAGTCGCCGCCGCGGAGCGAGTCCGCGATTGCGCCGATGGAGGTGTTCATCCCCGTCGCGACGACGACGCCTTTGGCGCGGCCCTTGGTAACGGTGCTCGACGAGTACGCCATGGTGATGCGGTCTGCAATGGAATGGAAGATCAGCGGAGCTCGCGAGCGGGGCGAGATGAGGGAAACGCACCGCCAACGCCAATGTCACGCGGGTCGAACCCGCCCGCCTTGGCTTCCTCCTCCCAGCTCGCGTCAGCGTCCTTGGTGACGGGGAGCGACTCGCCGGTCAGAAGCGCCTCGTCGGTCTCAAACTGCGTGCGAGAGAAGCGTCAGCGAGGGCGCGGGTTGACGGAAGGAGCGGGAGGCGTACGTTGACCGTTTCGAACAGGCGGAGGTCGGCGGGGATCGTGTCGCCCGTCTTGACCTCGACAATGTCGCCGACGACGACAGTCGGCGACGGGATGGTGACGATCTTGGAGTCGCGGATGACATGCGCATTGGGCGAGGCGAGCGAACGGAGCGAGTCCATCGTCTTGGCGCTGCCGTACTCCTGGATGAACCCGACAACAACGTTGATGATGATGACGGCGGCGATAACGCCGCCCTCGATCCACGACTGAATGCCGAACGAGACGGCCATGCAGATAATCAGGACGAGGACCATCGCGTCTGCGCGAAGACGGGGAGATGGTGGGAGGCCGTCAGCTTCTTCGCCCTACCGAGTTCGCCCCGCCAGCTGCGATAAAACGGTCGAAGGGACGCACTGCAGACCTGCCCTGCGAGGATCTTCCATGGCGAGACGCCGCCTCCGCCCTGGAGCTCGTTGGGCCCGTTGCGCTTGAGGCGCGCCTCTGCCTCGCTCTTGGTGAGGCCGTCGTCGAGGGACGTCTCGAGGCGCGTCTCGACCTCCTTGCTCTTGAGCAGGAACCAGAACGTCTCGGTCGCGGTTGCGCCAGACTCGCTCGGGCTCAGCTTCTCATCGCTGGTCGCCTTGCCGTTCGAAGCCATGCAAAGGCGGTGTGTGTTGTGTCTGTGCGCGTGGGGGTGGTGGTGGCGGTGCGGGTGTAGTAGATCTGGCTGTAGAGAGGGACAGCAGCAGGAGCGAGCACTTCGCGTAGGATGAAGGAGGCCAAGCCGGCGGGCGGCGCAAGGCCGATGGCGCGTCCACCGAGTGGGGTAGCGGGCGCCGTGCAAGCTTGGGCTTGGCCGAGTGACGGTGGTGCATCTTGGCACGAGGACGAGAGATGCCCAAGGGGGCAGCCGTGGGCACAGTCGTGTGCCGCGCAGATAGCTCGCACGGCCCGCTGCAGCTGATCGAAGGTGCGCTGCTCGTAGCTGGCAGCCCCAAGACTCTACAGCCGCGAGCCGAGAGCAAGGCGAGCGGTGTGAAGGCGTCGAGGGCCGTGCACGTTCAACCTCATCAAGGGACCCCGCCACCGCCAAGAACCTGCCTCCTCTGGAACCGCCGCGTCGGCTCTCTTCCTTTCCCTCGGATCCCGGAGAATGTGCAGACAGATTTGGATACAGATACACTCACATCCACAGCACCGAGGCGGACGGACAAACCAGACGACGCCGGATAGAGACGGGAAATCCACCGCTCCGCCGCCGCTCACTGCGCCGCACCCGCCACCGGCGCCGCGCCGAGCTCCTGCGCGGCGTTGTTGTCGACGAGAAAGCCCTCGTGCCCGCCGAATGTCTCTGCGCGACCGACGGGCGACGGCGAGACGGCGGCGTGGACGAGGGCGCGGCCGAGAGTTGGGGTGAGGATAGAGAGCGACGACGCGACGAAGGGGAGGCGCGGGATGACGGCGCTGGCGGTTGCGGGCGTGAAGGGGCGGAGAAGGTGGTCGAGAGGAAGAGGGGAAAGGGAGCGAAGGAGCGACGGAGGAGACGGCCGAGGTCAGCAAGAGAAAGGGAGGGTCACCGAACGAGGTGAAAGGGGCCGCTCGACTCACACCGCGAGTCTCTCCGGCAGGCGGTTCTCGCCGCGCCCGCCGGGAACGATCAACAGGCCCGGGCGGAAGATGGTCGTGCGTGCGTATCCGAGCCCAGCGAGCCCCTCCTCCGTCAAGCCCTTGGACTTGGGGTAAAGCAGCCACGACTTGCTGTTCGCGCCGCCCGACTGCACGCGGGGAGCGTCTGGTCAGTCAAAGCGTCTTGCAGCGGGGCAAGGCGGCAAGAGCGCACAGAGACGTAGACGAGATCCTGCTTCTTGCCCTCGCTGCGGGCGGCCTCGGCGGCGGCGAGGACGTACTCGCGGTCGACGCGCTCGAAGCGCTCTGCGCTGCCCGCATTGCCGCGGGTCGTGCCAAGCGCAATGAGGACCGCGTCCGCGTTCGCGTCCCTCAGCCTCGACGTCTCGGGCCCGCCAGCTCCGGCTGCGCGCTCGCTGAGCAGGGCCTCGTAGTCGAGCGGCTCGTGCTTGAGCTTGTCGGCCGGGGGTGGCAGCATCGACGGCGGGAGCGGTGCGGCCGAAGGTGAGGACCTGGGCGGTGCGAGCGTCGGCGAGGGCGGCGGTGACAGCCTGGCGGCCGGTCTCGCCTGTTGCGCCGAGGATGACGAGGCGTTTCTGAGCGGTGGCCATGCGAGCGGGTGAGCAGGTCTGACAGGCGAGCAGAGCAAGGAGCAGAGCAGCGAGCCCTCGGAGCTGATGAGGCGGAGAACGCGGCGTGCGGGCCGAACGACGACGACGCCCTCCCCGCTCCTCGGCTCGTACACGCGCGTGCTGCTGCTGCATGAGCCTGCTCAAGCTGTCCCGCCACGACCACGGGGCGAGCGCGTCGGACGAGCACCGTCTTCTCCCTCGACGCGCTTGCCCCTGGGCTCTCGCTCCCTCCGCAGATTCTCCCCGCCAGAAGAAGGTCCAACGCCCAACTGAACGCATTTGCCCAACGGCTGATCGAGCGCACCTCAACCTTTCGCCTCGACCACCGCTCCCCGCTGCGCACGACGATGAGCAGCGCTCCCCGCCTCCCGCAGGCGACTGTGAACGGGCGGGGTACACGGCAGGGCGGGCGCAACGACGCGCACGGTCGCCACACATCAGGGCGACGTACTGGAGTCTCCTGCGGAGGACGACTGCGCACCGCTTATCGCCACCGACGAGGACCACCCGGCTCCCATCGCCTGCTCTCGTCTCGCGAGCTGACCCGCAGCCCGTCGATCCGCCGCGCGCTGGCCAGCCTCGTCTCTAGCGGGGTCCGCTCGAGCGGCTTCACCCGATGAACGCATCCCGCTGCACCGGTCACCGTCGCGCTGGCTCCTCTTTACGTCGTGGCGGTCGCGCCCGCCCTCGAATCCGCGCATCCCGCTCAAGGTCGCCGTCCTCGCCTCGAACGCGCCCAGATTCGCTTGCTTACGAACGTGCTGCTCAAAGTCGTCGCAGCGACGCTACAGAACCGTGCCAACGGCGCTTCTGCGCCGGCACCTTCCTCGTCCGGATCAGAGCCGGCTCTTCATCTTCTCTCTCGTTGCTCTTCCTGCAGCTTACGGCAAGGCGTCGATCAGACCCCGCGACGTGGATATCGAAATCCAGCGACGAGTGCACCCCGGCGCGCTACACGCGCTAGCCGCAGGCTCAACAACTCCCCTCCTTCTCTGATCACTGCGAGCGCGCTCGCGAGCGTGGCGGTGCTCGATGAACGAGCTGGACGCGGTTGGGTGACGGCATCTACGACCGCACCCTCGATTGCACCACCCCCCGTCCAGCGGCTACAAAGCGTCCTTCTCGCGTCGCTCGTCCCCTCTCTCCTCTTCTCCCTCCACCGCACCGCGCCGCTTGACCCTCCCCTCCTCCGCACACCGCCCCACACACCGCTCCTCCCACACCGCCCATCAGCCAACATGGTCAAGCTCACCCTCACCGCCCTCGTCGCCGCCGCCGCGAGCGTCGCCCTCGTCGGTGCTGCCCGTACGTTTCCTCCTCATCCTCCTCCGTTCTCTCGCTGACAAGCTCGACACAAAGCGCTCGACACTTCCGCGGACGCGCTCGCCGTCCGCGAGGCCCGCATGGTCAAGGTCCGCGCCCTCCGCGATGCTGTCGACGACGCCGGCCTCACCAAGCGCCAGGGCAACTCTGCCTTCGGCCACGCCCAGGGCAATGGCCTGCCCGCTAACCGTGCGTCCTTCGTCCCGCGCTTATCGAGAGCGCAACGAGCTGACTTCTTACGATGCGAGTAGGCGGCAACGGCAAGGGCCGTGGCAACGGCAACGACCGCCCTGGCAACGGTAACGGCCGTGGTAACAACGGCAACGGCAACGGGAACGGTGGTGGCCGCGGGAACGGCAACGGCAACGGGCACGGCAACGGACACGGTAACGGCAACGGCAACGGCAACGGTGCGCCTCCTCCCCTTGCGCCGTCGACCGCGTCTGACCCCTCACGCTCTCTTTCCAGGCGGCAACGACGACGACGACGACGACGTCGACACCGACAACGACGTGAACAACTGCGGCCGCGTGCGTTCACACCCTGCCCTTCTTCCTTCCCCGCTCGTGCTGATCGGACGATCCTTCCCACCCGCCCGCAGCGCTGGTTCGTCTGCCCGCAGTCGTACAACGGCGTCGGCGAGCCCGTCTGCGACTACGGCAACTGCCGTCTCCGTGCGTCGCCGCTGTCCCTCCCCCTCTCGCCCTGCACCGGCTGACTCGTCGCGCGCGCAGGGCTGCCCCCCGGGCTGGGCCAACTTCCTCAACAACAACCCGCAGCTCCCGAACTTCTGCGCCGAGCAGGACTAAGCGCTTCTCTCTCGCGACTAAGTTATGCGGCCCCGGCGGCCCGCTAGAGCATCGTCGTTCGCTTTCTCCCCCGTACATAGCTTGAACCCACCCCGCTTGACGCCCTTTGCGCTTCCCGTGATTCGTAACGACCTCGATAGACCCTTCTTCACGACTCTCTACACAAGAATTGCAATCAGTCCGTTGTCTGCTTCCTCCGCCGCGCCCAAGTCGAGGCAAGGGTCGTCGTACTTGCGTCGTTCTGGATCCACTTCGGGGCGGTCGAACCTGTGCTGGTTTGCGAGCCCGTCGGCGTTGCTATTCGGCCGAAGGAAGCTACGGAGGGGCGACTCGAGCGATTCACCTCCCCCTCCTCCCCACCGACCTCGGCTCTGCCCCCCACCCTCTCGCTCGCTCCTCGCAGAGCTCAGCGCCGCTCGCATGGCAACCTCGTATACCGCCGACGGCCTCGCAGGCGGCGCAGGCGACTCGTCACACCTGTACTCGTTCCTCGACCGGCTCAGCCCGTCCATGTTCAGCCGGCTGTACGCCGCGCCTGCAAGCTGCCTCTCCATTTTCCGGTGCGTCCACTCTCCTGCACTCTCCCCTGCGAAGCGCAGCCCCCCGCGAAGCGTGCTGACGCCCATCGCGCTCCCCCTCCCCGCACGAACTGATGACACCCAGGCTCCTCCCCGTCACCGCGCGGCACATCGTGCTCAACATGCTCTGGTACGACGAGGAGGTCCGCGTCCGGGACGTTGCGCTCTGGGTCCGCGAGCGCAAGAGCGAGGGCGGCGACAAGGGCGAGCGGAGGTACGTTCTCTGGAGCTGCTCTGCCGCGCGCGTGGCCTGGAAGCTGCGCGCCTGGCTGCCAGTACACCATAACGACACTGACCTACCCACGCGCGCAGGCACCTCACCGCATCTCTCGGCGCTCTTCCACCTGCACATTCTCACGCCGCGGGCGCGCACCCCTCGAGCGCGCTCAGCGACGACACCCCCCTGGACATGAGCGACGGCTTCAGGGCGAGCTTCCGGCTCGCGCTGACGGGCGGGTGCGTTTTCCCTCCTCGAGTGCTTGAGGGGAACGGCGGCTGACCGGGGCGGTGCAGCGGGAAGAAGGGCTCGTTTGGCGCGCAGGTGACGGAGCAGGACGAGGAGGTGACGGTGCAGTTTCTGGACAACCACGCCGAGACGCAGTGGGAGGTGCGCCGCGCTCCCTCCTCGCCCTCACCGCCCTCTGCCGCTGACCTCTCAGCCCCGAGCAGACGATCCAGCACTTCATGGTCGGCTCGGACGCGGGCGCGAAGAAGCCGAGCCAGAAGGTGCTTGTGCTACTCGCGAAGAGCGGGCTGATGGTGTCCCCGTGCGCACCCTCCTCCCCACGCTTGTGGGCCGGACTGACCTCGAGGATGTGCAGCACCGCCTCGCTCCGCACTATGCGCATCACGTCCAAGGGCTTCCAGTTCCTCCTCGAGGACGTCAACACGCAGCTGTGGGACTTGCTGCTGGTGTACCTGGAAGAGTCGCAGGTGCGCCCTTTCGGGCCGGCCTCAAGCGGGCCTCGCTGACAGGTTGTTGACACGCGCAGGACCTCGTCGAGACGATAGGCTTCCTGTTCATGCTCAGCTCGCTTGAGTTGGGGAGGGTGCGTGCCAGCGGTTCTCTGTTCGAGAAGCACGTCTGACCAGGCTGTTCCCTGCAGGCGTACCTCACCGACAGCCTGAGCGACGCGCAGCTCGGGGTGCTGCAGGACCTTGCTGATTACGGACTCATTTATCGACCTGCTGTGCGCCCGCTCTCCCAACCCAGAGGGAGCCTCCCGCTTACCCGCCCTCCCGTAGTCCAACACCTCCCTCTTCTACCCAACCCGCCTCGCAACAACCCTCACCTCCTCCGCCCCTCCACTCGTATCCTCACGGCACTCGAACGAAGAGAAGGGCTTCATCGTCCTCGAGACGAACTACAAGCTCTACGCGTACACGTCGAACCCGCTGCAGATCTCGGTCCTCGGCCTGTTTGCGCACCTCAAGACGCGCTTCGCCAACTTTGTTACGGGCCACATCACCCGCGAGAGCATCCGCCGCGGGCTTGCAAACGGGATCACGGCGAACCAGGTGCGCCTCTCGCCCTCTCCCTCCCCTCGCTGGTGCGAGACTGACTCTCTCGGAGAACAGATCATCTCGTACCTTGCGTCGCGCGCGCACCCGCAGATGCGCGCACATGCGGGCGGCGACGACAAGCTCCTCCCGACGACGGTGGTCGACCAGATTCGGCTGTGGGAGCACGAGCGGCGGCGGATCCAGACGAGCGATGGTGCGTCCCGTTCCTCCTCCCCATCCTCCCGCCCTCGCTGAGGCAGGACGCGCAGGATTCCTGTACGACGAGTTCTCGTCGACGCACGACTACGAGCTCGTGGTCAACTATGCGCGCGAGATCGGCGCGGTGCTGCTTGAGGTGCCGAGGGCGAGGAAGGTGTTTGTCACGGCGGACGGGCACGCCCATGTCCGGTGCGTCCCCTTCTGCTCCTCCTGCACGACAGACCAGGCTCACCACCTGAAACGCGCGCAGCGAGTTCATCAAGCGGCGGATCGCAGCAGCTCAGCAGGAGGGCGCGGCGGAGACGGCAGGAGGAACAGAGGGCGCGCCCGCCTGGGCTGTGTGACTGCTTTGTAGACGCTCTTCTGTTGCTTGTACCGTTCGCAGTGCACCTTCCCTCGCCCTCGAGCTCATCTGCCCCCGGCGAGATCAAAACCCCTCTCGTCCTCTCGCCGCTGCTGTTCTCGCGTCCCGTTGCGCTGCTCGAGCTCTGCGAGCACGAGCACCCACGCGAGCCAGCCCATCCTGCCGCTCCTCGCGCTCGTCCGCCCTGCGGCGACCCGCCTCGCCTCTCCGCTCCGCCTCGCCTTCATCGCGCCGCGACGCCTCAACAGCACCGCACCGGCTGTAGCACTGGTGCCGGTGCACGAGGCGATGCCGAAGCTCGCGGACGCCGCGCGGACGCCGCCGTTCCAGGCGACGAGGGACAAGCAGCGAGGCGGTGTCGAGTCGGCCGACACCTCCCTGCCTCCGTCGCCGGCGCAGGAGCCGCAAGCTGAGGACACCTGGAGCTGGCGGGAAGAGCGCGGAGACGGACTTGTCACGTGGCAGCAATGTGCGCACCTTCGTCCCCGTCTCCCGTAGAGCATTCCCTCGCTGACCCTCGCACCTATAGTCGGAATGTACAGGGGCAAGGTGGCCAGCATCCCACCTCAACACCAAGCCTGGATCGACAAGGTCCTCGATCCGAAACGACCCCTCAGTTGGCTCGGCGAGAACGCTGTCCCTCCCGTGCTATTCGACATTCTGCGCGACTCGGGACACCGCTCCCTCGCAATGGGCGCGAGCGATCTCTGCGCCGTCGAGGAGCATCTCGTCAAGTCGGGCAAGGTCACTCCGGGACAGCTCAAGCAGGCGTGGACAGCCACGGGCGTGCGCCTCGTCCCGCTCACGCCCGGCTGCGTTCCCGTCATCGCGTCCTCCGCCCACGACGTCAAGATCCGCCTCAAACGCATTTCGAGTCACAACAGTTCCATGGGGCGCAAGATAGCACCTCCGACTGCCGTCGCGGCGAAGTCACCTGCGCCTCGCGCTGCACCCGTCGAGGGGCCAGACGCGTCCGCCGCGAGCCCTATCGAGCCGACCGCCGTCGTCCACCAGGCGCAGGCCGTGCCGCAGACCCCGCTCGATGAGTCACGCGCTGCGCGCGCGTCCAGCGCGGACGGCGGGTCCGAGCCGTCGGTCGAGCTGTCGGCGCTGTTAGCGCGCGAGCTGGCGGACGCGAAGCGGGGCGCCGCGGAGCGTGCGGAGAAGGGGACTCCTCGCCCCGTGCCGGAGCAGCTCGTTCGGTGGCAGAGTGGTGCGTACCGCCCTGCCCCTCTGTCTCTCGCAGGATCCGCTGATCATCGCTCCAAACGCAGTCGTCGAGTCGTGCGAGGTCTTCACACGCAGACATCAAAGAAGCAGCGAGTGCCCTCCCGCGATCAAGGCGACCCTCCCGCTCACGCCTGCCAAGTTATTCGCCGGCATCCGAATTCACGAGTTCTTCGGCGCAGTGCTGCGCACTCGGCGGGCCGACGGCACTCGCGACCTTTACCTCGATTGCAAACTCCTCACGCGCGCAATGCGCCAGCTCAAGGTCAAGTGCGGCTTCACCATCGGGCAACCTGCCGCCCTCCGCTTCCCCAGGGCGCAAGTCACCGTTCCCGCGGTGTTTGAGAACGTCACGTCGCTCTACCTCGAGTCGTTCGACGACATCCAGCGAGCCGCCCATGCGTTGAAAAAGGCGAACGCGCCAACACGCCCTTGCGCTCAAGGCCGCGTCGCCGTCCGCACCTTTCGCGACGCCCGAGCCCGAGCACGAGGCCCCGAGCGAGGCGGGCGCCGACGAGTCCCCCATGGCGCGCCTGCAGCGTTACTGGGCCGCGTCGGACGCTACGTGCGCGGACGCGGACGCCGCACCGCCGCCCTCGATGGACGCTGTCGACGCGGGCGAGCTCTCGCGCGTGCTCGGCAGGAAGCGCCTCGCCGCTGCGGCAGACTCGCTCCCGACGCCGGCGCCGAGCGTCGAGGCGACGCCCGAGCCGCCGACGAAGAAGCCGCGCATTGAGGAGCAGTCGGCGAAGAAGGTGCGCGCGGACGCCGCCGACGCCGCTCTTCCGGCCAAGAAGGAGAAGGCCGTCTCTCCCCCAGCTTCCGCCTCCCTCACCCCCGCCCCAGCTTCCGCCTCGCTCACTCCCGCCCCGCCCGCCCCTCCCGCCCCTCCCGCCAAACACGCCCTCCCCCCCTCTCCCCCCTCTGCCGCCACCCGCCCTCCCCCGCGCGCCGAATCCGTCGCCCCGCCATTCTTCGACGGCGACACCAAGCGCGCCTTCCAGGATCTCGTCGCCGAGGCGAAGGAGCTCGGCCTGAAGCACTTCGAGCTCGAGACGCTTCGGCTCACGTACGCGCACGCGCAGCGCCACGGCGGCGCAGCTTTCGTCGCGCTCGACGTCGAGTTCTGGGAGCGGGCGCAGAACTTCCTGCTCGAGTTTGGGTGGAGCTCGCTCGTGTTTTCGGCCAACAAAAAGACGGGCAAGGTTGAAGCGCGGAGGGACGATCAGCATGTCGGTGTGCTCGCCTTCTCTCTTTCTCCGCCGGTGTAGCTCTCTGACGGTGCTCTTCCTGCAGTCGTCAAGGAGAACAGCAGCAAGCGCAACGGCCGCTTCGCCCCCGACGCGCGCGACCACTTCGACTTCGGGCGCACCCTCCACCTCCCGCAGCGGGCGATCTACCACACGCTCGCGGCACTGCTCGACTCGCTCTCGGCGCACCAGCACGTCTTCCTCATCTTCCACGACCCGCGCGGCGACCTGCGCTCCCTTGGCCAGATCGGCTTCGACGAGAATCGCGACTTCCACGCCGACCTGCGCGGGCTTGGCGCGCCGCCGCAGGAGGGCGAGAAGGCCGCCGAGGGCAAGGTTTGGGTCGTCGACACAGCGCCTCTTCAGCGCGTGGATCAACCGCAAGGCGCAGATTGGGCTCGAGAAGGCCTGCATCGAGGTCAAGGTCCCGACGAAGCGGCTGCACAACGCCGGCAACGACGCCCACTGTGCGTCCACTTTCCACGCTCTTCCTCGTCCCGCTCGCTGACGCCCGCGTGCCCGCAGACACGCTCGACCTCTTCGAGCGCCTCATGAACCGCAGCGCGTCCCCGCGCCGGGCTCGCCCCTTGTGCTCGAGGTGGACGCGCGGCTCAAGGCCGCAGAGGAGCGCAAGGCCAAGCAGGCGAAGGAGAAGGCGCTGCGCCTGGCGGAGAAGCAGGAGCAGAAGAGCTTGTCGCACTTGTGAGGGACGAAGTGGGTTATCTCGCTGGCGCGCATCGGTAGACGTTGTTCTCTTCCTCCCCTGTTGTCTGTAGAGTCGTTCCGCATACCTCGTAGACGTTCCCCCTGCACTACTCGCGCTTTCTCTCATGTCGCTCGTCAGCGAGAAAATACTTAATCGAGAGATACAATCGACAGTGTCTACGAACGGGAAGGGGAACAGAAAGTGGTACAACGCCTTCACGCCTCGAGCTCGACGCCCGAGTCCTCATCCAGTCCGCCCGACAGGCCTGCCGCACGCCTCGCGACGCCCGTCAGCGCATCGACGAGAAGCTCCTTCGCGTCCTCGACACGCGCAGCGTCCTCCTCGTCGTCGTCCGCCGCCTCCTCGCCAAGCCCACGCGAGCTGAAAAGCTCGCTGGCAAGCATGCGGCGGATCGCGAGCGCTTGGGCGTGCAGCGCGGGGTTGGGCTTGACGACCTCGTCCTCGTCCTCGGCAGCGCGATCAACGAAGGCGCCCTGCCGCCGCACAAGTAGCCACGAGAGCGTGACCGTTGCGAGGAGGTCGATGTCGCTCGCGGGGTGCTCCGCCGGCGCGGGGACGAGGCCGACGAGCGCGGCGCCGAGCGGGCCGGCGACGGCGGGCGCGAGGAGACGGAGGAGCGGCGCGGCGCAGGAGAGGCGCGCGAGGGCGTCCTTCGACGTAAGGACGAGCTGCGCGAGGAGTACGCGCGCCTCGACGAGGTCGTCTGGCGAGGAGGGAGATGAGGAGGCGCCGGCGCGGTAGCATGCCAGGAAGACCTTGGTGATGAGCGCGAGGGTGCGCAGGTCCGACCCCTCGGGCATGGCGCGGCAGACGACGGAGGCGGTCTCGTCCGCATCGGCGAGGCTGGCGAGCGACTCGGCGGCAGCTTCGGCAGAGGGTGAGACCGAAGCAGTCGCCTCGGCGACGGCGACGAAGATGGTCGACCAGGCGTCCTTCATCGCGTCCTCGCACGCCGCCTCTGCGACGAGGAGGAGCGGGACGGTATCGCTCGGCGCGGCGAGCTCGTCATTGGCCTTGACGAGGCGCGTCTCGGCGCGAGGAGGTGCTGCACCGTCTCCCACTCATTCGCGAGCGCGAGGTCGACGAACGAGTCGCCCGCCGCCGCGTCGGCCTTCTTGCGGTGCGCGAGCATGCGGTGCCACGCCGCCTCGGCGCAGCGAGGGTGGCCGAGCGAGAGGTGCGTCGCGAGGAGGGCGTCGACGGCCGAGCGGGAGGCTGAGGGCGAGACTTGCGGCCAGGAGGGCGAGCGCGAGAGGTTCGACAGACGGAGGAAGGTGTACAGGCGAGCGAGGGTCGAGAGGCGATCGCCTGCGTGCGAGCGGACATCAGCGACTGTAGGAGGCAGAGCGAGGAAGAAGACAAACGCACCAACCATCGTCTCAATCTCCGCCACCCTCACCCACGCGACCGCCTCCTCGGCATCCTCCTGCACCGCACCCGCGCCGTCCCTTCCCCAGGTCAAGCCCGTCGCCCTCCGCGCCGCCCAGCCGAGCGCCTCCTTCGCGAGTGCAGGGACGAGGCCGAGCGGGCCCGGCGCGTCGACGAGGCGGAGGAGCTCCTTGCGCGCTGCGAGCGCGGAGGAGCGCGCAGCGCTGTGCGTGCTGTACGACGGGGAGGTGGCGGAGAGGGCGGAGAGTGCCGCGACGGCCTGTGCGCGGCGGCGCGCGCGAGGCGAGGCCGAAGGCGAGGACCAGCGCGAGAAGAGTGGGAGGACGAGGTAGATGAGCGCGACTACGATGGTAGCTGCGGCGAGGGCGACGAGGCCGCTCAGGAGCGAGGGGTGGAGGCGGTCCACGAGGGTCGGCTCGAGCGGGACGGCTGTCCCGTTCTCGCTGCGGCGGACAAGCCCGCCCGTGAGGACGCGCGCTGCGGTCGCGCCGAACGTCTCCTCCGCGACGACAGCAGAACCCACGAGGTCGGCGCCGAGCCCGCCGGCAAAGCTGATGCCCATGAACGACACGAGGAGGACGCGGCCGCCCGAGCGGGTGCCCGCACCGTCGCCGACGAGGGCGCCGGGGGAGACGCCCTGCTCGTCGCCGGACGAGATCGGTGAGGGCGGGAAGACGTGCTGCGTCTGCGGGACGGACGCGAGCGTGTCAAGGTGCGCTTGGTTGTGCGCCTGCACGTGCCGGTAGTCGCCCGTGAGCGGGGCGAGAGCCCCGCCGGCGACGGTGCTGCGGCGGCCGCACCGCGCGCCCTCTTGGCTGGCGCGGGCGCGTCGCCCTTCCGCCCGCGCTTCGTCCCCGCCGCTGCCTTCTTCCCCTTCGCGGGGGGCGGGGGCGCAGGCGCAGGCGCCTCCTCCTCCTCGTCCTCATCGTCGCCCGTGCCGTCCTCGTCGTCCTCCTCCGCCCGGCGGCGCTCGTTCTCCTCCGCCCTTGACACCTCGAGCACAGCCCTCCTGCGCTCGAACTCCTCGACGAGAGCATCGCCGCCGCCAACCATGTCGCGCACCATGCCCTTGAGGAGCTCGATGTCGGCGTCGCGGCTCTCGCGCGCGAAGCGCAGGAAATCGATGTACTCGATCGCCTTGGTGAGGATCACGCCCTTCGAGAGCGTCTTGGCGGCGGTGACGCCGTCCACCAGCCCGGTCGGCGTCTCGGGGACCGCGGCGGTCGCGAGCGTGAACTGCGAGGCTTTGCGCTTCGAGACAGGCATCTGCGCGCGGGATGCGTGAGCGAATGAACGAGGGAAGGTTGAAGGGGGACTGCGCACCGACGGGAGCGGCTTGAGATGGCGCAGCGCGGGGATGGTGTCGCGCAGCGTCGCGAGCGCGTTGTTGATGCTGTTACGGTACTTCTGCTCGACGGCGTCTGCGAGCACATACGGTGGTAAGCCTCAATATCAAGCGGGGAAGGCGCGAGAGACGAACTGTGCCCGCGGTCCGCCTTCTTCCCCTTCTTCCCGCCCTTGCCCGGCGCCAACTTCTGGTCCTCCTGCTCAACCTCCACTGCTGCGGCAGCGCCCTTGCGCGATGCGCTCCTGCTCATCCCAGAGTTGGGGTGGCTGAAGTCGACATTCGCGTGAAGCTGGAGGAGCGCTGCGAGCGGGAGACGGGGTCAGGTCCGCTCGCGGAGGACGAGGGGAGGAGAAACACGCACGGGCCTGGTGTACCTCGCTCTGCAGTCCTGCGTTCGCAATCACCTCCATCGGGCTCTTCGCTCTCCTTCCAAGCGCCGGCTCCTGCGTCGCAACGGGCGCGACCGGCGGCGGCGGCGGGACCTGCGCGCGGTTGCGCGTCGTCCGCCCGCGCGCACCGCTGCTTAGGAGAGCGGTCGTCGCCGGATCCTGGTTGAGCGAGAAGGCGAACGGGCCGGAGCGCGGGTTCGGGACGGCGTGCAGCGCGGGAACGGAGATGCCGGCCGTCGCGGCGAGGGAGGTGAAGACTGGCTGGGCCTGGCTTTGTGGAGAGGAGGTGGATGCAGAGGCGGTGACGGGCGGAGAGAGGGATCCGAACGAGACGGGCGAGGCGAAGTCGACGGAGAGATGCGGAGCGGAGGGGGAGCTGCCCGATGAGGGGCCGGCACAAAGAGCTGCGTCGGGTCGAACGTCGACATGTCGAAGTGCTCCGTGGACTGTTGCGTGAAGGTGGCGAGCGATGCGGCGTAGGGTGAGACGCTCGACGCGGGCGAGAGAGTCTGGAGGGGTGCGGGCGCAGGCGGGAACGGCGAGAGGTGTGCGCCGACGCCGGAGGTCGCGCTCGGCGCCGAGTTGGTGAAGAGGTCTTGCAGAGCGGACGTGTCAAAGTCGCACGCGAGGTTGGACGGGAGGGAGAACGACGGCGACTGCGCGAGGACGGCGTCGAAGTCGAATGCAGCGCTCGACGTCGACGGCGCGACAGAAGCGCCCGAGTAGCTGAGCCCCGAGCTGAAGGGCGAACTGCCTGCGTCGCTCCTGCCCCCGCCCGTCGACGTGCCTGCGCACGACATCTCGCCCATCCGCTCGCCTCCCGCGTCGAACCCGCCAAGCAGCGCCCGCGCAAGCTCGTCCTGTGTCAAGCCAGCGCCCATGCCCTTCCCCGCCGTCTCGCCGTACCCGTCGAGCCCGCCGAGCGCGTCCCCGCTGAGGAACGCGAGCGGGTCCTGATCGTACGACGGTGCGGCGGCGGAGGGAGCGTCGAAGTCGGTGGCGGCGCCCGGGCGAGCCAGTCGGTCGCGAAGGCGCCGTTGGGCGCAAAGAGGTCGTCTGCGCTCATGCTCGCGGCGGCGAGTGAGGCGTAGAGGCGAAGGGAGCGAGTCGCCATCGTCGTTCGACGCTGCCGCTCGCCCGGTCCAGAGACGAATCCCCGCGGACACCGAGTGTATGCACCCCCGCTCTCGTACGACTGCACCGCGAGCGAGACGTCGAACGAGCACTTGCATCTGCATTTCCGCATCGACCCATACCGGCCACTCGACTCTACGCCGCCTCCCACCCCTCCGTGTTCCGCAACAGCTTGTAGAAGAACCGCACGCCCGACAGGTGTGCGTCGATGTGGATCCTACGCGCAGTGCATCGTCAGTGAGCAGTGTATCGAGCGAGCTTGAAGAGAGGGAGCGCGAAGACGCGAGGGCGCGAAGAGAGCGCCAGGACGCACCGCTCGTCCACGGTGTGGAACGCCTTGATCAGCTCGAGCGAGCCCGGCACGAAGCGGTAGATGTTGCGCGTGAGCGGCCACGAGTACTTTGTGTCGGTGTTGGCTGCGAGCGCGGACGGGGTGAGCTTCGCAGCTCACGAGACGAGGAGGGAAAGGCGACACACCGACCATCCCGCTCGGCGCGACGACCGCCCCCTCCCAGATGTGCCTCGTAGTTCCCGCCATCAGGTCCCACGCGTCTCCCTCCGTCGGCGTGAGCGGTGCCGGCTCGATCGCGCTCGTTCCGACCATCGACAGGCGGACGACATTGTTGTCGACATCGCCGTGCGAGCCGTACGCCGAGAAGGTGAGGTTCAGGTCGGCGACGACCGGCTTGAGGATAGACGAGATGCGCTCGAGCGTGTCGTTGACGGTCGACTGGAAGTCGATGCGGTAGTTGACGGCTGCGGAGGCGTACTCGGGAAGCGCGTTCCTGCAAGCGCAGCCAGGGGTAAGCTTCGCGCGGGGAACGTAGAGGGAAAAAGTCGGAACGCACAGCTTGACACCGCCCTCGATGAGGTCGACCGCCTGCGTCGTCCCGAGGAAAGCGCGCATGATCGGGTCCTCGCGCGCCATCTCCTCACCGAGCTTCTTCCACTGCTTCTGGTCGCGCACACGCCTCTGCCACTTCTTGTCGACCTCGCCGTGGTCCGCCGCACACTGCAGCTGCTGGAGCATCGGGTTGCCCTTCTGCAGCAGCGGCTGGGCGGGGTTCCCCTCGAGTGCATGGATGCACTCGGCAAGGACGCCGATGCCCGTGTGTGCCGAGAGCGGGACGCTCGAGTGCCCGCCCGTCGTGAGCACCTCGATCTGCACGGAGACGGCGCCCTTCTCGGCCATGCCGAAGCGCGCGAACGGCACGCCATACGCCGTGTCAACGCCGGTGAAGCCCTCGTCGAGAACGAGGGCGACGCCGTCCTTGCCGTAGCGCGACTCGAGCGCCGAGGCGAGGTGCGCGGCTGAGCGGTGCCCGCCGATCTCCTCGTCGAAGCCCGAGGAGAGAACGATGGTCCTGCGGGCGGGGAGGTCAGGCTCCGCTGATTGTGGCGCACCATCGCACGCACCGAGTAGGCTTGAAGTCGTCCTCAATAAGCTTGTCGAGCGCCGCAAAGAGGCCGATGAGCTGGGGGAGTACGGGTCAGCTGGAGCGCGAGGAGCGGTAGGAGGGGCGCACCGTGTTCTTGCAGTCAGCAGTGCCGCCTTGGAACGAGAGAGCTGGTCAACTATAGGCTACCGTATAGGGAGCGAGCAGCAACGCACGGCCCCAGATCCAGCCATCCTCGTCAAGGTGCGCATCGAACGGCGGGTACGTCCACTGGTCGACAGTCGACGGGTTGACGGGCACCGTGTCCTGGTGCGCCATCAGCACGACAGGCTTGAGCGCCTCGTCGCTGCCCTTCCAGGTGAGGAGCAGCCCCCACTTCTGCACCTTCTCAACGTCGAGCGTTGCGTACACGCGCGGGAATGTCGCCTCGAGGTATGCGTGCAGGTCGCCCATGACATCGAAGCGCGGGTCCTCAGGCCCGGCCATATCGTCGAACGACTCGGTGCGCTGCGATTGCGCGGGGAGGTCAGCGTGAGTGCGGCGGGGTGGGGAGGAGGGAGGGGAACGCACGATCCGGACCGCACCCTGCAGGCGCTCCACTGCGCGCTGCTTGTACTCCTCGTCCTGCTCGGGGCGCCAGTCGAGCCCAACATTGCGCGGCGCAACCTGGACGGGGCAGCCCGCGCCCTGGAGGGTGACGGCGCGGTCGCCCGCGGCAGGGGCGAACCAGCTGAGGTGGTCGAGCTCCTGGCGCGGGAACGACAGCCAGAATGCGAGCGGCAGCAGCACGAACAGCGCGGCGAGGCGCGCGCGCGACGTCTTCGAGGCGGGGCGGGCTGATGAGGCCACGGGGCGCCTCCACGGCGAGCGGGAGCACTTCGGGCTGTCCCACTGCGGAAATGTATGGTCAGTGCTGCTCCTGCACTCGTCGAGAAGGCTCCTCACTTGTTGCGGGAGATGTGGAGAAGCGCGAGCGGACCGGCGGGACGGCGGCTCCCCTCCGGCGACGCTCTGCTGGCTCGCGCGTAGCATGCGGAGGTCTACGAGTCCATCAGCCTCTCACTGACCGCCGTGCGTGCTTTCAGCGCGAACGAGGCGCCTACTCTCGAGTAGACGCAGATGGAGCGAGCGGCAGCAGAAGAGGCGGACCTGATTCTTGCAGACCGCATGCAAAAGACCGTCAAGAGGGAGAGGAAGCTCTACAGAGAGGTGAAACGAGAACCTGTGTGGCGCGGACATGCGAGGTGAGCACGACGTTCAGGCGGAAGGAGCATCGGCGAGGATACGGGAAGGACAGCGAGAGCGTAGACGCACCAGATTATGCCGAAAGAGAGACGCAGTCTTGCCTTGCGCAATGCAGCGCCAGCTCACGCCGCCTGCCAACCCTCCGTGTTGTGGAGGAGCTTGTAGAAGAAGCGGATTGTCGAGAGGTGCGCGTCGACGTGGATGCTGTTTGCAAGGCAGGCTCGTCAGTCTCTGCTCGGAAGGGTAGATTGATGAGAGGGGGGGGGAGCGCACCGCTCGTTGACGGTGTGGAAGCCCTCGATGAGGTGGAGCGACGCCGGGACGAAGCGGTAGATGTTGCGCGTCAGGTTCCACGAGTGCTTCGTGTCGGTGTTGGCTGCGTGGATCCAGCGATGTCAGCTTAGTCGTGTTCAGGCGGGAGAGGAAAGATGGAGGTAAAGGGGAAAGCAAGGACGCACCGATCATCCCGCTGGGCGACGACCGCGCCCTCCCAGATGTGCCGTGTCGTACTCGCCATCAGCTCCCACGCTTCGTTGTCTGTCGGCGTCAGCGGGGCGGGCTCGATCCCGCTCGTGCCGAACTTGGTGACGCGGACGACGTTGTTCACGACCTCGGGGTGCGCACCGTACGGCGCAAAGGTGAGGTTGTAGGCGGCGGCGATGGGCGCCAGGACGGACGCGATGTACTCGAGCGTCTCGTTGACCGAGGACTGGAAGTCGATGCGGTAGTTGACGTACGCGGAGGCGGACTCGGGGAGCGCGTTGCTGCGGGCGGAGGGACGAGTCAGTTCACCCTCACCGGACGTAAAGCAGAGCAGTTAAAGCGCGACGCACATCTTGACGCCTCCCTGGATGAGGTCGACCGCCTGCGTCGTGCCGAGGAACGCGCATAATCGGGTCGTTCTTGGTCATCTCCTCGCCGATCTGCGCCCACTGCTTCGGGTCGCGGACGCGCCTCTGCCACTCCTTCGGGACGCGGCCGTGGTCCGCCGCGCACTGCAGCTGCTGCAGGATCGGGCTGCCAAGGCGGAGGCTCGGCTTGAAGAGGTTGTCCTCGAGCGCGACGATCAGGCGCGAGAGGACGCCGATGCTCGTGTGCGCCGAGAGCGGGACGCTCGAGTGACCGCCGGGCATGTAGACCTCGATGTGGGCCGAGACGGCGCCCTTCTCGGCGGTGCCGTAGCGCACGAAGGGGACGCCGTAGAGCTGGTCGACGCCGCCGAAGCCCTCATCGATGATGAGCGCGATGCCGTCCTTGCCGTACCGCGTCTCGAGCTCCTGTGCCAGAGGAAGCGCAGTACGGCGCCCGCCAATCTCCTCGTCGGCGCCGGACGAGATAATGATGGTGCTGTGGGCAGGAGAGGTTAGCCATGCTCCTCCTCGTCTCGTGCGGGATAAAGCACGTACCGAGTCGGCTTGAAGCCCTCCTCGATGAGCTTGTCGATGGCAGCGATCGAGCCGATGAGCTGTCGAGAGGAAAAGTGAGTTCGCATGTCCTGTCGAAAGGAGGAACGGGTCGCACCGTGTTCTTGCAGTCGCCCGATCCACCTGTTCAGCGCGCGCGGTTCGGTCAGCGAGACGCTTTCGCAAAGCGAAGGAGCCACGCACGGCCCCAGATCCAGCCCGCCTCGTCGTAGTGCCCGCCGAACGGCGGGTGCGTCCACTGGTCGTACGTCTGCGGGTTGACGGGTACGACGTCCTGGTGCGCCATGAGGACGACGGGCTTGAGCGCCTCGTCGCTACCCTTCCACGTGAGGAGGAGGCCCCACTTGGCGACCGTCTCCACGCTGAGGGTCGAGTACACGCGCGGGAACGTCGCCTCGAGGTAGGCGTGCAGGTCGCCCATCACGGCGAAGCGCGGGTCCTCCGGGCCGACCATGTCGTCGAACGACTCGGTGCGCTGCAGATCCGGGCGGGAGGGTCAGTAAACCTAAAACGGCGGAGGTGGGGAGTGGGGGAGGGAGGGAACGCACACGCGCACGGCGCCCTGCAGGCGCTCCACCGCAAGCTGCGTGTACGCAGGGTCGTCCTTGGGGCGCCAGTCGAGCCCGACGTTGCGCGCCTCGACCTGGGCGGGGCAACTCGCGCCCTTGAGCGTAAGAGGCTGGTCTACCGCTGCGTCCGTCGCGGCCGGCGCGAATCCCTTGAGCAGGCCGAAGTGCTCGATGGGTTGAAGAAGCAGAACGCGAGCGGGAGCAGGAACAGCAGCGAGGTGAGGCGCGACCGGGGGTTTTGCGAGGAGGAGGAGGGGGCGGGTGGGGCGGTACCCGCAGGCGGCGCCTTGGAGGCGGGCTGTGCCGCGCTCACTGCGGGACCAGAAGGGTCAGCATCCTGCGGGCGAGCTCACTCGTTGCGAGCAGCGTTGGCGGATGGAGGGGAGGCGGGAGCAGCACGAGCGGAGCAGCGATGGAGCAAGCCGGCAGCGCAGCGGGGCGATCGCCAAGCCGAGCAGATCCTGGAGCACACCTGGTCCCATTCCTGCCGGGCGGGCCGCGGTGAGTGGGCAGAGCGACCCTCGTGCCGAAAGAGGGAGGCGGCCAACTTGCGCGTGATCGTCGCTCGAGGGTGCACGGTACGTACGGCTGCATTGACAGACAGGAGAGGGAATCTATGGCACGGGTATGCACGGAACAGACGGGGCTTGCGAAGTGAGGGGGTATGCACGGCACGACGGGAGCGACCTGATACAGACGATGGAGAGAACGGGAGGACGACAAGGACGGCTAGCCAGCCTCGCCCGTGGCGACGACGCGCGACTTGATGAAGAGCGTTGAGTAGAGGTGCTGGTCGCCCATGCCGTCGTAAAGCGGGAGGTGACGGTACCCTGCGCGCTCTCCTCGTCAGCGGGACTTCGCGAGCCGAGGAAGAGTGCGACGCACCAGGCATGAGCGCGCCAACACCGATGGTGTACGCGCCAACGCTCTCGCCCTTGCCCTCCTCGAGCGCGGCCTTGACGTTCCCCTTGGCGTTCAGCACCTCGAACCGCACAAAGACGAGGTCGAGCATGCCGGGCGACGGGTGCGACGAGAACGTGAAGGAGAACTGCGACGAGGACGTCGGGGACGAGCTGGAGACAGAGCGGAAGGTCGGGTTGAAGGCATTGCCGCTGCGCAGTCCGGTAGGTCAGTTCCGCTCGTTCCGTCAAGGGCGGAGGGAGACGTACAGGACGACGGGTGTGCGGCGCTTCTGTGCGCCGACGACACCGGGGACGAACAAAGAAACCTCGACGAACGGGTCGAGCACGCAGGCGTCGCCGTCCGCGCCAGACCCGCGGGGGCGGGGCAGCTGCTGCGCCGAGATGATCTGCCGGCGGCATCGTCAGTGCGGCTCAGCTCGAGCGAGAGTCGGAGAACGTACTTCGAGCTCGAGGCGGTACTTCTCCGAGCGGAGGGAAGCAACCTTGTCCTTCTCGACGCCCTTCTTGCGCAGGAACTCGGGCTTGAGAACGTAGCCGCAGCGGCCCGCGCGCGCGAACATCGCCGAGTTGAGCTCCATTCCGACATCTGCGAGGTGTGGACGCGTCAGGTCCGCAAGCGAGAAGGGAAGGAGGCAGGACGCACCAAAGGTCTGCCAGTTGAGCGCGACGAGCTGCACGCCCGCGGCCCACATGTGGTGCGGGGCAAAGTTGCTGCTCGTGAGCCTGCTGCCCTTGGGGTACGCGCGCGTGAGGTGCGCGCGGTTGTGCGCGACAAAGTCCTGCCGCGTCGCCTCGTCGCGGAGCATTTTGCTGAGCCGGCTCTCGCCGAGCGAGATGACATGCGTCGCGGCGTACTTCTCTTTCTTGTTGAACCCGCGCGCCTTGACCCGATGGTGTAGACGAGGAGGTTGGCGAGCGCGTGCGACATGGCCATGTCCTTCGGCTTGGTCGGGAGGGCGGTGGCGAGGTTGCGGGCATGGCGGGCGGCGAGACGGAGAGCTCGCTGCCCGTGATGTTGCTCGACGGCGCCGCGAGACCGGGAGAGATGGGGACGGGCGAGGTGATGGACCCGACGGAGGAGCGGGAACTGCGGGCGCGCAAGATGGGCGGGCGAGGCCCGTTGCTCTCGCTGCCGCGGAACTGGCGGATGGCGCGGTAGACTGTGAGCGTCCACGTCAGTTCATGCTCGTTTGGGACGGGTGAGCGCACGCACACTTGCTGTTCTTGAAGTCGCCGTCGGAGCTCGACTGCGACGACTGCTCGCTCGAGGACGAGTCGCCGCTCGGGACCAGCTTGATCGGGAAACCGTTCTCGTTCGACGTGATAAACTTGTTCTTGGCCTGTGCGGGCTCATGAGCGGCGCTCTCGAAAGTAAGAGGTGGAGGCGCACTTTGAGGAGGAACATGCCCTTAAGGTCCGCCGGGCTCGGCAGCTTCTCGAGCTCCTTGTCCGCCTCCATCTCGTCGATGCGCTTGCTGACGAGCCTGTCGCCGAGCGTCTCGTGCAGGATCGCAGCGAGCTTGTCCTGCTGGTCGAGATCGAGCTCGCAGTGCACCTCGACGCTCAGGACGACGGGGTACGGCGATGCGAGGAACGCGTACTGCGCGATTGCCTGCAGGACATTGCGCACGGGGATCTTGCTCGTGAGCGTGTGACCGTGCGTGACGGCCGGCTCGCCGTTGTCGCCATCCCAGACGTCGACTGCGAGCCGGGCAAGTCAGCGCAAAGTGAGGGAGAAGAGCGGGGTGCGCGCACGCTCGACACTGCGGCAGCCCTGCTGCAGCGCACGGATGTAGCCTTCGACGGTGCTCTGGCCCTGGAACTGACTTCCGATGAGGTAGGTCTGCGGGCGCCGACTGATCAGCTCCCGTCGAGGGAAGCGAGGGGAGCACGCACGTTGTGGCTCGAGCTGATGAAGTACTCCGGCATCGGGCGCGTCATGTCCTGCTTCGACTCCTCCTTAATTGCGGCGTTGTCGGACGACATGAGGAACGAGATAAACCCGTCGAGCGTGACGAGGCCATCAGCGGGGAGGGCGTACTTGGCGAACGTCTTGCTTATCGTAGCGTCGTCGGTGATCTGCGCTGTATTGTGAGCGAGGAGTGGGGACGGAAAGGCAGGAACGTACCCCTTGCACGTCGCGGAGGAAGGCCGACCACGACGCCTCGTCGAAGCCGGGCTTGTCCGCCCCGAGCGAAGCACGGTAGATCTCCTCAATGTCGGCGCGGCGCTTGAGGAGCTTGACGAACGTCTGGAACGCCTTGAAGTCGAGGAAGTCGTTCGGCGCGGCCGACCTCTGCGGGCGTGGCGTGTGAGCGGGGAAGCGCCGGGGGAAGTGGGGGAGACGCACGCGGAACGCCTCGCTGATCTCGGCCTTGCTCATGCCCATCCCCAGACGCGAACACAGCTGGTGCACGTCGACCTCGTGCACGACCTTGTCCGCCTCCTCCGGCAGCGGTTCGTGCGCCGCCGCGCCGTCCGAGATGCCCTTCGCGAGGCGGCCCTCCTTGAACCCCTCGAGCGTCTTCTGCACGAGCTCGAGGTCCTGCGGTGAGAGGGCGATGAAGTGGACGAGCTTGTAGGCAGGCCCGCCTGCCACAGAGCTGAGGAAGGAGGTCGAGGGAGGCGCGGCGTAGATGACGGTCATCCAGCGGGGCTCGACGGAGGGAGGGAGGTGAAGCGAGGTGCGGTAGGGGGAGCCGGCGGTACCGAAGCGGAGGTCGCGGATGCGGGAGAGGGGGACGGAGGCATAGTTCGTCGTGCGGGAGAAGCCTGAGGAGCGGACGATCAGCCTCGCGCGCAGGTGAGATCCGTCCCAGACGAGCGTACCGAGTCCAGGTCCGTTCTTCTCCCAGCAAAGGCGCACGTCCTGGCCACCGACGACGCCAATGCCGACCTCGAGGCCCAGCTCGCCGTCGTCGGGCGTCTCGCTGGCGAGTTCGAGCCAGACCCTGCGAGGCTTGACCCGACGCGCGCTCTTAGCCGAGACCTTGAGCATCTCCATGCCGGGCTTGACGAGCTGGACGGGGATGGCGAATGTGCCCGACTGGCGCGAGAACGACGACCGCGACGAGGCGGGGGGCGGTGCTGGCGGGCCAATTTCAGCGAGCGCCTCGCTGACGACGACCCAGTCCCCCTCGCCGGGCTGCTTCGGCTCCTCTGCGATGTCCTGGAGTGCCGGCGCGCCCTCCTGTGGCGGTGGTGTTGGTTTCGCGAGTTCATCAGTTGGAAGAGGAGGGGGGAAGGGGGGAGGGGCGACGAGCCCCTCAGGGAGGTCGGGCTGCGGCTGGGTGGCCATGCGCGGCGGCGTCGACAGGTCTAGCAGGCAGTCGCGCCAGCTCACGCCATGAGAGGCGGAGGAAGCGGCGAGGACAAGGACGAGCGCCTCGCGGCCCCTCCTCTGCCTCCTCCCGAAACGACTGACGACCGTTGGTGGGTCCCTGCGGTTCGCCGAGTCGCCGAAGACTCTCAGGATACCCAAGCCTGCTCCCCGCTGTACGCGCGCTGTCCGACGTTCTATGCACAAACGCATCTACGCGACCTCTCTACGGCCTCAGTAGCCTGTGCGCGCCTGGTACGGCAACACGCCCACCAGCTTCAGCAGCTGCTCCGTCTGCCGCGGCTCCTCGAGCGGGCGATCATGGTCGAGCGGGTCGTCCTTGCCATCCCGCTGGGGCCGGCCGTACTCGTCGCGCGGGATGACAATGAAGGGTGCCGGCCTGCATGTGCACGACCGCGTCAGCTCGTCAACAGCGAGCGAGAGGAGCGCGCAACGGCGCACCAGTGCGTCGTCGACCTCCGCTGAACCCAGCACTCCCTCCTCTTCGCGAGCACCTGCTCGCTCGCCATGCTTCTCGGCGCATAACACGTATACACGACGACGCGGATCTGCTCCGCCGTCGGCGTGCGGTTCCAGTGGATCGTCCGCGAATCCCACAAGACCAAGTCGCCTGGCGAGGTCTCCACCTTGATCTCCTCGACGCCGGACTGCCGCTTGAACCAGAGGAGGTCGTCGTTGGTGAAGGTGTAGCTGCGGGGAAAGGCCCGTAAGCGAGCTCTCAGAAAGAGGACGAGGGGGACGGGCGCACTAGTTCCGGTGCCCCCAGTCTTGCTCTGCCTTGACGCCGCCCGTCTCGGCGAAGAACCGGGGCAGGAGAGCGTGCGAGCCCTTGAGCACGACGAGGCCACCGTCGTCCGGCCCACTCGGCGTCATGGCGAGCAAGCCCTGCGCGAGCTCGAACTGCAGCGGCGGGCGGCTGCGGAGGGACGCGAACGGGTCAGAAGGAGCAGAACAGACGTCGAAGGAAGAGCAACACACTCTGTCGGTTCGGGTTGGTGGTCAATATGCGGCCACGGCGACGCGGGTTGGATGTCTTGGCGAGCGTGCGGCCCGACCGGGAGGGAGAAATTGCTGCCCGTGAGGAGCGAAGGTCAGGACGAGCGGCGCAGGCTGGAGGAAGGTGGACGCACATCGCGTCGAAAGAGACGAGCAGCTCCTTCGTGCCCCATAGCTCCTCGAACGTCTCGATGACCTTCGGTTCTCTGAGGCAAAGAGCGAGTTGGGGCGTTGAGGGAGTGAGGAGAGGAGAAGAGGGCATCGAGCAGGAGCTTGTCAGTCGCCGTCTCCGCCTTCGACCGCGAAGGGAGCAACGCACAGCCTCGCCTCCCACACCCACGCTCGTGGCTCGCGCCGTAGTCGTTCACCAGGCCGTTCTCGCCGACGGGCAGGTGGTCCGCATTCCATGTCGACTTGTCCTGCTTGTCGAAGCCGAACTGCCGCGCCCACTGAAGCGCCTTCGCCTGCGAGTGTAGCGCACGTCAGCGAGAGAGGAAGGAGGCGCAAAGCGGCGACGCACCTCATAATATGCTGCCCGCTCCCGAGGGACGGCGCCCTTAACCACCGCAAAGCCGTGCTCGTCCAGGTCGCGCTTCCACGTAGGGGTTGCGTCGGGCATCCTAAGCGAGTCGAAGCTGCTGGCGAGGCCGATTTGGCGAGTCGAGTTGGGAGGATCTGCGGGAAGGGTTCGGCAGGCGAGGGCAAGCGGGTCAGCCTGGGGGTGATGGCGCGGGATGCGGCGGGCTGCAGTGTCTACGGGACCTGCAGGGAGGACGAGCACACCTGTGGCTGATCACAGCGAGTGCACGGGCGCGGGGGCGAGGGAGCTGGAGGAGCAGGCTCTCGGCCGAGTTCGCGTGAGCGCGCTGCTGCTGTATGGGCTGGCAGGGCGGACGTGCGCGGTGCTCTGCGGGTGTGCAGACTGCTGGACGAGGTACAGAGGAAAGGAGCGAGCGCGCCCTCGTCGTTTGAAGGCGCCGGCCCGGCCCCCGCCCGATCGCGCGACTGCACCGCGGCTTGTCTTCCTCCGCCCTCGAGCTCGTGCGAGTCGTGTGCGCGCTCGACGCTTCTCAACGCCTGCCACCCGGCCCGCGACCCCGGCTCACAGCGATCCGCTCGCTGCCATGCCGTCCTTCTCCATCCTCGCACCGAAGTCCGCGCCGGCCGATAGCGCAGACGCGCCCTCCAACAACACTCATTCGCGATGGTGGCGCGACGCAGGCCTCCGCAGGCTCAACCTGCACGCGTCTGTGCTGCTCCTCGGGTCCTTCGTCTGGTACGTTCGCCCTTTCACGCGCATCTGCCCTCGAGGAGGACGACCTCGCTGACCGCTCGCACCCCTTCCGCTCGCCTTCCTGACCTCGCAGCGGCTACGATGGGAGCGTTTTGAACGCTGCGCTCGGCCTCGACACGTTCCTCAATGACATGGACAACCCCGACTCGAACAAGCTTGGCCTCATCTCCAGCGCTATTTCGCTGGGCTACCTCATCGGCTTCTTCCCGTCAAGCTGGGCGGGCGATAGGTTCGGCCGCAAGTTGCCGCAGATCTTCGGCAGCGCCATGGTCGTCGTCGCCGTCTTCGCGCAGTGCTTCGCGATCGGAGGATGGAAGTGTGCGGCCCCCTACTTTCTCTATTCCTCCCCCTTCGTGTGCTGATCGTCCTACCTCGCAATCTACGGCACTCTACTCCTCGCGTGCAGTCTTCGGCGCCCGCATCCTGCTCGGATTTGGCGCCGCCTTCCCCTTGACCCTCGGCAGCGCGCACCTCTTCGAGCTGGCGCACCCACGCCAGGCAGCCGAGATGGTCACCCTCTTCGCGGCGACGTACTGGGTTGGCGCTGTCATCGCAGCCTGGGTGACCTACGGGTCGGCGTTCATCAGCTCGAACTGGTGCGTCTCGCGTGCTTTCTTGACCTGCTCTGCTCCTTTCCCCAGTTCTGCTCTGCCCGACGCTCCCTCCACGCGCCCTCACATCCCTACAATACGCAGCTGCTGATCACGATCTTCTCACATAGGGCATGGCGGCTGCCTTCGATCCTGCAGGGCCTCGCTTCCGTGATCCAGGTCTGCACGTTGTGGTTCGTGTACGTGCCGCTCTCCGCTACTCGCTCCCTGCGCTCACTAACGAATGCTTGTGCAGACCCGAGTCGCCCCGCTGGCTCTGCGCGCAGGGGCGGACGGAGGAGGCGCATGCCGTCCTCGCGAAGTACCACGCAAACGGCGACGAGGACGATGAGCTCGTACTCTCCGAGATGGCCGAGTGCGTCGGACTTCCCCTTTTCTCAAGAAAGGGCTGACAAACCCGCGCACGCAGGATCCAGGCGGCCCTCGAGCTTGAGAAGGCCAGCGACTCGTTCGGCTACCTCGACTTCTTCCGCACCAAGGCGAACCGCTACCGACTCTTCATGTGCATCTGGATCGGGATCATCGTGCAGTGGTGCGCGCGACCGTTCAGATCGATCTCCTCGTCTAGCGAGGCCTTCTCGCTCAACCTAAGTTTCCTCGCGCAGGGTCGGTAACGGCGTCTATTCCTACTACCTCCTCCCTATTCTCTCCACTCTCGGCGTCGAGAGCACGGCGCAGCAGCAGGGCGTCAACGGCGGGTGGGTCTTCCCCTTCCCCCGCTTCCTTCCGCGAGAACCGCCGGCTAACGCTCTTCTCTGCGCCTGACCCGCAGCCTCCAGATCTTCAACCTCTTCATTTCCGTCCTCGCGAGCATCTACATCCAGCGCTTCTCGCGGCGCTTCGTCTGGCTCTTCTCGACAGGCATGATCCTCGTCTGCTACTCGATGTTCACCGCGGCGAGCGCCGTTTTCAACAGCACCGGTGACCCGAATGCCGGCCGCGCTGCCGTGGCAATGATCTTCCTGTGCGTCCCTCTTGTCCGCTTCTGAGATGCTGCCCGCGCTGACGACGCTCCGCTGCAGTTACTCCGCTTTCTACGACATCTCGTACGTCTCCCCTACCTCTCCCGCTGGAAGCGTGCTCATGCTTCTTTGCAGATACTCTGTCCTGTTCTACTCGTACACCCTTGAGATCCTCCCGTACCACATGCGGACAAAGGGCATGGCAATTTGCCTCTTCTTCGATTATGGAGCGGTTCGTTATCGTCCCCTCATCCCGCCTCGACCCCGTACTCACCGGATCACTCTCGACACAGCTGTTTTTCAACCAGTACAGTGAGCCCAACTGCTCGCTCTCCAGCGCCCTGCACGAACTGACTGCCCCCCTTCGCGCAGTCAACCCGATCGGGTTCGACACGCTCGGCTACTCGTACTACTACCCCTACATCGGCGTCATCTGCGTTAACCTCGTAATCGTGTGGTTCCTCTTCCCCGAGACCGCTGGCCTGACGCGTGCGTCCTCCTGCCTCCCTCCCCGCTCGACCTTCTCAAACTGACTCCCCTCTCCACTCCACCCACACGCAGTCGAGCAGTCCGCCGCGCTCCTCGACGACGATGTCAAGGCACGCATCGACGAGGCGGGCAAGAACGCCGTCAAAGACCTCGACGCGTCGAGCAAGGTCATCGAGGCGTGAGGGGAGCGCGGTGCCGTGGCGGAGGAAGGGCGAGGGGAAACCTCATCTGTTCAGTATACGTAGACGGGATGTAGACGTAGATGCAGTGCCGGCGCGCGCGAGCTGTAACTGTCGTTCAACACGCGCTCCTCGTCAGACTTGCGAGACTCGAGGCGTCTCGAAACGGATACAAAGGCGGAAGCGATAGGTACGGCACTGCTACTTCTTCGAATCGTGCAAGGCTATGCTACAAGCGGATGCGACGCGGGCGGCCCGGGCGGGGTGATCACGCCTTGAAGGGGCCGACGCCGTCCGGGCCGACAACCTGCTTGATGACTTCGAGGCCGTTGGTCCAAAGGTTGTCGATCAGCTGTGAACGGGGGGAAGCGTCAGCGCTGTCTAGGCTCGGAAACCCGACCGCAAACCGAGCGCCAGACGAAGCGGGCGAAAGGTGCGGGCGAGGAGAGCAGGACCGCGGGGAAAGGCACGCACCTCCTGGTCGCTTGCCTCAGAGGTCTCACTGCCCTTCTGCGCCGGGTCGGTGAAGTAGGTGCTGCGGACGAGAACGGTCAGCTTGCGTGGGTAGTGGGCGGAAAGCGAGGAAGCGCACCCGTTCTCGTACTTGCTCGTGTCCCTCGCCTCCGGGGCAGTCGCAGCCCAGATGTGCGAAAGTGCGCTGCGGAAGGTCGAAGGGTTGAGCACGAGATCATGCGGGGGAGGCCAGAGAAGCGCGACGCACCCCTCGTCGGCGGCGCGCATGCCGGGGCGCACCGCGGCCTCAATCAGGCGGCCGGGGATCTCGCCAAGAGCCTCGCGGTACTGGCGGGTCTGGCGTAGCTACGGGGAAGAGGAATCGTCAGGACGCTGCGAAAAGCGAGGCGTTCCAGGAGGCGGGGACTCATCAGTCGCGACAGCGCCTGTTCAGTGCGAATGTGAGTTCCGTCAGCAAACGCTCACTCCACAGCGACGGAGCACGGGACGTACCGGGGTGAACCGAGAACGCCGCGATCTTCGACGGCGGCTGGAGGTAGCGCTGGACAAGAGCCTGCGAGAGAGAGCGGATCAGCAGGGTTCTTGCGCCGCTTGTAAAGGGCGTGCGGCGCACCTTGGTGAGGAGGATCTGCCCGAGCTTCGTACTGCGGGAGCAGACAAAGTGCGTCAGCTTGAGCGAAGACTGGTAGGACGGACAGACACACCGCGCGTAGAGACTCTGAACGCCCACGTCCTTGCGGAACTCGTCGATGGTGCGGAACTTGTCGCCGCCCATGCTCTCCGAGGGCCCACCGAAGGTCATGCGGTGGAGCTCGGAGGCCTCGAGCACGACGCGGACGTCCGCCTCCGGGTGCTGCTGGGTCGTCTTCTCGAGGACGGGGAGGAGGTGGGAGAGAAGGAGCTGGTGGGCGAGAACATTGATGGTAAGGTGTGCGCTGCAGGTTGTGAGTGTCAGCGGGAGCGTTCCTATCGGGGCGAGCGAGCGAGAAGGGCGCACTCGAAGCCGTCGTCGGTCAGGGTGAACTTGTTCACGCCAATGCCAGCGATGCCGAGGAAGCCGTCGAGGCGATCGAACTGCTGCGCCAGCTCCTTGCCGACCTTGGCAACGGCCCGGAGGTCCTTGAAGTCGACGATGCGGGCGCGAACCTCGCCGCTCTCCGTCGCACCGTCCGCCGAGTTGTCGGTCCACGTCCCCAGGATGCCGGCGAAGCTGTCCTGGTAATCCTGCGGCGCGCGCGCGAGCTCACCCGTCTTGATGTACTCAACGGCAGCATCCGCGACCACTTGCTGCGAGCCGGTGATCGTGATGTCGGCGCCGTGCGAGTAGAGGGTGCGGGCGACGCTCAGGCCGAGGCCGTTCGTGCCTGTGTTGGGGAGCGGGTCAGCTCTGCGTCGCATGCCTCGCTCTCAAGCGTCGCGCATCGCGTTGCATGGGCCCTCAGCGATGTCGGAAGCGAGGAGGGAGACGTACCGCCCGTGATGAAGTACTTGCGCCCGGTGAGGAGCGGGACGTCCTTCTGCGAGAAGACGTAGCCGAAGATCTTGCCAACGATTGCGCTCATGGTGTTCGATGGGTGTGGTGGAAGGAAGAGAGCGACGACGTCGACCTCATCGCGCGCGGCCGACGTCGACCCCTCCGGGAGTCACGCCAGACCCATCGGCCTACACCTTCTGGGCTTACGTTGCCGATTCGGCAGCTTGGTGGCCCTGCAAGCGCCAGGATGGAGCTCGCGAGCGCCCTCCGCCCTCCTCGAGCGGGCGTCGCGATGAGACACTGCCAGTCCCGCACGGAATCGCTCTCGTGCGCGCGTCTACACAGCTCATCGCGGCTTCTTCCGCGTCCTAGCAGGCTTCTTCAGGGTGTACTATGCTGAAGAGAGGTTGACAGCCCACAGGAAACGCGTGATCGTCAAAAGTCAGCACGTTGACCTCAGTCGGCCGGGTGGTGCGCCTCATCGTGGGCGCAGCTCTCGCTCTTGCACTCCCAACACACGCTCGCCGCACATCACACCCCGACAGATCCAGCACCACGATGAGCAACTTTGTCGCTGCCTACTTCCGCTCCAAGTTCGACCAGACCAAGGTCCCCTCCCTCATCGGCCGCACCTACGTCCTCACTGGCGGTGCGCGCCCCTCTCCTTCCTCGTATCATAGCGCGCGAGCTCACTCCGAGTCTCGCAGGAACCAACGGCATCGGCCTCTCTGTCTCGCGCACGCTGTACTCGCACGGCGCTCGCGTTGTCCTCCTCGGCTCGCAGGAGGCGACGGCCAACCCCGCGATTGCATACATCAAGACGGGCGACCTTGACCAGGCGCCGCACGACTACAAGGCGGGCTTCGGCGCGCAGAGCGACAACAGCGCGAAGGGTGGCGAGCAGGACGGCGAGGTTGAGTGGCACCAGTGCGATCTGAAGGATCTCACGCAGGTCGCCAAGGTCGCGCAGGAAGTCGCAGGCAAGCTCGACAGGCTCGATGGCTTTCTTGCGATCGCCGGCCTCGGCGTCAACTCGTTCGAGCTGACCAAGGACGGTTACGAGTGCGTCCATCCCTGTCCATCCTTCCACTCCTTCCTTTCCGTAAACGTTTCCTGTGACCTTTCGCTCGTGTCCTGCTGCCGTCGGTGCGCAAGACCTGCTGTGCTAACCGACCCATGAGTCTCTCGCAGCTCGCACCTCACGGTCAACTGCCTCGCGCACGTCCTCCTCCTCTCGCACTTCCTCCCGCTCCTCGAAAAGACGAGCCGCGAGCACCCCGAGGCGGACGTCCGCTTCATCTCAATGGCGAGCGAGATACACCGCTTCACGTTCGGCGGCCCTGGCGAGAAGTACGGCGGCGACCGCTTCGCAACGGAGGAGGAGTTCAAGCGCGACATTGGCCCGACCAACCTCTACGTACGGTGCGCTCTCTCCTTGCAACTTCTTCATTGGTGATTCATGAGCTGACGAGTTCGACATGCAGCACCAAGCTCGGCAACATCTACATTGCGAAGGTGAGCCAGCACATCTCCCGCTCTCAACGCTCCCGCACTCCTTTGTCGCGTGCTGACTATCGCTCTTCCTGCAGGCGATCGCTCAGAAGTATCTCCAGCCGCCATCGAAGGTGCTCTCGTACTCCGTTCACCCCGGCGGCGTTGCAACCGGTGCGTCTCCTCGGGATCTGTCCTCTCCAAGCTCCCTGACCCTCTTCGTCCGCGCCCCAGGCCAGAACGACCAGATCCAGGAGGCGTACGGCACCGTCGTCGGAAAGGTGATGGAGGCGGTGACGCGCCCGATCATGCGCGCGCCGGACGACGGGTGAGTTGGCTGCGTCTCGCGCTCGCGCCCTGATGACCCTGCTCACGTTTCTGCCCACGCAGCGCGCTGAGCACCATCTGGGCGACTACGGCGCCGGACGCGAGGGACCCGGAGCAGTTTGAGAACGGGTGCGTCGTCGCTGGCTTCCTCTCTCTCTTGGCCTTGCACTCTCAGGCTCTGCCCACACGGGCGCGAACTCCCGCCCTACCTCGGCTTCTTCTACCGCATGAATACTTGCTGACGACCGACATGGGTGCAGTTCCTACTTCACCGATCCGACGCAGGAGGGCAAGGAGACGAGCGAGGCGAGCGACCAGGAGGTGCGTCCGCTTCTCACTCTCCCAGTCCTTCAGCGCTGACCTCCTCTTCGCGTCCCAGCTCCTTAACAACTTCTGGAACACTTCGCTCGCGATCATTACCAAGGTCGTTGGCAAGGAGAACGTCGGGTCGTTCGCCTGAGGAGGGTGCGCCGCACCAGTCGCGCGATTCGTCGCCGCCTGTACATACTCTTTGTGAATAGAAGCTATAGATGCCAGTTTCCCCAGCACTGACTCCGCTGTCGGCCTCACGCGGCGCGGACTCGTCGTCAGCGCGTGAATCCTCATTCTCGCGAGCCTTCCCAAACGCAGCTTTCTCCCCAGGAAAGCGGCGCGTCGCGAGACGGACGAGTAGTGACATGAGGACGAGAGAAGGCAAGTCTAACACGGACGAAGGGAGGATCCGAACGAGCGGAAGGAAAGACGGATCGGGCGAAAACGACGTGCGGACGAAAGGAGGCGGAGCTCGCCGGATAGCGGCAGGGAGGGAGGAAGCAACACTCTTCAGACCTTCTGCGTGACAGGCGCAGGAAGCTCCGGCTCCTCCTCCTCGAGGCGGACGCGCCCCTCCCTCCTCACGCGGTACATCTGCACGACCCTAACGACCGCGAACGCCGTAAGCGCGAGCTTGAGCGCCGTCCACAGGGCGAAGAACGCCGGCGTCGCGCCGACCGCACGCACGAGGTGCGACGTCGAGTGCGCGAAGTGCGCGAACGCGTGGCGGACGGAAAGCGAGTCGTGCGCGTGGTGTTGGTGACGGTACGCCTTGCCCTGGACGTGGTGCGGGCGCTCGTCGCCCTCGCGGTGATGTCCGTGATAGTGGTGCCTCCCGCGCGATTCGTCGTCCTCGGGGGCGTCTGTCAGGCGGAAGTGAGGCCCGCCACGCTCACCGCGGCTGGAGTGGTCAAAGTCGCGCTCGACATCCTCGCGATCCGGACGGCGGTGCGGATGCGGGCCGTGCGAGTGCTCCTCGCGCTCCTCGTCCTCCCTATGCGGGAGCGGACAAGGGCGGCGGCCGAATGGCGGGGGAGGAGGCGGGCCCGGCCGGCCGCGCGGAGGGGAAGGGATGCGGCCGTGCTCGGAGGGTGGCGGCGGCGGCGGCGGGGGACCCGGCCACCTGCCTGAGGGCAGAGGAGGCGAGGGGTGGTGCGGGCCGCCGTGAGGGGGAGGGCCGACAGGAGGGGGGCTGCGAGGGGGAGGGCCGCGAGGAGGGGCGCCGCGAGGGGTAGGGCCGCGAGGAGGGGGGCCGTGGGGGGGCGGACCGTCGTGGTGAGGAGGAGGCGGCGGCGGAGAACGGTCATGGCGAGAAGGAGGAGGACGATGGTCGTGCTCAGGCGGACCGTGCGAGGGCGGACGCTTCGAGCGCATGTCATTCGCAACGAGGTCCTCAAGAAAGTCGTCGAACGAGTCAACCTCGTCCTTCGCCTGCTCAGTGCGGATCTCCTCGAGGATCTGCTCGACGGCCGCAGCATTGAGGGGCGCCTGCGCGCGCTCGACCGCAGCAACGAGGGCGTCGAGCTTGTTGGCAACGGCGAGGGGCTCGTCCTTGAGACCGGCGGCCACGCTCTCAATGGCGGCACCAGTAGCGACGTCGATGTCCGTCGAAGCGAGTGAGTCCTCGGCGAAAGGTGAAGGGGCGGCGAGGACTGCGTGTGAGCGGCGAAGGTTAGTTGGATTGTCGCTGAGCGGCGAGAGGAGGGCAACTCACCGAGCGCAGAAAGCAGCAGACAGCTTGCGACGGTCCTCATGACGGTGAATGTGTGGCGGACTCCGCGAGTTGGCAGGTCGCGCAAGTTGTGGGCTGGCGGGTGCTGCGCACGGGGGGAGGGAACGGGAGACGAGGTGAGTATGAGGTTCGAGACGGGCGCGGATGGCTCCAAGCGCACCTGGTGGGTCCCGGGGGAGTGCAGGAGGTAGAGCGAGAAGCAAGAGCAAGAGACGAGCGAGGAAGACAGCCCGACAGGCGACGCGCAGCACCTCCTGCGGCGGAGGGCGGGGTGCTCTCCTTCCGGATCCGCAGAAGCAGCTGCAAGGGCTCCGCACCAGTGCTCAGCAGCGCGCCGCCTTCGCGTAGTCGCTCCCGAGGGTCGCCCCGCAGAGCAATCGCTTCATCAGCTCGAGGAGGAGATGCGAGGTGGAGAACCGCGAATCCAGCTTGGGCGGGTGTTCGGCAAGCGTGCAGCGGGCTGTACGAGGTTCAGCTGTACCGGCAAGGCAGCTCAGACCGTCCTAGCAGGAGCGAGGATACCCGGCTCTCGTCGACCCGCACCGGACGAACGACCTTGGCCTTCTCCGCATCCCACGCTTGCTCTTGCTGGCATTTCTCATCGCTGCAGACCTCTGCGTGCCAAGTGCAACCGCCTGTCGACCGCCGCCCGCTCGAACCACTCGCGCCCGCCTCCCCCACCTCGTCGTCTCGGAACACAATGTGCGTCCCCCTTCTCTCTCGGGCCCACCAGACATACGCTGACCCTTTGCAACGTCCACAGGAAGGCCTTCGTCATTGACAAGTACATCCAGCCTGAGGAGCTGCCGACCCGCCTCGTCGAGTGGGAGGACCCGAAGGCGGGACAGGACGAGATCGTCGTGGACGTGCACTACGCGGGATTGAACTGTGCGTCTACCTCTCCAGTGTGCGGAAGACGACGAGCTGACGCAGCCCCCGCCAAATGCAGTCTTCGACAGTGCGTTTCTCCTTGCACCGCCCTGCTCCACCTCTTGCCCATCTGCGCGCTATGAGGTACCGCTTTACGCACAGCTCCGAACGGACACTGACGAATCACGCTCCTCGTAGTCCTCCAGGTGCAGGGCAAGTACCAGCTCAAGCCGCCATTCCCGTGGATCGCCGGCGCCGAGTTCTCCGGCGTCGTCTCCGCTTCGTCGCCCATCCCCAAGGGCTGCAACTTCGTCCCGGGCAAGACGCGCGTCTTTGGCGCGGGCCAGGGCGCCTACGCCGAGAAGATCAAGGTCGACTGGCGCACGGTGATCGAGGTCCCCGAGGCGATGGGGCTCGACGAAGCCGCAGGGCTGTACGTCACCGCGCCGACTTCGTACGCTGCGCTTGTCACGCGCGCGAACACCCAGCCGGGCGAGTGGGTGCTCGTCCACGCCGCTGCGGGAGGAGGTGCGTTCTCCGCTCTCGCGCTCGCGCAGCACGCGCTGACCCGCCTCGAACACAGTCGGTCTCGCCGCCGTGCAGATCGCGAAGGCGCTTGGCGCACGTGTGATCGCCACCGCCGGGTCGGCCGCCAAGATGGACGTCGCGAAGCGGTACGGCGCGGACTTTGTCGTCGACTACGGCAAGGACGGCTGGCAGAAGGAGGTGATGAAGATAACGGACGGGCACGGTGCGGACGTCGTCTACGACCCTGTCGGGATGATCGTGCCCAGCCTCAAGTGCATCGCCTGGAACGGGCGGCTCATCGTGGTCGGCTTTGCGGCGGGGTCCATCGAGAAGGTGCGCCTCTTGGCCTTCCGTAGGATCAGCAGAGCCACAACTCACCCTACCTATTCCGCAGATCCCTGCGAACCTGCTGCTGCTGAAGAACGCATCGGCGATGGGCGTCTTCTGGTGCGCCTCCCTGCCTCCTTTTCCCCCTCCCAGGTCTAACCTCCTCATCCTTCTTCGCAGGGGTGCCTACGCTCGTAACGAGCCCGAAGTCGTTCCGCCGTCTGGCGCGCGCTCCTCGAGCTCCTTGCCACGCGCAAGATGACGGGCGCCGTCTTCGACAAGGTGTTCGACGGGCTCGAGGCTATCCCCGAGGGCTTGAGGGCGCTCGGCGCGCGCGAGACGTGGGGCAAGGCGGTTGTCAAGGTCAAGGGTGGACGGGAGGGTAAGCTCTAGAGCTGCTGGTTGTGTCATATCATGGGGAACTTCTGTGCCAGCTGCGGTCAAGAGATGAGTGAGACGGCGGTGAGCGCGCGGTTCTCTCCGCTGGGAGATGCACGCGCAGTCGGGGCGTGCAGCCAGCGGGAATGGAAGGCTGCAGGCTGCACAGCAGCTGCACCGGCGACTGTCGAGTGCTGCGTCCACCTGTCCTCATCAGTTGGTCTCGCTCCCGCACCTCGCTGCTCCCGCACCATGCCCGGCCAGACAAGCCTAGCGCCGCCCACAGACGTGTCCAGCGAGCAGCAGATCGCATCGCTCACCGCGCTCCTCTCGACGCTCAGCCGCACGCGGTCCTCGCTCCCGACCCTCCTCGCCGCCGTCGGGTCGTCGACCTCCGCATCGCCCGCCGACCGCGCTCAGATCTACCGCGCAGCCTCGAGCGAGTGCTCCACCGCCGTTAGCACCCTTGGCGCGCAGCTCGAGGCGCTCGAAGGCGTCCTCCGCGCCGCAGAGGCGAGCGAGCAGCGCGACCCGACGGGCATCGTCGTCCGCCCGCTCGCGCCCCCGCTAGCCCAGGCGAAGTCGCCCAGCGCCGGCAAGCCGTGGGCCGCGCTCGGCGAAATCCTCGCAGGCGGGGCAGAGCGGCAGGACCGGAAGGGCAAGGGCCGCGAGGCGTTCGCGCCACAGTGCGACCCGCCCGCGTCAGCGCAGGACCTCGCCAACCTTGCACAGAAGTGGGAGGCGCGGCACCCGCGCGTACGCGTGCAGGTCCTCGGCGGAGGCGCGGGGGAGCCGCGCGAGCTGCGTGTCGTGCTGGGGGGGGTCATGCGCGCGGGCGTCGCGCTGCGGTGGGAAGAGCGGGACAACGGGGGAGGGAGGACGTGCGAGGCCGATCTGGTGGTGTCTCATGGGCTGAAGGAGGATGCGCGTCTGTTCCCCTTCCACTCGCTCGCCCTGCATGCTCACGCTGCACGCGCAGAAACCCGCCTACCTCCCTTCCCAGGTCACCCTCTTTACTTCACTCACGAACGATGCGATGGAGATCGTCGACCGGTGTAGAGCGCGGAAGGCTGCGGGGGAGACTGTCGCGAGCGTCGAGGAGGTGCTGGTGCGCCCTCCCACTCCTGTCGCTCCGGGTATCGCTGACTTCGGGGCTTCCTGCAGGCATTCCTCTCGATCCGCCGTTGCCTTCTAGAGCGATGAAACCATCTCGTGCGTCTCCTTCGAGCCTGTCGCTAGCGAGCCGAGACGAGCTATCCTCACGCTCTTCGCTGCACAGCTAAGTGTCCTCATCGCCTCGAGCGCCCTCCTCTCGCCTGCGTACACGGTGGAAAGCTCCGCCGCGGCTTGCTGCATGGCGTATCAGGCCGCCGAAAGATGCGGCGCCCGCCCGATCCGCCTTCGGGCGACTCGGCCGACCTCTGCTCCGCCGGGCTCATCCCTCTCGCCCGCTTCTCGCCCTCTTCCTCCCCAGCTCGACTGCACTCCGCTTGATTGCACGCTTTGCTTGCTCACACCGTCGCAGCCTTCCATCCGCGTCGCTTCTCTACGCACTCCTGCCCACACCGCGATAAGCTCGTCGCCCTCTCCCCTCACGCCCGCGTCTGCCAGCTCCAACAGTCCACCATGCCCGCCGTCATCGAAGTCACCAACGTCGGCGTCCCGCAGATCAGCCTGCGCGACTTCTCCAACCGGCGCGAGGAGATCAAGGCGCAACCTCGGCGCCGCGAGCGAAGTCGGCTTCTTCACCCTCGTCGACCACCCGATCCCGCTCGAGAACGTCGACAAGACGTTCGCGCTCGCGGAGCGGTTCTTTGACTTGCCGGACGCGGTCAAGCTGAAGACGGCGTGGAATGGGAAGAACATGGGGTACGAGAAGGTGCGCCTCTTCCGCTTCTTCCTCTCCACCCAGGTGCCGACGCGATTTCCGCACGTAGAACGCCCAGATCCGCCCTTCGACGGGCTACCCCGACCCGAAGGAGTCGCTCCAGATGGGCTTCCAGCTGACGGAGGATCAGGAAAAGTGCTGGCCCGCCGAGGAGGACTGCCCCGGCTTCCGCGAGGACGCGATGGACTTCATGAAGGAGGTGCAGGCGCTGAGCGTCAAGATCATGGAGCTTTTCGCGGAGGGCGTCGGGCTGGTACGTCTTCCTTTCCGTCGAAGCTCTCCTCGTCTCCAGCACCTCGCCGTTCCTTCGGCTCCCTCGCTGTCATCACGCCAGTAGGGAGGAACTTTCGCTCACGCTCTCACATCTCAGCCGAAGGACACGTTCACCGAGGGCACCGTCTCGCCCGACGACGGCGGCGACAAGAACGATTCGATGACGACGCTCCGCATGCTCAAGTACCACGCATGCGAGGGTATGGACTTTGGGCCGGACTACTTCCGCGCAGGGTGCGTTCGCCCCCTCCCACCCCGCCTCGTCCCGCTGACCTTCCTCGATGCCGCAGCGCCCACGCCGACTTCGATGTCCTCACGCTCCTCTTCCAGCGCGAGGAGCAGGACGGCCTCGAGGTGTGCCCCGGCAAGGCGATCACGACCGAGTTTGGCCGCGGCGACGTCTGGACGCCGATCAAGGTTGAGCGCGGCGCCATTGTCGTCAATGTCGGCGACCAGCTGAAGCGGTGGAGCGACGACCGGCTGCAGTCGTACGCTCCCTTTGCCTGATCTTCTGCTGATGATTGGGGCTGACGAGAGCGCGCAGCACGTTCCACCGTGTGCGCTGCCCTCGCCCCGGAGAGAACCAGCAAGCGCGGTACTCGCTCGGGTTCTTCAACCAGGCGCGCAGGGACGCCGTCATCCAGGGACCGGCGGGGCTCTATCCGAAGATCACGGGCGGGGAGTTCCTTGCGCAGGCGATGAAGGTGCGTCTCTTTCCCGCTCTCCCTCTGGCGGGCCGGGCTGACGAGCAGAGCAGCGCAACTACGACGCGGCGATGCGGAAGAACAAGCTCGAGACGTATGACGTCAAGGAGGAGACGCTCGAGGCGAACAAGGCGTTCCAGGTCTCCGGTACCGGTCTGGAGCGCGTGAGGGCGCCCTTCGCTGCCGCTGCGGCTTGATGCGGTCTGCCCTCCCTCCCTCTTCGCGCACTCCCCTCTCCATCGGGTCGTAGACATTTGCGAGTCCTCGCCCTTTGTATCGAGTGAATGTCCCTCCGTTCACACTAGGCATCGCCGTAAGGGTAATGAGCTGGATGAGCGAGAGCACGAAGCGACGGAGACGTTCTCAGCGGGAGCCGACCAACAGAGGCTCCGCACGTGCTCAGCTACGCGTGTGGGCTCAGAGCATGCTCTGGACGTCGAACGAGTCCGAGAGACGCGTCGTGCGAAGCAAACCGAGGAGGTCGGGGAGGGAGGGCCCGCTTCGCCAGCGTCTTCCGACGGCGTCAGCTCGTTTCCTGATGTGTTGCAAGCAGGGATCAGTTCGAAGATCCTGTGGCGACGTGTGAGGCGTTCACCAGCTCCAGCGAGAGCGTTGCGATGGGGTGAGGCGCTCATCAGTTGGTAGAGAGGGCGGGGTGGGGAGAGGCGTGAAGGATAGCTTGGAGAGCCCTTCTCGCGCGTGCGGCATCGCGAATAAGGTCCAGCAGAGCGAACAGGCGAAGCAGAACAGCGTCGACGCGGAATGGTCGCGCGCCAGCCTCCGTCGCCGATCGCTCGTCGCTGTCCGTCCTCTGCTCCCGCTACAAGCCCCGGCGGCTCTTACACGCACCCGCGATGCCCCGAATTGCGTTCTACTGCTCTGGTCATGGCTTCGGTGTGCGTTCTTAGCCCCACCGCTTCCTCACGCACGTCGCCCCACGCTCCTCGCTGATCGTGTTCTCGACGCACACAGCATGCAACGCGCGTCGCAGCCGTCAGCCAGGAGCTCCTCCGCGCCGGCCACTCCGTCACCGTCGTCACCAACGCGCCCGAGATCCCTTGCCTCCATTTTGCCCCCCACCGCTCTCCCCGCCGCCGCACGGGACGTCGCCAACCCCGGCCCCGAGACCGCCCCACTGCCCGCTACGCAGAGTACCGCAAGAGGAACGTCGACGCCGGGATCGTGCAGCCCAAGGCCTACGATGTTGACCGGAGGGCGACGTGCGAGGTCCTCCAGCGCTTCCTCGAGCGGCGGGAGCAGACGCTCGCGGAGGAGATCGCCTGGCTGAAGGAGGCGGACATCGACTGCGTGCTGAGCGACGCGACGTTCCTCGGTTGGTGCGCTGCAGGCCTCTTAGTCGGGGTGGAAAGGCGAAGCTGACCTGCCCTCCCTGTCCTCTCGCAGCGCCGCCGCCAAGGGAGCTGGTCTCCCGTCTATCATTATCTCCAAGTGCGCAACACTGCCCTCGACGAGACGCGAGCCGGGTTGACCTCTCGCCGCCCGCAGCTTCACCTTCGACTCCTGCTACTCGTACCTCTCGCACCCCGCCCTTCCCTCGTTCGAGCCCGGTGCAGAAGAGCCCGAACCGCCTCTCGATCCCTCCATCTCGACCCGCTCGTCGACCAGACCATCGCCGACTACTCCTGCGCTTCCCTCCTCCTCCGCCTGCCCGGCGTGATCCCCATACCTGCCTTCGACACCGACGTGCCCATGCCCTCGGGCCGCTGGGTCAACAACGACCGTACCGCCTTCACCCGAGATCGAGGCGCTGCTCTCGCGCCCGGCCTCCTCCATCCCCTCCGCCTCGCATGGCCGCCCCGTCATCGACGTCCTCATCGTCCGCGCCCCTTCGCCCGACGCTAACACGCCCGCCTTCCGCGCCTCGCTCCTCTCCTCCATGGGCGTCCCCACCTCCTCCCGAGCAAGATTCTCCTCGTCTCCTTCGGCGGACAGGCGATCCCGCGCCCGCGCTCCCGCCCGCCCACGCCGCTCTCCTCCCCCTTGCGGCGCTCGACAAGCGCAATGTCGACCGCGTCGCTCGAGCCGCCGCAAGACGAGCGCCGTGAGGCGGGCCTCCTCCCGCCGGGGTGGATCGCGATCGTCACGGGCTTGAGCGGCGGCGACAACGCCATCAGGGACGACCTCCCGTATGGGTTCTTCGCGAGCGAGAAGGACGTGTATGTGCCCGACTTGACATGGATCGCCGACTGCGTGCTCGGCAAGCTGGTGCGCTCTCCCCATCCCTGTCGTTCCGAGCCGCTGCTGACGAGACCTCGTCGCACAGGGATACGGTACCTGCTCCGAGACGCTCTCCTGCCGCACGCCCTTCATCTACGGCACGCTGTCCCTTCCGCACCCTCCTGACCCCGCGCTGACTCGCCCAATTGCACACCCGCAGTCCCCCGCCCGCTCTTCGTGGAAGAGTTCGGCCTCAAGCGCCTCATGCACGCGCGGGGCGCGTCGCTCGAGCTCTCCCGCGCGGATTTCGAGGCGGGAAGGTGGTCACTGCATGTGGAGGAGGCGTACGAGCTCGGGCGCGAGGCGAAGGAGCGCGCGAGGAGGGAGGGGTTCGTCGATGAGAAGGCGGGGGAGGTCATACGTGAGGAGATTGAGCGGTTCCTCGCTGGGTGGAGGAAGTAGCCGGGCTGAGTGTGCATCTAGATGTGCCCTTGCAGGCTGGACAGGTGGTCCAGTGCGGTGCGGCGAGCGTGGTCCTCGACTTGGGAAGGTCGCGGCGACTCGGTCTCGCTTGCTCCCTCCCCTCGCACATTGCTTCCGGTTCGAGCTCGTCCGCCAGGACTGTACGACTGCCGCTGTCACTTCCTGCGAAGTCCGGGCCATCGCGAGGGTGCGATGCGGTGGCAAGACGGGGTGCATGCGGTGCGCGCGGCGCCTTCGCCTCTCTCCCTTCTCCCTCTCACCGCCCCTCCCTGAACCCGCAGACAACGCTCCAAGCCACGATGTCGACCATGCAGAAGAAGCAGGACAGTACCCACCCGGACCGCTTCCGCTGCGCCGTCTTCCCCTCGGCCGGCGCACCCTCGAGCTGCAGGACGTCGAGTACCGCCCGCCGGGCAAGGGCAAGGTCGCGCTCAAGGTCGAGGCGTGCTTCCTCTCGCGCAACGACGCCGTCGCCGCCCTCGGGCTCCGCTCCCCCGCCAAGTTCCCCGTCACCCCCGGCCAGGCCGTCCTCGGCCGCATCGTCGAGGTCGGCAGCGGCGCGCGAGGGCGGCGGCAGCATGATCGCGTCCGTCATGGGCAGGCTCAGCCTCGGCGGCGACAAGGACAAGGACTCGAACGGCGGCGATCTCCACCACAAGTTCAAGCCCGGCGAGATGGTCATCGGTGCGCGCCCCGCTCTCTCTGCCGTCCCTCCGTCCCGTGCTGACGCCGCTCGACGACCTGCAGCGTCGGTCACGCACCAGGGCCTCGGCGAGTACTGCACGGGCCACGCGACGTCGACCTGCGCCCTCTTCAAGGACATGCCCGTCTTCGAGCAGACCGTGACGGCCGTCTTCGGCGGACGCGTCCTCGCCGTCTACGAGCGCTACAAGGCCGACCACGAGCGCAAGACGACCGAGCAGCTCGTCGCCGCGAGCTCCAAGTGCCAGATGCACGCTGAGGGCGGCTCGGGCTGCAACGGCTGCATCGTTGTCTACGGCAGTGGGTACGTCGCTCGCCTCGCCCATCTCCCGCATGCGAACTAACCTGTGCGTTCCCGCCCGCAGCGGCTACGCGAGCCTCGCGTACCACATGCTCTGGAACGAGGCGCAGGGCGAGCGTGTCGTCCTCGTCAGCCCCTCGCAGAAGCACTCGCACCAGGACTACGGCGTCCCGGCGAACGAATTCCTCCAGTGCGGCAAGGACAACGTCGACGACGCGCTCCGCAAGCTCGGCGGCGTCAAGCTCGCCATCTGCGTCGACCAGCCGAACACGGGTTTCGGCGAGCTCCTCGACGCGGCGTGCGCCGGCGCCGAGGTCTCGGTCATCACGATCAGCGGCAACGGCACGCTCGACATCCCCGTCGGTGCGCGCCTCCCCTCCCCTCCTCCTCGCTTCCTCGCAACTGACCCGCCCGCCGCACCCGACCGCCCTCGCGCGCAGGCGACCTCCTCAGCCGCTCGCTCTCGGTGCGCGGCCCGCCGGTCCTCACCGCCCAGACGATGCACCGCGCGCTCCGCCTCTGCGAGAAGCACTCGCTCCACCGCCACATCGCGGTCCGCAAGCACGCGTTCGACGTCGACGGCGTCCGCGCGTGCTGGGAGCACACGCTCCGCTCCGACGAGGACTTCTACGCCAACGCCGTCGTGTTCGAGGAGGGGAAGACGGTCGCGACGTGATGGGTGCCGAGGGAGAATGCTTGAAGGGGAGGAAGCCGCTTGGATCTCGTCGTTCTGGAGAATCGCCTGCTTGTACTCGCCCTGTCGCATCGTAGCTTGCCTGTACCGCGTCCCGACATGATCTACTACCGCTAGTGAAGGAGCGAGAATTGGAAGTACGAGAGGACGAGTGGCGAACGCGAGCGCGAGCTTCTCAAGTGCGCGAGCTTCTCGAGTGCGCGTGCTCGCCTCGTCCGATTCGCGCGGCTGTGAAAGCGTGATCTGTACACCGATGGGGACTACACAGCAAGATCTACACCCGGCAAGCAACCGCAGAACAAGCACGAGCGACGAGAGACGGGGTATGCTACGACGAACGACCGGCTCCCACCTCGCCCCGCCCCTCCCGTCAAACACCCCTCACTCCATCCCGCCCTTCCTCACGCCGCCAGCCTTCCCTCCGCCATCCCCGCCCGCCTTCTTGCGCTTCTTGCCCCCCTCGGCCATCTTCTTCGCGAGGTTCGCCTTGCCCTTCTCCGTCTTGGGCCCCTGCGGCTTGAGCCTCCACATCTCGCACGGCCCGCGCCCGGGCTCGTCCCGCCAGAAGAGCGCGTGCGTGAACCCGCTCCACTCGCTCGCGCTCGCGCTCTCGCCCGTGCCGCCGTTCGGGCCGGGCGACGCGTCGAGCTCGAGGAGGAGCTCGCCGACGGTGAGGCGGCGGAAGTCGTAGATGTTGAGCTGCCGCGCGAGCGACGTCACCGACGTGTGGCGGAAGTACTTGCCGAGGATGTCGAGCAGGCGCGGCGAGGTGTGCGCGTAGAGGATCGACGTCCCCGTCGCGTTCCAGCGGATCACGTCCCGTGTGCGGGGTTGTTCAGGACGTGGTGCAGCTCTGCGGGCGAGCGGCGGGGTTAGTCGGCGCGGATGGGATACGGAAGCGCTCCGGACGCACTGGTGATGAAGGGCGTGACGGTGTTCTCGACTCCGGGCGACGGCGAGGCAGACCCGCTCGGCGTCGGAGCCATGGACGGCGGGACGGGCAGGCCGTTCGAGTACGACGGCTGCGCGAGGAAGCCGTTGGCGAGCGGGAGCGGCACAGCGGTCGGCGCGCTCGGCCGCTGCCTCGCGCGCTTCGTCCCGCCCACGGCGGAACACTGGACGTAGTCCCCGTCCCGCCCGTCGTCGTCCTCGTCGCCGTTGACCCCGAAGTCACCGTCCGTCCCGCCCATGAGCGCGCTCCCGACCGTCGGGACGCTCGCGCTCGAGGCGTACGGCGAAGCGTACGACGGACGGCGCGACCCGCCGGCGCTCATCAAAGCCGCGAGGTCGTAAGCGGCGCCTGCATCCGCCGCAGCCGCCCCGCCGCCGCACGGCGCGAAGTTCAGGCCGAGGCCGGCCCTGCTCACAGAGCTGCCGCTGGACGCCGCTTGCGCCTGCGCCTGCAGCGACTGGATCACCTCATCGTCGGGTCCGCTGCGACGGCGCTCGTAGCTGTAGCGCGGCGGCGCAAAGGCAGGCGGGCTGCCCGCGGCGGAGGGACTGAAGCCGTTCGCGGTGTACTGCTGCGGGAAGTGCGTCGGGCGGGAGGAGGACGAGAGCTGGTACCCACTCGCGAGCGTGGCGGCCTCGAGGGGCGAGTGTGCCGCATTTCCGAGCCCGATGCTGGGGAGGCGGATGCCGCTCGGGCCGGCGAACGGCAGCGACGAGTACGCGCTGCCCGGCGGCGGAAGCGGGAGCGCCGACGTGCTGCTGCTGGGGCTAGCGAACGCGCGCGATTCGGCGTGCGCGAACTTTGGCGACGAGGGGCTGGCGCTCCCGGCCGACGTGGTGGCGGTCTTCGACCCACCGCCATTCGAGAGCTCGGGCGAGGGCGCGATCGGATAGTCCGTGTACGAGTACGCCGCGGTCGCGCCCGCTGTCGGGTTGGTAATGTAGACGGGCGAGAGGGCGCGCGCGTTGCGCATCGAGTCGACGAGACGGAGCGGAGGGGAGGCGACCTCGAGGGTCTTGCCGGGGGAGGGCGGCATCATCGACGAGGAGGGGGCAGCAGAGGAAGGGCCAGCGGCGAGAACGTCGGCGACGGAGAAGGATGGGTTGAAGAGCGGGCAGGACGACGCCGTGTAGGGGCTGCGGCGCGGGACGAGGAGGATCAGCAAGTCGTTTGGCCGTCGTTCGCGCGCTCTGTCTCTCCGGGACGTATCGCTCCGCCACTCCAGCGTCCCCTACGCCGTCGTGGTGCCCTCTGGAGGCGCCCGAGCCAGAAAATGGACGATCCCGCCGGGGCTCGGTGCAGCGAGAGGAGGGAGACGAGGGCGCACCACTGGATCCGTGTCTGTTGGGGCAGCTGCTGCTGCGTCTCCTGCGAGCCCGACATCGCAGCGCGAGCTCGGAAGCGGGAGAAGAGCGAAAGATGCGAGAGGTCAGGAGCGGGAGCGCCGAGCGAAGGGCGTGGCTCGCTCCGACTCGGTCCCGCCGAGGCTCGCCCCCGTCAGCGAGATGCAGCACACTCGCTGAACGCCAGAGCAGCTCAGGCAGCCCATCGGCGCGTCCAGCGACTCCCCTTGTCACGCCCGGAGCGCTGTGAGGCGAGCACAACGCCCCATCATGCGCGTCCAGGAGATGAAGACGAGCAGGGCGCGGGAGTGGCAGGGACGGCGTGGGGAGCAGAGGACGCGCGCGAATCAGCTCGAACAGTGTCAGCAGGAGCTGCACGGCTGGTCGTGAGGCGCCAGACGCGCTGGGGGCGAGAGGAGCGACGCGTCGAGCGGAGGGCGCCTCCTCTCCGTCGCGCGACTCTCGACGCTGGCTCTACTTTCGAGGCCAAGCCCGGCGGTTGGCGAGGGCATCCTCGAGGTCTGCATCGCGCACCCTTGCACGATGCCCATCGGAACGAGCACGCCCGCTAGAAGGCGCGCTCCAGGAGGAGCACCGGGGTCGGAGGGGTCGACCCTTTGCTTGCTCTTCAGGATGACGCCCGCGCGGAATGGACCCCTCCCGTACATAAGAGATGGAGCCGCGCCGCACCCGGTCACGCCGCTCAACGCCGTGCGCGCACCTTCACCTCCTCTCCCGCTTGCCTCCCGCTCCCGTCTCCCGCTGCTTCTCAACCTTGAGCTCTCTCTGCTACAGAACCTCCTCTCGCGAGGCCTCCGTCGTTACGTCGCCATCGCTCAGTGCCATGTCGCGAACACTCGCCTGCTCGCCGTACAAGCCGCGGCATACGAGGAGATCTCGACCTCCTCCTCCTCGTCGCCCACCCGACGGCTCCTACCACGCCGACCTGGGTGTCGGTACCGAGCGAGTGCTCTCTCTACCGCTGCCCGCAGCGAAGATTGCCACTCGCTGCCCCCCCTTCATCGCGCGCTCGCGGGCTGCAGGATCGAGACCCGCAGCACAGCGCGCATGGCGAGTGCCGAGTGCTCCGGATGGCTGCATCGTTTGCTCTTTGTGCTCTTTACTGCTGCTGCCGACGTTGCCGGACAGCCGCAGGCGGACTGGCCTGTATCTGGGCGTGGGTATGTGCGGCGGGAGCATACGAACCCTCCTGGTCGTCGTGCACAAACCTCCGGTAACCCCTCTGCCCGACCGTTTCACCGCTGAGCGTGGAACCGCACCGGCTCTTGCGACGAGGAGCGCTTACCCAGGGCTGCACACTGCAGAGATCACCGGCATCACGCTCGCCCAAGTCGACCTTCTCATCTTGCGAGGGAAGCCGCTTGCCGCTCGAGCGACGAGCACCGCACGTTCTCCCGCTCGCGCAGTACGGCGAGCATCGGCGGACGGGTTCATTGTGCTACCCCGCTCGTCATGCGCATCAAGGCGAATGCAATCTCTACCGAAGCCTTCCTCCTCGTCGCCGGCGTTCGTCCGCGCTGTCGAGACCCGCGGGCGAGGCGCGCGGCGAGCGCTTCCGCCCATTGAGCCGATCACAAACGCCATCTCCCGTTGTGTTAGCCGTCGGACGGGTCAGGAACAACCTCGCGGGGTGTCGTTCAACACGGGAGGGGCAGGAAGCGCGTGATGGGGCGGCGGGCGGTCGTCGACGGCGCACTGCGAGAAGGGGAGAGTACGATGGCAAGCGATACGGCCCGGAAAGATCCCCGCGAGCTTCCTTAGCGGCGCAAGCGTGCCCTTATCACGTCCGGCCCCCGCGACGCGTGCGAGCGTGGATGGACGCGCGCCCTTTCGGCCCCTGGGCGCAAATTGCTCGCCGCGCTCGGAGAACAGAGTTGGCGCGGGTGCACCTGGCCTCCGCTGCGGTCTCTGGGAGGCTCGCGCTTGCTGGGAGCATGTCCGGGTGCTGGACCTCCTGTCGCTTCCACCCGGAGCGCGCTGTCTGCTCGCATCACGGGCTCTCCCTCTCCCTCCCTCCCCGCTTGCGCTGCCTGCTCGTACGCCTCGACAACGACGCTTTCGCGGCGCCGGCGTGCTTCCGCTCGACCCCCGACGCAGATCAGGGCCGCCCTCTTCTCCCCGCGCCCCCGCTCATCGTGTTGCATTCCCCGGGACACGCGTGCCCCTTTGCCCTAAGACGGCCCCAAGCCGGCGACCGTTCCCTTCGTCCGACCCGAGCCTTTGTGCCCCGGGCACCGTCGCCCTCCAGATCGCTCATCCAGCGCCGTTCGTCGCGTCTCGACAGGAGGTCTCCCCCTCGCGCCTCCCGCTCCGTTCGCCCGGCTCTCTCGACCACAGCGCGGCGCCTCGCCCGCCTGCCCGTCGCAGCCCGCCTTCCCCCACCGTCGGATCGCCGTCGTTTCCCCCGCTCCATCGTCGGATCCTCATCGCGGCGGTATCGACGTCGTTTTCTTCCCAGGCGCGTCTGCAGCGGCCTGAGCGTGCGTACACTCTCCTGTCTCTCTATGAACGCCGAGACCCAGCTCCATTGACGAGGCGGCGCGAGCGGGCGCTTCCCCGGCGCGCACGCACCTCTCGTGCGTTCCGGCCGGATCTGCGCGAGACGAGGCGTCTGCGCCGCTCTATGGCTCGCGCACGGACTGCAGCGCTAGCATGGATGGACGCCGACGAAGACGAGACGCTGACTTGCCCTCCCTTGGCGTGCTCGCCGTCTTGCAGTCTCTCCTCGTTCTCAAGGTCACCTGCCTCCTTCGTCAAGCACATCGCCTTCGTCGACGCGCCTCCGTCTCGACGATACGACCCTCGTACGCTACACGCCGCTACGCTTGATCCGCTCGCGAGGTGAGCCCTTCCCCACCCCGGTTCTTCCAGTTCCCTTTCTTCCGGACCATCATGCTGACCGTTCGTCTCCTCCGCGCCGCCGACGTTCACCTGACGACCTGCAGCTGCTCACTTGCGTCGCCCGTCTGTCTCCGCCCCCGGCCAGACACCCGACTCGACTTGCACTCCTTTCGTCCGCTCGCTCATCTCCCGTACGTTCATCCCCACTCGTGGCTCCGCCGCTTCTAGACACGTGCTAACGGCCCTTGTCCTCGGCGTCGATGACTTGACGAGCAGATCATCGCCATGGACGCCCTCGTTTCTACGGCCGCACGCCAACCTCTCGCCTTCACCACCCCTTCGTCCAGCTTCTCCCAGTCCCGCCTCGACAAGGGCCGCCCCGTTTCGATGGCACTCGCCTCGTCGTCGACGCCGGTCTCTTTGCCACCCGCCGCCAAGTCCGCCACCTCGGCGAACGGCTTCCCCTTCCTCGCTCCCGCAACTCCCTCCTCGCCCGACACACCCGCCGCATTCGGCCTCACGACAACCGCACCCCCGTCGCATGATGAGCACATGGTCGACGCGTTCGTCACGCCGCCACCGGCAACGCGCTCGAGTGCGCCGCACGCAACGAGCGGCGTCCGCGCGACGCTCAGTCCGCTGAGCCTCGACTCGTCTCCGTCGAACGGCCGGCTCCCGTCTAAGAAGACGAAGAGCAAGATGCTGCAGTCGCCGTCGGACGCGATGCCGCTCACGCCGCCACTCACGCCGCCGTACGACCAGCACCCGTCCCTCCCCTCTGGCCTCGCCGCGCCGGCGTCGCCCTCCCCACCTCCCAAGCCCGCGACGGTCTCCGCCCGCGCGCTGCAGCACCACCGCTTGCACCCACTCTTCGCGGCGACGTACACGCTCTGCGAGGAGCTCGGCTCGGGCGGGTTCGGGTTCGTCGTCCGCGCCGAGCGCAACCACGACGGCCTCTCGGTCGCAGTCAAGTTCATCGAGCGCGCCAAGATCCCGTCGCACGCGTGGGTCAAGTCACGCTCGTGGGGCGACACGCCCGGCCTGACGCAGCCGGCGGGCCCCAAGCTCGTCCCGATGGAGGCGTTCGTGCTGAGGAGCATTCGCCACGAGGGCGTCGTCGCGTTCATCGACCTCTTCGAGGATGACAAGTACTTCTACCTCGTGCGTTGACGCTTACTGCCTCGTCTGTGCAGCCGAAACTGACGAGCGCAACTCCTGCAGGTCATGGAGCACCACGGCACGCCCTGGCAGATCCCGGACAAGCATGCCGCCGACGTCTCCGTTTCTACGGGCCCGTCGTCGTCGGCGATGGCGCCAACGCTCACGTCGAGCTGGCCGCGCCTAGCGCCGGGCCAGCAGCAGACCCTCACCCCGACCTCGTCGCCAACCATGTCCTCGACGCTCCTCCCCAGCCCCACCTCGCCCTCGCCCAACCTCCTCGCGCCGCCGCGGCCGGCACCGATGGAGCGCCGCAGCTCGTGCGATCTTTTCGAGTGTGCGTCGCCGCTTCCCCTTGTTGGCCTTCTCATGTCGGTCGACTGACTTTCCCTCCCCGCACAGGCATCGAGCAGTACAGCCGCTTCGACGAGGCGACGGCCAAGTACGTCTTTGCGCAGATCGTCGAGATTGTCTATGCGTTAGGACAAATGGGCATCTGCCACCGCGACCTCAAGGACGAGAACCTCGCGATTGACAACAAATTCCGCGTCAAGCTCATCGACTTTGGCTCGGCCGTCATCTTCGACCCGCGGCAGCCGTCGCCGCTCTACCAGCGCTTCCACGGGACGCAGTCGTTCGCGAGCGCCGAGATCCTCCGCGGCGAGGCGTACCAGGCGCCGCCGTCTGAGGTGTGGTCGCTCGGCGTCCTCCTCTCGATCCTCATCACGGGCGAGTGCCCCTTCGCCGACGCCGACGCCGCCAAGGTGGGCCGCATATCGTGCCCCAAGATCCGCCTCAACCCCGAGGTCGAGCACCTCCTCCACGCCTGCCTCGACATCGACGTCAAGCAGCGCATCACCATCTCGCAGATCCGCCGGCACCCGTGGCTCTCGGCGCTCTTCCACGCGCGGTGAACGCTCCCTCTTCCCTCCCCCTGTTCCTCCCCTCCCGCCCGTGCATACCCCTCCCCTCCTCCGCTGTACCTAGGCATCCCCACCCTCATTTGTTGTCGTCGCCTCCCATCACCCTCTTTTTGCATACCCATCCGTCCCCCACGTTCGTCCCGCCGTCTGTCGTGCATCACCGCCGCTGTCGGTGGTCTGTAGCATACCCCTCTCACGCTCTTTCACGCCCCCCCTCGCCCGCTTACGCCTGTTTGACGATCCCACCTCGTTTTTATCGGCTTCAGCTGCTACGTATGCCACGCAGTACGGCTTCGGCGAGCAGAGACGGCCTGGCGCGAGACTCTCCCTTCACATCACGGCTCTCGCCGCTGTCGTCGCGGACAGCACCTCAGGGTATCTCATCCCCAGCCCTCCCGCAAGCCTGCTTTTACCCCCCCTCCGCGCACTCATCACCTCCTCCCGACGCTGAGCCAACCTCGCGCAAGGAGCGCCTCCAAGCTCCGGACCAGCTCGAGCTGCTGCTCGGCCGTGAGGTGCGTAGCCGCGGGCGCGAGGACGCTCTGCGGTGATGTGCATCTCGTGGATCAGGGCGGCGAAGTAGCTGTGCGCCCGCGCGGGTAAGGGAGGTCAGTGAGCCGGCGTACCTCCCCTCGTCAAGGCGAGCAGGACTCCCAGGTAAGATTTCATGCCGTCCGTCATGCCGACGGTGGCGCTTCAGGGGGTCATACAAGGCCCGCTGCGACCCAACCCCTTAGAGCAGGGCGGCCACTAGAAAGCCACTAACCGAGAGAGCGCGCGAGAGCGGACGAGGAGAAGGAGGAGCACGCGACCGGAAGCGATGGAGCGGATGAAGAGTGTGCGAGGAGCGCAGCGCAAGTGTGATAAGCAAGAGTGCAGCAAGCCCTAGCACGAGTGAGAGGACGGCGAGAAGGAAACGAGCGAACTCGCGGGTTCAACCAGGACACCGTCGCCCACACAGCTCTGACCGGACAGGACCGGTGCGCACGCCGTTGTAGGAGCTCTGCACTCATGGCTGATTCTCCCCAGGGACAGCGCTGCGCCGTCGCCCTCTCCTCGCCGTTTCCTGGTCCTCATCTCCTCGACCCGCATCCTCGCCCACCTCAACCCATAGACGCCCGCCAAGATGTCGATGCTCCCCAATTCGCTCCTCCCAGAGCAGCTGCCAAAGGCCCAGTTCCGCGCAGTCGTCACCTGCGGCTACGGCGTCGACCTCTTCCCCCTCGTCGAGCCCGCCGATCAGCTCTCCTCCGACGAGGAGGAGGCCCGCCCTCCGGCATCCGCTCCCATGGCCGCGGACACGGCCAGTGCAAGGCCCTCCTCCCCGTCGCGGGCAAGAAGATGATCGACTGGGTCCTCGAGCGCATCGAGGCGGCGGGCATCTTTGGTGTGTCCGCACGCGTCCATCCCGCCCACCTTTCGCTGACGAGTCTATTCACGCACAGATATCCTCGTCCTCGCGCCCGACTCGATCGCCAAGCCCATCGCGCATCACCTCCGCTCCCGTCGCGCCGCGCTCGCCGGCTCGGGCTCGTACCTCCACCCACTCGCGAAGATCGACCTCGAGGAGATCCCCGAAGAGGTTGCGACGAAGAACGTCGTGCGGGTGCTGATGTGGGCGGCAGAGAAGGCGCTCATCACCGTGCGCACTCCCCCTTGACTCGCTATCTCGCGCGCGAGCTGATCAGCTCAAGCGCGCAGACCGACTTCATTCTCGCGCCGTGTGACCTCCTCCTCTCCCCGACGAACCTCTTTGCGCCCTCCATCTCCCTCGCTGCCCTCCTCGACCGCCACCGCTCCGACGACAACCTCCTGACGACCCTCTTTTCCGAACGCGCGGCCGGGAACGTCGTCGAGGCGCGGAAGAACGGTGCGTCGAAATCTTGCTCTCGGATTCCCAGCCCCGCTGACAGAGGGACGGCAGGCCCGCCGGAGGTTCTGACAATCTACGACCGCAAGACCTCGACGCTGCTCGACATCCGCGAGATGGACGACTTTGACGAGGATGAGGTTCCCTTGCGCACCTCGCTGCTCGCGAAGTGAGCCTACCTGCGCTCTCGACTGCTGCAGGAGAGTATTGACGCTCCCGAATCTCGCAGGTTCCCCGCCCCGACCCTCACGACCGCGCTCCTCCCCACGCAGCTCTACATCTTCTCCTCGCTCCTCCTCCCGGTCCTCACCTCCCCGACGCACGTCCGCCGCCTCCGCAGCATGGAGGACCTCCCCGCGCTCGCAGGGTGGGTCTCGCGCCTCGCATGGCGCAACAAGGGGCGCGAACAGCTCGGCCTGCCCAGTTCCGCGGGGCACGGTTCACACGAGCACGGCCGCGCGCGCGAGGACGGCCTCGCCCTTGGGAGGAGCACGACGCAGCCCCCGGTGGGCACTGCGCGCAAGGACGTCCTCGGACTCGAGAGCGCCGCAGGGGCGGCGAGCGGCCCCGGAACGGGCGTCAATACCCCGGCGCTGGTGTCGCGCTCGTCGTGGCGCCCTGAGACGGGCGGCTCGCCCGGCTCGGGCTTTGGCGCCGGTGGACCGGGCACGGCCGCTGCCGCGGCGGCAGAGGCGGCGAACGAGCGCTGGGCGGCGGCGCTCGGCGGGCAGGGCGTTGCGAAGAAGAGCGCTGCGGGTGGGAGGGCTGGAAAGGGCGGGTGCAAGGTCGTGGTGTGGAGGCAGGCGGACGGGTTCGCCGCAAGGGGGAACACCGTCGCCGGGTTCGTCGAGATCAACCGCGCGGTGCGTCCTGCTCTCTCCCCCCTCAAGCATTGTGGAGAACTCGCTGACGCGTCACGCGCTCGCAGGCCCTCCGCCTCCTCCCGCCCGCGCCGCCGCCGACGGGCACCCCCTCGGGCGTGTTCATCTCGCCCGATTCGCATCTGCACGCGTCCGTGTACCCGAACCTCGGCGAGAAGGTCGGCATCAAGCGGTGCATCATCGGCCGCAACATCAACATCGGCAAGGGGAGCAAGCTCACCAACTGCGTCGTGATGGAGAATGTCGTAATCGGCGAGAAGTGCGTCCTCTCCCCTATCGTTCGCTCGCTGGCGCTGTACTGATCAGTTTATGGCGCCCACAGCGTCAAGCTCGACAACTGCGTCGTGTCGAACGGCGTGCAGATCCGGGACCGCGCCGCGCTCAAAGACTGCGAGATCGGCCGCGACGTGATCGTCGACTTTGACAGTGCGTCCCACTCCTCCTTTTCTCCGGCATCGATCACTGACGCTCTTTCACGCCCGTTCGTAGCCCAGACGAAGGGCGAGCAGCTCGTTGTCGAGGTAGACTGAGAGCGCAAGGGAGGAGACGACGCTGCATTGCATCGCTCTATCGAGCCGCTGACTGCTTCGCCGCCTCTCTGGCACCTCCAATCATCGCTAGCGAACTGCTGAGAGTCCCACAACGCGAAAGGAGGCTCAAAATGCAGTTGTATTGGAGCAATACACTTTGCGAGTAAGGCAACTTTGGACTTGGCGGCTTTCACGCGTGTCCGGGCGCCGCCTGCACAAGCTCGCTACCCGCTGCTCTCTTCTGCGTGCACGATGGCGCGCTCCAAGGCCTCCTCGGGCATCCGCCCCGACATTGCAAGCCGCGGACGCTTCGACGCGCGTGAGTCTCGAGCCGAATCGCGGTCCTCGACGAGGGGGGGCGGCGTCACGAGGCGATGGGGCGCGCTGGGGGGTGAGGCGGAAGCGGATTGCAGGCGAAATGGGGCGCATCGGCGCTGCTCGAGGTGCTCGTGGTCCATGCGGCTCTCTGCGCGGCGAGCAGCGCGTCCGGCGGATCCGCTCATCTCGCGGAGGGTTGGGGCCCGGGGGCGAGCAACTCGCTCGAGGCGGTGCAGGGGCAGCTCTACTGTGTGGGAGGGAACTGTACTGATACTGCACTTCACGTCTCGCAGTCGCGCTCGACCATGACGAGTCCTCGGACGAGGACGCGGCTCCCCCGCCTGCGACGTCGACCCTCTCCCCCTCGACGCCGGCAACGCCCTCGAAGAAGTCCCTCGCCCGCCAGCGCGCCAAGCTCCGCAAGAAGAGCTCCCAGCTCGGCCTCAACGACTCGGCCAACGCGACCGACAGCGACGTCTCGCTCTTCACGCCCGCCGCGTCCGCACTCCCGCCCGTCCCCTCGCTCCCTTCCAAGGTCGACGTCCTCGATCGTGCCAACGGCCTGAAGGAGCAGGTCAAGGAGAAGGCTGAGGAGATTCGCGAGGTCATCGTCAAGTCGAGTGCGCCCGTCATGCAGGCTGTCGCGCCGGTTGTGCAGGCCGTGCAGGAGCAGCTGCCCGCCCACTTCGCCGCGCCGACAATCGTCGAGCCGCACAAGGCGCCCGAGTCGGTCGCGACGACGGACGACGGCGAGTCGGACGGCGCGTACTCGGATGACGAGGACGAGGACGACGAGGAAGAGCCCGCCGCCGCGACGGCGCCGACCTCGCCGTACGCGAACTCGCCGCGCCCCGCGTCGCCCCAGCCGCCTCTCAAGAAGGAGCCGGTGCAGCCGGCCGCGGCTGCGGGTGGCGAGGAGAAGCCCGCGGGGGCATACACCGGCGCGGATCACGACCCGAACAAGAAGCTCAAGGCGATCATCCAGCGTACGGTCTGGGGCGTCGTCATGGCGTGCGGGTGCATCGGCCTCGTGTGCATGGGCCACGTCTACGTGATCGCGCTCGTGTTCGTCATCCAGGCGATCGTCTTCAAAGAGCTCACCGGCTTGTTCGACGCGGGCTACTCGGGCTCGCACACTGCCGCGGTCTCCGACGAGCCCAAGGCCGTCCGCACGCCCGAGCGTGAGGCCAAGCGCAAGGAGCGCAGGGAGGACCGCGAGCGCTGGAGCCGGCGCATGGCCTGGTGCGTCTCTTTCCCTCCTCGACTCGGAGATCGCTGCTGACTCCCGCTGCACACAGGTACTTCTTCGCCGTGACGAACTGGTTCCTGTATGGCGAGAGCCTGATCTACTATGGCAAGTACATCCTCACCGTCCAGGCGTCGTTCCTCCCGACCGCCTACTCGTTCGCGCAACACCACCGCCTCGTCAGCTTCGGCCTCTACGTGATCGGTTAGCACCTTCTTCCTTCCTCTCATTCTTCGGTGACCCCGCTAACCGCTCCCGCTCGCACAGGCTTCGTCAGCTTCGTCGCGACGCTCAACCGCAACAGTCTCCGTCGCCAGTTCGGCCTCTTCGGGTGGATCCACATGTCGCTCTTCCTCATCGTCGTCTCGAGCCACTTTATCGTCGACAACATCCTCGAGGTGCGTACGGAGCGTGGGCGGTCTCTGGCCTGGTGGCCGCTACGCGGAGAGCTGACCCTCCCCCTGTCTGCAGGGCATGATCTGGTTCTGGATCCCCGCGTCGCTCGTCATCGTGAACGACATCGCCGCCTACGTGTGCGGGATGCTCTTCGGGCGGCACCAGCTCATCAAGCTCAGCCCGAAGAAGACGGTCGAGGGCTTCGTCGGCGCCTTCTTCGTCACCATCGTCTTTGCCTACCTCGTGCGTGCCCTCTTATCCTCCTATCCACCCAGTACTGACTCAGTAATTGCGCGCAGTGGGGCACGCTCTTCATGCGCTATAACTACATGATCTGCCCCGTCCGCGACCTCTCGACGAGCGTCTTCTCCCAGGTCCAGTGCGAGCCCAACAGCGCGTTCGTCTGGCGCGACCTGCACCTGCCGAAGTCGGTTACCGCGCTTCTCGAGCCGATCGTGCGTGGTTGCTGCTTCTGAACCGGAATTGGCGCGCTGACCTACACCTTCTCCTTCTCCCTTCGGTACCCCGATGCCTCCCCCTCGTTACTCCCTCCTCCTTCCGCCCACCATCACGCTTCGCGCACGCAGCTCCGCCGGCACATCACCTCGATCCCGTGGGCGCCGTTCCAGCTGCACTCGGTCGTCCTCGCGACGTTCGCCTCGCTCGTCGCGCCCTTCGGCGGGTTCTTCGCCTCGGGCTTCAAGCGCGGCTTCGGGATCAAGTGCGTAAACCTACTCATCCTTGCTGTGTGCGTGGCGCGGAATTTAAGCGGGGCGCTAACAATCTTGGCCGCTCTTCACCTTCCTCCGCCTCCTCACCCCGACCGCGTGTACCTCATCTTTTCTCCACAGGGACTTTGGTGACAGTATCCCTGGCCACGGAGGTATGACGGACCGCATGGACTGCCAGTTCCTCATGGGCCTGTTCGCCTACGTGTGAGTTTCCCCCGCGCTTCCGAGGGAGGAGGACTGGCGAGGAAGAGTCATTAACTTCTACCCGCCCGCAGCTACTACGCCGCCCTGATCCGCGAGACGCACATCACGCCGCAGAGCGTCCTCGCGCTCGCGGTCGCGCACCTCACGGCCGAGCAGCAGGTCGAGCTCGTGCGGAACCTCGGCGCGCACCTTGCGCAGAGGGGGGTCAGTGTCGGGAAGTGGTAAATGCGGGAGAGGGGGATAAAAGTAGGCTTGCGAGGGAGGTGGAGTGAGATACCCTGAGGTGCTGTCCGCGACGGGAGCAGCGAGGTGCGTGAGGAGGAGATGCGTGAGGAGGAGAGGGAGGGCAGATTGCGGCGCTTGAAGCTGGGCGCTGCTTCCGTATTGTTATGACACCCTCGGAATGTGCAAGCCGGCTGGCACCCATCAAATGTGCGAGTAGAGTGCGACCGACTTTCGACTTGGCGAGGAGGGCGAGAGGAGGAGGTTCGCCTCGTCCCCACCCGTCGCCATGTCCGCTCCTGCCCCCAGCGCGCCAGCAACCCCGCAGCAGGTCCGCTCCGAGGACATCCTCTCGGCCAAGGTGCGCGTCCGTCTCTCTCGTGAGCGAGGAGAGCGGGTCGTCCCCACTGGGCGCGATCCCGCTCGGCGCTGTTGCCCGCCCTGGGCCTTACGAGCTGCACTGACTGAAGCTTCACTCCTCATCACACCCGCCTACCGCCCTGCCCGTTCCACGCGACGTTGTCCCGCCGTTGCTCGCCCTCCGTCATCCGACCGCTTCCGACCTGCGCTCCCTCCTCGCCCGCGCCCGCCTGAACCTCGTGAACCGCCCGACAAACTCGCTGCTCGACTTGGGGACGTACGGACTCGCGCGCACAGACGGACCTGTGCGTCTCGAACGCGCTCGTCAAGGCTGGCACCGGTCTCGCCGTCGGTATCGTCGCGAGCGCGATCCTCTTCCGCCGTGCGTTATCGCTTCCTGCTCCTAAGGCGCGCAAACTGACGAGCATTCCTTCCCTCGCGCCTCCTCGACCTTGCCCTCTCGCCCTCGTCCACCCGCACCTCGCGCGCGCACTCGCCAGGCCGCCCCTGGCCTGTCTTCCTCGGCCTGGGCTTCGGCTTCGGCCAGGGCTACTCGGACTGCGAGCGCGTGTTCAACCCCGCCGCCGTCCCGGGGTTCAAGATCCAGGGTGCTGAGGCGGTGCGTCGCTTTCTCTCTCCCCGCTTACAGGAGACGGTGCTGATGGAAGCGCACACGCAGGCTTCGCCGTTCAAGCTTTCGTCGCAGTTCGCGTCGGTCGTCTCCCCCTCGCAGACCTCTGCGGTCCCGCACGCGCCCGCGTCGCTGAGGCCCGCCCCTGCGGCGCCCGCTGCGCCCGCTGCTGCCGCCCCGTCGGCGACGCCGGCAAAGGACGCGGCGGCGTCGATCTCGCACAAGGTGGCGGACGCGGTTGTGCATGCGAAGGACAAGGCGTCCGAGGTGGCCGAGCAAGCGAAGGAGACGGCCGAGAAGGCCAAGGAGGCGGTTGGCATCAAGGTCGAGCGCGCGGAGACGAAGGTCAAGGGCGAGGTCGAGGCGCTCAAGGGCGACAAGAAGTGGGTTTGAGGAGGGAGACGCGGTTTAGAGGCGCAGGGAGGTGCAACAAGCAAGTGTCTGTCTTCCTGCTCGCCCGCTCGGGGTGCTCGGTCCGGGTGCGGGTGCGAGAATGAAGCGTGCGAGTGCAGTGCAAGTCGAACGAGGGCGGAACAAGGCCTGGGGCGGGGGCGCGAGCGTTCCGCGAGGGGTCGACCCACCGCGCGCTCCGACGCGACTTGTCCTCGCCGCAGTTGGCTCCTGCTCTCCCAGACTGCTCAAGATGGGCGTGCTTCTCGCTGCAGGCCAGGCCATCGTCGCCCTCGTAGCCGTCGTCCTCGCGTCTGTGGTCCTCAACGTTGCGTGGCAGCTCGTGCGCGCGTCTTCGTCTCCATCGCTCGATCCGCGCTCACCTCGCCTCCCCGCCACGCAGCTCGCACCGAGGGACCCGACCCGCCCGCCGCTCGTGTTCCACTATGTGCCCATCATCGGGTGCGCAGTCAGCTACGGCATGGACCCGCTCGGCTTCCTCGACGACTGCAGGCGCAAGGTGCGTGCTTTCGCGCATCTCCCTTTCTCTCGCTTGACTGGGAGGATGCACCGTCTTTGTCCAGCACGGAGACCGAAGGAGGTTGCGACTGACGCGACTGAGCTCGCTGCGCGCAGTACGGCCCCGTCTTCACCTACCCCCTCCTCGGACGCCGCATCACCGCCACCCTCGGCCCGCTCGGGTCCAACTTTGTCCTGAACGGCAAGCTCGCACACGTCAACGCCGAGGAGGCCTACACCCACCTCACCACCCCGTGCGCGCTCCTCCCCTCATCGCCGTCCTCGTCGTGAAGCTGACCTCCAGCTCCCGCACGCAGCGTCTTCGGCACCGAGGTCGTCTACGATGTTCCGAACCACGTCCTCATGGAGCAGAAGAAGTTCGTCAAGTTTGGCCTCACGACCGACAACTTCCGCCGCTACGTCGGGCTCATCTGCACCGAGGTTCGCGACTACATCAAGAAGCACGTCTATGCCGACGGCGTGCGTTACATCTCCACACTACCCTCGAGAGTGCGCTGACGCAAAGATCGCAGTTCAAGACTACTGGCAAGGGCGTCGACGCGTTCGCCACCTCGTCCGAGATCACCATCCTCACCGCGTCGGCGACGCTCCAGGGCCACGAGGTCCGCGCTGCGATGGACAAGAGCTTCGCTCAGCTGTACCACGACCTCGACGGCGGGTTCACCCCGCTGGTGCGTCTCCTCCCCTTGGATGATCATGCGGCTGCACCTTGCATCCTGCAGGTTTCCTTCTGGCAGGACTTGGACTGACGCCCGCGCGCCCGCAGAACTTTGTCTTCCCGAACCTCCCGCTCCCGTCGTACCGCCGCCGCGACCGCGCGCAGCTCAAGATGCGCGAGTTCTACGTCTCGATCCTCCAGAAGCGTCGCGAGTCGCCTGAGGAGGTGCGTCTCTCGCCGCTTGTCGCGCATGCAGTACCCTGGGACTGACACTGCCTTGAACTGCCTCTTCCTTACCCGCCACCGCTCTCCGCACGCCGCCGCCCGCAGCCTCCCCTCGACATGCTCACGGCGCTGCAGAACCAGCAGTACAAGACGGGCGAGCCGCTCACGGATAAGCAGATCGCGCACATCATGATCGCGCTCCTCATGGCCGGCCAGCACACCTCTGCCGCGACGGGCGCGTGGGCGATTCTCCGCCTCGGCCAGTACCCCGAGCTGCAGCAGCGGCTGTTCGACGAGCAGGTCGAGCACTTCTACGACAAGGCGACGGGCGAGTGGACCGAGCTCGAGTACGAGACGCTCCAGACGCCGCTCCTCGCCGCCTTCATCAAGGAGCTCCTGCGGTGCCACCCGCCGCTGCACTCGCTCATGCGCAAGATCATCCTCGACTGCCCCGTCCCCGCGTCGGTCGGCTCTCCCTCCGCCGAGCCCGGCCGCAGCGCAAGCTGGAAGAAGCGCGTCGAGGGCACGGAGTACGTCGTCCCCAAGGGCGAGTTTGTCCTCGCTGCGCCGGGGTACTCGCAGGTCGACGAGGCGATTTGGGGCCCCGACGCGAAGGAGTTCAGGCTCGAGAGGTGGCTCGACGCGAGTCAGCAGGTGCCCGGCGACGAGGACGAGGGCGAGGAGGATTACGGCTGGGGCAAGATCTCCAAGGGCGGCAAGAGCGCTTGTGCGTCCTTTCGCTACCCCCCTCTCTCTCTCCCTCCCTTCCACTCACTGACGCGCCTACCTCGCGTGTGCAGACCTCCCCTTCGGCGCGGGCCGTCATCGCTGCATCGGTGCGTCCCTCTCTCCTCAGCCCATTCTCCGCTGACTCCGACCTCCTCCCCCGCAAACAGGTGAGCAGTTCGCCAACGTCCAGCTCGGGACCATCATCGCGACGCTCGTCCGCGAGAACCAGTGGACGCTCGACCAGCCGTTCCCGGGCAACGACTACACTGTGCGCCCCCTCCCTATCTCCTCCTCTCCCTCGCCGCTGACTGATCGGGAGAGCGCAGACGATGATCGTCATGCCGCAGGCACCGAGGAACGTTACGTTCACGAAGCGCGAGGGCGTCAAGGCGTAGGAGCGTGCGCCTCGTCTCGGCATGCGGGATGGGGAGCATGGGAAGGGGGAGGAGTATGGACTGTCTAGAGCATTGCAATCCCTCTCGTTCTTGGTTCTCGGTACTTACGCTCGATCGCTGTTGCCGCATGGCCGCTTGACGCTGCCTCGCTCTTCTTGCCAGCTGCCAGAGATCGCTTTCCTCACCTGCACTCGCCTCGCTCGCCGCGTGCGCAGAGAAGGGAGAAATGCGCTGCTAGTTGCGTCTAGTCGACTCGTACACCTCAACTCCATCTAGTCTACTTCCGGAGCGCGACGACGACCCTGCTCCTCGCGCCCAACACGCACTCGACGACCCGGACGGGGACCTCCTCGCCGACGGCGGCGGCCTCGGCCGCGCGGTCGACCTGGAGAGTCCCGCGGAGGCCGAGCTGCGGGATCAGCACGGGCTGGATGTGCACGTTCTCCACGGCGGAGTGCGCCGACGCGCGGAGCGCGAGCGCGGTGAGCCCCCGGCGAGGAGGGCGAGCGTCTCGTCGTCGTTGACGTGCGCGGGCGGGGACGAGGCGGGGGAGGAGGGGCGAGCGCGGACAGGTACGGCTGGAGGACCCACAGCGCCCAGAAGGCGCTCGCGGCGCTGTCGAGGCGGTGGCGCGCCTTGCCCGCGGCGGCGGACCCGTCGATGTGGGCCTGGACCTGCCAGAGCGGGAACGGGCCGGCGAACGCCCCCGGCGAGGAGGACGTGGGAGGAGCGCGCTCTTGAGCTGGTAGTGCGCAAAGAGGTCGCTGTACCGCCGCAACGGGCTCGTCACCTTGAGGTACCCGTGCGTCGCGTCGATCCCCATCGGCCAGTGCGGCCCGGGCGTCGGCGTCGTCGCGCCGGGGAGGAAGTCGATCCCGCGCTTGAGGACCTCGACGGCGGGGGCCTGCCCCGTCCGCGGGTCCCGCAGCGCGAGGACCGCCTCAGGTCGGCGGGGGAGCCCGCCGGCGCGGCCTGCGTGCGGAAGGGACGGGTAGCTCGCGCTCAGAGGCGAAGCGCGCGGCGGCGCGGTTCGCGGCGACCATCATCTCCGAGACGAGAGCTGCGCGGGCGAGTCGGCGTGCGAGGCGTGCCCCGACGCGCAGCCGCACTCGGGAGCTGCAGCGACACGCGGCGCGCCAGCGTAGAATGTCGGAGAGGGCGAGGTGCGGAAGTGCGGCGCGAGCGGGGTCGGCGCGACCGAGACGGACGCGGCGGGGAACTGCCAGAAGAGCGCCGAGGACGCGACGCGCCGCTGCAGGAGCTTGTTCGCGAGCGCGTGCAGCGTCCGCAGGTCCGACAGCGCGTGCGCGTCCGTCTCGAGCGTGGCGTCGTCCGTCGGGCGTGCGCTGCGCGGCGCGCCCTTCGCCTCCTCGTCGGGGAGGTCCGCCCAGCTGCGCAGGACGCGCCCCTTCGGCGGGGGCGTGTACCCGAGCGCCTGGTCCACAGCGCCGTACGTCAACCTCCGCACGTCGCGCACCACACCGGCCTTGACCTCGCTCTCGAGCACGTCGCCGCTCTCCTCGTCGATGCGCACCCCAGGCTGAGCACGCGCTGCTCCTGGCCGGCGCCGAGCGCGCCGAGGCTGAGCTGGTTCCCGACCGTGAACGACTCGGGGAGCATCGGCCACGTCTTCTCCGGGAAGTACTCCGTGTGATCCCTCACGCGCGCGAGCCGCGCAAAGAGGTGCTCCGGGTGGAGGAGCGCCGTCGGGTCCGCGACGTGCACATGCACCCACCACGTCCTCCCGCCCGTGGCGGACGCCGGCCCGGGCGCGAGCGAGATCCCGTCGTCGAGCTCCGACGCGGACGGGTCGTCGATCGTGTAGACCGCCGCGGCGCCAAAGTCGTGCCGGACGGCGTCGTGCGGGTCCGAAGGGTACATTTCGTTGGAGGGGAGCGTGCGCGGCGCCTTCTTCTTCCCCAGCGGGCGCGGGAGCGTCAGGGCGCGCTCGACGCGGAGACCCGTCTCGTCCCACTCGGCGAGGCCCGTGACGCGCTCGTGCGCGGCCCAGTTCTCCCACGGGGCGACGACGCCCACCTCGGCGAGGAAGGCGCGGATCCGCGCCTTGCGAACGTCGCGTTCCGTGCCCCACCCGGCGAACCCCGCCTGGGAGGACGCGGCGTCGACGTGCTTGAGGAGCGAGGGCGCAATCGCCATGTGCGGCTGCGACTGGAGGAGCCGCTCTGCGGCGAGCGCGTCGCGCAGAAAGGCAAAGATCGTCAAGTCCGTCTTGGACCAGCGGAACGTCGGCACGTGCGCGCGCTCGGCAGGGAGCACGAGCTTCTCGAGCTGGTCCCCACTCGCTGCGCCCTCGCCCGCGCGCTGCCCCCTCGCCCACTCGCGCACCTTGGCGCACTTGTCCGCCCATGCCTCGAGCTCCTCCGAGCGGTGGCGAACCCACTCGCGCACGGTCTCGAAGCGGTCGGCCTCGGCTTTCGAGCGGAGGTCGAAGCGCCCCGTCGCGCGGAGGGCGACCTCGTCTGCGATAAAGTGCTCGGGCTGGGCGATGAGGAGGCGGTGCATGGCGAGGAGGCGCGAGGGGGGCGCGTCCGCACCGGCGGGGACGCGGAGCGCGGCGAGCGCCGAGACGATGGTGACGCTCTTGGGCGGGGTGAAGGAGCGGGGCGGGGAGGCCACCTTGCCCTTGCCGCCCGAGGACGAAGGAGGAGGGACGGGCGCGTGCAGGATGCGGAAGATGTCGTTCGCGCCGCGCGCGACGAGCTGCTGCGTCTCGGCCTCGACGGCGATCTCGAGCCGGCGGAGCGCCTGCAGCGCGTCGATCACGGCGGGGAGGCTCGGGTCCCAGGTGTCCTCCTGCCCCAGCGCGGCATGCACGGCAGTGACAACCTGCTGCGCGAGCGGGGTCGGGACGAGCGATGGAGAGACGAAGGTCACGTCGTCGAGCGAAGACTCGGCGGTGTCACCGGAAGTCGAGAGGAGGAGGATGCGGCGCGCGGTGGCCGGCGAGCGCGAGACGTAGATGCCGCTGGCAGGAACGCCGTTGCTGCAACCGCACGAAGAGTCAGCCTGGCGAACGCGCATGCGGCGGGAAGCAAAGTGCATACCGACTCGTCTCGACAAAGTCGCCTGCCTTGAGCTCCCTCGCGCGGCTCTTACCCTTGCCGCCGTCGCCGACGTCCGCGTCGTCCCACAGCCCGCCCTCGGCCGTCGCAAGGTCCCCATCGAGATCCGCGAACGACTCCTCGGCGAGGCGCAACCGCCCCACCGCCGACGTCGTGAACGCCCGCGCGGGGTGCGCGCCCGCCCTGCGCAGCGCCTGCTGCTTCTGCGCGCCGGCCAGCCTGCGCGGATGGGGGAGGAGCTCGGTGCGCGGGGCGGCGGTCTTGCTCCGCGCGAGGCTCGCCTCGACCTGCCTGTCGTCGAGCTCGACGAGGTGGCCGCGCCCCGTCTTGCTGCGGCCGAGACGGGTGAGCTCTGCACCGCGGCGGAAGGGCGTCGGGCGGAAGCCGGCCTGGGCGACGTAGCCCTTTGCAGGGCGCGGGTCGGCGGGGGACGAGGCGAGCTCGTAGGTGCCGTAGGCGGCGGTGCGGAGGAGGCGCAGGCGCAAGCGGTGGTCGGCGAGGTCGTCGGGCGCGGAAGACGACGAGGAGACGGCGCGGGTCGAGGTCGAGGTTGAGGCGGTGCGGCGCGCGGCGGAGCGTGCCGGTGCCGAGAGCATCGCCGGGACTTTTCGCAGGCGGTGCAGGTCTGCTCGCGAGGCGGGGACGGGTGGCGGGATCTGCGGAGGACGAGGCGGTGAGCGAGAGCGACGAGCGGGGACGGGCGAGTCGTGCGGACCTGGCCGAGTCCTGCTGCGCTCCTACGAGTCCTGCAAGGGTCTGCGCTCGTTCCAAGCCGCAGCTTGCGCGGGTGGTTGCGGGGAGAGCCCCTCCCGCCGTCTCTCTCGCTTCGACCTGCTCGTCGCCCCGACGTCCACCTCGCCTGAGTCTGCGTGCATTGCTCTGAACTGCTTGCAGCCGCTCATCAGCCCTGCTCGCCAATCCGCAGCTTTCCCCGCCTCGAACTCGCTCATCCCGCCTCGTCCTCCCTCGCGTCTTCATCGCTTCATCAGTTGCAGCTCGCAGCCCATCGCCTCCCCCCGCGCCAAAGACTCGATCATGCCGCGCTGCTTCGCCTACGTGGGCTCGCCTCCCCTGTGCCGCGCGCTGAACACTTCCACGATTCCTCCCTTCCTCGCCGCGCCCGACTACGTCCCGCTCCCCTTCGCCGAGGCTCGCGCCTGGTCTCCGCCGTGGGCGCCCGCTATCTGGTCACTCGAGCTCGAGATGCACTTCCAGGTCTTTGACACGCAGAGCTGGATCGAGCTCAGCCTAGATGACCGCGCCGACCAGCGATACATGGCCAACATCGAGCACATCCTGGGCGGCCCTGGGGCGCACGCTTACGACGATTACGCCGAGACGGTGCAGATGTGGGACACGGTCGCAGCGCGCCGCCTAGTACGCTGGCAGCGGCTCAAGGGTGCGTCCTCTGGTCTTTCCCTTGCGCGACGCAACAACGCCGACGAAACCCTACCTACCTCGTACAGCTCTCGGCGATGCACGGGCGCTCTTCATCCACCGACAGCAACAAAAGCGTCCCGGATGGACCGAGGCCGACGTTCTCACGCGGGCCGCCTGACTTGGAGGCTTCGTGCGCTCGTCCACCACCCCTGCACCCGCCCGTTCCGGTGCGTCTCCCTTTCTCGCCCTCCTGATCCCCTTCGAACGTGACTCACACGCATGGGGGACAGTCTGGCCCTTGCCGTCCACCCGCCCGCTCACCTCGGTCCTGAGCGCCCCCTCCTCCCGCCTCCGGCGCGCTACCAGCCCGGGGTTCGACCTCGCGCCCTTCTTAATCTCCGACCAGCGCATCTTTACCTACCCGCCTGTGCCCGCCGTTCGCCTCGAGGCCCGCGCTGGTGGCGACCCCGAGCGGGACTGGGCGCACTCGCGTGCGACGCTCGTCGATGCGCATGGGCTTGCGCACGAGGGAGATGCAGGCGGCGCGCTCGCGCGCCGAGGCAAGGGTGCGGGCCAGTAAAGGGTGCGTCGGCGGAGCGTGTGGCGGGCGAGTTGGAGAGCGTTGTGCGCGAGGGGGGCGCGGGAGGGCGTACTGTGGGTGGGCGAGCGGCAGTATTTGGGCGAGCGCTCCGCAGCTGTTGTTGTATTGCAAACCTTGCTCTCGTTGGCACTCGAACCACTGCATGGCCCGTTTGCAGCCGCACACCTCGAGAGGTTGCCGCCCCACTCTCGCTCCGCCGCACCCGCTCCTCTCGCTCGCACGCCTCGGGCCTCGCTGAGCGACCTCCAGGGTGTCGAGGATGGTACTGGCGACTGCGCTCTTCAACGGCGCGTCGCTCGACGTTGTGCTCGCTGCGTCGCCCGCTCTCATCGCCGCGTCGCCCCCGCCGACCTCGCTGCACGCCCTCGACGACGCAGAGCTCGTAGGGAGGACCGACGCATGGGTGCAGCGCCTGCTCGCTGCACCGCGCCGCCCCGGACTGTACTACGACGAGCGCGTCACCTTCCACCTCGTCCTCGCGCTCGCGGCCCCCTCCTCCGCCGCCCCCGCCCCGCCTGCGCTGAGCCGCGCTCAGGCAGCGACGCTCCTTCTCCGCTCCCTCCCTACGCCGCACCTCGCCCTCGCCGCCGACCTCTCCTACATCGACGCCGCGCCAGCACCCGCCCCACCTCCCCTCCCCGCACGCAACTCGTCCCTCGCCGGCGCAGGCGCGCACCCCCGCGCGCCCCTCACGCCTGCGCTCTTCCCTGCACTCGTCGGCGACGCAGCGGGCAATGGCCAGCAGGAGGTGCCGAGCCTCCTCGTCGCGCAGGGCGCAGCGCAGCTCGGCGGCGTCCAGGTTGCGAGCGTACAGTTTGACGACTGCGGCGAGGACGCGAGGGTCTGGGTCGCCAAGGGGAGGAAGGAGGGCGAGTGGGTCGGTGTGTGGGAGTTCAGCTGCGACGTTGGTGCGTGCCTTTCCTTCCCTCTCTTGCGGCTCAAGCGACTCTGACCCGTAGATTCCACCACGCAGCGTTCGTCCGCTCGCAACTGCGCGGTCCACGGCTCTCCATCACTGTCACTGTTACACTGAGGGACGACCCGAAGCTTGGGGCGTTGCTCGAGCGCGTGAAAGACGGCGTTATGCCCCGGGTGGGAGCGGACGGGCCCGAGTCGGTAGACGAGGCGGAGGAGGACGACGAGGAATACATGGAGGACAGCTACGATGGTGCGTCCTCTCCCCTACGCCGTGGGCGGTACACTGACGATCCCGCCCGCAGACGTCAACCTCCTCTCCGCCCTCGCGCCCATCTCCTCCGTCCCGCTGCACCTCCCCTTCTCGCGCCTCCCCGCCTCCTACCTCCCGCCGATCCCTCCCCCGACCCTACCCTTGCCGCGCACACGCACCTTCTCCGTCTCGCACACCCGCACCCTCTCCGCCGGCTCCGCCTCGGGCGCCGGCTCCTCCAGCAGCGAAGCGCACCACCCCTCCCTGCGCCGCTCGATCCGGCGCATCCTCCCCATCCGCCCCGCACTACAGCTCGATCTCCGCACCGTCCCCTGCCCCGTAGGCGCGCTCTCGTCGGGGAGGGGCAGCACCGACGCGGACGACGAGCCCGGCGTGCTCCTCTGCGTCGAGGTGCGCGGCCCCGCGCGCGGCGACGAGGCGTTCGAGATCGATCACATCGATGTGCTCGTCGAGGGCGCCGCCTCCTCCTCCTCGGGCGACGCGGGCGCCGGCGCTGCAAGCGACATCGACGTCCGCCCCGTCCTGCTCGACCGGCTCCCCGCTCCCTGGCCCGTGCGCATCGCGGGCGGGACCCGCGCGGCACAGCACAACTTTGTGTATGCGCTCGCGGGCGGGGTGGCGCTGCTGCTGGGGCGGGGGCGGGGCTGACCGGGGATGGCAGCGCCGAGGAGCGCGCGGTGAGGACCGTCCCGCGCGAGGTCGCGACGAGCCCGCAGCAGCGATTTGCGGCGCGCTTTGGCGCTGAGGAGGCTGCGGGTGCGGATGCGATGCTTGGCGCGGTGCAGCAGGGTGCGAGGAGGGGGAGCCAGGCGCAGGTCGTTGGCGGACGGGAGGGCGGCGGGCAGGAGCGCCGCTGGCTGAGGGACGTGACGGTGGTTGAAGGGGCGGCCGGTGCTGCGCCGGAGAAGGAGGGAGAGGGAGGAGGGGTATGCTGTGCTGGACGTGGCGGGCGCAGACCACGCGCAGGAGGCCGCCGACGAGGAGGAGTGGGAGGAGGAGTCCCCGACGCCGGCGTTCCTCTCGCGCTGGCACTGCACGCTCGACATCTCGTCCTTCGCGCGGCGAGCCCCGCCGCGCAGCGCGTCCTTCGAGCACCCCTCCGCGCCGCCCCTTCGCCCCACCTCGCTCGCCGCGCCGCCCCTCGTGCCTCCCGCACAGGCCGCGCCCCGCCTCCCGCTCCGCCCCGCCGCCGCGAACGTCGAGGTGGAGTCCATTGCCGGCTCGAAGCGACACACCATGTCGTCCCTCGCAGCGCTGTCGCTTCGCTCCCCCGTCATGGCGCGCAAAGCCTCCCTCGGCCTCGGTCCGTACCCCGCCGTTGCGCGCCCGTCGCTTGACCGCGCGCACTCGACCCGCGCGCTCCCACCGACGCCGCTCTCCCCGCCCGCACCTGCGCCCGCGCCCGCGCAGCCGCAGCCGCACGGCGCGAAGCGCTTCTTCTCCCTCCCGCACGCGAACCACCCGCACGAGGGCGGGAGCGCGTCCGCCCCGCCGCTGATTGCGTCGCACGTCGCGACGCCCGTCCGGACCGAGACGCCCCCGCCAATGCACGCGCCGACAGACAAGCGCGCGAGTCTCCCCCCTGGGGCAAGGGGCGCAAGTGCGGGCGCGCTGCTTGACGCGCGGCCGAAGGAGGTCAGGCGGACGAGCTGGATGAGCGGGCTGGTCCCGGGCGCGAGCGCCGGAGCGGCGTCGGCGCCGCCTGCTGCGGGGCGGACGAGCTGGGACGCGCAGCCTGCGCCCGCCGGCGTCGGGCTCGGGCTCGATGATCCGTCGCTCGCACCGGGAGACGACGTCGAGGGGACGCATCTGCAGGAGCCACAGCCACAACGGATGGGCAAGCTCCTCGTCTCAGTTTCGCTCGTACCCCTCCGCACAGCCAAATCCCGCCGCGCGCCCGCGCACGCCCCCACCGCGCTGGAGCGGACGAACGAGAACCTCCCGCCGGCAGTCCTCCCTGGCCTCGCGGCGCCGGAGCACCCGCCGCACGCGACGCCGAGGTTCGCATTCCCGCCCTCGCCGAGCCCGTCCTCCTCGCCGTCGATGTCGCCGTTGCCGTCCCCGACTCCGGGAGAGAGCCCCGCCGCGCCGTCCTCGCCCGTCCCGCCCCTCTCCGCCTCGGACGACGCACACGCCCTTCGCGCGCTTGCCGAGCAGACGAACCTCGCGACGTCGCGCATGCCGCGCGTCAACGTCCTCGACGTCTTCCTCATCGAGGTGTTCGTCTTCAACCGTTCGTCTCAGGTCAAGCGTCTGACGGTCGGCGTCCCGCCTGCGCCGGTTGCGCCTGTCAGCGAGGAGCGGGGCAGAGGAAGGCGGGCGGAGAAGGTCGCGAGGCTGGTCCCGCTCGAGAACGACGTGCGCATCGGGTACGTCGCGCTCTCTCTCCTCTTCTGTCGACCAGGCTGACGCTCCCCGTGTGCGCAGCCCGCTCGCACCCAACTCGTGCGCATCCGTCGGGATTCGCTTCCTCGCGATCCGCCCGGGCGCGCACGTCGTCGAGGAGCTCCGGCTCGTGGACCTTGCGGACGGGAGCGAGATGAGGCTCGAGAGGCCGGTGTGGGTGGTGGTAGAGTAGCCGAGCGGACAGAGTGGAACATCGCTCTCGCTCTCGTTCGATGGACAGCGGCGCGGGGTAGGGAAAGCACATCACGCTGCAGGTACTGCTCCTTCCGTCACCAGTCGCCTCCATCGCACTCCTCCCGGAGGAAGGCAAAGTAGTGCTGGACCACGTCGTCGCCGAAGATCTCCGTCGCCTCGCTGTAGTCGCCCGTCTCGTTGCCCCATGCGAGCAGCGCCTCGACCATCTCGTTACCGGCTTCTTCGCTCCACCCGATGACGTCAAGCGCCGTTCCGTCGACGACGACGCCGTTGGCCTCCGCGGCGAGGACGGCGGCAGTCAAGCCCTCCTCGGAGCAGTCTGGCCCCCAAACCGGGCTGCGCCAGCCCCGCCACATGTGGTACTCGGCCGCCTCGTCCTCGGGCGGGAGGCAGTAGCCCTTGCTCGCCATGGTTGGGCCGCGAGAGCAGTTGACATAATCGAGCGTGAGGCGACGTAGGTGCGCAAGGCGGAGAGGGCCGTCCAGTATGCCGAGGAGGAGCTCGTCCGTCACGTGCGAGCCGAGGCTGAAGGTGAGGGAGTGGAGAGCCGGAAGGGAGCGGAGGGAGGGGAGGATACCGTTGGGCGTGAAGGTGTCCTCGCAGAGCGCGAGGTGCTCGAGGTGGGTGAAGAGGGGGAGGACGTTGTCGATCGCGGGACGTTGTGGACCTTCAAAGGTGAGGGCGACGTGTGAGCTGAGCGTGAGGGAGCGGAGCGAAATCGGCGCCGAGTGCAGGATCTCCGTGAACTCGGGACCGTCCTCGAACTCTTGTAGCGAGAGATGCAGGAGTTTCGGCGCGACCTCGCGAAGGGGCGGCTCAACCCACATATCCCAGGCCCGCGCGGCGATGACAAGGGTTGTGAGAGCCTGAAGAGGCGGGGCGGGAAGGCCGACGACCGGCAGGAACGCGCCCATCTCGTACTGCTGGAGGTGGAACTCCTTGAGTTGCGGCAGCTGGGCGAGCTGTCGCAGCCACTGCACCTCGGAACCCTGCTCGTCTTCGACGTACAGCACGTCTGCCGAGACTTTGAGGACCTCCAGCAGCGCGAGATTCCGCGGCGTCGTCTTGCCCAGGAGCACGACCTTGATGAGCGCGTTGTCGAGGTCCTGCAGTTCGAGGACGCGGAGACTCGGGAGACTGGCGAGCAGGATGGACAGCTGGAGAGGCGTGACGATCTGGCCGTTGTCTCCCTCGTCCGCGCTGTCATCGTCGATCGAGGGCGTGTGCTCGAGGCCATCCTTCGAGACGCCATTCGACGCGACATACATGTCGAGCGCAAGCTCGACGACGTGTTTGCGGACCACAGGAACCGTCCGCACGACGAAGCAGAACGACCCAAGCGCCTCGTACGAGTCGAGGCGGACACGGCGGTAGAGGTACTTCTGCTGGATTGGGTAGAGGCGACGGCAGATCGGCCTGTGGGCGGGCTCGTCCTCGTGCGCGAGTCGGAAGATCTCGTCGAGGAGCTCGTTCGGGAGCCAGAGGAGCGGGGGCGGGTTGTCCGTCGCGGTCGAGGAGGACGAGCTGATGAGGATCTGCGAGAGTGGGGAGCGCGTCAGTGGGGGCGGGACGAGTTGGGTGACGTGCATACACACCTCGTGGTGCATCCTATCGAGCAGAAATCGCGGATCGGGCGGGAGAGCGGGAGCAGCGGTGAGCGGGAGGAGCGAGAGGGTCCGCGCGGGGCTTGGATGCGACCTCGACGCCGCCTCGGCACCTGAACGGGCGTTGCCACGCTCTAGCTGCTCCACTGGGCCTCTGCTGCTTGCCCTGCGCGTGCTGCTCTTTCCTGCCCACCTCACGTCCACTCGGCGATCCTTCCCGGCGTTGAGAGCTTCCCGCCGCACGGTGCGACGAACAGGTCTAAGGAACGACGAAACGGCATATGCGAACCTTTCTCTACGCCTCCTTGACCTCCGCCGGCGTCTCCTCTTCAAACGTGACGAGTACCCTGCCCTCCGGGACGAGGTCGCCCTCCTTCGCGGTGATCTTGGCGACGACGCCAGCCTTCGACGCGCGGAGGACGTGCTCCTGCGGGCAGGACGAGCACGAGCTGTTAGTGGGCGTCGGAACGGGACGGAAAGGCAGGGACGAACGGTCTTCATCGCCTCGACGGCGACGAGCGGCGCGCCCTCCTCGACGTGCTCGCCCTCCTTGACGAACACCTGCACGATCTTGGACGCTGTGCATACTTCCCTCGTCAGCATGCCTCGCCGCAGAAAAGGGGTGCAAGAAAGACGCACGCATCGGCGCCCTCGCCCCGCCCTTCGACGCCGCGCCCGCCGCGCCCGCCGCCGCCGCGCCGACCTTGCTCATCCAGCTCGGCGGCTTGACGCGCACCGCGCCCGCGAACGCCTCGGCGCCGTTGAATAGGTGCAGCGTCTCGCCCTGGATCTCGGCGCCGAGCTGCGGGATCGCGGACGGCGGAGACGAGACGATGTCGACGCGCGCGAGAGCGGCGTCGAGGTGCGCGCTGAGCGTCGTCGCGTTCGGTGCGGCAGACGACGGCGGCGCGAGCACGGGCGCGACGTTCGAGAAGAGGAGGACGTCGTCTGCTGCGGCGGCACCCGCCGTCGCCAGCTCGACGTCGAGCGCCCCTGCATGCACCTCGCCCGGCAGGAGCGCCGGCCCGACCTTGGCCGTTGCGCCAGTGGCCGCCTCGTCCTCCGCCGCGCCCTTGCCCTTCACGCCCTCGAGCTCGTACTCGCGCCAGTAGCGCCCCTCGCCCTTCGCACCGACGCTCGCGCGGAAGCCCGCGAGCTGCGGGGACGTCCATGCGGACTGGTGGCCCTGGCTCGCGTACTGCGAGAGGTCCCGCTGGGCGAGGTAGAGTGCCGAGGCGGCGAGGGTCGAGGGGATGCAGCCGGAAGAGGCGGGAAGAGCGAGTCGTAGTGGCGCTGCGGGATGGCGGGTCAGCCAGGGCATCCATAGAGGCGTAATGAGGTAGTGAGCGCGACGTACGGTGATGAACGCGGTGTCGACCTCCGCCTTGACGAACGCCTCGTTCGCCGCAAGCCGCCCGAGGAACTCGAGGTTCGTCGCCGGCCCGACGACCTGGTACTCGTTCAGCGCCTTGCGGAGCGCGCGAAGAGCGGCGGTGCGGTCTGTGCCGTGAACGATGAGCTTGGCCAGCAGGGGGTCGTAGTGGACCTTCGCGAGTCCAGGAAGTCAGCGCGAGTGGAAGCTGCAGAGAGGCCGCGACGCACGCTGATCTCGTCGCCTGACTCGAAGCCCGTTTCCATCCGCACCGTCTCGGAGGACGCAGGCGGGCGGTGGTGCAGCAACAGGCCGGTGTCGGGGAGGAAGCCGCTGCAGAAGGTGAGGCGGATCAGCGTGTAGTCGCGACGGAAGAGCGGGAAAGCGACGCACTTGCGCGGGTTCTCGGCGTAGACGCGACACTCGAAGGCGTGGCCGGTGCAGGTGATCTCCTTCTGCGAGAGCGGGATCGGGTTGCCCGCCGCGACCTGCGAGAGGAGGAAGACGCCGATCCTTCAGCGCGCAGCGACAAGGAGGAACAGGGGAGAGCGCACCTCGAGCTGCCATTCGACGAGGTCGACGCCTGTGACTGCCTCGGTGACGGGGTGCTGCGAGGTTCAGGGTGAGCGGGAGCTCCAAGGGCGTGCAAAGAGGGTGAGCGACTGACCTCGACCTGCAGGCGGACGTTCATCTCGCAGAAGAAGAACTCCTCGATGTTGTCGGCGTTGAGGATAAACTCTGCGCGCGTGCGCCCTCACACCTCGTCAGCTTCGCTCATCCTCCTCGCTGCAGGATCGAAGACGCACCGACAGTTCCGGCGCCCCTGTAGCCGACAGCCTTGGCCGCCTTGCGCGCCTCCTCGTACAGCCGCTCGCGCAGCTCCTGCGGCAGGCCGGGCGCCGGCGCCTCCTCGATGATCTTCTGGTGGCGGCGCTGGACCGAGCAGTCACGCTCAAAGAGCGAGACGTGGTTGCCGTGCGAGTCGGAGAAGATCTGCACCTCAACGTCTGTGGGGCGCGGAGAAGCGTCAGCGTGATCGCTCGGGAAGAGATCGCTTCCTTCGTTTGAGAAGGTCGCCGGTAGCTCGACCTTGATGGTAAACCCTGGCGAGTGGACGCTCGCGAGTACAGAGAGGGAGAAGTAACGCACGCCTGGGCCTCGTGACGTAGCGCTCGAGGAGGACCTCGTCGTCTCCAAAATGCTTGCGCGCCTCCCTCTTCGCGCTCTCGAGCTGCCCATGGAAATCCTCCCGGCGGTCAACAATCTTCATGCCCTTGCCGCCGCCGCCCGAGACGGCCTTGATGAGGACGGGGTAGCCGATCTCGTCGGCGCGGGCGAGGAGGAAGTCGGGCGACTGGTGCGAACCGGGCGCGGAGGACGGGTCGACCTGCGAGGGGTGCCAGCCTGGGACGCAAGGGACGCCGGCGGCGAGCATGATCTGCGAGGACCGGGGTCCGAGCGGTCAGATGGCGGAACCCGGCGAATAGGAATGGGGGCGAGATCGAGAGCGAGCGAGACTCACGTCCTTCGACTCGCTGCGAGCGCAGGAGAAGAGTGGAGAGTCAGCCCGGCCGCCGCGTACAAGAGCTCGAAGGAAACGTCTCGACGCACGCCTTGGAGCCCATCGCGCGGATAGCCTCCTTGGGCGGGCCAATAAAGGTGATGCCCTCGTCCTCGAGGAGCTTGGCGAACGCCGTGTTCTCCGAGAGGAAGCTGTCGAGGGAGAACCGATCAGTGCTCGCTCCTTGCTCAGATGCGCCAGCAAGGCAGAGCTGGAAGGCGGCGAAGGGGAGGAACAGCGAAACGCACCCGTAGCCCGGGTGAATGGCCTGCGCGCCGCTCTTGCGGCAGATTTCGACATACTTGTCCATACGGAGGTACGACTCGCTCGAGGGCGCAGGGCCGATGTGGTACGCCTCGTCGGCCTGTCCATGTCCAGCGTCTCAGTCTCTCGCTCGCAACGAGGTAAGAGGGGGACACGGGACGCACGAGCTTGACATGCATGGCGTCGCGGTCGGCGTCTGAGTAGACTGCGACGGTTTTGATACCGAGTTTGCGGGCGGTGCGGAACACGCGGCAGGCGATCTCGCCGCTGCATACGCGGTCAAGAAGGTCAAACGGGCGGAAAACAGAGGGAGGGAAGCGCGAGTTCGTGCGTTGAGCGCACCGGTTCGCGACGAGGATCTTGTCGAATAGGGGCTTGCGCGTCTTGGAGTCTGTGAGCGACTCGAGCGGGGTCGAGGCGACCGTCGAGGCATGCCGGGGGAGGGGCGCGATGTGGGGGAGCGAGCTGGCGGGTGCTGCAACGGGGGCGAGTGCACTGTAAGTGGTCGTGCATCTCTATGGCAGAGTCGAAAGAGCGGCTCACACGCTGCTGCGCTCCGGGCGAACGACCTCGCGAGAGGAGCGACGTTCGGAAGTGCCGCGCGCCGACCGGGGACGAGGGCGGCGTGCGCGCGCTGGAGCGTGGTGGCGGGCGCAGGGCGGTGCTGTGCGAGGCGCTTCATGGCTGCAAAGTTCGCTCTGGAGGGTGGCAGAGAAGCGTGAGAGGGAAAGCCTCGAGGACGCCGTGTGGGGAGCGGGTTGCCGGCGAGCGCCTCCCCTCGAGTCGCGTGCAAACACGTGCTGCATGGCTCAACTCGCTGGGGACCTTGGCGAGGACAAGCACGAACGCAATGGTTGCAGGGCAGAGACTAGCTGTCGAAGCGAGAATCTCCCGCAAGCGCCATCCACGGCACTTCTTCGATTCCACCCCCGCGCCCGCGCTACTCCGCGCAAGCACACGCCGCCAACCCCCTCGCGAGCGCCGCGCGCACGACCATCATCTGCCTCTGCGCGCCCTCGACCCCGCCGCCGCCGTCCTTGCCGCCGCCGCCGCCGAGACGGGCGAGGAGGTCGAGCGCGCCGAAGACGTCCGGCGGGCCGAGGAGCTCCTCGGTTACGCGGAGGAGGTCGTAGATCGCGCTCGAGTCGAGGAGGGGCGGGGTGGCTGCGCGCGGGTCTTGGAGCGTCAGCACGGCGGGAGGAGAGGGAGGGGAGGGCGGGGGCGCACCCTCGAGGAGGGGCACGGCGTCAAGTAGCATGACGGCCCAGAAGCGCTTGGGCGCGACGCCGCTCGTCAGGAGGAGGACGAGGAGCTGTGCGGCCTCGAGGCGCGCGCCGGACGCGTATAGGGCGAAAAAGTCGCGGTACCGCGCGAGGAAGGTCAGGCGGGCGGTGAACGGTGCGAGGGATGCGGCGGGGGAGAGGGCGGGGAGCGTGGAAGAGGGCGACGGCGGAGGCGAGGAGGCGGACGGACGCAGGAGGGACGTCGGGATCGAGTCGACGTGCGCGATGAAGGCGTCTTGCCCTGCAGGTGCGGTCTCGTCAGCAAGGTCCAGGTCGTGAAAGGGGAAGAGGCCCACCGTTCACGATGTACTCCTCGAGGATCTTGTCCGCAATCTCTGCGATCCGCCTCCCGTCGCCCGCACGTACGGCATACGCGACCGCCTCGCCGTACCGCTTCTTCTCGACGAGCTGCGCCGCATACGCCTCGCAGGTCGCGGTGAACTCCTCCGTGAGCTCGAGTGCGGCGAGGACGGCAAGGAGCTCGTCGACCTGCCGGTTCGGGCGCTTCGGCGCAGCGTTCTCCTTCTCGGAGCCCTCGGCGGCGCCCTCACCCTCGACATCCATCCCGTCCGCGCGCGGCGCTTCCTTCGCCTTGTCCTCCTTCTCCGCGTCGGGTGCCTCGAGCGGCAGGCTCTTGACCAGCGCGCCGACCTTCTCGCGCCCCTTGTCCCCGCACGCAGCCCAGTACTCGCAGCTCACGCGCCACAGCCCCGGGTCGGCCGTGCACCGCTCGCCCCAGTCGAAGAGGAACGCCTCGCGGAGGCCGAGCTCGCCCCCTTCGCTCTCCTCGTCGATCGCGAGCGCGAGCGCAGGCGGGTCAAACGCCGGGAGGTGCAGGTGCGCGAGGAGGTCGCCGAGGTGCGCGGCGGTCCAGGCGAAGGTCCCCGTCAGGGCTTTGAGCACGCCGGGGACGTCGCCGCGGAGGAGGGCGGCGTGCGCGCGCTCGGCCGGAAGCGAGGCGTCGACGGGCTGGGCGCGCGTGAGCGCGTCGATCAGTGGGGGGAGGTCCGCCCGCCGGAGGGTCGACGGCGCGGCCCAGAGACTGTGCGCGGCGAGTGACTCGCGCCAGTCTTCGGCGCCGAGGGCGGAGATGGCGTCGCGGGCGGAGGAGGGGGACGAGGCGGAGACGAGGGCGAGGAGCGGGCGGAGGGACGAGGTCCACTCCTCGGCGGAGTCGGAGGACAGGAGCGGTTCGATGCGCGCCTTGGTCGGGGCGAGGACCTGCGCGCGCCACTGCCGCAGCGCTGCGAGGAAGGCCGTCTCGGTGCGGAAGGCGGTCGAGCGCGGGTACGAGGCGAGGAGGGAGGAGAAGTGCTGGGCGAGGGACTGGAGGGTCGAGTCGGGGTGCTGCGACTGGACGAGGGAGAGGAGAGCAGAGGCAGACGAAAGGTGGCCGCGGAGGACGCAGCGCGCGAGGTACGGGAAGAACGCGTCCGACTCCCACGGCGACGCGAGCGCGAGGAGCTCGGCGCCCTCCTCGTTCGACGGCGCGGGGTCGATCGTGTTGACCCAGTCGAGGAGCTCCTCGGCGACGAGGCCCTCGCCTACGCCGTCTGTGGGGAAGTAGAGGATCTCTGCGAGGGCGAGGACGCCGTGCATGGCGGCATGGTGGGCGAGCGCCTTGGCCTTGCCGGCGGGCGTGTAAGTCGAGTCGTTCTGCAGGTGTGCGCACATGTCAGTGTGCTCTCCTGTAAGGCTGAAAGGCGGGGAGGCGGACCTGGATGAGGGGGAGCTGGTGGACGATGGCCTCACGGTAGAGGCGCGAGACGCGGCCGTAGTACTGGACCTGCTCTGGCGGGGGCACGCCTGCTCCGCCTGGCCCGTAGAGGTCTACCTGGTCTGCCTCGTACTCCTGTGCGATTTTCTGGTGGCCGACGCGACGAAGGGAGAGGGTGAGCTGATGAGATTGGGGGGAGGGGCGGCGAGGACAGGGACGGACCTGGAGGGAGGCCCAGATGGTGTAGGTGTCGGTGATGAACTTGCGCGACTCTTTCAGCGGCGGCTGGCCCTGCGGGTGCGCGGGCTGCGCGGCACCGTTGAGCGGGGCGGAGGACGAGGGCGTCGAGGGGGCCGCGGGTGCGCCGAACGAGAAGGACGCCGAGGGGGCCATCGCAGGCACTGAGTGGACAGCTCTAGACCGGCAGCAGCTGCTCTGACGAGGTGAAGGGCAGCGTCGACCCTCGTTCCCTCGACGGGCGGAGGTTGTCCTCGACTACAGCTCCGACTCTGCTTCTTGCTGCCTGTCCGCACTCCCTAGCCGGCTTCTGGACTATCTACACCACGCTCAGCATGCCCGCCGCACCCGTACGTCTCCCCTCGCTCTTCCCGTCCTGCCCGTCTCCTCACTGAACACCCGCCCGCAGCGCCGCTCCTCCCTCACCTTCAAAGGCCCCGCCCAGCCCACTCGCACCCGCAAGGCTCCCGTCACCGTCGACCCCATCGTCCCGCGCGCAAGCAAGCCCGTCAAGAAGCGCAGGAGGAGCAGTGGGGCCGACTCGGTCGTTTCGCGCGCATCCACCTCGAGCGCGGGCAAGAAGGGTACCGTGGTGAAGCGCGCGGCGAACAGGCCAAAGCGCGAGAGCGGCGCGTCCGATGCGAGCGAGAAGAAGGCCCCGGCGAAGCGGAGGAGGCGGCCCCAGCCCGTTGAGGAGGACGAGCACGAGAGCGAGGGTGCGCTGTCCTCCCCCGCTCTAGGCACGGGTCACAACTGACGCTCCTCCACAGTTGGCTCGGACGAGGGCGACGACGCCCCAGTCCGCGCGTACGAGCGCCGCGTCTCGCGCGACCTCGTGGCGAAGCGATGGCGTCTCCTCTCCTCCTCCGCGCGGGACGACCTCCGCTTCCTCGTCGAGCGCGCCGGGCGGTGCGTGCATCTCTCTCTTCTCTCGCCCTACAAGCGAGGCTGACGACCTCGTTCGCGCAGAGACGCCCTCGACGAGGTCTTCCCGACCGGCTTGTCGAGCAAGGCCGCGCAGGGCGTGCGGAAGACGCTCGCCTCCTTCGCCGACGAGTGCGCCCTCTTCTTCATTTCCCCTTCGTCTCGCCTGGTCGCCGCTGACCCTCCTGCTTACCACAGCTTCGACACGCTCCTCACCACCCTCCCCGTCCCGCCGCTCCCGACTGCCCTCGCAGGCGCCGCGCGAGGGAAGGGCAAGGCGCGGGAGGTCGACATCTCGCGTGTGATGGCAGAGAGGGAACTGCGGGGGAAGGTGGTGCGTCGCTTTTCTCACCCTGCCTCGTCGGCCGCCGATCGGGCGAGCTGCGGTGCCCCGGCGGGCGCCAGCACCTGCTTGGTCAGCCGCAAGCTCCCAGATGTGCTGTATTGACGATGAGCAGTGCCGCTTCGTACAGGACGATCTGCAACGCGCACTTGAGGCGGAGGAGGCGGACGTCGAGGCGCTGCAAGCGCGGGTAGACGAGGAGCGCAGGTGCGTCAAGCTTCAGCTCTGTCAGCTTGGCGAACGCGCTTCCGTCGGTCTGCTCGCCGCTTTCGGGATGAACGCTGGACTGACCGCCTTCTCCCGCTTCCGTTCGCGCAGCCTTCTCGAGCAGGAGGAGACGCTTCTCGCCGACTTCCTGAGCGCGACGCAGCAGCTATCGGCGCGGAGGAAGGCCAATCTCGACGAACAGGTTCGTCCTCTCCCAAATTTCCCGACCTCGCCGCCACTCGCGCGTCCTCGACGAGTCAAGCGAGCGTCACGAGGTGGACACACTACCTTTCACGACATTGACCACCTCACGCCTCCCAGGCCGCTCATCCGCTCGTCGCGCCCCTCCTGGCCTCGCGCCTCACTCGCCCCGTCGCGTCGACCACCGCCATCCGCATCCCCGACCTCCCCTCCTCCTCCCGCCCCACCTCCAGCAGCACCAGCCGCGCCTGGCTGTCCGAGCGCGCGCTCACACCGCTTACGCGGGCGGAGGCGCCCCCGCACACGAGCAGCGCTGCGGACGCGGACGCGGAGGGGGAGGCGGAGGGGGCCGACCGCGCGCTCGCGGCGCGGGTGCGGCGTGCGCTCATGCGCGTGAGGGGGGAGCTCGACGGTGCTAAGGGGCGGAAGGGGGTGAGCACGGCGGGACGGGTGAAGCGGAGGAAGGTGAGCGAGTAGGAGCAGGTTCGCACGCGAGCGGAACGCAGCGGGAGGAGGGGTTGTTGTCGGTTCGTCCTTCTGTGGGCAGCGTGTCCGCGTCGCAACCTGTAGGCTGTATTGCGATCTCTCGCGTGCTGTCCCCATTCCCTGCGAGAAGTCGCCCATCGCTCGCTCAGCACCCTGCTCCTCTACTTCCTCCCGCTCACTCACCCTCCCGCAACTCCCTCCATTTGCCATGCTACGCGCATATCTCGCGTCAGAGCAGCTCCAGCACCCGCTTGCGCCTATCACCTAGCCGCGCGACGCGGTTCTCGCCCGTATCCACGCCCTCCTCGCAAGAAAACACGACGACTACTTCCGCCCGCATCGCGTCCGACGGATGCGCCAGACTGCGCAGGCACAGCAATCCACGTGTGCCTTCCCTGGCCCCGACAACAATGCTGCGCGGCGTAGCATTGTGCCCTTTGTCCCCTTCCTGCAGTCAATGTGCGTCGTCCTCTCCTTCGAGTCTTCCCTGCTGTACGGCGCCCGCGGACCAGCGCTCCGAGCCTACCGTACCGCCCGAGGGATCAGCACGCTCCTCTCCGCCGTGCGCCCGTCGTCGCGCGCTCGCTCCGCCGCCGCGGACCCCCCGCCGCACCGTGCGCGCGCAGAGTCGTACAGCCGCGTCCGACGTGCGCACGGTGCGCACACACGCACTCCACCACGTGCCCGCACGAGCCCCCGGCTCCTCTGCGCTCTCGCCCGACCCCCGGTCGCGGCCCCTCTCGCACGCGCGCGCACCGAGAACCCCGTTCTCGCGCCCCGTGTCTCTCCTCGTCCTCGCGCGTCGAACCCGTTCCGCCGAGCGAGCCCCTCGCGCCCGGGACCCCGTCCCCGCCGAGCTCTTCGTACGCGCGCCGCTGGCCCCGCCATCCGCCGTACCTCTGCACGCCCCCCCCCCGGGGGCGCTGCACCCGCAGCCCGAGACCCCGTCTCGCTGCGCTTCTCGCCGCGCGACTCCGGTCGCCGGTCCTCAAGCCCACCTCCGGGTGGCGCCTCGACGCCCGATGCCCCGCGCTCGCGTCGTGGTCTTCCGGGCGGGCACGGGCTCCGCCCCCGTCGCCTTGCCTCGCACTGTGTCGCTGTTGTGTTTCTGTGTGCCGGAGAGCAGCGCCAGGTGTTGATTCCGCCGCAGGGACTGACGAGATCGACGACGACGCACACAGAGTACGCCTTTTCGCATGGCGCAAGCCGGCAAGACAACCACCTCCGCTCCGGTGCGTGTTTCCTTAGCTCCTCTCCTGCTCCGTAGGCGGTCTTGCATGCATTGAAGACTATGCCACGCACCCCGTGCTGCGAGCTTTCGAGGGGGAGAGCAAGCGACCGAGCACCGCCTTCGTAACGGGCGGGTGAGCCGGCTCGTGATCTTTTCCTCGCACGGGCACTCTCAGCATGTTGCTTCGTCCTCGTCGTCATAACGCGAGCGCGACGCGCTCTGGGGCGGCTCAGCTTGCTCCCGCTCTCCCTGCCGAGCGCGACCTTCGCAAGTCGCCCTCTTCGCTGCTCCCTCCCTGCTCTCCTCGGGGTCGCGCAGGACGCCAAACACCGCGAAGCACGTCTCCCTAGTCTATCGAGCATTACCGTCCCCGTCTACGCCTCATCACGTCCACGACCCGCCCCCACGCCTCGCACCTCCTCCCCTTCCACCTCCCGCTCTAGCACCACCCGTGAGCACTCACGCCCACTTACCCAGCAGGGCCATGATCCCCGCGCCGAGGGCAAAGCACGCGAGCGCGAAGAAGAGGCGCGGCCAGGAGCAGGTGTGGTAGAACCTGCGCGCGTGCGAGGAGGGGCGCTTAGCTGGGAGAGGGCGGAGGGAGGGGAGGGGACGCACTTGTTGAAGACGAACTCGTGCGCCTGTGGGTGGGAGTTGAGAGAAGATGGAAGAGGCGACGAGGCGGGCGGGAGATGCGAGACGGGATGAGGTGGAAAGGCAGGAGGAGCGCGAGAGACGGCAGCGGAGGGAGAGGAGCGAAAAAGCAGGTCGTCAGCGCTGTTGCGACACAAAGAAAGCCGGAAGACGCACGATGAGCTCGACGGTCGCGGTGTAGAGAAGGATGCCGGATGAGATGGCGTCGAGGACGCCCGAGGCGACGGAGGCGGAGCCGCTCGACATGCTCTGCGCGCGCGGGGTGGTCAGTACCGTCAAAGAGGCTCTTGAGGCGGATAGGCGAGGGAGAGGCAGCGAAAAGAGACGCACAATCCCCTCGCGCAGCCCCAGCCCGATAGCCATCCCAACAGGCGTGCACAGCGAGTACAGCAGCGCGCCCGCCCAGGGGAGGTAAGCATACCTGTCCTCGAGGTTGAGGAACGCAAGCCGCGAGCCGAGGCCAAGGCCCTCGAACATCTCTGCGCGCGCAGGCGCAGGAAAGTGAGCGGGAGGAGCAACTTGTGGAGAGCGCGAGGACGTACGGTGGAAGATGATCACGATGAAGAGCGTCGTGACTTCGTCGTCGCCCGTCGTTGCGAGCGTCAGGCCGATGATGACCTGCGCGTCTGCTGTGAGCGGTCGTCGCCGAGGTGGAGCAAGCGAGGAGGAGAACGCACCGAGTGGAGGACGACGCCAAACTCGAGAGTGAACACCCCCATAAGCTGCACGCAACGTGCTTCGTCAGTCCTTGCCATCAAAGAGAGAAAAGAAAGCGGGGCGCACCTGCGCAACAAGCGGGTTCTCTTCCATCGCATCGCTGAAGCTCGCGCCCGCGCTCATCGTTCCGTCGCTCGACGAGCTCAGTGCGCCCTTCTCCATTGCGCTCGTCGCGCTCCCCTGTGTTGCGGCGAGGTCCTCCGCGCCGGCAAAGCCCTGCGCATCGACATGCCCGGGGTGGCCAACGATGTGGATGTGCGGCGCGGGCGCGGCGCCGAGCTTGGCGAGGCGGGCGGTCCCAAGGCGGAAGAAGACGATCTGGGTGACGAAGGTGAAGAAGAGGCTTGCGAGGCAGAGCGCGAACGCGTAGGGGTACTCGCCCCAGCCGTCGGCGATGCAGCCCCCCGCCGAGAGGGTGTTGCCCTCGCCGATCTCGTCGACGGCGGGCTCGAGGAGGTGGATGAACCCTGTCGCGAGGATCACTCCTGAACCGAAGAACCTGCTCGGCCAAAGGACGGGTCAGCAGGGCGCGGGGGGGACGAGGGGGCGCCGCGTACTTGGCAAACTCGAAGACCGCGCCGGGGACGTAGCGCCGCAAGACGGTGACGCGCTTCGAGAGGATGGGGAACATCGTCCCGAAGAGGGAGGTGACCTGCGCGGGTGCGGCTCATCAGCGCGAGTCGCGGTGGGCAGGAGGAAGAGGAGACGCACGAGGATTACGAAGATGGCGCCAATGCGCAGGCCGACCTTCCCTACCGACTCGGGGCCGCAGGCATCTTCGATGTCGGACATGATGCGTTGGCTGTCAAGGGAGGAGGAGGAGCGGTCGCGAGATTGGGCTTTCGACGACGGGGCGGAGTGCGTCGAGGTTGCGGTCGAGACGTCGAGCGTCGGCAGCGGGCGGGGGAGAGCTTGCGAAGGAGAGAGCGAAAGGGCAGCGGAAGCGAGGTCGTCTGCAGCGAGCGTCGCGCACAAATTTGGGCCGACAACCAGGAAGACGGAGAGGGCGCCCACCGCACCGGTTGTAGGGTCGCCTCCCCTTCTCTCGCCCGTTCGGTTGGTCGTCACTGGCCGAATGCAAAGCAAGGACGGCTAGAATTAGCTCCACGCGAGCGTCGTCGACGGGGGAGTCGGAGGAAAGGGGCGGACGACGGCGAGGCCAGGGAGGGAGCCGGGTGAATCGGGCAGAGGAAAAGCTGGGGGCGGGAGACAGCGGCGGTCATCGGTTCTGGGGGGAAATCCGTCCTCGGGCTGGAGAAAGGGCGCTTCGCGGTGAGTGAAGGGACGTAGAGCGGCAAGCGATGGCGGAGCACACGGTGCGAGCGTGTTCAGCCTCTCGAGCGCTTGTACTTGACGCCAGTCGCTCCCATACTGTAGCTGCTATGACGCCATAGACGGGTGCAGAAGCCGAAAAGTGTGGAGACGCAGGAGTGACGGGAGCAGGCGCCCGCGAACCAGGTGGCTGGCAGGCTGGCCGATCAACGTCCATGTCTCGTTCGCTGCCTGTCCGCCAAGCAGACTTGTGTAATGGTGCCTCTGCGATGGGAAGCAAGCGCAGTGGGGGCGGGGGGCACACGAGCTCTGCTGCCCCCGCGAGCAGAGGTCAATGGCGACCTTGCAGCTGTCTGAACACACGCCCTCGGTTCCATTGGCGCAGACGGGACAAGACTGGACATCCTACGAGGTCATCCTGCGTCCTGCGGGCCATGGGTGCGCGCTGCGGGCGGCTCGAGGCGTGGAGCTGATGAGGATCTGGAGGAGCGAGAGCGGCGTGAGGAGACTCGCAGCGAGACATACTCGTCCTGGAGAACAACAAGGAGCTCGATGAGCGTGGAAGCAGGACCAACAGCGAGTGTTGCGGAAAGGAAGAACCGCAAGAGGCGAGGAGGGTGCGCGCGCACCCCTCCCAGTCGAAAACACAAGAGAGGGGGAAGAAGGGGGGTAGCACGTGCCACCCGGGCGCAAACGAAATCTCGGGCGAAACACAGGGGGTTGCACGTGCAAACCCCCCCCCCCCACCCGACCCCCAACAGAAGACGATCCTCGAGTGTCCCGCCACGAGCCGAAGGAACCAGCACGTCCTGAGAGAAGCTCACCGCACTTGCGACGTGGCGGCGGGCAGGGGGAAACTCCGTGAGCGAGGAGGAGAGGGGACGCGCTTGAGCGGCGACACCTTGCACCTCCGCAGCTTGAACGTCCGCCTGAGCTTCAAGGTTGCGCTTCACATCTCTGCGAGCCCTCCAAGCCACTAAGCGTCCTACGCGCTGCGTTCCCACATCCTCCGAGTCCTACCGGTCCTCATCCTCCCCATCCTCCCGCCTTGAACGAGACGATGCCGCCGTGCTGGCTGTCGATCTGCGGAGTGCCCCACTGCACTGCGCCGCCTGCGCACATCCCGCCCTTACTCGTCTCGCCGGGCTACCTCCCGCTCCCCTTCGATGAGGAGCGCAAGTCGCCCCCTCGCACCGTGCCCCCGACAGGCCCGCCGTTCTGGTCGCTCGCGCTCGAGATGCAGTATCAGGTCCTCGACGAGTGGTGCTGGCTCATCCTGAGCGAGGACGACCGGCGCGATATGGCGTTCCTCCAGGTGGTCGAGAACGCCGTCAGGGCGTGCGATGTGCGGTCCTGCACAGACTGCCCCACCGCAGCGCGCAGGTGGAACGAGGTTGCGGCGCGTCGCCTCCTCCGCTGGGAACGCTTGTTTGGTGCGTAGTTGCGCCTCTCGCGGCGGGGGTTCGCACAATTACTGACGCTGCGCCCGCTTCTTCATACAGCCCTCCACTCCGCCCGCGCGCGCTTCCTTCTCCATCAGCGCGACCTGCATCCGGGTTTGACCAACACGGAGATCCTGACGCGCTCGCCCGCCATGGAGCGCATCGTGCGCCAGCCGGCCGCACCTGTCCCTGCACGCTCCCGTGCGTCGCGCTTTCCACTTCGCCCTCACAGCACGGAGCTGACCCTCCTTGCGCAGTCTGGGCCCTGCCGTGCGAGCGCCCCCTCACGGCGGTCAAGCACGGCCCCTCGTCCCACCTCGTCCGCGCAACCGCCCCGACTTGGACCTCTCGCCGTACCTCGTCGCCGACCATCGCATTTTCCGCCGCCCGCCCGTTCCGGTGCACATCCCCCGCACGCCCACCGACCCGCCGAGCTGGTCCGCCTCGTCCGCGACGCTCGTCGACGACGCGAAGCCCGCGCGCGAAGGCAGGGCTACGAGCGGGGCGCTGGCGCCGCCTGCGCACAACGAGCTGCACCGCCGCGCGCCGTACACGGTGTTCTGACGCAGCGGCGCGCGGGCTCGGGCGGCGAGAGCGTTCGCGGCGGTCCCTCGGCGAGGGTGGCGCGAGGGCAATGCAGACGACGGCGCTCGGCGGGGGGGCGGCGTGTCGTGCTCTGGGCTCGGCGGGCGATCCGCGCTCGCAGCACAGGTCGAGCTTGCACGTGCGCCCCTGCGTGGAGGAGCAGGACTCGGCCGTCGCCGCGTGGGCCGTTTCTCGCGCCTCGACTCGAGTAGACTACTGCGCTCGTGCGTCCCTGGTCTTTCTCGCTCCCCTCTCCTGTTTGCCTCCCCCGTGTCGTTCAGCTTCTGACCCACAGCGCGCGCGCAGGTCATCTTTCCCTGCCCGCGCCCGCCTCGCTCGGCGGCAGCGCGGCCGGCCGGCCCACCTTGCTCCGCACGCCGTGCATGTCAAGCCCGACATTGCTACGTCGTGCGAGCTTCGCCGCGCTCGGCGCTCCTCCCTGGGCTGCGGACAAGATGGGCGTCGCGGTGGTCGGGTAGGGGCGGGAGCAGGAGCAGAGCGAGGTGCGGCGCGGACGAAGAGGCTGCCATCGCGGCATGGCGTCGGTTCTCCTTCTCCCTGACAGAGACCTTGTACCGAGTATTTCCCCCCTTCGTCGTTGTAGTGCTCTCTCGCACCTCCTGTATCCCTACGCCTTTGTCGACTTGTCCCGCTGCGGATCGAACTTGTCAGGCGGCTCGCTGCACGCGCATCTTCCCGGCTGCATGGTTTCACTCGACGGTGCTCCGCGCCGCTCTACTCTCGCCGCGCTCGCACACGAGTTCTGTGACCTTCTCGGAGTCGTCTGCTTCGCAGTCTCGCGGAAAGCGCCAAGAACGGGGCACGAACTTCGGGAATTGCAGTCTTCGATTCGACGGACGACCGATCGGAAGGGAGAAGAACGACGGCGAGGAAAGCGGGCGGACGCGGCGGGAGCGTCTGTACGGCGTGTAGTGCGAGGAGAGACGGGGGGACAAGGACGAAAGGCGGAGGCGGCGAGGGAGGGAGGGCGTTTAGGCGCCGAGGACCTGCGAGGGGGACGGTAGGCGTTAGTCCAGCTGGGGTCGGATAGCGAGAGCTCCCGCTAGCATTCGAGGGTACGGAGGGAAGGCCTCTCTGCAGGACAGACGGGACGGAGAGCGCGACGCACCTCGGCCTTGAGCTTGGTCGCCTCGTCGTTGCTGGCCGTCTCGAGGACCTGGATAAAGTGCGCGACGTACTGGCTCTTTGCCTCGTCCTTGTCGAGGCCCTTGTTCTCGTTCCACGCGGCCCACTTGGCCTTGCCGGCAAAGTCCATCATGCCCGGCTTGGGCTTGGTGTTGTCGCCCTCGTTGGCCTGCTTGAAGAGGCCGTAGAACTGCGGGCGGCAGAGATGGCGCGGAGGTGGTGCGGGTCAGCCGGGGTCCGGGGTGCGAGCGGGAGGTGCGTGGGACGAGATGGAGCACCGAGCGCGGCGGGAACCGCGTTTCTGCCCTTGGTGTACTGAGTACGAGCTGTGGGCGCCCGCTGAGGAGCGCAGGTGGGTGATCCGCCCAACTCCGTCATCACCCTAGGGGTTGAGGAGGAGGGAAGAGATGGGCGAGCGCGCCTCCCGGGTGCGCGTGGATGACCTCGAGGAGCTCGACAAGGTTGCAGGAGGGGTAGGGCGGGCCTACCTTGAGCTGGTCGGCCTGGGTCGGGTGGACGGGGCCATCCTTGGGGAGGGCGCCGCTGTTGAACGAGGGCGGCGGGGTCAGCGCGCGCATGAGCGGGGAGCGGTGGGTTGCTCCAGGGAGGGGAGGGGACGGACATGAGCTGGACGGCCTTGTCGAACTGGGCGGGGGTGTAGGCGGGCATCTTGGCTGAGCTGCGGAGGAGGGCGAGAGGGGGAGGGAGGGGGGGGTGAGCGGGCGAGTAGCCGGGGTGGCTGAGAGTAGTGCTTGTAGGGCTGTAAGTGAGCTTACTGTGCGGGATAGACTCTGGTAAGGAAGTGGGAGAGAGGAGCGAGGCGGTCTCCTGCTTGTCGCCGTCCGCAACCGCTCGACCCCCCGCTCCGTCCCCTGCTCTCTCGTGGTTCGAGCTGAGCTACAGGCAGGCACATCCACAAGACACTCTCGACTCACCGCTCCGCAACTCGCCCCGCCGCGTGACGAGTGCTCGTCCCAGTTGCGCTCCTCGGCTCGTCCCCACCTCGCGGCCCGCCCTCACCTCGACTCCTGCGCACGAGTGGACCCCGCCCACCCGCAGCGGAACACCCGCATACCCGCTTCGCCGTCCAGGATGGCCGAACCCATGCGTGCGTCGCGCTCCGTCCCTTCCCGGCTCGCAGGCGGCGACATCTCCACCGCCCCACTTTCTCCGCCTGGCCGGCTCTGAGCAGCCTGGCGATGGTCAGCAGCGAGTACACGGGCGTCTGCCCGCACAGCAGGCGTCCCCAGCGACACGGCGCACCCCGGACCCTCGCCTCCCCCTCTTTCTGCTCGTTCCGAGGGTGGGATGAAAAGTGCGGGGTACTCAAGGGTTCCTCCACCGAACCCGCTCCATCGCCATGACGGGCATCCTTGGGCGATGGCGCCGCTCTCGCCGACTCATCCACGCTTGCGCACGGCGTCGACGGACCCGCGCTGACCCCCTCCCCTCATTCGCCTCCTCGCAACAGCCCTTCCGCGCGCAGCTGCCGCACCGCCAACACCGCAAGAAATCGAGCGCAAGCTCGGCTCGCCGTCCCTCCCACCGCCCGTCATGGGCAGCGCAGCCCTCAGTCCCGGCGGGATGCCCAGCCTCTCTACCTCGCTCGAGAGCGTCGGCGGGCTGGGGCTGCTCGAGCGCAGGGGAGCGCAGCTAGCCGTCGCGTGCGTCCCGTGCCCTTTCACGAGGAGTAGTGTCAGGACTGACGACCCTCGCTGCACAGACGTCGACCATCTCGGTCGGACCCGACGACGAGTCGGACGACCCCTCCCTCGCGTCGTTCGCCGCATCAGGCGGCGCCGCGCCGCGTATCTCCCCGCCCTCGCAGCAATCTCAGCAGCAGCAGTCGCAGCAGCGCGCGCACCTCCCGCTGCAGAGCATCAGCGAGACGGACGACAACCTCTATTCGGAGGGCGAGGGCGACGAATCGGACGCGTCCTCGCTCGGCGGCGGCGGGCGCTCCCCTCCCCCTCCGCAGCTGCAGCGCGACCTCGCGCCCATCCGCACGAGCGGAGAGAGCGCGACAGGCGCGCTCGGCGAGAACGTCGCGCTCAAGAGCGGGTACCTGATGAAGAAGGGCGAGAGGCGCAAGGCGTGGAAGAAGAGGTGGTTTGTCCTCCGTGGGGACAGCTTGCCATGTACAAGAACGACAAGGTGCGTCGCGCGTGCCCGGGTTCTCGTCTTTCTGGGCGTGGCGCGGATGCTCATCTTCACCAACGCGTGCTCGCAGGAATACCGCCTCCTCCGCCTGATCCCCCTCACCGACATCCACGCCGTCGCGCCCATCGAGCTCAAGAAGCACCTGTATGCCTTCGGGATCGTCACCCCGCGGCGGACGTACTACGTCAAGGCCGACTCGTCCGAGAGCGTCACCTCGTGGTGCCGCCTCATCGAGCGCGCTAAGGCGGAGTACACCGCCCGCGCAACCGTCGCGAGCATCGACACCCCCACGGGGGCGAGTCCCGCACAGACGCCCCGCCAGCTGAGCTTCTCCGGCGGGAGCAGGCCCGACCCCAACCCTGGCCCCTCCGCGTCCTCCTCCGCTGCGATCGCCATCCCCGGCTCGGCGCCCCCGCCCGCCGCGCCTACGCACGCGAGCACGAGCTACGCCTCGACGAGCGCCTCCTCGGCGGGGACGGGCGGGTTCCCCGCCGCGCCGCCCAACTCGCTCGTCACGCCCGCGCCCGTGCCCGACCCCGAGCGGGACCTCAACCTCGGGCTCGACGCGCGCCTCTCGCAGCTGGACCTCGCGCCGCCGGCGCTGCCCAGGCCCGCGCCGCAGCGCCGCCCGTCAGCGCGGAGCGAGACGCTCGCGCCTGTGCCGGAGCTGCCGCACCCCGCTGGTGCGGGGATGGGGATGGGCCGGGGGAGGAGTGGGAGCAGCGCGACGGGGCTGAGCGTCTCGCCTGGGAATGCGGGGCTCAGCGCGATGAGCTCGTCCGAGGAGGACGAGTTCGAGCCTTTCGACGCGGCGCTCGCGAGTCCGGGCGCGCCGCCCGTCGCGCCGCCCGCTGCCGCGGCGCCGCAGCAGGCGCAGGACCCGAACAAGGTCATCCTCGCGGGGTACTTGATGAAGCAGGGCAAGCGGAAGAACTGGCGCAAGAGGTGGTTCGTCCTCCAGAGTGGGATGCTCATGTACAGCAAGTCGCATATGGTGCGTCCCTCTCCTCCCCACCCCTCGCTCTGTCCGTTCACCGCGCTGACGCCCCCGCGCACCCACAGGACTCGAAGCACACGCGGCAGATCCCGCTCTCGTCCATCCTCGACGCGATCGAGTCCCCCTCCACCCCGCACCCTTCCTCGCCCTCTGGCGCGCCAACCTCGTCCTCCTCCTCCGCAGGGCAGGGGCAAGGGGGCGCCGCGACGCCCGAAAACACGTTCAAGATCATCACGCCCTCGCGACGTTCCTCGTCTGCGCCCCGAGCGAAGAGGACGAGATCAAGTGGCTCGCAGCGCTCCAGTGCCTCGTCGCGCGCCGCACCCACGCGCTTACCTCGCCCGCGCTCCCCGCCTCCGCTGCGGCGCCGCCGCAGCCGGTGCGCAGACCGAGCCAGACGGGCCCGCCCCCTGCAGCCGGGAGACCGGTGCACGGGAGGCAGCGGAGCGTGACAGACGCCGCGAGGCAGGCGGTCAGGGACGTCGAGAGGAGATTCCACCCTGCAACGGCGGGGCCGGCTGGGGCGCCAGCGGGGGCGCCGGGGTCGCGGCGTAGCGAGTGCAGGGAGGGTGTAGAATAGCGCGTAGTACAGAAGCTCAGTGCACCTCGCGCGCGCGTCGCTCAGCACCTCGAAAGCGGATGGAAGATGCGAATGCGATAGATGCACGCCCCTCGCCACGCTACCACACCACCGCCAGTCCGTTCACCTCCTCGCTCTGCACGGCCCGGTAGCTCGTCCTCAGCAGCTCCTTCCTGCGCTCGTCCCTCCCCTCCGCACCCTCGGGGCCGAGCAGCGCCTCGAGCACATCCTCGAGCGCGCGCGCCTCGTCCGCAGAGGGGAGCGCCGCAACGTACTCCCTGATGCTCGGGTGCAGCGCCGCGAGCTCCCCTTCTTCGTCCTCCTGCTCCGCAGCGCCGTCCGACCCGCTCCAGTACCGCCGCTCGACCTCCGCGACCCACTCCTTCGCGCTCAGCACCCTGTCCCCCTCCTCGGCGCCGGCAGTCCCCGCCGGGTCCGCCACGAGCTTCAGCTCGGCTTCGAGCACCTCGCCCTGCACGTCGGGCATGCCCTCGTCGTCCACGCGCCCGACGTACCCCTGCTCCTCTTCCGCTGCGCGCCGCGCACGAGCAGAAGAGCGCGGGGGCGCGACCTGCCCGCCGCCATTGACGCACCCTCCAGGGCAGGCCATGACCTCGACGAACTCGACCTCTTTCTCCGCCGCACCCGCTGCGCCTCCCGCCTTGGCCGCGCGACGCGCATTCGCCGCTGCGGCAGCGGCACGCGCACCCCCGGGTGGTGCGCGGCCCGCCGCCCCGCGCGCGACGGAGACGCCCGCATCGCGCGAGAGCTTGCGGACGACGTTTTGGAGGTTGCGGAACCCGTAGCACTTGGCTGCCTTGGCTATCACCTCGCCCTTCTCTGCGGGCGCGGCGGGCGAGTAGGGCGAGGGGAGGCGCACGAGCGTGTACTCGACGTAGTCGGACGAGCGAACGTGCTTCGTATCGAGGCGGAGGTGCGGCCAGTCGGCGCGGCAGAGAGTCGGCGCGCGGCTCGGGGAGGAGGAATAGGGGCAGGAAGGAGAGGAGGCGGAGTCGAGGAGGGCGGAGAGTGCGGCGGCGACGTATGACCCGGAGGAGGTCCCTCGGGGCGGGGCGAGGAGGTCCGAGAACGGGAAGAACGCGGCCTCCTCCTCGCCCTCAGCGTGCGCGCCCGCGCTGCCGGATGCGAGCGCGCGAAGCGAGAGCCCCGCATCGCTCAGCATCTTGGCGACCTCGCCCGTCGTGAGGACGAGGTCGACGTCGCGGACGCTGATCGGCTCAGCGGACGTGGACGGGTCGGCGGGTGGGTGCGACGTCGCAAAGTCGGGGCGCGAGGCTTCGAGCTTCTTGTCGTAGCAGGGCATGACGGCGACGTGGAAGATCTGGTCGGGTCTGCGTATGATGGTCGACAAGTTAAAGTCAGCGAGACGTGCGGCTGCGGAGAACAACGCGAACAATCGGGCAGCGAGTACGCACCTCAGCCCCAGCCGCCCAGCCACCACGCTCCCCTTCACCAGCACCCCCGCGACCGCTTGCGGGCTCTTGACCCCGCTCACGAACGGCAGCAAGTCCCCGTGCGTCTTCTCCGCGTAGCAGATCCACCCCGGGCACGCGGAGCTCAGCACTGGTAGCGGCGCGATGCTCGACGTCGAGGGCGCGAGCTTTGTCGGCGCGGTGAGGGGTGCGGTCGACGCGGCGAGGAGGGCGGGGAGGGAGGGAGAGGAGGCGGAGTAGTGATGTGCGCGCCGCTCGAGGAGCTCGCGACGGGTCTCGAGTAGGGAGAGCGCGCGCGGGAAGGTCGTGTCGAACACGAGACTGCGGGGTGGCGGGTTGGGAAGGTCAGCCTCCGACGAGCGGAATCACGGGGAGCAGATGTGCGCACCGGAAGCCGTGACGCTCCTTGAAGAAGCGACGCAAGCCGCGCATCGTGTCTGCTAGGCTCAGGTCGTACAGCGCGGCGAGGCTCGCGACCGATTGAGGCGAGATGGAGAGAATGGGGGTGAGCTCCTGCAGGCGTGCGGGATTGCAGTCAATGACGAGATCAACAATGAGCAGCGAGGCGAGTGAGAGAAGATGCGCACCGGCTGCTCCTTCAGGACGCGGTAGACCTCCTCATGCGACTGCAGCGAGACGAGCACCGACTCTGCCGAGGTGATGCAGCCACTGTTCGTAGACGCATCCGTGTATCAGCGCGAGCGCTTTTGATGACAAGCGGGAGGGCCGGGACCGGAACGCAGGGTACGTACGAGCAAGCGAGGCAGTCATTGAGCGTGATTTCCGCCTTCTTGAGCTTCTTGCCCTGCTCGCCATTCGCGCCCTTTTCGTACAAGCTCGAATCTTCGCCGATGATGATCTCCGCCTGCAAGCACCCGCGTGAGCTGGGCGTGCGAGGGAAGGGTAGGAGGGGACACACGGAAGCAGCCGCGGCGGGCTTCTCGAGCGAGCCAGGTTCGGGGGCTTCGGGGATGTAGGTGACAGGCTTAATGCAGGCTTGTGAGGGCGCGAGGTAGTCGGACAGGTCCGTAAGCGTCTGTGCGAGTTCAACGCGGTGGGGTACGGGTCGGAGGCGAAGAACGAAGGAAGGGCGTGGAGAGGCGGGTCAACGAATGGACTTGTACAGCGCCTTGAAGTGCTCTTGCGAGACGTCGCTCCGCCTGCTGGACGGCAAGTGCTTCATCGCGTCTCGTCGCCGCCGCCCGCTCACCGTTCCTCCATCCGTCCTCCACCTGATGATCCGAGGCCCGCGCCGCGCAAAAAGACCCGAGAGGACTCACGAGGCCCGATGAGAGCGACATTGCTGCTCCTTGCGGTGTTGCGGGCGAGGAGATAGGCGCCGGCTGAGGTGAGCGCGAGGTGGCGGTGAACGGGGCGAGGGCAAGGGGCGAAGGCGGTGCTTCGTGGGTGCGTCGAGAAGCGAAGTCGGAGAGGATCTAGCGCGTCGCTGTGCGTCTCGGCGGGCGACGGCGTGAAGAGGCGGAGACTGACCTCGACCCCGCGACGGACTCGAGGTCATCCTCGTCGACTTTGCTCAATCAGCGCGAGCGCACGCTAGACTGCTCTCAGACAGTGCTACGAACGCGCTCGATGGCCCGCCAGCTCAACCCAGACGGCCGCAGGTCTGTCTCCCCTCCCTCTCCTCCTCCCGAGCGCAACCCCGCTGTCCACGGGAGCACAGCTCCATGCAGCCTGGAGGCATGCCCGATACCTCCATAGAGCTCTTTCCTAACGGTCTGCCTGCTCGCAGGATCCGCACAATCATCATCACCGCCCCCTTCCTCGTCGCTTCCTCCCTCCTCCTCTACAAACGCCTCGTCCTCGGCGAGGACCAGCGCCGCCTTCCGCCCCGACCAAACGTCGTCACTCCCGGCGCAACAGCTGTGCAGGCTGCGCAGGGCGGAGAATTCGAAGGAATGCCGGCGGACGTTGCGGCGCGGATCAAGGCGGCGGAGGAGCAGGCAAAGCGGTAGCACGGGAAGTAGGACCAGGTGCCCTCCCTCTTCGGCACTCTCACCCTGTCGAGGCTGACCCTCGCGTGCGCAGCCACCTCCGCAGACACTGTACACCACCCGCAGCCGCCGCATCCTGTAACTACACAGACTCGTTCACTTCTTGCAGGCTCATGTCGGGAGGTAGATGCTACAATGCCGCCCGGGAATGCGGTGTCGCCCAGGGGAAGGAGGCCACGGCGCCTAGATGTTGGCCTGCTGCTTGCCCTTGTGCGCGAGGCCCTCCTTCTTGCCCTTGTCCTGCTCAGCATGGAGTGCGTCGCGCGTGTCCGGCCCCGCGTGCTTCTTCTCTGCGCCGAGATTGCTCTGCTCCTGCTCCCGCTTGTCAGCCTGCTTCTCCCCGGTGGAAATGCGGGAGGGGGAACGCACCCCCGTCGCTGCCTGCCCGATCCCGATCGCGCCGTCGACGGCGGACTTGAGCCCCGAGGCGACGCCCTTGACGCGCGCGCTGACGGGGTTGTCGCCGCCTACGGGCTGCTTCTGCGGGTGGACTCGGCGGGGTGTCGTTCGTCGGGGGAGGGAGCCGCGGAATGGATCGAGGGCGGAGTGGTGGATACGAGGAGTTGGGCAGGTCAGCGCTTCGTCGAGAGGACACAGAGAGGCTGCAAAGCGCACCTTGCCGATCCCCTCACCCGGGTCCTTCCTGCACAGCGCGCTGACCGCGAACGCCCGGACGAAGTGGGGCTGCGGCGGTGCGCGCGATGCGATGCGGGCGGTGGCAGTGGCGGTCGTGCGTGCGAGGGTCGTGCGGAGCATGGTCGGAAGGTGTTTGGTGGTGGAGGGGAAGAGCGAAGCGCGTGGCGCAGGGCGAGGTCCGACTTGGCGACGTCACGGCGAGCGCGCGAGATGCCGGCGGCGAGATTGGCGGGCGAGCAGTTGGGCGGAGCAGCTTCTCAGAGCTTTCACGACGTGTATCGAGACTGGCGCAGGCAACAGGAACGTGCAGAGCGTGCGAGCGGAGCGTTGAAAGTGATGAGACTCTGGGAGGAGGAGGAGACGAGGACGCGTGAGGACGGGACAAGAAGAGCCACAGATGGAGCGGGGGAGCTGTCCGGGCTGAGGGCACCCTCCGCAACTCGCTGCGCAGCAGAGAGCCTCGCGAGAACACGTCCCCCTCTCGCTCCTCCCGCTCACCGCTGCTCCCACTCTCCCGTTCGATCCGCGATTTCTGCTCGACAGGATGGACCACGAGGTGTGTCTGCATGCCCACGGCTCCTCCCACCCCCGCTGACGCGCTCCCCACCTCTCGCAGATCCTCATCAGCTCCTCCTCCTTCACCGAGGCGAGCAAGCCGCCCCCGGTCCTCTGGCTCCCGAACGAACTCCTCGACGAGATCTTCAGGTTCGCCTACGAGGACAAACCCGCGCACAGGCCGCTCTGCCGTCGCCTCTACCCCGTTCAGCAGAAGCACCTCTACCGCCGCGTCCACCTCTCCTCGCTCGACCAGCTCAAGACGTTCTGTCACCTCGTCGAGCGCGACTTGTCATCCGCCGTGCAGTCGAACGCCTCCGGTTCGCCCCGCGTACCATCCCGTGGCTCGAGACTGTGTCCCGGCAGGACTTCGTCGAGGCGCTCGGCAAGCTCACGCACCTTGAGCACCTCCTCCTCCTGGGCCCGCCCCGCCACCTCATGGATGCCTTCCTCGCCAGTGAGGAGCTCTCCACCACTCTCGCACGGCTCAAGCGGCTCGAGATTGAGGCGAGCGTCGAGCACAGCGCCATGAGCAACCCAGGCGAGGCGGACTGGCTGCGTCGCTTGGCGGCGTATCCCGCCCTCGAGCACGTTTCACTGCGTGCATTCGCATACACCGACTTCAACCTCTCGATTGTATCGAACCCGCCTTCCTTCCCGCGCCTCACCTCCCTCGAACTACGGGGTCATCGCTTCACGATGTGGAACCTGCCCGAGCTCTCCACCGTCTGCCTCGCACTCGTCAACCTCGACCTCAGCAGCTCTGCTGAGGAGCTCGACTACGACGCCGTACTCGGCCGCGCGCCAGAGGGACTGCGCAAGCTGGTTCTGCGGAGCGCGGCGGACGACTACTGCAAGTGGCAGGGTCCCCTCCTCGAGACGAACTGCCTTGAGCGCTTCAAGCATCTCGAACGGCTCGAACTCGGCACCTTCTGGATCGGCAACAACCTCCTTCCGCAGCTCGCCAGCCTCCAAACCCTCCGCCACATCGTCTTCCGCCCCGGCGCCGACGCAACAGACGACTTCCTCCTTGCACTCGTGACGACGCACCGCCCGCCGTCTCTTTCGCGCATCACGCTCGACCACGTCTCTGCGGGCAAGAAGGGTCCTACGTACGAGGACAACGGCTGGGAGTGGGACGAAGCCGCCCGCTTCACGCCGGGACATGCGCTGCCCGGTTGGGAAGAGCCGATCTGGCCCGACGGGTGCACCGAGGACGGCCAGTGGCGAGCGATCAGGGCGGCGGGGGCCGCCGGGTTCGACGTGGACGATCTCGACGGGTCGATGGTTGACGCCGCAATCAGCTGGTACGACTGCTTCGACATGGAGGCCTTATTCGGTACGCTTCTCATGGCGATCGAGGACGAGGACGTGAGCGAGATGGTGGAGACATACGGCCAAGGGCAGACGGCCGAGTGGCTCTACGAGTGGGACCGCCCGCTGTGGGTGCGGGTGTTCCAAGGGACGGAGTACGACGACCGGACGTCTGAGCAGATCGAGGAAGACGCCGAGGAGTACTGCTAGTAGGCGCGGCAATGTCAGTTTACCTTGCGCTTCATCTTCTCCGTCGCATGCAGGAGCGGCGCAGCTTCTGTCTCCTCAACTCGCTACTTGCGAGGACCATGCAACCAACTCGTCATGTCTCTGCGCAAGCGCTGGATCATGTGCTGTAGAAGGGGTACGGCCTGGCTGCGGGAAAAAGCAGCCTGCTCGAAAGCTTCGGCCGGGCGGTGGTGAAGCGCGCTCGTCTCGCTGTTTTCGCCTCGCCTCGCCTGCTCGCCCGCTCTCTGCTTTGTGGATCTCCTGCCCCCTTCTCAATGCGGAAAGTGAGGGACGGCGCAGCTTGTACGCGTCAAGGCACTCTTGCGTACGACTTAAGGCGCGCTCTCGCTCGCATGTCTCTCCCGTCAGCGGGGGCGAAGGGAAGGACGACCGAGTTGCAATTCGACCTGCGAGATGGGGCGAGTGTAGAGCGGGAGGCCGGGCGCGGGTGGGCGGGCTCAGGAACGGGAGCGGGGAGGCGTTCCTGCCGGTAGAAGCGTCGAGAGCTGGTCAGTCGGCCGCGCGTGGAAGCGAGGAGGAGAACTCACTCTTTCTTACACGGCGTAGCGGCTCGCGACGTCCTTGAAGAGACAAGCTTGCGCGACGACGCTTGACGGATCTGTGCGGCGAGAGCGGCTCAGCTGCGTGCGCGACCGAAGCGAAGAGGAAGAACGCACCATTCGTGCTGACCAGCAGGAGCTACCGAGCGGCGATGGAGCAAACCTGCGAGTACGGCAGAGCGGGCGAGAAGGGAAGGGGTCAGCGCCAACTCAGAGGAGGAAGCGCTGAATGCGTGCTGCTCGTGTCGGTCCCGTCAACGGTGTTGGCGAAGTTGAACTCGGTAGATGCTCGCGCCGCAGAACGCCAGGATCAGGACCGCCGTAGAAGTAGTACTTGTAAAGCCGCCTGGAGGATCCGACGACGCTCGACCGACTTGCGATCAAACTTCTTCGCAACGACGCCCACTCCGACCGCGACGACGACGACGAGATCATCTTGATGAGGACCATGTTCTTTTTGAGGACGAACTCGAACACACGCCATCCTACGAACATAACCGGCGGGACCGCCGAACGAGACAGCAACGCACCGTGGAGCGAGAGAGACAGGAGTGTCTGCGCGCGCTATGGGCGAGGGTAAGAGTTCGTTCCGGGGATATAGAGGTGAGCGGAGCTGGGCACAATGAGGAGTCGTGAAGGAGGCGATTCGTCGTGGGCTGAAGGGGCGGGTCAGCACGCGCACGGCGTCGAGGGCGGCGGAGAGGGACGCACCTTCTCACGTCACCGACGCCGCGACTGAGCCTGCGAAGCAACGCAGGAAGACGACCGAAGAGAAGAAAAGGGTTAGCACCCGTTCCGGACCGGGTGCTGAGTGCGTGCTGCTCGTCCTCGTCAGTCCCGATGCAGTAAAGCTTCTTCTTCTTCTTCTTCAGGCTCGAGGTCCACGACGACCTGCTTGATGCTGGGTCCCGACATCTCCTTGCCGAGGACCGATGATCGGGCGAAACGGGACGTTCTTGACGAGGCCGACCACGGAAGAGGCGGACGTCGACGAGAAGCCGGGAAACCGTTCTTGACGTTGCGCCGACTGGATGACCTTGTCCGTGACCGATCCTGACCTAGTTGACGGGACTTGCTCGACCATCGACGACGCTCATCCTGCTCGACGCCTTCCTGCTCGACGCCTTCCCGCTCGACGCCGAACCCTTGACGACGACGACGCCGACGGTCGCCTTGTCCTTCTTACGTGTCGTGTACGTCGTCTTCTTAAGCCTTGGTAGAACTGCTCGTCCTTGTCCGGCGATGTAGAACTGCTTCTTGGCGCTCACCGGCTCCTTTACAGCGCCATGGTCGACCTTGCCCGTCTACTGCGGGACCTTGTCGGCCTCCTCGAAGAAGGCACGCGGGATAGACGGGACAGCCCGAACGAGACAGCAACGCACCCTCGTAACGAGGCGAAAGAGGCGGGGAAACGACCTGCGGAGGAGCGGCGCGCATCAGCACGGCGCAGAAAGCGCGGGAGAGTACGCACGAGCATCAGGACGCTGCGGACGAGAGATGCGGGCTTGAGCGACGTCGACGCGATTGCGATGCCGACTGCGGCGCGAACTGCGAGGCGAGGCGCAGGTCAAGGTCAGCGCCCGGTCAAGAAGCGCTGAGTGCGCCGTCTGCTCTTGTCGAGGCCGCAAGCGAAGCGGACCAGGGCGTCTTCGAGCGCCGAGTGGCCGGCTCTCCCTGAGACGAGCTTGGGGGAAGCCCGCTGGCGCCGGCAGGGCGGGCCTCCCCCCAGCTCGCCCCGGGAAAGCCAATTACTCAGCAAGGGAGGTCGCCCTGACCTGCACGCAATTTACGGGCACCTCTGCCGGGGGACGGACTAGAGTCGCCTCGCCGGCGACACGACAGCCCTCTCCCCACCGCGAAACGGAGGGGACGGCCGCCGGCGCCGTGAACAGTCGTCCCTTCCGCTTTGCCGAGCGGAGAGGGCCACCGCGTCACCGACGAGGCGGCAAAGCCCTGAGTCCCCGGAAGAGGTACTCGAAGCGAACCAAGCCCGAGCGAGACGATGCACCTGATTGAGCGAGTTGTGCGCGTCGAACTTGTCGGCCAGTCGAGCCTGCACGAGTAGAGACACGGTCGGTGTGAGCGGAGCAAGAGGCGTAAGACGCCATGCGAGCGCACCATCACGGGATGGCGAGGTGCAGCTGCGGGAAGGAGAGGGGAGTAAGCTGCGATGTCAAGCGCCAGCGAGCACGAACGCGAGCGTGCAACAGATCACTTGACTTACCTCGGTAGCTCAGAGCTTGTTGGACGCTCGCTTGACGCTGCAGCGGGCGATGACGATGAGGACCGAGGGTCTGTGCGGGCGAGGGAGAAGCAGCGGGTCAGCGCTGGCCCTGGGAAGCGCCTCACAGCGACAGCGAGGCGCGAGTGCATACCCTGTGCCCCGCAGCGCGCCTCCACGCCGCCCCATAGCATGGAGGAAGCGGACGGGCGATGTGGGGCGGGACGGACGGGAGACGAACGGGAGCAGCGAAGACAGCATGGGAGGGCAGGCGACGGGGTTGGGAGGGTCAGGAGGCGGCTGCGGTGCGGCTGGCTATACGTCTGAAGCGCTGCATGCTGAGCCCGGGTGGGCGTGTGAAGGGCGGGAGCGAGAGGGACGATGCGGCGAAGTCCCGAGGGTCATCGGCGCAAGCTGCGCCTGCAGCGCATAACTAGCGCCTGGAGGCCTGAAGACGCACAGGAATGCTCTGGTGCATCCTGAAGCGTTCGTCGCTAGCTGCGCAGAACGAGGCCCCTCGAGCGCTTTCACGCTCAACCTCGTCGCCGCCGCTTTCGTGCATCCTCGATCTTCCACGAAATCGCGAGCAATCCAGTACGCACAGAAAGCGCAGCATCACGGCGTTCGACAAGCGCACCCTCCCTACTCCGCTCAGCTCCACATCCCCGGGGCTCCTCCCACTTGTCCCCCTCCGCCGCCGCCGCACGCCCTCCTCCGCCGCGCGCACGACCGCCTCACCGCTCGACGTGACCCTCCCACGCGCACCCGCCCGCTGCCGTGTGCGCCGCGCCCGCCGGACCCGCCGCGCCGTGTCCCGCTCGCCTGGCTGGGCCTGGTCGCCGGCCTCGACGGCGGCGACGACGGCGACGTAGACGAGGCGGCCTCCTTGTCGACCATGGCAAGCGACGAAGGCGGGGGGCGCTGGAAAGAGGCAGGTGCAGGAGACGGCGAGGGCGAGGGAGCGGCGGAGGAAGACGACGAAGCCTGGCCAGGGCGAGACGTGGGGGAGAGCGTCATCTCTGCCCCGCTGGCGGCGGTGAGGAGGAAGAAGTACAACAGAGTGGAACAACGGAATGAGAGCGCGAGCACGCCGGAGATGGGCGGCGGAAGGGGTACAGGGGAGGAGATCGAGGAGGATCAGGGAATCACCTGAACCTTCACGCCCTTCCTCCGGTTCTCTGCGGATGGCGAGGTCAGCTCACGCTCCAATGCACGTGAGAAGGGTGTGTCCGCACCGGCACCGTAGTTCAGCACGATCCCGCGACGCGCGAGCGACTCCTTCAGCGCTGCGAGCGGCAAGCCACGTCAATTTCCGCGCCGAATGAAGATGAGCAAGCGCAACGCACCCTGCTTGTCGTTCTCCTCTTCACGCGACTCGTAGTCGAGGACAAGGCGCTTGAGGCGCTCCTGCTCTGCCTTGTTCTGCTCGCGCTGGAGCGTCGAGCTCATCGCGATCGACGAGTCGCGAGGGATCTCCATCGAGAGCGCCTGCGGGCAGCGCAGCGTAAGCCTAGCTCGTGGAGGGTAAAGTGAGCGGACGCACCTGCTGCTTGTTACCCCGCTTGGTCAGCAGCGTGAACTGCATCCCCCTCCTCTCCGCCTCCGCCGCGCCCTCCGCATCGGCCTCGCGCTCCTCGACCTTCTGCCTGCGAATGAGCGGGATCCCGACATCGAGTGCGACTGGCTTGCGTTCGCGCTGCTCGCTCGACGAGACCATCATCTTTGCGAGCTCGCGCGCAAAGTCGTCCTCGTCGTCCTGCGTCATGGCGTTCGGGTCGCGCCCACGGTTCGCGGCGTCGTCCTCGTCGAAAGCGGCAGCGTCGATGCCCTCATCGGCATCGACCGTCTCGTCCTGCGCGGAGCGGGCGGGTCAGCCGACAACCCGCTGGCGATGCAGGAACAGGACGCACATCGCTCTCGCCCTCCGTCTCCGAGCCGTCCTCGCCCTCCTCGTCCGCACCCGCACGCGGGCCCTCCTGCCCATCCTGCTCCTCGATCTCCTCGTCGGGCGGGGCTGCGCGAAGTCGTGATCAGCCACGCTCGCTCGACTGGGCGGAAAGAAAGCGAGCACACCATCCTTCGCCACCGCGGCCATCATCTCTTCGACAGCGAGCGCCGCCTCCGGGAAGGTCTGGAAGCGCACGAGCTTCGGGCGGACTTGCTCGAGCGTGTCCGAGTACATGAACCCGACGTCCATCGGAAGCGCGCCCTTCGCGAGGACGTACATCTGCGGGCGGGCGGGGTGAGCCTAGCGATGTGGAGAGAATGGCAGGAAGCGCACCTGGAAGAAGAGCAGGAAGTTGTCGAGCTTCTTCTTGAGCGCACCGCGGTCGAAGCATGCGCCGCAGGTGTCGAGGAGCGTGCAGACGAGGCGAACGCGGAAGTAGTCATCGGGCGCGTCGATCGACGAGGGGAAGTCGGGCGACGGGCGGCCCTCGGCTGCGGTGCGCGGCGGCGGGCTCAGCAAACCGAGCGAGAGGACGAGGAAGGGGACGCACGGTGGCCGAAGGTGACGAGCGACCAAAGCGTGTCGAACACGACGCGCGAGTCGACGACGCGGTAGTTGTACAACTCGCCGAGGTACTTGACCGTCGCGACGCGCTGCTGGTTGTACTTGAAGTTGTTGACCTCCATCCCCGTGCGGATGTTCTCGAGGACGTCGTCGATGACGCGGATGCTGAAGTCCGGGTGGTACCGCCCGAGGTCGTACAGGAGGACGGCGAAGAGGTGCACGTTGCTGTACTTGATCTTCCAGACCTTGGTGAACGCGTTGTGCAGCTTCCGGACGATCTGCAGCCCGGGGTCAGTCTCAGGCGCAAACGAGAGAGGAAGTCAAGGACGCACGGCGGGGTCCTCCCAGTGCAGCTTGCGGAGGAGCTTGAGAACCTTGTCGCTCGAGTTGCGGTTAAGGACGTTGTAGAAGAGGTGGCGGAGATAAAGCTGCATCGGCGTGCGCTCCTTCGGCGGGATCGCCGGGCGGTCGGGCGGGTCGCACTGCAGTCAAAGACGTCAGCCCCGAGATAAGGAGAGAGAAACAGGGACGCGAGGTACCTGGTAGTACGCGTTCTCGAGCATGGCCGACTGCCGCTCGTCGAGGTGCATAGCGGCCTTCTTGCGCTTGAACGTGTCGATGACCTGCTTCATGCGCTCGCTCGTCGCCTCGCTGCGCAGGAGGAAGCGCCCGCACCCCTCGAGGATGGTGCAGAAGTTATCGATGTTCGGGCCGGAGAAGTCGTCGAGGAGGACCTTGTAGATGTGGAAGACGACATGCATCGGCGTGACGCCGAACTTGGTGAGCTCGGAGATGAAGCGGAGGTTCTGCGGAGGCGAATGCTAAGCGCGAGCGAAGGCCGACAAGCGGGAGAGGCGCGCACCTTCGACCTGCTCTCGCCGAGATCGGCCTGCTTCTTGCGCTGGAAGTAGCGGAACTCGTCCTCGAGCTGTGTATGGACGCGTCAGCCGGTACTCGACGAGCGGTTGAGGGGTAACGCACGAGCGCGACAAGCTCCTTCCCGACATCGGGCATGTACGGATTGAGCGTCCCGACGAGGCGTGCGTAGTACGGCAGGATGTCCTGGCGGTTCCTGCTGACTGAGCCGAGCGTCTGCGTAACCTCGCTCCGTTAGTCGAGCTTCCGGGGCAGGGACGCATGCGGGACGCACCTTGACGAGCCTCTTGCGCGCGGCCTTGCTGTTAAGGAAGGCGAACTCGACGGCAATGGCATCGATGGACGCCTTTGACGAGGCTTCGGGCAGGCGCGCGAAGATGGCGTTGAGCTGCGCGGCGGGGCCGGAGGGGATGGACGGGTCCGGCTCGGCGGTGTCGAGCTTGGCGACGGGGTCCCTGCGCGCTCGCGGGTCAGCCGCTGAACTCGGGAGAGAACGCCGGGAAAGCGACGTACTCGATCGACTCCTCGGCAAGGTCATCGTCAATCCGCGCCTCCTCCTTCGTCTCCTCCGAGTCCAGGTCCGCCTCGCCCTCCGTCTCTTTCCCCTTCTCCTCGGTCTTCTCCTCCTCCGCGACGCCCAGGATGGCTGCAGGCACCTCACCCCTCAGCTCGCGCAAGTCCTCGTAGAACTTCTTCTCCTCCTCGTCCGCCCACAGGCTCTGCGGGCCGAGATCCTCGTTGCCCGTCCAGCGGCGCCGGACGAGCCGGCGGTGACGAACGAGGGGTTGAGCGAGGACTGGAGCGAGGGGAGGACAGGAAGGGGGAGGCCGAGGAGCTCGGATAGCCTGCGCGAGGCGGGTGAGCTGGAGCGCATGGGAAAAGGGAGAGAGAGGCGCACTGCGTGACGCTCGCCCAGCCCCGCTCCCACGACTTGACCGCCTTCTCGTAGTTCTTCTCGCGGTCCTCAAACACTTCGCCCGAGCGGATGTACGCCTCGTGGTTCCGCTTGTCCTGCTTTTGCAGGTCCTGCGTGCATGGGCGAGTCAGCGGGGTCGGTACGCAGGAGGCGAAAGGGAGCGCGTACGACGTGCAGCCGCTGCTCGCGCTTGCCAAGCGCGTCGAAGTACGCGACGAGCAGCTTGCGGAACTTGTCCTTCATTTCGCGCGGGATGAGCGCGTCGTCCGACTCAGCGCCGAGCTCGGGGAAGTCGTGTGCGGACGACTCGGCGCCATCAGTGGAAGCCTCGACGGGAGGGAGGTAGACGGAGCCGAGGTGCTTGGCAAAGGCGATGGCGAGTGGGGCGACGAGCGCGAGAGCCTCCTTGTCAGAGGTGAGCTGCGAGGATAGGGTAAGTGCGGGTTTGGTGACAAGGTATAGTGGAGACATACGAGGTCCTTCAGTGCCGCCCAGGTGACCTCGCCTGGCGTGCCCTTCGCCGCGCCCTTCCGGATGACCCCAACTGCCTCGAGCTCGCCAACTACCCTGAGCACGCCGCGCTGCTTGACGATGCGAGCGTTGTTCTCCTTCTCCTGGATGTCGCGGTCGGATGCAGTAGAGCTGCTGGGCTTGAGGCCCTGCAGGAGGAGGGAAGCGAATGGCGGGGTGAAGAGGTCCGGGAAGCGCTGATGCATCGCCGAGACGACCTGTGGGCGGTTCGCACGATGAGAGGTCAGTTCGTAGACCCTCGGGTACCTCTGGACTAGCCCAGCAGTCCGGAACAAGCGCCGCACCTCGACCGCACCAGCCGTCTCTGCGGCCGTCTTGCACTTGCCGAGCCCCTCGACGATGGCGCCGACGGCCTCCTCGACGTACTTCTCGAGACTGAGCTGCGAGATCTCCTTGAGGAGGCCCGGGATAGCTGCGCTGGTGTTGAGGCTTGAGCGGAGCTTGACGAGGAGGGCGGTGTGGCGCTTGAGCGAGGTGTCGAGCTTGCCGAGTCCGTCTGCGGGGGCAGCGCGCGCGTCAGTGTATTCGCTGGAGTCATACGGAGGGCTGGACGGTGCGCACCTGGCGGCCCTGCGCGCTCCCACGCGTCGTCGTTGCTCCGGAGCAGCTCGAGGCGGCGGAGTGCCCTCGCCCCCTTGGCGGATTTCTCAGCGTCCTGGGCGGTAGCAGCGGGCGCGGTAGCCATGTTACGCCTCTCAGCAGGTCCGCACAGGCCGCTATGCGAGCGAGAACTGAGCGGGAGATGAGAGACCCTCCCTCTCCCTCCGTCCCCGCCCTACCGCAAGGCTCCGATGGCGGTATGGCTATCTAGCAGCACCCACAGCTTCGCCAGGGCTCGCCTCCGTCCTTCACCGCTTGTCCCGCGCCGCCTGCTCTCCTCCCTGTCCTCTCCCCCACCGACACCGTCGATCCCGCCGCATCCCGCCTTCGCCTCGTCGGTACTGCTCGCAGGTGCGGGTATCGGCGCAGGGATCGGTGCATCAAGCGGACGGACGCGGAGGGCGAGCGCTCCCGGGTCGCGGTTGTTCTGGTCGCGCTCGCTCCGCTGCGAGGAGGAACCGGCGGCCGCAAAGGCGGGCAAGGCGGGAGCGGCTAAGGGTGACGGCAAGAAGGATGACGACGACGAACAAGGTCTCCTTGACAAGCTGCGCTCGCTGGGCATCCCCGACCTGCCCTCACCGCCGTCCCTCTCTCTTCCTTCTGTTTCGCTCCCCGACCTCCCCTCCGTTTCCATCCCCGACCTTCCCTCCATCAAGCTCCCCGAGCTCCCCTCCCCTCGATCCGCTTGCCCGACGTGACCGGCACGATCAACTCGTGGACGTCGTCCATCGCCGCTATCTCGGCGTCGTTCAGCCGTCTCCAGGAGGAGCTCTCCCTCGGACCCGACTCGACCTACGCGCACATCATCGCCGACGGCAAGAACCCAACTATCCACCCCGAACTGCAGTGGGACGCCCAGGTCCGCCTCGGAACCGATCTGCCGCTCACGGAGCGCGCCTTCCTCCGCAACCGCCGCGCCCGCATGCGCGAGGCATTCGCACGCCTCGTTGGCGTCCCGCTCGAAGAGGTCGATGAGCGCGACCTCCCCGTCGTCTCAATTGCGGCGAGTGGCGGCGGCTACCGCGCCATGCTCAATACAATGGCGAGCCTCGAGGCGGCGAAGGAGACGGGGCTTTGGGACGTCGTCACGCACATCTCGGGCGTCAGCGGGTCGTGTTGGGCGCTCAACACGCTCTACTCGATCGGCGGTGGTGCGTCCTCTCCTTTCGCAACTCGCAGGTTCCGACTGATCCGCTCGCCCGGCAGCCGACGTCAGCTGGACGCTGCGACACCTCCGCGAGCGCGTTAAGGATCCTTTCCTCCAGCCCGACACCTTCACTAGTCTACTCGACGTCGATGACCCGAACTCGCGGGCAATCCTCACGGCGACGATCCTGAAGGAGGCGAGCTCTGGCGGCGAGATCTCGCTCGTCGACGCGTACGGCGTGCTCGTCTCGACGCGACTCTACGTCCCCTCGCCGGCGCTCCCGCCACCCCACGCCCGCTGTCGCTTCGCACGCTCAAAACGTCCGCGCAGCGCGACTTCGTCGACGACGGGAGCGCGCCGCTCCCGATCTACACGACCGTGCGGCATGACATCCTCCGGCGTCGGAGCTTGAGAAGGCCGAGAAGGAGAGCGAGGAGAAGGCCAAGGAGATTGTGCAGAAGGCCGAGTACACCTGGTGCGTCCCGCTCTTTCCCTCCGCCGTTCCACCGCGGCTGACACCCGCGAGCAGGTTCGAGACAACACCGTTCGAGGTCGGCAGCGACAAGCTCGGCGCGTGGATCCCCACGTGGGCGCTCGGCCGCGTGTTCGACGGCGGCAAGAGCGACGAGCGCGTCCCGGAGCTCGGCATCCCCGTCCTGTCGGGCATCTACGCGAGCGCGTTCTCCGCGTCGCTCTTCTCGTACTTCCTCGAGATCCGGCCGCTCCTCGCGAGCCTGCCGTTCTTCGGTACGATTGACGACTTTGGTGCGCCCTTTCCCGCTTCACGCGCTCGTTTCACGCTGACCTCCCCCGACACTGGTCCGCAGTCAAGTCGAACGCCTTCAAGCTCGACATCATCCACCCGCTCCCGCCCGCTGAGCTGCCCAACTTCCTCTACAACCTCCGCTCACTCCCCTCGTCCGTGCCGGCGTCCCTCCCCGCCCAGCGCACGCTCGGCTTCGCCGACGCAGGGATCAACCTCAACCTGCCGTACCTGCCCCTCCTGCGCCGCAGCGCCGACGTCATCCTCGCGCTCGACGCGAGCGCAGATAGCCAGGAAGTGTGGTTCTCGCGCGCGGCGGAATACGCGCGGCAGTACGACGCGGAGGGGACTACGCGCTGGCCCGCGGTCGACGTCGATGCGCTGTTCCCGCAGGAGGTGGGCGTCGTGCGCGTCGAGGAGAAGGAGAAGGACGCGGGAGCGCGGCGGCCAAGGTCGATGCTGCGAAGATGCAGGAGGAGGTTAGCGCGCCGGAGGAGGGCGAGCGCGGCGGCGTCAGGGTCGACAACCCGCAGCCTGCGCCGGTAGGAAGTGCCCACGAGCGGGGAACTCGCTTCGAGTGCAGGCGCGGATGCGGGCGAGGGCGAGAAGCCCATGCCGAGCAGCCAGGCGCGAGAGCCGCCGCTCGGGCGGTGCAGGTGCGCTCGAGCGTTTCCCCCTGCTTCTCGCGTCTTACTGACGTAGCGCCCGTGTGCAGCATCTGGCTAGGCTCTACCTCGCCCGAGCTCGTCAAGTCTTGCCGGAATGACAACCCCTCCGTCGACGACGTTCTGGAGCGGGACGGGATCGCGCTCGCGTACATCCCACTCGCGCCCGACGCCGAGTTCCCCAACCCGCTCGAGGTGTTCTCGACGTGGCAGTTCGAGTACAAGGAGGAGGAGACGGACCGGCTGATCCGCCTCGCCAAGTGTGCGCCGCATATTTTCCTTCTTCGCCCGACGGGCCTGACGTCCCCGACTGCTCGCAGCGAACTTCAAGGCGGGCGAGGGCCAGCTCAAGACGCTACTCAAGGGCGTGTGGCTGCGGAAACGCAGCCAGCGCCTTGCGGAGGAGGAGGCGGCTGGAGGACGTACTGAAGAGAGTGCGGCCGCGTCGAGCGGGACACGGGAATAGACGGCCTCTTCTGCCGTGTGATCACTACCTTCTAGCGCGCGTGTTGTAGTACCATCGTTCGTTCCCGTCTGTGCTCACGGCGGCAGATTGCGGCGGAGAGCGGGAAAGCGGATCGCACTGCATCCTCACGCGCACTCGTCGGACCCGTACTCCTCCTCGAAGATGCCCATCTCGCGCATTTACCACTCGATGTGCTCGTCGACGATGTCGTCGCCCATCAGGTCGCGCGCCTCGGAACAGTTGCCCGTCTTGTCGCCCCAGAGTAGCAGCGCGGTCGTCACCTCGCTGTAGTACGCGTCGTCGAAGCCGATCGCGTTGACCGCCACGCCGTCGACAGTGATGCCGTTTGCGCGCGCCGCGACGACTGCCACCTTGATGCCCTCCTCGCTGCACGCTGGTCCCCACACAGGCTCGACCCAGCCCTGCCAAAGGTGGAAGAGCAGAGCGTCCTGCTCGGGCGGGAATTTCCACCCCTTGCTCTTCAGCGTCGGCCCCCGCGCGCATTCGACGTAATCGAGCGTGAGGCGGCGGAGGTGTGGGAGGTGGAAGGGTCCGTTGACGAGGGAGAGGAGGAGCTCGTCGGTTGCAAGCGTCCCGAGGCCGAAGGACAGCGAGCAAAGTCCGGGAGGGAGCGGAGGCAAGGGACGATGCCGTTGGGCGTGAAGGTGCCCTCGCAGAGCGCGAGGTGCTCGATGCGGGTGAAACGGGGGAGGACGTTGTCGAGTACGGCAAGTGCCGGGGCTTGGAAGGTCCGGGAGACCGCCGAGCTGAGGATGAGGGAGCGGAGCGAGACAGGTGTTGAGCGCAGGATCTCGGCAAACTGGGGGTTTTCTTCGAGCTCTTCAAGCTTGAGATGCAGGAGATTCGGCACGAGATCGCGAAGGGTAGGCTGTACCCATTCCTCGCACGCGCTCCCGACGATGACGAGAGTTGTGAGGCTCGGAAGAGTCGGGGTCGGAAGCTTGACGGATGGGAGGACGATGCCAAACTCGCGCTGTCGAAGGTGGAACTCCTTGAGGTGCGAAAGCTGGGCGAGCTGCCGCAGCCATGCGCCCTCGTCGTCGTGCTCGTCCACCTCGGATAAGTTGCGGGTCGATATCTTCAGAACCTCGAGCAGCGCCAGGTGCTGCGGCGTCGTCTTGCCTCGGAAGACGACCTTCATGAGCGCATCGTCGAGCTCCTGCAGGTTGAGGACGCGAAGACTGGGGAGGCGGGCGAGCAGAACGGACAGCTGGAGTGTCGTAACGACCTGGCTGACGCCGTCTTCATCGTCGCTCTCGTCGTCGCCGATCGAGGGTGTGTGCTCGAGGCCATCCTTCGAGACGCAGTTCTTCTCGCCAGTCATCCTGAGGTCGAGCTCGACGACGTGCTTGCGGACCACAGGCACCGTCCTCACGGCGAAGCAGAAGGACCCAAGCGCCTCGTACGAGTCGAGGCGGACGCGGCGGTAGAGGTACTTCTGCTGGATCGGGTAGAGGCGGCGGCAGATGGGCTTGTGCGCGGGCTCGTCCTCGTACGCAAGCCTGAAGATCGCGTTGAGGAGCTCGTTCGGGAGCCAGAGGAGCGGCGGCGGCTTGTCCGTTGCGGTCGAGGAGGAGGAACTGATGAGGATCTGCGAGAGGTGGGGAGCGCGTCAGCGGGGGTGGGAGGAGTCGGAGGGTCTGCAGACACACTTCGTGATCCATGCTGTCGAGCAGGAATGGCGGATCGAGCGAGAGAGCGGGAGGAGCGGTGAGCGGGAGGAGCGAGAGGGTCCGCGCGAGGGTTCGGCGCGTCTTCAACCGCCCGTCACCGTCTGAGTGCCGTGGAAACCAAGCGCGAGCTCTCCAGCAGGCGTCCGAGGTGTCCTCTCAGGCAGATTCGAGCCAGATACGACCGACTGAGCGATTCCAACTGACGATCAGGACGGGAGTGGTACAAGGGGGTCCGAGAGAGAGTGACGGGTGCGCAGAGGCATTTCTTGTCCGGGAAAGAGCGAAGGAGGCTATTGTAGGTCTGGGGAGACGAGGGGTATACAAGGGAACGGAGGGGAACCGAGGGCGGCGACGGCTCAGTGCTTCTCGCCGTTGGTGAGCGCCTGCTTCTCGGCGCTCGTGGCCTGCGCCTGCGCGGCGGCAGCCTTCTCCTGCTTCTTCTGCTTGCGGCTCTTCCTCGGCTGCGGGCGGGCAACAGGCGGGGTTAGGGGGTGAAGCGGGGGAGGAGCGGGAAGAAGGGACGCACCATGCGCGCGAGGTAGTAGAGGCCGAGCGCGGCGAAGATGTTGAAGATGATGTACACCCACATCAGGCCAAAGCTGCAGAGCAGAAGGCACGAGGAGGAGGGGGGAGGAAGGCAAGCGAGGTCAGCGTTTCGAACGGTTAACGAGGTTGAGAGACGGGACGCACTCGCGCCAGCGGGTACCGTAGCTGTACGAGAAGGTCGCGAGGAACGTGTTGGTGTCGGTCAACTGGCAGAACTGGCAGTTGCTCGTCGCCGCCTCGTCTGCGAGGCGTCCGCCCATCGTCGCCATGTAGTTGGCCATGTACGCGCCGCACGACTCGCCCGCCGGCGGCTCGAATCTGATGAACTCCTGCGGGGCGCAGCGGACTTCGGCGCCACCGACCGCAGTCGCGAGGAGGCCCTGCGAGAAGGAGAAGAGGGTCAGCAAGGGCGGCAGGGGCGGAGAAGGTCGGGAACGGACCTCGGCGAGGTACCGGAACGGCGAGACGCGGTACATGAAGATCCAGAAGCGGGCTGCAGGCAGGCAGAGAAGGGGAGACCAGGCAGGACGTGCGGGAGGAGGAAGGGCACGTCGAGGGGAGGGGGACGGAGCACCGGTCAGCTCGGGCGCACCACCGGTACTGAGCGAAGGAAAGGGAACGCACGGAAGGTCGACGGCGTCGCGAGGACACCGCAGAAGATGAGGCAGAGCGAGAAGAGGAGGTTGGCGAGGTTGCCACCGTTCTCCGCCGTGTCGTTGAAGGCGATGATCATGTGGGAGAACGTGCTCGTGAAGAGCAGGAACACCCAGACGAAGAGGAAGAATAGGAAGCCGCGGATGTGGACGTCGTCGCTGCGAGAGGGTGGGAGGATGAGCGGGGAATAGAAGCGGGAGGGCGAGAGCAGACGCACCCGGCGTTGTTGTAGAGGCCGATCGGGTAGTAGAGGCAGAAGAACCTGCAGAGGCAGTGGATCAGGAGGCTGCTCGGCCGGAAACCAGAGGAGGAAAGAGACGTACATGATGACCGCCATGAGGGTGTTCCACGGCAGCTCGACTGTGCGCAGGCAGAGTCAGCGACTGTGAGAAGCGAAGCGAGGAGAGCACGCACCGAAGATGTTGGACAGCATGAAGATGATCCACGAGTAGGTGCGCGACGGGCGCTCGCGGACCTCGTAGCTCTCGCGCTGCTTGACGAACTGCGGCACTGCGTGGTGGAGTCGGTCGTTAGCGATGCGTCCGTGAGCGGCCGGGGAACCAGCACTCACTGATCTGCTGGACGAGCTGGCCGAACACGGTGAAGAGGAGGAAGACCGAGAAGAGCCTGCAGAGTGCGCGAGAGCGTCAGCACGAGCGCGAGGCGACAGCAGGCGCGCGCGACGCACTGGTTCTGGAGACCCTGGATCGAGGTGTCGGCCTTGAAGAACGAGACTGCGCAGGAGAGGGAGAGTCAGGGCAGGCGAGACGAGAAGGGGAGAAGGTGACAAACAGCCGATGAAGAGCGGCTGCGATGCGTGAAAAGGGTCAGCGACCTGTGGACGGCGAAGCGAGAGGGAGGAGAGCAACGTACGACGAGCGTGCAGAGGACTGTCTTCGAGTAGATGTAGACCGGGCTGCGCCAGTACTGCTGGAAGACGCGGCGCTGGACGGCCCAGAACTGGGTCGTGAGCGGGACGGCGAACTCCTTGTAGGCCCACTTGTCCTGCTTCGACTTGTCGACGGGCTTCGGGTTCGCGGCGAGCTGGCGGAGCTCCTCCTTGACCGCCTGGCGCTCCGGGCTGTCGAGCCAGGTCTGGTGCCAGTCAATCTCCGAGTGCGAGCCGGGAGCTGCGCCGATGACCTGCGCGAGACGAGCGAGTCAGCGCGGGCACATCGCGGGGGAACGGGCGGACGTACCTCGAGCATGAACTCGGCAGGGTTGACGCCCGGCGGGAACTGCGCAGAGCCGTTGCGCTCGAAGTAGCTGCGGAGGATGTGCGACTCGGCGCCGACCTCGCCGAAGTAGATGGTCTTGCCGCCGCGAGCGAGGAAGAGCAGGCGGTCGAAGCGCGAGAAGAGCATCGCGGACGGCTGGTGGACTGCGCACGCGAAGAGTGGTGAGCTTCGGGCCCGCACGCGGAGGCCGTGTAGGAAAACGCACTCGTGCAGAGGATGGCCTGGCCGTGGTCCTTGAGCGTCTCGAGGAGGTCGAGAATCGACCACGATGTCTGCGAGTCGAGACCACTGGACGGCTCATCGAGGAAAAGGAGCAGCTCCGGCTTGGCAACCATCTCGACAGCTGCGAGAGGAAGCAGTGTGAGCGGGAGTCGTCGAAGAATGGGGAAGTCGACGCACCGATGGAGAGACGCTTGCGTTCCTCGACGTTCAAGCCCTCGCCGAGACGGCCGACGACTGCGTCGGCGTACTTGTCCATGCCCAGCAGCTTGAGCACCTCCTCGACGTACGCGAGCTTCTCGGCGTGGGGACGCTGGCGGGCTGGCGGAGGATGGCGGAGAACTGGAGCGCCTCGCGAACGGTCGCCGTCTCGAGGTGGAGGTCCTGCTGCTGGACGTAGCCGGTCTTGCGCTGCGAGGAGGCGGGAGGGTCAGATCGAGCAGCTGCGAGGGGCGAAGCGGACGCACCTGGAAACTGCTGTCGCGCGGGTTGCCGTCGACGAGGATGTTGCCCGTAATGACGCCGACGGTGAAGCGGGAGGCGAGCGTGTCGAGGAGGGTCGTCTTGCCGGCGCCGGACACGCCCAAAGCGCAGTCAAGGTGCCCGGCTTGACCCAGCCGTCGACGCCGTCGAGGAGCCTGCGCGTTCCGCCCTTGACGGGGATGTCGAGACTGAGGTCCTCCCAGTGGAAAATGGCCGTCTGGCGCTCGATGTGCACGTTCTTTGCCTCCACCGCGTCGTCCGAGTCGTGCGCGGTGTGGCCCGACATGCCCGATTCGACGTCGTCCTCGCCGTCGCGCTTCGACTTCTTCGGGATGCGGGTGCGCGGGTAGAGCTTGATCTCGCCCTTCGACTTGGCCTCGGTGATGAACTCGCTCGCGCCGAGGTAGAGGCACATGAGGCCAATGAGGAAGACCTGCGGGCATCAGCTTCGTGCATCTCTGCGCCGAAGGCAGCGAGCGCACCCAGAGGAGACCGTAGTTGCGCCATTTGTGGCTCTGGTAGTACTGGTACGTGATGCCGATGTAATCGCCGCCGTCGACGTAGCTGGTACCGGGATCGCGCCGGCGACGGAGCAGACGACGTTGGGCGACGAGGCGTCGGGGTAGCCGGGGCCGGCCCTGCGAGCACAAGCACGGTGAGCGGAGCACGGCGGGTAGAAGAGGACAGTCGGACGCACGGGACGGTTTGCGAGCAGAGGTACGTCCGGCCGTAGAACTCGTTCACCATCAAGCTCTCGAAACCGTACTGGATCCTGCGGGTGGGGAGGGAGGGCGGTCAGTCCGCGCGCCGAGAAGTAAGGTCAGAGAGACGACGCACGGGTTGAGGTACCGGATCCAGCCGATCCAGCCGAGCATGTAGCGCGTCGGGATGGCGAAACCGGTGTACAGGACGAGACCGAGGATGAGAAGCGCGGCGGGGACGAGGGCTTGCGAAAGCGAGCGCGACAGGGCGGCGAGGGAGCGGAAGAACATGCTCATCGTGAGGGTGAGGGTGAACGAGACCAGGAGGAAGAAGAAGAAGTTGCCCGGCTGGCGGTTCAGGTCTGCGGAGGCGTGTGAGCAGGCCGGCGAGCGTTGAGAGTGGAGTGAAGCGACGCACTCGTCATGAAGTAGATGATCAGGTTGAAGAGGATGGCGTTGCAGATCTTGTAGGGCAGGTCGGTGGCCATGGACGCGAAAGCCTCGGCGGACGGGTGGTAGAAGGCGTAGCGCGCCTGCTTGTCGACGATCGGGCGCTGCGCGTAGAGTGTGAGGATCTCGAGGGCGGAACCGAAGGCTGCGGGTTCGCGAGGACGTCAGCACGACGAGAACGGCGGAGATAAGGCAAAGGCGACGTACCGCTCATGAGGATGGCGAAGAAGAGGAGCGCGCCGCGCGAGTAGAACGTGCCGGTGGTCGGTGCGAGGTTGTAGAAGACGGACGAAATGACGAGGGCCATGCACGAGTTACCAAAGAGCTGGAAGATTGTGAGGGACGGGTCGGCGGCGAGACGCCAGAAGCCGCGGCGCAGGCAGAGGGCGACCTGCGCGCGGTAGCTGAGCGTGAAGGGCGAAGTCGCCGCGACGTGCTTCGACTGCTGCGCGCGGCGGCCGGCCTTGAACGTCTCGAGCTCGTCGCTGTTGACGGGGTGGCGCTGACTGTACTCGGCGAGCTGCGTCTTGAGCGCGCGGTACTCGTCGCTCGCCTTCCAGCGCGCCTCGAACTCCTCGGGCGTGCGCGGGACGCGGTCCTCGAAGCCCTTGCGGGCCTGGCGCTCGGCGGGCGAGGTGAGACTCGTGAGGAAGTCGGGGACGGTCTGCTGGTCGGGGCACTCGAAGCCCATGTCGACGAAGAACTGCTTTGCCTTCTCGGCGGGGCCGAAGTAGATCGAGTGACCCTCGTAGAGGACGATCGCCTTGGTGAAGCAGTCGTACGCCGGCTGCGGCGCCTGGTAGATGGCAACGCTCGCGACGCCGCCGGTGAGCTCGACGGTCGAGCGGATCGACTGGCAGAACGAGACGGCCGTCGCCGAGTCGAGACCACGCGTCGAGTTGTCCCACTGCGCGTTCGAGCGTGAGTGGAGCTCGTTATGAGAGGATGGAGGCGGACGCACGAAGGTGAGGGGAGCGCCGGAGAGGGCGACCTCGGCAATGGAGACGCGCTTGCGCCTATGGAGGATGTTCATCAGTACGAGATCTCACGCAGACGAGGTGAGGGGGAACAGGAGAATGGGCTTGGGAAGTGAGGAGAGGGTGGATAGGCAGAGAAAAGCGACTCACTGCCCGCCCGAGACACCGCGAATGTACTCGTTGCCAACCTTGACGTTGTACGTGTCGGTGATACCGAAGACGGCCATCATGACCGCCGCGAACTGCTTCGACCACTCGCGCTGGCTGAGGCCGCCGGGCGGGTGACGCGGCTGCGGGGCGGGACGAGCGGGTCAGTCCCGATGAGCGTCGTCATAGAGAGTGGGAACGCACAGCGCGAGCACCTGCGGCGAACTCGAGGGTCTGGCCGACGGTGAGCATGGGGAAGTGCTGCTCCGTCTCGGCGGAGCTGCGCGCGCGAAGCTTGTCAGTACTGCTTCTTCAGCGTGAGGCTGACCAGATATGAGACTCACTAGATAGCCTCGCCAGCGCTGTACGAGAGTAAGCGAGGAAGCACAGTCAGCCTTGCTCCGCGAGAGGAAGGAAGGCGCGACGCACAAGTTCTTCTTCATCTGCGCAGGCGTGATGCCCTTGTAGTTGATCTTGCTCTCCGGGTTGACCTTGAAGCCGTGCGTCTCGCCCGCGAGGGTCTTGAGGAACGTCGAGCAGCCACTGCGAGCGAGGGGAACAGGGAGGTCAGTACGGCCGTCGGAGGAGATAGACCCTCTGGGCAGAGACGCACCTGCCGGGCGGGCCGAGTACGACCAGCATGTCGCCAGGCTCGAGGATGCCGTCGACGCCGTTGAGGATCTGGACGCGCTGGCCCTTGTCGCGGGACACGAGCCCCTTGAGGAGGCCCCACGCCTTGAGCGGCATGTTGCCCACCGTCGACTGGTAGTCGCTCCCGGCAGTGTAGCCGTACGCGCCGAGGTCCTCGAACGCGATACCCGCCTGGCGGTGCGCGCCGCCGTGGGGGTCGTTCGCCGAGAGGCCGTAGACCGCCTTGGCCCACGCGCTCGCGTCGAAGTGGTCGCCCCACGGGTCAAACTTGCTGTCCGGCGCAGGCCGCAGGGGGTCGTCGCTGCTCGTCCCGGCGTCGGAGCGCCTGCTCATCGTCCGCGCGAGGCTCGTGACCTCTTGCTTGGCGCGGTGCTGCGCCTCTTCGGGCGACTCGGTCGCCTCCGTCTCGGGCTGCTCCTCCCCCTGCGCGTTGAAGTTGTAGCTCACCGAGTCGCGGCGGCCAACACCGCCGACTTGCTCCTGCCGGTCGGGGTTCGACGTGAGGTTGCCGCCGAAGACCGACATGGTGGGTCGCGGTTGTCGTGTAGGGACAAGCTGGTGTCTGCGAGGCGATAGAAAACCGAGCGAGGTGTACTCAGGAGCGTGTGGGAAGCAGGAGAAGAGCGAACGAGCCCTCGAATCATCGCGCCGTGGGTCCGGGAGCACGTCGGCTGCGAGGGGTCCGGGGCCCTCCGCGCGCCCTATGCCGTTTTGTATTCAGAGTTGTATTCAAGCGCTCGCTTTCAATACAGAGTTCGGGCTCGTCGGGCATGGCGAAAAGTGATCGACGGCGACGACGGCGCGGCGGTTCCGTCGCCGCCTCGCTGTTTGCGCGACGCGCAGACCCGCCGCGCCGCCCGCGCTTGCGTAAGCGGATGCAGACGCGCCGACGGGACAGACGGCGGTGCGGGACATGGCGCAGCGGCCTCCTCGCGGCTGTGGGATGCACGGCACTCCGTCCCGGCGCCGGCACGACGGCGACGACGGCGTCAGGAAAGCGAGCGAGCGAGCGGCTGCATCAGCAAGGAGCAATACAAGCCCGAGAAGCAGCACTGGAGTGAAGCGAGGCAAGCGAGGGAGCCGAGATTGAGTTTGTGAAGGTCGCGAGGAGGAGGAGGGGATGGGCGGAAGGGCTCCTACGCGCAACGTGCGCGCGGCTGCAGCACCAGCTCCGAGCAGCGTTCGTTGCATGCATCGGAGCGGATACCGAGACGCTTGACCCCGCCGCGGCGCAGTAGCGAGCAAGTGGACCTCCTCCTCTTCGCGACGAGAGAGGCACGGAAAGCAATTCACTGCGATAAGTCACTGCAACAGTGCACTGCGCTCTCTCTACGTCTACGAGAAGCTCTGCGCAGGCGTCTGCGCCGCACTATGCGTCGTCGCTGCGCGCACCCTCGCTGTTAGCCGCGCGCCTCGAGGAGGAGGGGAAGAAGAAAGCGACGCACAGTCCGGCACGTTGAGCAAGCTCAGAAAGTCCTCCCCGCCGGCGCCCATGCCGCCTCCATGCCCCGCGTTATCGAGGTCCCAGCTCGGGTACATGAACGGCAAGCTCGCCGCGCCGAACACGGCGTCCGCGCCTGCGGCCGTCCCGGGGCGCGAGGAGAGGAAGCCGAGCCCGAGGGCGGAGGGCGTCGCGTACCCGCTGGCGCTGGCGGAGCCCGAGCCTTTGCCCGAGCCGGGCCCGGAAGCGGTCGGCGCGACGGGCGTTGTCTCGCCCGAGTCGTCGGTCGACGACGAGAACACCCGAGTGCGGAACGTACGACGGCTGCTCGAGCCGCGGGAGCGACGCGGCGGTCAGCCCGGCTGAGCCGCTCAAGTCGAACTGGGGCAGGTCGAGCTCGAGCGAGTCGTCCGACCCGGGGAGGGCGGACGGTTGCAGCGGGAGCGACATCGACGAGGTCGACGACGCGGAGAGCGTCGGCGAGCCGTGCGGCGCATAGGCCGGGATGGAGGGCTCCGTCGGCGCAGAGGATGCGGCCTCCCACTGGCTCATGAGCGCTGCGGGCTCGCGAGTCAGCACCAACGCCGCCTGAAGAAGGGGAAGGACAGAATGTACCCTCGAGCACGCCCGCGCTCGTGTGCGCCGTCGTCCACGTCGTGCCGATCTCCTTCAAGCTCTGGACGATGAAGCGGAGGTCCTTCTTGGCCTGCGCGCGCCGCTCGAGGTCCTGCTTCGCATTGTCCGAGATGCCGTCCTCGACGGCCGAAATGGCGAGGACCGTGCCGGAGGTGAACGCGGCACTGCGCGTGGGCGGGGCGGTCAGCCCTCGGCGGTGAGGAGAAGGGAGCGAAAACGACGCACTGCTGCACGCCCGGCGCGGCGAGTCGCAGCCCCGCCGACCCGCGCAGGAGCTTGACGAGCCTGACGATGTTGCCTGCGCCAACGAGGCACTTCTCCGTGCTGACGTTCGTCGTCGGGTTCGACGAGTGGCGGCGGAAGAAGCTGCAGCGGACGCGGTTGGGGAGGTCAGCTAGAGCGGCAGGGCGGAGGCGGGGGAAGAGACGCACGGGCGGTGCAGCGAGATGTGCGCCATGTGGTAGCTCATGTTGAGGACTGCGCGTATCATCGACAAGATCAATAAGCGTACGCGCCGAGACGATGGAGCGTAGTGGAAGCTGCGGAAGAAACGCACCGAGGATGTGCGGATGCGGCGCCTTGGCCGGGTCGGTCCCGCTCGCGCGAAGGTGAGAAGGGAGCTCGTGGTACCTGCACGCAGGCACAAAAGTCAGTATCTCGGCCTGTGGATGACCCCTCGAAGCGTCGTGACTGGCGCGACCAGCGGGAGCATCAAGGCCAGAGAGTGCGAACGCACCAGCTCTCAAGCAGCAGATGCAGCTCGGGGACCTTGCTCTGCCTCTGTGCGAGGCTAATTCCCGGCTTGAGCGTATACACGCTCGTCATGACCTTGCTCGCGATAAAGATGAGCCTGCTGGCCCAGTGGAACGCGCTCGAGCGGTACAGCGGCGCGTCAAAGTCGAACTCGGGGACGATTGGCGGCGGGATCGTGTCGACCACGTCGGGCGTGAAGGTGATGCCCCGACCAATGTCTGCGCCGGCGGGGGAGGGTGAGCGGAGCGAGGGAGGGAGAAGGAGGGAGAGGACGCACACATCGAGGAGATGATATCGCTGCAGAACGCGCTCCAGAAGCAGTCCCGCCGTGCGGCGACGAGCTCGTCGGTGATGGGGATCCCCATGCTCATCGAGAGGCGGTGCGGGCCGAGGTTCAGGCCAAAGTCTGCGCAGTGCGCGCTCGTCAGTCTCACGCGTGCGAGCAAGAAGGAGGGAGACGACGCACCCTCGGTAAGCTTGAGAGCGAGGCCGACGAAAATGAAGCATGGCCCGTCAAAGCCGCGCCCAGCGAGGTACAGTCCGAGGACAAGCAGACCGCGGATTGTCGACAGCGCAGGGTTGTACCTGCACGCGCGGACCGTTGTCAGACTCATGGGGAGAGGGAAAGAAAGGGGACGGAGAGGACGGGCAACGCACCACTCCTGGTCGAGAAGGTACCGGCTCCAGGTGATGAAGACGTCGCCCCTCGTATCGGGGTCGCCGATAAGCCCGCAGATCTGCTCAAGATGACATCAGCCTCTTCTCCCACTCGGAAGAGGCGAAGACACGCACCTCGGGAGGGTAGTACTCCTCCGGGTCGAGGTACCGGCAGCCGACGGCGAGGATGACGTTCATGAGGAAGGGCGAGTAGAACTGCGTGCGCTCGAAGCTGCGCGGGTGTGGAACGGAAGAGTGAGCGGGAATGCGAACAAGCGGGTGCGAGCGGGACGCACGGGTACATCTGCAGATCCGAGAAGAACTGCCGTTCGGGGACGATGTTGTCTGCAGCAACAAGCAATCAGTCGACATGGCCCCTACAGCGAGAAGATGGAGCGCGCATACGCACAGTGCGCAAAGCAGTACTCGAACGCGAGGTTGAGCAGCTTGACCTTGAAGTCGGGCGAGAGCTCAGGCGGGCGGCGCGGCAGCGCGGGGTCGGCCGGCGAGGCGGTCGGGATCGGCGCGCGCGTGAGCGAGAACGCGCGGATCGCGTTGACGGTTGTCGGGGTGTTGAGGAGGGAGGTCGAGTCGGCGAGGACGGCGCGGTAGGACGAGGTCGGGCCCTGCGTGCGCGGTACCGTCAATGGGTGTGCATCGAGGCAACGGGTGGCGCCAGTACGCACGTAGAAGCGCAGCTCGCCGTGCGCGTTGATCGCCAACCCACCCTGGAACGTGTCGAGGTTGTTCGGGTTCGGGTTGACCTGCGGCGCCGACCCTTCTGCAAAGCTCATGCTCGTCGGGCCCGACACCGCAGGCACGCCTGCACCGGGCTTCGCAGCGGGCACGGTTGCGCCGGGTGCGGGCGCGGTAGGTCCCGCTGCATGCCCATTGACGGGGAGACCTGCTCCTCCCGCCGCCGATGACCCCGCTTCGCCCGAGATGCTGAGCGAGAGGAACGCAGGGCTCGTGCTCGTCGAGCCCGGCTCGAGCGGCGAGACCGAGTCGATGTCCATCCCGTTGCTGGAGGGTGCGCCGAGGCTCTCCGGGACGGGCTGGCCGGTCAGCGCGGCGAGCTGCGCCTCGAGCGTGTCGATGCGGAGCTGCATGGCCTGCACGACCGCCTTCGTGTAGGGTCTGTGTGCGAAGTCGAGGTCAGCGCACGTCTGGGGAGATAGGTCAGAGAGGAGAGGAGACGCACTTGCGCTTGTCGCCGCCGAGCTCATACTGCATGGCAAGGAGCTGGTCAGCATGTGCCCCGGGGAGCTCTACCTCAAGTAAGAGTGCAGAGACGTACCTGCGGGCGAAGAAGGAGTCAGCATGCCGTCTCTGGCGCAGGGAGAGTAGCCGACGGCGGCGGGTGGGGGAGGAGCAACAACGCACCTCGCAGACTGCACTCGCGGCGACGCATGGTCCGCAGACGGGTTTCTGGCCTGCGTGCGATGCGGGCGAGTGAGCACAGCTTCGAAAGATGAGGAGAGCGGCGGGCGGTGTCCCGGGACGAGCGGGTCTTTCACGAGGAAGGGCGAAGGCGCACCGTCGCAGCGTCCGCGTTTCCTGCGGCAGCGGTTGCATGCGGTAGTGGTGCGGGGCTGTGTACGGCGGGGCGGGCGGGGTCAGCGTCGGGCGAGGCGGGGGGGGAACGGCGCGGGCGAGAGCCGGGCGGGCAAGCGGAGCGACGGGGGGAGGGGGAGGGGGAAGGGAGGGGCGGACCTTTTTGGCCTTTGGCTGCCCGTCTATGTCTGGCTTGTCCTCTGGGGTCGGGCTCATTGCGCTCAGCGGGCGAGTCTGCGGGAGAACGGCGAAGTGAGGGAACAGGAGTCGCTCGTTCCGCCCCCACGGGGACCGCCAGGGGGAACTCGACCCGACCCTTTCTCTCCCTACCTCGCTTTGTACAGTCTAGTACACCTTGGGAGTACCGCTAACTCGTCCTCACAGTCTAGGCAATACAGCCGGACTCGCACCCGAGTGCGGTTGCGGCGGTTGCGTTGCGCAGCTCCACCTCGCGCGCTCCTCCTCCCGCCCGCCCCACGATGCGGTTCCCGTTGCTTAGCGTACCCTTGCTGGGCGCAGCACTCACTGCTGCACTCGCCTCCCCCGAGGCAGCCCGCCCCGCCTTCTCGCCGTCGTCGCTGCCCTCGTCCGCCTGGGCACCCTCGGCGCTCTCGTCGGCCATCGAGCTCGCAGGGTCCCTTGCGCGGTCCACTGCCGCCTACACCCTCCGCAAGGACTATGGGCACGCAGACCAGGGCGACAGCTGGATCGTCGGCGTCAAGGGCGCACCCGCGAACGGCGGCTTCGTCGAGGCCGTCGAGGGCAAGGGCAACGCACGGCGCAAGGTCGACATCACCCCGCTGGGCAGTGACAAGTGAGTCGGCGGGTCTCTCCCTTCGCCGAGTCTGGCGCGACGAGGTGCACCGCCTGCTCCTCGGGACGTGGCTTCGGAGCGGGGAGCGTCGAGGGTGGGAGAGCGGCTGCTCTTCCTGCGTGCGCCGAACCGCACAGGTTCTGCTACACAGCTCCGTCGACACCCTCGACGTCCGCGGACGAATCCGCTCACCGCTCCTCCCGCCCGCAGCGAGACCACCTACTACCAGCTCGCCCTCGTCCCGCCCCACTCCGACATGACCTTCGTCACCCTCTCCGTCGTCCTTCCGCACGCGACGCGCCCCGAGCCGCCCGCGATGCCTCAGAACGCCGACTCGATCTTCATGCTCTTCGAGGGCGACCTCCTCGCGCCGCTCGCGGGCCTCTCGACCGCGCAGCGCGCCAAGCTCACCGACATGAAGGTGCGGATCAAGACGCCGACGCCGCGCATCGTCAGTGCCACGGCGCCGGACGGCTTTGTCCTCCACCAGCAGAGCGGCAGCGCGACCCTCACGTTCACGCTCCAGGGCGATGCCGCGACGCTCCCGCCGCAGGTCGCGCGCGTGCACTACCAGCAGCCCGAAGCAATCGCGAGCATCCGCAGGCTCGACCGCCTCGTCGAGTTGAGCCACTGGGGCGCGAACCTCGCCATCCAGGACACGATCGACCTCTTCAATGCCGGGCCCAAGTGCGTCCTTGCACGCGCTGTACCTCTCCTGCGCAACGGGCTGACCCGCTCCCTTACCCGCCCGCAGGCTCCTCGGCCAGTTCGCGCGCATCGACTACCAGAAGGCGCTCATGCACCGCCGGCAGCACCTCACCGCCATCTCCTCCCTCTCACTCGAGCTCCCGCCATCGACGCACAACCCGTATTTCTACGACGTTGTCGGGAACGTCTCGACCTCGCGCTTCCGCCCTCGTCCTCCTCCGCATCGAACAAGCCCCTCCTCCCGAGTCAGAAGCGCCGCGCCCAGCAGGCGCGCGAGCCCGCCGTCCTCGAGCTGCAGCCGCGTTATCCGCTCCTCGGCGGGTGGAATTACTCGTTTACCATTGGGTACGACCTCCCCCTCGGCGAGTACGTCAAGGCGCGCGAAGGCGTGCGCAAGGGGCAGTACATCGCCTCGGTGCCGTTCCTCACGCCGGTGAAGGACGTCGCGGTCGATGAGGTGCGCGTGGAGATCCGCCTGCCAGAGGGCGCGAGGTGCGTCTCGTGTTTTCCGCCGCATCTTTCTCGCGCTTCGCTGGTCGTCCCGCACAAGCTCACCCTCTCGCCCGCGCCCGCAGGGACGTCGCCGTCCACGCCCCCTTCCCGCTCACCTCCCTCTCGGTCCCGTCGTCCTCTTCTCCGGCGGCGGGCGAGAACCTCGCCTGGACGTACCTCGACTCGACAGGCCGGCCAACCGTCGTCCTCACTAAGCACGCCTGCACAGACCGGCACGGCGGGGACGTCCTCGTGCGCCCCTTTCTCCCCCCTCATCCTCCGGGCTCCGAGCTGACCCGCTTTGACGCAGATCGAGTACACCCTCCCGCCCCTGGCCGACGCGCTGCAGAAGCCGCTCGCATGCGCGAGCGTCCTCCTCGCACTCTTCGTCGCCATCATTGCCGCCAAGCGCGTCTCGTGCGGGATCCGGAGCCCGAGGGAGGCGGTGGTGGCCGTCCCGGTTTTGGTCGAGAAGCGCGAGAAGTAGCGCGGCGGGGATAGAGCTGCGAAAACGCCGTGCTGTCTGTCTCTCCTTGCGCGCGAGAGGACGTGAGGGACTTTATGACTGAGTACGGCACCACATACCGGGCAGCACCGCCCGCACCCGCGCTCCGCTCCGATCACTGCACGGGGCACCCCTCCTCCGCCTGCATGAGCTTCTCGACCTCGTCCAACCTCCGCCACTCCTTCTCCTCCTGCCGCATAAAGTACTGCGCGCCGGGCGCGCCCGTCTCCCCCGTCAAGACGATGAACCTGTGCTCCTCCTCCTGCGCCTCGAGGTGCTTCGGGAACCGCAGCGCAGGGGGGAGGTACCGCTCCGGCGTCCAGACCGTCGGGTCGCCCTCGGGGCGCGCGGCGCGAGCGACGAGTGCAGGTGCGCCGTGTACGCCTCGAGCGGGATGGGCGGGACCGACGCGCTGGCGTTTGCGGCGAGGAGCGCGCGCGAGAGCGAGGTGTACGTCGAGGCGGACGCCGAGGCGAGCGGGACGACGAACTTGCCCACTTGGACTTCGGAATCGGTCACGGAGGGGTTCGCGCCGCGGTTCAGGCGCGCGTAGCCGACGCGGCTGCGTGCGACGGATTAGCTGTTAGTTGCAAAGGGAGGGCATACGACGGGGCGAAGAGCAGGTCAGGCGCAGCAGCGAGAGGACGCACTGGAGCGAGCGGTAGAAGATGTACTGGCACCAGCGGTCGTGGTCGTTCGGCTGCGTGCGCAGTCCTCGTTAGTCGACCCTTTTCGCAGGAGTGAGCAAAGAGACTTACGTTGATATCGAGCATCCTCCCGTCCTCAACGAGGTATTTGTACGGCGCGGGCCTTTCGGCATGCGGGCGCGTGACGAGGTACCCGAGGAACATCGCCGGGCGGGGCCAACTCTCGCCCAAGAGGCGCGCGAGCTCGATGCTCTGCAGCTGGCGGTCGAGCGGGTCCTCCTCCTGCCCGTTGTGCGCGACGAGGACGTCCACCTCGACGCCGTACATGTCGAGCGTGGCGAAGATCGCGGGCGCGAGCTCTCCCGCAGGGAAGGGAGGAGGTGGTGCGAGCTGCGGAGGATGGGGAACTTGGAAATGAGGGCGGCGCCTGCGAGAGCGAGAGTCAGTCTGGACGACCTATATTTTCTAGACGCGAAGACGCAGCCACGCAGCCCGCCTGCGTCAGCTGAGAAGGCCGCTCGACGCACCCCAGGTGTTCTTCTGCGGCCCGGGCCCGAGGTCAACATACGGCATGTTGAGCGAGTGCGAGATAAACTGGGTGCTGCGAGCACCCGTACGTCAGTTCCGTTCGCTCGGGAAAAGCGGGAGCAGAGGCAGACGCACATGTCGCGGTTCCCGCCGACCATGCGATGCACATCCGTCTCGAGCAGGCCTGCTCCCGCGTCAGCATCCGTACCTCGTCATTCCAAGCAGAGGAAGAGGAAGCGTTCGACGCACCGATCACGTCAATCTCCGCGCCCCTCATCATGCTGGCCATCCTCCCCCACTCTCCCACATGCGCCCATCAAGCCCGAAGTGCACCGTCCAGATCGCGCTCGTGACGACGCGCTCGCCCGCGCGGTACGGCACCCCGGGCGGGGCGTACCCCGGCGCGCGGTGCACGAGCGCGAGCAGCGCAAAGAGGAAGAGGAGCAGGACCCCGCGCTGGAGGTGCTTCCTCGCGCGTGGGGCACCCGCAGCAGTAGGGGCGCGCACCCGCGCGGCGGGGAGCAACCCCGCGCCGATGCCCGCGAGCGCGAGCGCGAGGACGGTCCCCGTGCGTTCGCGGAGGAGCCACCCGGCGGGGACGAACGCGTACGCGACGGTCCATGTGCTCGCGAGCTCGAGCGCGGCGTACACCCCCAGCGCGAGGGCGAAGGGCAGCCCAGGGCCACGGTGGGTGTGCGAGGAGGGAGGAGAGGAACGACGGGAAGAGGGAGAGGGTGTAGAGACCGAGGAGGCACCCGGGGAGGAAGGACGCCCACGACGTCTGCGTGTAGAGCGCGGCGGCGGCGGCACACGGGGTTTGCGGCGCCGGGAGGAAGAGCGCGAGGGTGAGCGTCGCGATCGTAAGCAGCCCGTGGGGGAACGCGAATGGCCCGGAGGAGGGGTAGCCCGCCCACGACCAGGCGATGATCGTCCCGCTGTCGGTAAAGAGCCAGTGCAGGAGGAAGAAGAGCGCGCCGAACCCGACGATCGCGCCCGTCTTGCCGAGGAACGTCGGGCGGAACGCGCCCTTTGCGGCGGGAGGAGCGGCCGCAACGGTGCGCCGACGCGAGCAGGCGTCAAGGTATGCGAGGACGGCGAGCGCGAGACCAACGCCGTTCCACCCGCCGTTGTCGAGCTTGGGGTCGGTCGACGCGCGCATGAACGGCCACAGCGGGTTGAGGAGAAGTTGGCGAACTTGACGACGAGGGAGACGACGAGGCCGAAGATAAACGTCCTGCTCTCGCGGGAAGCGTCAGCCGGAGGGCTCGAGGCTCGAGGCGAGGAGGGGACGCACCGCGCGCGCGTCGAGCTTCGCCGCATCGTGCCGGACCTCCCACCACCTCGCAACGAGCCCACACGTCGCGAGCGCGAGCCCCGCCGCCGTCCCACGGAGGCGCCACTTCCCGTCGTCGTCGACCCAGCGCATCGCAAGCCCGGCCAAGAGGCCCACATGCGCGAGCGCGGGGTGCGCGAACGCGCGCGAAGGGGCGGGAGGGCGAGGAGGATGGGCGAGAGGATGCAGAAGAGGAGGACTTCGTCCCCGGAGAGGCCCATCGCCCACACGGCCGAGTAGAAGATCATTGGCCCGAGGGCGACGAGGAGCGTCCAGAAGCAGAACGCTGCGCGCGCGTGGTGGGTCGTCAGCCGTGTACGGAGGGAGCTGAACAGAGCCGCACGAAGCGCACCGAGATAGGTGTCTGCGAAGAAGTGCCGCGTGCTCGCGGTCGCCATCTCGAGCTTGGCGAGCGTGCGCGCGAGCCGCCCGGGCGGCTTGGGCGGCTGCGCGGGCTCTGCTGTCGGGAGGTAGACGCCTTGCGCAATAGACGCGGCGGACGCAGCCTGCACGGCGAGCTCGAGCGGCCTCGCCGCAGCAGACGACGAGTGGTCGACGATATGCACCGCATCGAACGCGACGTCGAGGATGATGAGCGCCCATTCGAAGAGCGCGTAGATCGAGTAGGCGCCGGGAACGCGCTTCTGCTTGTGCTCGAGGTAGAAATAGACGAGGGGGACGAGCGTCGCGAAGAAGGCGGTGCCGAGGATGCGCCGCAATGACTTGGGGGTACCGGGAGGAGTGAGGACCGTGTGCAGGATCATGTACGGCAGGTTGAGGACGATGTAGCTGCGGTCGTGAACGACGTCAGCAGGGGACAAGCGCGGGCGGAGGCGGGTGACGCACAGGACCATGAAGACGTCGTGGACGTCGCCGTGGTCGCTGCTAGTGATGTAGACCCATCCGCCGCAGCTGACCGTCCTGACGGCAGCAATAGTCGCGAGGACGCCTGGGAGGAAGCTGTGCGGGCGGAGCTGGCGGTGCGCGGCGAAGGCGACGAGGATGAGGAGGAAGCGCGGGCCCGAGGTGAGGGCGATGAGGATCTGGAAGACATTGCGCTCGGGGAACCAGTCGCCGATGGTTCTGTGCGCGCTTCTGTGTCAGTCTTGGCGAGAAAGGCGCCGATGGGAGAGAGAGGAGCGGACGCCGAGACGGAGGGGAACCACTCGTCGGGGTAGCCGTACCACTGCAGGAGATGCGCTGTGGTTAGCTTGGCGGCGTGAGGGCACGAGTGGGAGTGGAGTGCGCGCCTGATTTTTACGATCCTGCGGAAGTGGAGGGCCAAGCCGAGGGCGAGCGCACTTGAGAAGGCGGCTGCGGGATTGGCGGGATGAGCTGCGGCGGGGCGGTCTCGGCAGGAGGGATCGTACCAGCAGAGAGGGCGGCGTGGAGGTAGGCGATGTACGCCGCGTGAGCCTGCGAGGGGAGCCGAGGGGTGAGCCGGAAGAGTGGGGAGGAGAGAGAGAGAGAGAGAGCGCGACTCGCGGCAAAGAGCTGCGGGTGCGCAGGAGGGTGCCTCGTGCCCGTGTCCATCCCTGCGACTGTCCCCAGAGAAGCGCGCGCCCTTGCAAGCAAGAGAGCGGAGAGTCCTCGGGCAAGCCGCGCTGCCCAGCGTTCGCTCTTCACGCGCAACTCAGACTCGAGCTTACAAGCCAATACACCTCTTTACAGCATCCCAGCAACTCTGCCTGAGCACCCGCCATGGCACCCTGCTCGCTCTGCCCGCCCGCCTCGCCCCGTCGAGCTCTCCTCCGCCGACCCAAGACGCTCCAGGCGGTCTGCAAAGAGTGCTTCTTCGACGTCTTCGAGACTGAGATCCACCACACCATCATGTGCTACGGCCAGGCTGAGCACGGCCTCGCCCGCGGCAACGGCAAACAGCCACAGGGGACGAGCCTCTTTCGACGAGGCGAACGCGTCGCCATCGGCGCGTCGGGCGGAAAGGGTGCGTACAGTCCCTCTACTTTGCGGTGCTCGAAGGGCTGTACGGGGTGCACAGCCGGTTGGGTGCGCGGCGGCGAGGTGCTCCTCCTCGAGACGGCGGACGAGGGCGGTGCAGATGGCCGAGTTCGCGCTCTTGAGGGCGGGGCACGCGCTGAAGTTGCTGTTGCTGAGCGGTCCTCCTGGCAATCGCGATTCACCCGCGTGAAGCCCGCTGACCCGCCCGTCCGCACCCACAGACTCGACCGTGCTGGCGTACATCATGACCCTCCTCAACGCACGGTACGACTACGGCCTCGACCTCTGCCTCCTCTCCATCGACGAGGGCATCAGCGGCTACCGCGACGCCTCGCTCGACGTGCGCTGCGTCCTCCCTCTCCCTCGTCATGCTCCGCTGACAGTGGTGGGAGGACGCAGACGGTCAAGCGCAACGCAGAGCAGTACCAACTCCCGCTCAAGATCCTCTCCTATTCAGAGCTCTACGGTGGCTGGACAATGGACCGCGTCGTCTCGTCGATCGGCAAGAAGGGCAACTGTGCGCGCGCCGTCTCGCTCTCTCCGCCTCTCTCTTCCGCTGACGGGCGAGCGCAGGCACCTACTGCGGCGTGTTCCGCCGCCAGGCACTCGACCGCGGCGCAGACCTGCTCACTGTCGACCACATCGTCACGGGCCACAACGCCGACGATGTCGCCGAGACGGTCCTCATGAACGGTGCGCCCTCTCCCTCTCCCCCTCCCTCTTCCCCTTCGCCGGTGGGGCTGACTCGTACGCGCAAACAGTGCTCCGAGGGGACATCTCGCGCGTGGCGCGCTGCACAGCCATTACCACGGGCGGGGACGCGCCCGCTGCGTCTACTTCGGCCGCGGACGGGGAAGACGGCGCAGAGGATGCAGACCGGCTCGAGGTGCTCCTCCCGCGGACGATCAAGCGCAGCAAGCCCTTCAAATACGCCTACGAGAAGGAGATCGTCATGTACGCCTACTTCAAGGTGCCTCCCCCTTCCTCCCCCTCTCCTCCCCCGGCGCACGGCTGACCGGGAGACGGCACCGCGGGAAAAAAAGAAACTCGACTACCACAGCACAGAGTGCATCTACGCCCCGACGGCCTACCGCGGGTACGCCCGCGCGCTCGTCAAGGACCTCGAGGCGATCCGCCCGAGCGCGATCGTCGATCTTGTGCGTCCCTGGTTTCGTCCTCCTCTCTTTCCTCCTGCCGGGCTGATGCCTCGCTGAGAGCAGATTTACTCAGGCGAGGCGCTCGCGTCCTCGATCGCTCTGCGCGGCCGGCGCGCAGGCGGCGACTGGGACGCAGAGACCTCGCGGCTCTGAACGGCGGCGGCGGTGCGGCGGGGAAGAGCGCACCGCGGCGGGCCAAGACGCAGGTGCAGCGTGCGTCGCCGGTTCCTCTCCCGCTCTGAGCGAGCGAGCGAAAGGATCGCCTGCGCAGCTCGCTGACACTCACTCGCCTTTGCACTCGTGCGCGCACGCAGAGTCCTGCGCGCGGTGCGGTTCCCTCTCGTCCCAGGCGCTCTGCCAGGCGTGTTTGCTCCTCGAGGGCTTGAACAGGGGCGTCGCGAAGGTCGAGCTCGGCGCTTAGAATGGCGGGGTCGCGAACGAGGGCAGAGGGGTGGGACGGGGTGTTGTTGTATCGCAAGTGTTTGTTGCCTCCTCTCCCGTTCTTGCTTCGGTGTGTGCTGCATGGGCGAGCAGCAGATGAGAGTGACGGGGCTGGCGATGGCGGACGACGAGGGAAGCGACAAGCGGGAGCTTGCGAGGCAGGACTCTCTCGCGTGGGCGACGGAAGGCAAGAGATGGAGGACGGATGCGTTGCGACGGCAGCTACAAGGGAAGAGGGGTCGAAGACCCGATGCGAACGCCGGCATTGGAGGAAAGAAGCCTGTAAATGGGAGGCAAGCGAGGTCAGGACCATGCTCGACTCGAAAGGTGAGCTGCTCCTCCCCGCGCGGTCGGTGTTCAGTTAAGCCTAGAGTTGTTCTCAGAACCTCGTCCCACAAGCCCCCTCGCCCGACACTGCGCCACAAGAGCGCAGCGCCGCACCTTTCCCCCTCGCGCGCCGCCGCGCTCCTCCACGCCGCCCAGCCCAGAAGGGGCCAACCCACCCTGCGCAGGCGGGAAGAGTAGTCCCCGAGGGTTTCCTCCCCTGCCGTGCGCAGGGACGGGCAAAGACCCCGCTGAGAGAACGACGCGGAGGTTCGCGGAGCGTGCGAGAGGTAGTCGGTACGGAGGGATCGGAGGCGAGCAGGATATTGGCCAATCGATGAATGGATATACTTTCGCATCATACAAGACGCGCAGGTGGAGCTGCACCGTCGGGGAGATGGTCGGAGGACTCACCAGAGGAGCAAGCGGCGGCGGGCGCGTCGAAACGGCGACGAAAGCTGCTGCGACGCTTCTGCGAGCGAGGGAAAAGCGGGGCGAAGCCTGTGACGACGTGCGAGGTGCGTCAGTGCGTTGCCCGGACATGCACGGGGTGTGGGACGAGCGCGACCCCAAAGAGGGGGGAGGGCGGCAAGTGCCTCAGAATGAGGTAAAGCTTTTGGTATGGTCCATGTGTCCGCATGTGTTTTACTCGGTAGCAGAACTGGAGTTGTGGAACTCATCACTGGCGAAGTGCGCGCCCGGGGAGGCGCTCGTCGAGGGGAGGGAGGAAGGGAGGCTCACCTCGGGAGGTGAGGAGGCGTGCCCGTCGCGAGACAGTGAACGCTGTAGCAGATGAAGTCGGCGAAGCAACGGGGAACAGTGCAGCCTGCGAGGACACGTAGGGAGAGGTCAGCGATCGTCCTGGACGACAACGACCCAAGTCCTGCTCATGCCCTCCTTTGTGGATGCGCTCAGCTGGTGATGCATGTGTTTCACGGATCTCCGTCACCGCGCCCTTTCGGTCGCTCGGGAGTTTGAGTGAAAGTCTTCTTCAAGGCGCGGAGGGGAAGGGGAGGGACGAGGAGAGGAAGGAGAGCGCGGACGCACCGATGCACTGCCCCGCTTCTGTACGCCTCCCAGCGGACCGTAGAGCACCCTCCTCTGCCCCTCCCAAGCAGATCCCCTCGGCGACAGGAAAAGTTGCGGACGTGAGCGAAGGGCGAGTCGAGGTTGTGCAGGTGCGGCGGGTTGCTCTGGATGGCGGGTAGCAGTGATCAAGCCATGGCGGGTGGTGTGGCGGTCCGCAGGGGCGGAAGAAAAGTCGCGAGTGGGAGAAGCAGAGGAGAGCCGCGAAGAGCGAGAGAACGGGAGGTCGACCGATTTCACCCCAGAAGCGAGCGACGCTTTGAGAGGCGGAATGCACCCTGCTAGTTCGGCGAGGGTGCTCGAGCCTCCCAGACCCCGTCCAGAGCGCGAGGGAGAGGAGCGAGCTTCCCCTCGTCCCACTCCCCGCGCGTCCCCCTCTTGCGTCGTCCAACACGCGCGCTTCCTTGCTCGCCCGCTCCAGCTGAGCCAGGCCAGCGCTCTCCACGCGCAGATGGCCACCCTCGCCCCGCGGCCCTCGCTCGCAGCTGCCCCGCCGTCGCTCTCGTCGCTCCGGCTCGCGCTCCGCTCCGCAACGCGCGACTGCCTCGAGCGCAACCTCCCCGCCGCGGCCAAGTTCGCAGGCGAGCTCCTCGCCGCCCTCCCCGCCCCGACCCCGCGCGCGCGCTCCCCCGCCCCGCCGGGCCCGAGTCGCTCGACGCCCCACCACCACCCGCTCCACCACCCGCCGTCGCCGCACGTCCACTTCCGCACCTCGACCCCCGTCAAGAGCGCAGACGGCACCCCCGCAGGAGCGACCGCAGGTGGCGTGGCGGGTGCGCGGCCGAGCCTGTCGGGCCTCCCGCCCATGGGCTCGTTCCGCGCCGGCGGCGCTCGCGACAGCCTCGGCAGCGTCCTCTCCATGGGGCCCGCGTCGTCCCCCGTTGTCGAGCGCAGCGCAGCGCTCGACGTCGACGATGTCGACGCAGACATGCATCCGGACGGAGGGGGAGGCCCCCCCTCGGGAGGAGGTGGGGCATGGGCAGAGGGCGAGCAGCGCGCAGAGTGGCGCGCGAGGGACGACGATGAGCAGGACCTGTATGCGCTGGCATTGGCGTGCGTGCGCGGGCGTGAGCTAATGCGCGCAGCGCACGTTCTGCGGAGTTGCGAGGGGGGCAAGGCGAGGTGGTTGCGGTGCTACGCCAAGTACCTCGTACGTCCTTCTCTCTCGCTATCACGTTTATGCGAATCGAAGCTCACCTCCACGTGCGCGCAGGCGGGCGAGAAGCGCTTGCAGGAGGAAGCGGGCGAGCTCCTCGGCGTCAAGGACCGACCGCAGCCTAACCCCTTCACGCAGGAGCTGCTCGAGGAGATGGCGGGCTGGGAGTCGGGCTTCCTCGAGAACGACGGGTGGCTGTTGTATCTGTGCGTCAACGCCCGTCTCGTCAGCACCGCCGTCGTTGCTTCCACTGACACCCTTCTCCCACCCCATGTGCAGGAAAGCCCTCCTCCTCCTCTCCCTCATGCCGACCGCCCCCGCCCCGCTCGGCCCGCGCGGACCGGACGCCCCGCCGCCCGCACTCGACTACCGCCTCGCCGCGCTCGAGACGCTCGTCAACTCGGTCCGGCTCGAGCCGTACAACTGGAGCGCGTGGCTCAAGATCGCCGAGTGCCTCGACGGGCCTGAAGAGGTGCGTACGCGCAGGGGCACTTTCGCGCGAGCAACTCGCGGCGGAGCTGACTCGCGATGTTGTCCCCCTCGCTACCACAGCTCGAAGCCACACTCCCGTTCCTCCCCTCATGCTACCCGCTCCTCTTCTTTTATGTCCACGCGACGCTCGAGATCCACGCGGCCGGCGATGTCCTGCACGACGTCCTCGATGAGCTGGAGGGCGTCTTCGGTTCCGAGTGCAGTGCCGTTACGGGCATGCGCGCGCTCGTGCATTACCACGTGCGGGGTGCGCCGCCCTCTCCCTGCCTTCGCCCATCCACGGAGCCGCGATGACTGATTCTCCGGGTCGCGCGCCACGCAGAATTCGACGAGGCAACCGCGCTCTTCACGACCCTGCAGGCGACAGACCCGTACCGGCTCGACGACGTCGACGTCCTGAGCAACATTCTCTACGTTTCGGAGAAGCGCGCCGAGCTTGCGACCTCGCGCAGGAGTACACCCGCTTGGATCGGATGCGGCCGGAGGTGTGCTGCTTGATCGGTGCGTGCGCGCGTCCTTCCTCGTACGAATCCATGCAGCGCTCCGCGCTGCTGAGACTCTGTACTCGAAAGAGTGCCACGACATTGACGACTCCGCCGCTCGCGCAACAGGCAACTACTACTCGCTCCGGCGGGACCACGAGAAGGCGATCCTCTACTTCCGGCGCGCGCTCAAGCTCGACCGCGCGTACCTCTCGGCGTGGACCCTGATGGGCCACGAGTACGTCGAGATCAAGAATACGAACGCTGCGATCGCGAGCTACAGGCGGGCGGTTGGTGCGTCGGTGATTTCGCTTTTCTCGCGTCGTCTTTGAGCGACTCGCTGCCCAAAGGCACACTCGTGCCGTTGAGCTGGAATAGTCGCGTCGCACGATGACGCATAGGCTGACCCGCGCTTCAATCGCAAACAGACGTCAACCGCAAGGACTACCGCGCGTGGTACGGCCTCGGGCAGACGTACGAGCTCCTCGGCGAGCCGTTTTACGCCCTGAGCTACTACCAGCGCGCGACGGCGCTCCGCCCGTACGACGCGAGGATGTGGAGCGCGCTCGCAACGTGCTACGAGAAGCTCAAGCGGTGCGTCGGCGTTCTGATCTCTCCGGGAATGGTTGCACGCGTGCGCGGTGCTTGTACTCGGACGCGCTATGCATGTGCAGAAAGAGTCGGAGTCGCTGACGCCCATTCTCACGCACCGCCAGCATCCCCGACGCGATCCGCTCGCACCAGCGCGCGCTCCTCTCCTCCGAGCCGGGCGACGGGTCGGACCTCGCCCTTCGGATCGGCAAGCTCTACGCCTCGGTGGGGCAGGGCGCCTCCGCCGCGGCGTACCACCGGCGCGCCCTGGCCGAGGGCGTGCGCGGCGGCGCAGGGCCCGCAGAGCTCGGAAGGGTGTACCTCTGGCTTGCAAGGTGGGAGTTGCGGCGTGCGGATGCGGAGGGGCGTGCGGAGAGCTCGGAAGGGCGGAGGAGTACCTCAGGGCGGTCGAGGGTGCGCAGGAGTTTAGGGACGAGGCCAAGGCGCTCCTGAAGGAGCTCGAGGTGCTCATGCTCGCGCGAGTAGCGCTGCGCGCGGAGGCGGGGGGATCGCAGCGTGCACTGCAGGCGTACTGCCGCCGTTCTTCCTGTTTGCGCTTCTCGAGCTGTTAGTTGCGGATGTTTCGCTATCGAGGAGGAGAGGTACCGGTCGGCGCGCCCGCATCTTCGGCTCGCCTGCGCTGGTCCAAGGTACTCGACGTGAACAGTTCCTTGCGCCCCAAGCCGTCGACGCGTCGCACAGCATGAAAGCGAGAAAGCCGGACCTCGTCCTCGCAGAAGGGCCGCGCCCCACACGGCTTGACGCTCGTCTCCTCGCTTCGCTGCTGCTCTTTCGCTCGCTCTGCACCCTCAGCAGGTCCCCAGCTCCCGCCCACACAAGCCTCAACCCCACGCATGTCCTCGCCGCCCTCTGCGATGAAAGGTCTCGTCCTCCTCACCACGCCCGGCAGCGACTGGAAGCCCGGCCCCAAGACGTGGCACCCCATCAAGGTCAAGGAGCTGCCCGTTCCGACCCCTGCTGATGGTGCGGGCGCTCCCTTCGCCTCGCTTCGTGAGGGAGTGCTGACTGATGCCGACGGGATGTGGGGGAGCAGACCAGGTCCTCGTAAAGGTCCTCGCCGGAGGGTTCAACCACCGCGACGTATTTCAGCGCCAGAGTACGTCCTTCGGACCGTTCGCGAGACGCGCGCGGGTTGTCGCCGCTGTTCTTGCTCCTCCTCGCGACCCGGCGACCTCGCTCGAGTACTGCTCACATTCCCTTCCGCAGGTCTTTACCCCGGTACCGTCTTCCACACCGATGCGGCTCCGTCTGTCCTCGGTGCCGACGCCGTCGGCGTTGTCGTCTCGCCTTCGCACGCCCTCTCGGGGCAGCGCGTTCGTCCACCCCGCCGCCAACTGGATCTCCTCCCCGCTCGGCCCCGACGTCCCCGGCAAGCAATTCGGGATCCTCGGATCTGTGCGGCAGACGGGCGGCCGCGGCACGTTCGGCGAGTTTGTCGCGGTCGGGAAGGACGACGTTGTCCGCTGCCCGGAGCACCTGAGCAAGGAGGAGGCAGCGACGCTCCCCCTTGGGGCGCTCACCGCGTGGAGGGCGACGTTCACCAAGGCTGGTGTCAAGAAGGGCGACAACGTGCTCATCACGGGGATCGGCGGAGGCGTCGCGATCCTCGCGCTGCAGTTTGCCGTCGCGGCGGGTGCGTCCATGCCCTTCCCTCGAGTGCACGATGGTCCCGCTCACCTCGTTCCGCTTCTTCAGGCGCCAACGTCTGGGTCACGTCGTCCTCGCCGGAGAAGATCAAGCGCGCGCAGGACCTCGGCGCGAAGGGCGGCGTCAACTACAAAGACGGTACGCTCACTCCCCTCCGCTCACTCCCCTCCGTATGCCTCCCGGGCATCTCGCCCGGTGGCCGTGTCATTTTCGACATGTGTGAGCATGCATTGATGACCATCCCGCAGCCGACTGGCCCAAGCAGCTGCAGTCCCTCCTCCCCTCGTCGCGCCCGCTCCTCGACACCGTGATCGACTCTGCCGGCGGCCCGCTCGTCTCGCAGCTCGTGCGCCTCCTCCGTGACGGCGCGGTCGTGTCGTGCTACGGGCAGACGAGCGGCAAGCCCATCGAGCTCAGCATGGCGGCGGTGCTGAAGAACATTGAACTAAAGGGTGCGTTGCGCAGCTTTGCTCTGCTCACGCATCTCGGTTCGGTCACGAGGCCGCGCGCGCTCCTTGCGTATGCGGCGCAACAGCGCTGACGCCCCTCTCCCCCTCCCGCTAACTCGACAGGCTCGACCATGGGCAGCCGCGACGAGTTTTTCGCCGCCGTCGCCTTCATCGCCAAGCACGAGATCCACCCCGTCGTCGACCGCGTCCTCGACGGGCTCGACCGCGCCGAAGAGGGCTTCCAGCTTCTCAAGGAGGGCGGGCAGTTTGGGAAGGTGCGCCGCGCTCTCGCTTTCCTCGCTATTTGGGCGTTGTTGACGCGTTCCCCGTGCGTGCAGGTCGTCATCAACATTGCCAAGGACGAGTCTCCGAAGCTGTAGAGCGCGAACGAGACCTGACAATGCAAGTATGGCGGTTCTACGAGGTGGCTTGAGCGAGAGGCGGTGAACCTGGTGCCCCAATGCTCGCCCTCGTCAGCCCGTCATGCGGTTCAAATTGGGCAGCCCGAGCGAGGAGACCGACGCACTGGGAGGAAGAGAGGAAAGCTGTGCGTGAGGGAGCGGGTCAGTCGCGCGAGCAGGAGGAGGCGGAGGAAGGCATGCGCACTACGAGTCGAGTGGTGGGACCGGCCGAGCGACGCAGCGAACCTGCGAGTACTGCAAGGTGGGAGAGGGAGAGCGGGAGAAGGGAGGAAAGAAGGGTCAGCGCCACTCCGAAGAGGAAGCGCTGAGTGCGTGCTGCTCGTTCTGGCCCGCCCAACCCTTACTGCCGACGGATGGCGCTTGAAAAGGATGTTGTCGTCGAGCGAGTAGTAGTCGTTGTAAACCGGCGAAGTATCAAGACCAGTAGTCCTTGAACCGCCTTCACCAGCCGCGGCGCCCTCCTTCACGACGACGGACCTCACCGACGCCTGCCCGGGAACCTCCTCCTCGACGACGCTCCAGCCTCGGCGACGACGCTGACGGGGTTATAATAATATCTGCCTGCATCATGTTGAAACGGATCTCCCGCAAGAACACGCCGAGGCCTGCTGGGCCTCGTTACCGGCCGGCGGCGCGACCTACTACGCCCATCTGCGTGACCGGTCCTTGAGACCGTTGTACAGGCGCCGACGTCGAGTAGTATTGGTGCAAACGTGCACGATGAAGAATAGACCGAAAGAGAGGGCGAGCCCGAACGAGACAGCAACGCACCTTTGCGAGGAGGAGCGGGGTCTGCGGGTGCGTTTCAGCGTCAGCCGTGCCTCCCGCAGCGAGGAACGAACAACAACGCACACGAGCAAGAACACCGCCGAGGATGGAAGTGCGCCGCCAGCGTGATTGCGATAGAGACTGCGGCGTGAACTGCGAGCGAAGCGCAGGTCAAGGTCAGCGCCTGCACCAACGTGCGCAGAAGCGCTGAGTGCGTCGTCTGCTCTCGTCGACCCCGGCGGCGCCCTCCTCGACCGGCAGCCTGACCCCCAACCCGCCCGAGACGGCGAAACCTGACGCCCGACGACGGCGAAGCGGCCACGCCCCTGGCCAGAAGACGGGGCTGCCCCGCCCCCGCCGACACATCCCATCCCTCCGACAAGCCTTGAGACAAGCGCCGAGCGAGAAGAGCCGGGCCAGGACCGCCGGGAGTAAAGCCCGAGCGAGGCGACGCACCGGGTCGAGCGCGTGTTGCGGATCCCGCACGGCAAGGTGGCAGGTCACAGTGGTGTGGAGACTCGGATGAAAGAAGCGCTGGATGTGAAGAATCCGGTGGAGAGCGACCCGCAGGTGCCGCGGAGTGGTGGTCTGCGCGGCAGGAGGAGGAGGAGCAGGTCAGCGACGGGCTCACAGGGCACGCGAGAAGGATCGGAGTAAAGCGCAAGGCCCACCTGGGCGATTTAAAAGCAGTCGCGCGCCGTCTAGCACGCTGGGTGCGGCGGTGCAACCCGCTCGAGATGAGGTGGGGGAAGGGGGCGACTTTAGCGACGAGGTGCGCGGGCGGGCTTGCGAGGCGGTCGGACTAGCCTGGGAGACCATTGTGACGCGTTCCTGCGAGACGACGAGCTGCTTCGCGGCGCAGGCGCCCGCGCGAGTGAGGGGACGGAGGGAGAGAGGGGAGGTGCGAGCCTTGCGGAAAGACACTGTCGTAAGCAGTGGGCTGTCCTGCGTGCGTTGGCAATGGACTGCTCTTCGACGAACATGCAAGCGTCTTCGCCAGCCCGGATGAGTGCGAGAGCGAGACGCAGTTCTCTCGCGCGCGCCTTTCGTGCCGTTCTCCTGTCCCTCGCACCCGCCAACGACTCGTTCCCGCCTACCCAGCTGTGCACATGAAGGTATAGTGGAGAATCAGAGAAGGGTCGAGCGGAGCAACGCTCACGAGGATCGATAAGCGCGCGAGGCAACGGTCAACGAGGCAGCACGTGAAGGGATAACCCCGAGGGATGGCTGTTAAGGAGCGCTCGGCGCCCGCAGCGGGCCACTCGAGAGCACAAGAAGCCGTAGCGAAGACCGCGACAGAGCAGAGCGAGCTGGTCGCGCATCTGGTCAGAATCGCCCGTCGAGCGAGGCGACAGGCGCGAGCGGTGGGACGGCGTCGGAAGGTAAGCGAGCCGCCGAATGTTGCAATGACGCATCTGCTCTTCAGGAGACACCGAGTGCCAAGGAGCCTAGAGCGGATGATGGCGATGGAGTCGACGGCAGACCCTGAGCAGAGGAGAAGGAAGCAGCGAGCGGACGTCCCTGCAGCCAGCTGGTCCTGCATGCGAGGGACAAGGCCGCGGCACCGCCTAAGCGCGGAGACGCAGCGACTCAACAGACCCGCGAAGACTCCGTCCAGCCGGTGGTGAGCAAGCTGAGCCCGCCTCCGACGCGAGCGTTAGACGGGGACTTGCCGGGGAGTTGTAGCTAAGTCGCGTGGAGTCGTCGGGTGGAAACGCCGCCCGAAGCGCAACTCGAGGCACTACGCGAGCCTAAGATACCCAGCCTGCAGCCTCGCCGCGGGTTCAAGCCGATTGAGGCACGACAAGGAGGAGGCGGAGGGAGAGTCTCGAGTCCAGCGGGGGAGGCACAAGCACGTATAGCTGTGAGTGAGGGGGCAGCAGATTGGCTCCAACTCGCCCACAAGCGTCCAAGTGCTGAGCCAGCGTCGACGTGGAGTCCAAGCCGCGCGCGGACCTTCTCGCTCCTCCCGCTCACCGCTGCTCCCGCTCTCCCGCTCGATCCGCGATTTCTGCTCGACAGGATGGACCACGAGGTGTGTCTCCATGCCCATCAGACTCCTCCCACCCCCACTGATGCGCTCCCCGCCTCTCGCAGATCCTCATCAGCTCCTCCTCCTCGATCGAGGCGAGCAAGACCTCGCCGCTCCTCTGGCTCCCGAACGAGCTCCTCGACGAGATGTTCAGGCTCGCATACGAGTACGCGCCCTCCAGCAAGCCCATCTGTCGCCGCCTGTACCCGATCCAGCAGAAGTACCTCTACCGCCGCGTCCGCCTCGACTCGTACGAGGCACTCGGGTCCTTCTGCTTCGCCGTGAGGACGGTTCCTGTGGTCCGCAAGCACGTCGTCGACCTCGAGCTCAGGATGGAGGGCGCGTGGAACTACACCTCGAACGACACCCACGAGTACACGCCCTCGATCGGCGACGAGGACAGCGATGGCGAAGGAGGCGCGAGCCAAGTCGTTACGCCCCTTCAGCTGTCCGTTCTCCTCGCCCGCCTCCCCAGTCTTCGCGTCCTCGACCTGCAGGAGCTCGACGATGCGCTCATGAAGGTCGTCTTCCTAGGCAAGACGACGCCTCGAAACCTCGCGCCGCTCGAGGTCCTGAAGATCTCGACCGGGGAGCTATACGTCGTGGAAGAGCACGGCGACGAGGGCGAGTGGCTCCGCCAGCTTGCGCGCCTCCCGCGGCTCAAGGAGTTCCGTCTTGCGCAACGCGAAGGCGACACGTTGTTGCCGTTCAACAAACGACCGGTCCCGTCCCTCCGGCTCACGAGCCTGACCTTGTCAGGCTATTGTTCCGAGACGTGGGACGGGCCGGACCTCCGGGCCATTGCGCCGCACCTCCTGCACCTCACACTCGACGAGCTCCACCACGTTCCCGAGCTCGCGCCCGTCCTCCGCACGGCGCCTGCGACTCTACGGTCTCTAATTCTGCGATGCGAGCCGGATCTGAGCTACACAGTGCAGCGCCCTTCCCTCCTCGACGACGTCCTCCCTCGCTTCCCCCACCTCGAGCACCTCGCGCTCTGCGAGCACACCTTCACCCCCATCCGCCTCCTATCCTACCTCCGCTCCCTCTCGCACCTTCGCACCCTCTCTTTCGACCTCGGCGCACTTGCGACTGACGAGCTCCTGCTCGACATCCTCGACGGCCCGCTCCGTCTCCGGCACCTCCAAGGGCTCACGCTCGATCACGTCGAGTGCGCGCGCGGGCCGACGATGGAGAGCAAGAGGCACGAGCTCCCGGTCGGCGGCGGCGATCACTTCCACGTCTGGCCCGGCTGGCGCAGCGCCGTTTGGGGGCCGGGCTGCTCCGAAGGGGGCGTGTCGGAAGCCGTCCGCATCGCGCGCAGGCACGGCGTTGTCGTCGACGGCTCCGCGCTCGAGACCATCGGGTGGGAGAAGGAGTACGGCGTTGAGAAATACTTCGCGCTCCTCGCCTGGGGCGACAGGATGTGCGACTACCACGAGGCAAGGGCCGTCCTCGGCGACGAGATCGTCGACGAGTGGCTCGACGCCCTCATGTATGTGAGGGGGCTCCACGACAAGTGGCTCTGTGACAGAAGCGCGCCGTAGGACGAGGTCCCTTGCTATGCAGTGCAGCCCGCTTTCCGCTTTTCACGGAACATTCCTCGCCGGATCTCCGCAAGAGTACGGCCACACAAATCCCGAGTTGCACGCACACAGACAGAAGCTATACAGATGCATTCCCACAGCGCTCTCACTCATCCTCCTCCCGTCTAGATCGCGTTGACCTCCTTGACCGCGTGCGTCCTGCGCGTGCCCATAGTTAGCACCGCCTCATCGCCCGTAGAGGGAAAGGATCGAGACGCACTTGGCGATCTCCTGGTGCGCGACGTTGGTCCAGTCGGGCGGGAGCACCTTCTTGACCTTGCTGCCGGGGAACCCGCCGTCCTTGGCGGGGAGCATGAACTCGGCAAAGTAGGCGTCGAGCTCGGCGGTGTCTTCGAGGCCGACGACGAGGCCGACGTCTGTTTGTCGGGGCAGTGGGCAGTTAGCGTGGTTGGTGTAGGGAGACGAGGGGAAGGGGACGCACACTGGTCCGGCCGCACGACGACGATCGCGCCCTCCTCCTTCGAGATGCCGTACGTCTCGTACGCCTTGCCGTCGCCGCGGTGGTCTGCGAGAGCGACAAGACTGGTCAGCGCGAGCGCGAGCGAAGAAGCGGGTGAGGCGACGCACAGGAAGGCTCGTCGGCGTAGATGCGCTTGTAGTTGTGCGGGTGGAAGATGCTCGGCTGCGGGAAGTCGTACAGCTCGATCGCGGTGCGTTGGGCGCAGTCTGCGAGGAGAGGGAATTGTTAGCGCGGCCATGGAAGGCAGCGAGCGAGAAGCGCGACTCACGGACAGTGACGGGGTCGATGACGGACCACCGCGGGAGGTTGCTCGGCGTGTACTTGCTGACGACGCTCTCGGGGCCGTCGAGGTAGTCGGCGAGCTTCTGGAGGCGGTCCATCGCGGCGGGCTTGGTGAGATCGCCGGGGAAGACTAGGAGGCGGAACGCGCCGGTGAAGGGGATGCGGGTCGTGAGCTGGTCGGCCGTCGCGGACGCCTGGTTGACGACCTGCGCGCTGTAGAAGCGCTCACCAACGGGGAGCTTCGACGCGAGTTGCTGCTTCGACTTGACGCCGCCGTTCGCGCCGTCCTTGCCGACGACCTTCGAGTCGGCGTAGTTGATGCTCATTCCCGCGGCGAAGAGGTTGCCCGTCGCGAACACGTCCTTGAACTCCTTGAGGTCGATGCCGTCGGCGACGTCGTCCGCAGCGGCGGGCTTGCCCGAGAAGAGCTTGGAGAACTTCTTGTCAAACTCGATAAGCGTGTGCGCAACGACCTGGCGCTCGTCCGAGTAAGTCGTCAGGAGCGAGGGCTTTGCGACGCCCGTCGCAACGTTGCCGACTGCCGGCGGGGAGGGTCAGCTCTGAAGGCGAGAGGAGGCAGAAAGCGACGCACGCTTCCAGCACAAGTTCCACGTGTCCTGCATCGAGGTGTTCATGCCCTGACCAGCCTTGGCTGCAAGGCGAGGAGAGCGTGAGCCGGAAGGACCGGGATGGCGGCACTGAACGGGACGCACGCGAGTGGGTGTGGCAAGCGTCGCCAGCGAGGAAGACGCGGTTGTGCACGCCGAACGAGTCCGTCAACTTCTGCGAGATGTGGTACCCCGTGAACCAGTCGACGTGCTCCGTCTCGAGCGTGTACGGGTGCAGGACCTTGCGTGCCGTCTCGAGGATGAACTCGGGCGTGAACTTGGTCTTGTCGGCGCGCTCGCCCGGGCGGACCTTGATCGGGAGCTGGATGTACAGGCGGACAAGGTCGCGCTCCTGCAGGGCATGAGAAGGTCAGCAACGCGTGAGGAGAGCGGGCGGGAAGGGGGCGCACCTGCGGGATGACCATGACGGAGCCGGCGTTGGCCGAGTGGACGGCGCAGCGCATGCGGATGTCGGGCTGCGGGACAAGTCAGCGGACGGGATTGTAAGAGAGCTGAGAAGGCAGCGCACGAAGTTGGTGAGGGGGATCATGTCGAGGACGCCCCAAACGTAGTCGGTGTGGTCGCCGACCATGTTGATGCCGAGCTGGCGGCGTGTCCACGAGTGGGCGCCGTCGCAGCCGATGAGGTACTTGGCCTTGACGGTCTCGACGCGCTCCGCCTGCTCGCCCTTCTTGTACAGCGCCTCCTCCTCCTCGGCCGAGAGCAGCGAGCTGCGGAAGAGGCCGCTGCGCGTGCCGTTCGTGTCGCCCTTGTACCCGTCCGGGTTCGACTCCTCGTCCGAGAGGTGGCGGACGGTGAGCGTGATGGGGTACGCGTCGAAGTCGCCGACGAGCGACTCGTCGATCTCGAGCGTCTCGGGGAGCATCGAACGCTCCGGGATGATGGCGCCCTTCGAGTGTTTCTGCGCACGCGTACGAGTGTAAGAGTGAGGATGGACAGAAGAGAGTCGAAGAAGCACGGGCTCACGACGGCATCCTCAAGAAGGTGAGCCTCAACGCGGCCTGCGAGAGGAGAGCAAGTCAGCAACTGCCCGCAGCGTGCGGAGCGTCCGACGGCACGTACCCTGGTGGAGGATGGTCTGCTGGAAGCGCGAGAGGCCGGGGATGGTGTCGGGGCTGCAGTTTAGCAGTCAGCTCGACGTCCTCAAGCCGGACGATGAGGAGGCGCGTACATTTTGGCGGTGCGAACGAGGCGGCCCGTCTCGGGGCAGGGGTTCCAGAAGTTGATCTCGCTCTGTCGGCGCACGAAGGCGGGCAAAAGAGGTGAGCAAGATGTCGAAACGGCAGGCCGGTACGGAGGACGCACCATGCGCGAGCCCTCCTTCTCGATGCTCTCGATGAAGCCGAGGTTCTCGAAGATCTCGAGCGTGCGCGAGTTGAGCCCATCCGCCTGGCCTGTTCGTGCGTTTGGCGAGTTGCGAGTGATTGAGGCGTGAGGCAGGAGCGTGGGGGAGCAGGCGAGGTCAGGGTCAGCTGGACGTCGCCACGCAAGCGGAACGAGCGAGTGAGCGCGCGACGGACCGTTGTCGAGCTTTGCGCTGCGCTTGTCGAACACCCGGACGGACAAGCCGCGCTCTGTGAACCGCGAGAGGACGTCGGCAGCCTGACCTCGGGGCGGCGGGGGGTTCTCGCCTTCCGTCAGCTCGTGCGCCCGTAGGTTCGCAGGAGCGAGAGAGCACGCACCATGCATCCTGCAGGGCCTGTGCCACGTCGACGTACGAAGGGTCGGATCCGGCGGAGGGAGGTGGGGCGGTACGCGCGGCGATGGACGGCATCTCGACGCTTGCGAGTGGGATGCTGGGGTAGACGAGAGTGTTGCTGGGGCTGCTGAGAGGGCGCAGAGTGCACAAGAGAGCGTATAGACGAGAGGAGAGCGAGAAATCGCTGAAGATCCGGTTCCGAGACGAGGAACTGCATCCTCCGGCGCCGAGTGCTTTTCGACTTTTCGATCGCGCTGGTTTGTAACGCGCGCTGGGGGCGCGTTCTCACTCCCGCGCGCGGAAGAGCTGCGGAGAAACCCCGCGCTGTGTCGCTCGAGATGCGCTTGATCACTTGCGAAGGCCACCCTCCAAGCGCCCTCCACGCGCGAATCAGCGCGGCGAACGCGTCGAGACGTGTCATACGCATGCAACAGACCGTCTACTCGCATCCGCACATCCCCCGCGGTCCCCCAAGAGTGCCCCACCTCTCTCCTCGGCCTGCCTCCCCCTACAGCGAGATCGCCGTCATGCGCGAGGCGCTGATGATACGGTGGTTGAGGTGATGCAGCGAGATCCTGCGAGGCGATGGAAGCCGTGGAAGCGGCGAGAAAGTCGGCTAGGAAGCAGGTAGGGCACGAAAGGGGACGGTGGGTATGGCGGGGGAGGAGGAAGACCAGGAAGGCCGCGTCGCGTAAGGTGGTCGCTGAGCGTGCGAGGGTTCAGGGGAGAGGGGCCACAGCGTCGCTGTAGCGCGTGGCTCGAGCTGGCGACGGCAGTAGACGGTTGCTGCCGGCGGGAACGACACCGAAATCAGCAGTGTACCCAGTGGAGACGGAATCTCGATGCGAAAAACGCACCTGGCGAGCATCTCCGATGAACGCGACGTCGACGCCGCAGTGGAGCGCATAGAAGTGTTGCCGCACGTGGCGTGCCAGAAGCCCCCTCGGGAGGGTTGTCGTCCTAAGTGCGAGGTTGCCGCCGTCGGCAGGATGTCGCACTCCCCGCCGCACCCGCGCACGCCGAGTCCCAGCTCGCTGCGCGCGCGTGCGCAGGGGGCCGCCGATGCTCTGCCCGTACCCGCCGTACCCGCCGCACCCGCCGTACCCGCCGCACCCGCCGTACCCGCCGGTCATGGCGAGTATGCCTTCCAGGCGGCGAGCTCCGCCTGTTCCTCCGCCCTGTACGCCGCGCACGCGGCCATCTCACGATCATACGCCTCGCGCCAGCCGAGCGCGTCGAGCGAGTCGCCCGTCACCTCGACGGCGCCTTCCTTGCGCGCGGCGGCGACCGCGCGCGCGAGGCCCTCCTCGGTGCAGCCCGGGAGCCACTGCGGCGCGCACCAGGCGGTTTGCAGCACGCGGCTGATTGACCAGCCTGGCGCGTTGCGGCTCAAGACGTCCGCGAGCGTCGGCTCGCGCCGGACGTAGATGTGGTCGAGGCGGAGGTGTGCGAGCTGGGCAGGGCGCGTCGGGGAGGTGACGAGCTCGAGGAGGAAGTCGTCGGGGAGGATGCTACCGGTGCCGAAAGCGAGGCTTGTGAGGGAGGAGGTGGACTGGACGTAGCGCAGGAGGCGCGCCGGGACGAACAACGCCTCGCCCATCTCGAGGTGCTCGAGGCGATCGAAGCGCGAGAGACAGTCGTCGATCGCGTACTCGTCCGTGTCCCATCCGTCGACCTGGTAGTCGGGATCGAGGACGAGTCGTCGCAACGAGCTGACGACGGTGGAGAGCGGACGCCGCAGCTCCGGCAGGCCCTCCGCCTGCTTCAGGCTCAAGGACTCGAGGTTTGGGAACATGAGCCCGAGGTCGGGCAAGGTCATGCCGAAGACCGATCCGTGGCCCTCCAGGTGAAGCGTGCGGATGTTCGGGAGGACGATGTCGAGGTCCGGCCCGGGGAGGACGTGGCGGTTCAGGCTGAGCGTGAGCTCGCTGAGGGCGGGGTATCCGCCGAGGTTACTGAATCGGTGCGCCACGGGCGCTGGTTGCGGGTCGCCGCAAGCGGATGTTGATCGACTGGAGGTAGGGGCTATCCCCATCGCAGTTCTGGAGCTGCGCGTCGACAAACTCCCAGTCGACGGTGTCGTAGACCAGATGCCGCAGGTTGGGCACCTTGTCCAGAACGGATGGAATCCTCGACGCGTCGCCTGGCTGATGCGGCTCGCCGACTGACCCGACGAACCACAGCTCCGCGGTGAGCGCGCATCCGTGTGCCGGCGCGTGGTCCGCAAACGTGTTGCGCGCCTCGCGCGACTTCAGGCGGACGTCCTGGTAGATGTACCTTTGCTGGATCGGGTAGAGGCGACGGCAGATGGGCTTGCTGGAGGGCTCGTCTTCTTCCTCATCCTCGAGCTCATCCTCGTATGCGAGCCTGAAGACCACGTCGAGGAGCTCGGTCGGGAGCCTGAGGAGCGGCGAGGTCTTGCTCGCCTCGGTCGAGGAGGAGGAGCTGATGAGGATCTGCGAGAGGTGGGGAGCGCGTCAGCGGGGGTGGGAGGGGTTGGGGGACGTGCAGACACACCTCCTGATCCATCCTATCGAGCAGGACTCGTGAAAGAGGCGGTGTGAGCGGAGCAAGCGGTGCGGAGATGGGAGAGGGGGTCCTCGCTCCTCTCGCCGCGACCATGCGCCTCCGATCCTCGCTGCGCTTGCGCTACTGTGGAGCACTGCCAGCGGGTACTGGGTGCCCCGGCAGACTCTCCCCGGCCGGAATCCTACGGCGAGTCGCTCCGGTTGACGCCCTTCCCCGACGGCAAGGTCCTCAGCGAGTTCCGCTTCCATCTCGATGGTCCGTGGCAGGAGGACGGCGTGGACGTGGCGAGGAACATAGTCGGTACGCCCCTCAGCTCCCGTGCCCCAGGCAGATCTAACTTTCGGCCCCCACAGCGCACCACCACACGCTCCTCCCTCGGCTCCTCACCTCGCTCGTTCGCCAGCACCGCGTCGCTTCGTTCCACCTCACCCTCTCCTCCGGCCGCTGGCTCCCGACATGGCCGCTGCATCTCCCGACGTTCCTCCCCGCATCCGGCATCGAGCTCACCGCCTGGCTCGAGCTACTCGAGGGGGAGACGGAGGGCGACGAGCGGAAACGCTGGGAGGCGTTCACGAGCGCAGTCAGCGGACTGTTCTGCGCAGGCGTGACAGCGGATGGCGTGGAGACGAGCACGACTAGCCCAACATGGGCGGTGCCGTTTGAAGGCCAGGGGGACGAGGCAGGTGCGTTGCGGCTTTATTTTTGCCGTCTGTTCCCTAGCTCATTTCGCCATGCAGAACACCGCCTGTATCGCCTCACTATGCCCGCCTCGCCGCCGCCTGCACCGAATCCCTCACGCCCTTCCTCTCGCTCCTCCCGTGCGCCTCGCACGCCGGCCTCTCCTCCCTCCTCAATCCGCACCGCCTATTCGACGGCGAGTGGACGCTCATCGGCGTCAAGATCCTCAAGGAGGAGCTACACGCCTCGACGCGGATCGAACTCGAGGTCGGGAGCGTGCAGGACCCGGTGCGGAGGGACAGGCTGACGGGGCAGCTTGGGAGGCGAGGTGCGTCCTTCTCATTTCCTCCTCCGTCACCGCGCTCACCTCTCTCCCATGCAGAGTTCTCGCTCAGCAGCCTGTACGACGCACCCTGGCGACCGCCTGCCCCGTCGCGACTGCCTCGACCATCAAGCTCGTCGTCCCGACACACTCGCTCAACCCGTTCTCGATCGAGCCGAACATCGCGCGGGTCGTGCAGCCTGTCGACGGGCGGGATACGGCGACATGGGACGTGCAGCAGGGTGCGTCTCGTGTTCGTCATTCGGAAGAGCGAGACTGACGTCCCGCTCGCAGCGCTCGAAGCGGGGCCGCTGGATGTGCAGGTGACTTGGCCGGGCGAGAATGTCTTCCAGCACCGTGCGTGCACCTCTCTCGCTCGTTCCGCACGCATGCTGACACTTTCCGCAGCCTCGCCCGCGAAACTCCCGCTCCCACCTCTCGCCGCTCGGCGGATCCTGCACGGCGTCGGGGTCGAGCGCGGGCGGATCGGCGTCGAGCTCGTCAACAACTTGGACGAGGAGGTGGACGTCGTGTGGGGCGAGACTTGGCCGTGGTGGCTGCGTGGCTACCTGAGCACGCTTGAGGCGACGGTGGACGGGGTTACGGCGCCAGGTGCGTCGCGCTCGGTTGCTTGTTTCAAGCGGAGCTGACTATGCGATCTACAGAACTGATCGCCGACCTCGACTACACGCCGTCGATCGCGCGCAAGCGCCCGACGACGCTCCAAGCGCTCCTGCGCGTCCCGGCGCGCTCGACCGCGCAGCTCATGCTCGGTACGAGACCGCGAGCCTGTGGTACACCGAGTACCCTTCGGACGCGAACCGCGGGTTCTCCGTCCCGGGCGCGTCGTTCGTGCTCCTCGCGCGCGGGAAGGCGTCGGCGCCGCGCGCGGGCGAAGGGTTCCTCGCTGCGCGCGCGCCGCGCCTCCGGGTCAACACGCCAACGGCGCTGCTGAGCCTGCCGACGCCCGACTTCAGCATGCCGTACAACGTCATCATCCTGACGAGCACGGTCGTCGCGCTCTTCTTCGGGAGCGTGATGAACGGCCTCGTCCGGCGGTGGTGGTGTGTCGACGTCGGGCCCAGGGACGAGCTGAAGGCGAAGGGCGAGTAGTGCGGCCGTACCGTGTTGTATTGCTAGCTAGTGTGGAGCCGAGTCGTGCCTCGTGCGAGGCAGCATGCCGGGCGCTGCTCTGCGAGCCCAGTCTCGAGGAGAACCTCGCGCATCTTTGCTCCTGCTTCTCCTCGCGCGCACCTCCTGCTGCTGCACACGCTCGAGCTACTGGTCGTACGAGCGCGCCTGACACCGTCCCGCACCCTGTAGGCTCTCCCCCGTCCACCCCTCCCTCCCGCCTCGTCCTCATCTCCCGCCCCACTTTGGATGGCTTTCCTCGCTCAGGACGGCGAGCGGTGCGGTGGAGGGCCACCCGTCGCTCTGAGGGACTGGCTCGGGGACTCGTAATGCGCCGACCACTCCGCAGAACTCGTCCTGACCCGTTTCAAGCTCCTCCCGCGAGCGGGCCCCTCCCTTTCCCTCCATTCGTCCGCGCCCGACCGCTCTCTCGCAGCGCAGACCCTCTCCCTCCTCCCCGACATGCTCGCAGGGTGCGGTTACGGCGAGGACGACCTCGACTACGGCGAGGACGAGCTCCTCTCGTCCTTCGTGCCGGCGACGCTCGTCGACAACTTGAACGGCGAAGAGGACCACTCGAGGTCGAGCGCGCCGCCCGACTCGCCAAACGAGCCGAGCAACGTCCACGAGGGCGCAGCGCAGGGCGACTCGATGGACGTCGACGACCCAACGCAGGAGGTGCCGGCTGAGGAGGGCGAGCAGGACGACGGGCTGGAGGAGGGCGAGCTGCCGCTCTCGTTGGACGAGGTCCGCCTCTACGAGCACGCGGACACGAGGAGTGTTCCGGGCGCGGACGAATCGTACGAGGACGAGGAGGACAGGCGGCGCGGGAGGACCGGGTCGTCGAGCGAGTCGGGCACGTCCGTCTCGCGCAGGTCCCCGTGCGTCTCCGCGCTGTACTGCAGTCGCTGGTCTTTCTCACCAATCTCTTCGCGTAGGCCCGACGACCCGTACCCTACGCAGCGCAAGTTTCGCCCAGGCCCGTACGACCGGCGCGGTCCGGACAGGTGCGCTCTTGTCCTGGAAGATCTCGAATGTTCCTCACAGGAACCGTCACTAACACGCTTCACAAACGCACGACAGGCGCGACGACCGCTGGGCCACGCAACCTCCACCGGCCGCGCGCCGCAGCTCATGGACATTCAGCACGCCTGGCCACCCTACCTTCTCGCTGCCGCCGGGAGATACCGCACACGGGCTTCGTCGCACATCTGCACCAGTACCCAACTCGGCCTTCGACTCGCACGGCCGTGCGCCCTCCGCGTTAACGAGTGGCTGGGTGCACCAGCACATCGGCACCGCCGGTTCGTACCCCTTCGCCCGCGAGCAGGCCGTCGCTCCGCCGCAACAGCGGCCGTACGCCGATCACCCTGGCCCACAAGGCTGGGTGCGGCAGCCGCAGCCCAATGCGCACGTCCCGCCCCGTCGAGGCAGTACAGCGCGTCCGCGCCCGCCGCATCTTACTTCCCACCACCGCGCACTTCGTCCCTCCCGTTGCAGCAGCCCCGCCGATCCTTCCCACCACGGCAACTCCCCTCCTCGTCGACGGGCCGGCCGGCACCCCGCGCGCGTCCTTCCCGCCTCCAACGACGGGGCAGCACCGTGTCCCGCCCGCGCCCCATCACCCGCCGGCACGGCACTCCCCGCCGCTTCACCCGTCTTTCTCGTCACCGTTGTACGAGCGACAACCGCCCTACCCACCTCCTCAGCAGCACCACCCGCAGCACCACCAGCACCAGCACCCGCAGCACCAGCTCCCCCTCCCCGGCCTTCCCATCGTGCTCGACCCCCTCTCGTTCACCGCCCTCCAGATGGGCTACCGCCTCATGGCGTACTCAGCGGCGGCAGCGGCGCAGGCGCAGGCCCAGGTGCAGCAGCAGCAGATGCAGATACAGGCGCAGCGGGTGCAGGCGCAGAGGGCGGAGGACACGAGGGCGATACCGATGCGGCAGCCCTTTACGCCAGGGCAGAGCGGAGCGAGGGATGGAGGTGGAGTCGCAGATGCGGGCGCGGGCGCGGCCGCGCCTGGAGGCGAGGGCGAGGGGGAGCAGGAGGGCGCGGGGCAGGCCTGGAGCTGAGGGGATGGAAGGGGGATGAGGTCGTGCCGTCTTACTATCTCACGCTCGCATTGCATTATACTCGGGCTTTGCTCTCCTCATGTAGCGCAACTGCAAAGACGCGTCAGCGAGGGAAGGGAGGGCAAAGAGGCGAGTTAGGAAGGTCAACCCGGCTTGCACGCGCATCTTCGCAACGGGGCGCTTTTCCGCCTGGTGCACCGTTTCGATAGCGCAGTACGCGAGGGCACCAGCACTGCACAGCGTCTACCGCAGGTCTACACACTCGAACGGCGCGTCGTCCTCGACGCGGCAATGCCCGCCCTCCTCGTCAACATCCGTATACAGCGGCAGCGGCGGGCTGCGCGCGCTCCCTCATCAGCATCACCTCCTCCACACAGAGAGAGAGCGGGAAGCGAAGGACGCACTGCGGGTGGAACGCCCCCTCCTCCCTGCACTGAATCACAGCCTGCACGCCGGGCGGGTCCGTCATCCGGAACACGCCGTACTGCGGCTCGTCGTCTGCGGCGCTGGGGGCGCAGACGACCGCGACCGCCTCGGCGAGCATGAGCTGGTACCCTGCATGGGTGTGCAGGTCGAGCGACGAGAGGAAGATGGACTGCGTGGGATGGGTGTGGATCTGCGCGCGCGGGGCGGGTTGGGGCCAGGGCGGTCAGCGCGCGGGAGGAGGGAAAGAGACGAGAGAAGCGGCGCACCCAGCCGAGCGTCATTAGCCCGCGCTGCTCCTGGAACGCGAGCGTCTCCTCCTCGTGCGTCGCCGCGCACGTGTCGGCCGTGCCCTCCTGCTTCGGAATCAGCAGGTGCGTGACGTGGAACGTCCCGCTGCGCTGCGTGTATGCGAGCGTTAGCAAGCGGGTACAAGCTTGGTGAGCGCTGGAGGAAGGTAGAAAGGGAGGACTGGAAGATGAGGGAATCGAGGCGCACCAGCACCCCGAGTAGCAACCCGCACGTCTCGACCCTGCGAGCAGTGTTCGCCGCCGCGGTCGCGTGCATGAAGTGCGAGATGAGCCGCGCGGGGAGGACGACGCCGCGGAGGGGGGCGCCGGACTCGGTGCGCGCTGCGGGGGCCGGAGGAGGGCGGAGGGGGCGTTAGTGGTATGGGCGCGACGACGAGGGGATAGAGACGGGAGCTGCAGACACAGAGTTGTGCGCCAGAAGGCAGGGGCACGCACCGACTGCCCTCGTGCCCGCTTCTGCTTCACTCCCCGTTTCCCTCCCCCTCCCTCCAAGCGCCAGCCCCGCCATACTCAGACTCAGGCTCTTCGCCCTCCCAAGCCCCGCTCCTCCCAGTGCGGGAGAGGGCGATGACGGCGCGGGCGAGGGCGCGGATGGGAGCGGGACGGGGCGGGAGGAGATAGTCGAGGAGACCGTCGGCGGCGAAAAGGGTGGGGGAGTGGGAGTTGCGGGCGGGGCGGAGGCGAGCGCGTATGGATAAGAGTGGGAGGGCGGCGCGGTGGGCTGGGGAGGCTGAGGCGGTGCGGGCGCGGCGGAATGCGCTGGCGGCGCCGGAGGGACGGGCGGCGCGGGCGGGACGGGTGGACGGAGGGACACGCCTGGCGGGAAGTACGACGGCTGTGCGCCCAGGTGCGCCGGGTGAGCGGGCGGGGATGGGTAGGCGTGCGGGTGCGGAACCGGTTGCGTAGGCGGATGAGGCTGCAGATAGGGAGAGGGCTGTTGCTGTGCGTAGGGGTGTTGGACGGGAAGGTAGGCGGGGTGCACTGGTGCGGCGGTGTAGACGGAATGAAGCGAAGACGCCGCGGATGCGGTAGACGGAGGATACGGGTAGCCGGGGTACGCCGCTGAAGGGTACTGCGCCTGCGGCGCCGTCCCTCCCTGTACCTGCGCCTGACTCGCAGGCGGCCACCCCGTAGCCTGCCTCCCGACATCGCTCCACGCGGGCGTCCTCGCGGGCGCGAGCCCGCCGCCCTGCGCATACGCGATCCCACCCCCTTCGCCGTCCTCGTCCGACTCGTCCGAGTCGCCCTCACCAGGGAGGGGCATCGGCCCTCCCCCTACACTCGGCGCGCTCGGCGCGTACTGCGCTCCTCCGTACGCCGCGGCGGAGTACCCTCCCGCGCCACGCCCCACCGCCGCAGCAGCGGATGAAGCGGCACTGGGAGGGGGCGCGACCGCCTCCCCGAGCTTGGGGATCCTGCGCCCCATCTCGCGTGTCAGGAGAAGGTCCTCCGCCGGATTGGAGGCGCTTCCTACACGCGCCAGCGCGGCGTCGTCCCCCTCGTCGAGGAGCGCGCCTGGCTCGGGCAGCGCGCCCGCGCTCGCCGCGGATGAGGGGAGGATGATGCCCGCCGGCTCATGCCGAATGCTGCGCGGAGGCGGTTCGCGCGGGGCGGGGCGGGTGCTGTGGCTGGGAGTGCGCCCAGGGCGCGCGGCGAGGCTGCGTAGACGGGAGCGCGTCGAGCCCTGCGGGGGCGGAGGGCTGCGCGGGCCCGTCGCGGTAGACGGTCGCGGCGGTGGTGACGGTGTTGCGGAGGAGGAGGGCGGGGGAGGAACCGCTTGCTGCGGGGGAGGGGCGGAAGGAGGAGGACGAGGCGTAGAAGGCGGTTGTGCGCGCTATGAGGTGCGATTTGAGCGAGGCGTAGATGGACGAGGCCGAAGCGATTTGCTGTACGCCACGCGAACTCGTGCATCAACACCGCTCGCTCCAGTATCACTAGAGAAGCGCCGAAGGGAGGGTTCGTTGCGCGCACCTTCTGTACCGATGCGAGCTGTGCCTGCGAGACCGTGCGCCACTCGGGGTGGTGGCGGACCTCCCTCAGCAGCTTGAGCACCGTCGCCATGCGCACGAAGGCCATCTGCGAGGTCGTCCAGGTCAGCGAGCGAATCCCGAGGAGGGCGAGAGTCCGGGGCCGGGCGCACGTCGTGGTTGCCCTCATTGCGGTACACGTCTCCCCTGCGCACACCTGTTGGTCAACATGGCCCGCAGAGCGGTAGGAACGAAGGACGCACTCGATTGCGATCTGCCGGACGCCGTTGAGCCAGGTCTGGAGGGGGAGGCTCGCGTCCCAGCTGCTCGCGACGATCTCGTCTGCGAGGTCTGCGAGCTGTGCGTACGAGCGTGGCGGCTCGGCGGGCGGAGCAGCTACCGCGGGAGGGGCATGAGCGGGAGCGAGCGCGGCGGAGGAGGGGCGGTGCCGAGGCGGGCGGGGGCGCCTGCTGGTCTGCGGAGGGCTGCCTGCGCTTGCGGAAGAAGGCCGGGGCATTCCAGCCGCGGTGGGAGTGCGCACGAGCAGCAAGAGGCGGAGCGAGGAGAGCGAGCGGGCGTGTGCGACGCGGGAGACAGGAGGCGAGCGTTGGTCCGCGGAGGGCGGGGTGCGCTCAGCTGGGATGCGGCGAGGGCTGGCCGTGCAAGCGAGAGTCTGAGCGTGCACACAGTCAGAGCAGAGTCCTATGTAGTCAGGCAGCTCCCGGGATGGTTGCTGCGCGGGAAGGAGAGCGTCGAGCGGGGCAGTTCGCCGACATCGATGGCGTCGTCGCGCTTGTCCCTCTCGTCCCAGCCAGAGCTCTGAGCTGCACCCGCCGTGCAGAGCAGCCCACCAGCGCACCTAGCCCGCAGCCCGGCAGCCCTCACCGCCTCCCAAGTCGCGACCCCCGCCAGTGCGGGACCCCGCCGACCTTCGCTTCGTGATCAGCCTCATCTCCAGCTCGCTCCCTCCATCCCTCCGCCTCCTCCTCCGAGTGCACAGATGGCAGACACGCCCCCGCACACCCGCTCCCGCTCCGGCTCCATCGGCCTCGGCCGCCCCTCGACCCAGCAGCAGCCGCAGCCCGTCGCCATCCCCGGCCCCGCGCCCGCGCCCGCGCTCAGCGACTCGACCTCATCGCCTCGCTCCCCCTCGAGCGCACTCAGCCACTCTCTCAAGGCCTTTGCAGACCTCGCCCTCCACGACAACGCCCGCTCGCCCGCCTCGGGCAACCCCCTCGACTCGCTCGAGTTCCGCGAGGCGTTTCACCACGCTCGCAGGGCCAGCTTCAACGGCGCCCCCACCTCGACTTCGATCGCCATCCCGCTGGCCAGCCCCGTCAGCGCAGACCTCGCCGCACCCCCGCCCGCCGCCGTCCCGGGCCTCTCGTCGTCGCCCTCGTCGTCGAGCGAGGCCGGAACCTCGGCCGTTCCTCCCGACCCCGTCGTCCTCGCCGCCGGCGGGCACCAAGGCCCGCACCAGCAGCTTCGGAAACGGCAACGGCAAGGCCGGCCGCGCACCCACTTCCACCCTTGGCGGCGTCTGCGAGGGTCCCGAACTCGCCCTCGAGCGCGGCGAGCCCCTCCCCGACGCCGACCTCGCCATGTCGGCACCCGTCCGCCCCGCCCCGCCCGCCATCACCCCGCCCACCGGCGGCGGCGGCAGCGGCGGCATCTTTGCCGGCGGCGCGCGCTGGGGCTGGCCCGGAGCCGCGAGCGCGACCGGCCCGCTGAGCCCGCCCGCGACCGAGCCCTTTGCGCTCCAGCGCCGCGGGAGCATCTCGTTCGTCGGGTCGCCCGCGTCCGGTACGTCGAGCACCTCGGCCGCGTCGTCCGCCTCGAGCGCGTCGACCGTCCTCGCGACGTCCCCGCCCGCAAACGGCGCCGGCGCCGGCGCCGACCCCATGCGCATGATGCAGCCCCTCCAGCGTGTCGTCTCGGCCGGCGCGGCGCTGCAGACCCCCGCCGAGGGCAAGAGCGGCGTCAGCGAGGGCCTCGGGCTCTTCCGCCGGTTCTCCATCAGCGGGATCGGCGCACGCAAGGTCCGTCTCGCGTGCTCTCCTGTCTGCGCTCTCGCGCTCTACGAGCTCGCACTGACTCGTTGAACCTGTCCTTCTCGCAGCCCCGCCCAGCCGCGCCCTCAACACCCGCATCCTTCTCCGCGCAGCCCGCGCCGACCCTCCTCGAGCCGACGCACGCGTCCCTCCCGCCGCCAATGCCGACCTCGCTCTCCGCGACCGCCGAGCCGACCCGCCGCGGGCGGACGCTCGCGCCGCCTGCGGCGGGAGGAGGGGGCGCGAAGGGGAAGAGGAGGATCTCGCCTATGGGGGAGAAGATCCTCCGTGGGGGGTACTAGGCGCCCCCTCCCCCTCGCCTCGTCCACAAGCAGCGGCGCTGGCGCCGCGCGAGCGGGGGGCCCCTGCCCACCACCCACTCCTTCCTTTCCGCTCTTCCCTTCTGCACCCTCCTCTCCGGCTCCTCATCGTCACCGTCACCCTCTCGCCCCTTTCTCAAGTTGTTATTGTACCACCACCTCCCACCGCCAGTCGAAGAGCCCCCGCGCCCTCCCGCTCTCTCGCGTTTCTCACGACCTTCACGCCCGCTCCAGCGAAGTCAAGCAGTACCAGTCGTTTCCCCATCCTCCTACCAGTCAACCAGCAGTACCACCCCTCCCTCCCCCTCCTCCTAGTGTGTGTATAGCCGCCCGCGTACAGCCCCCTTCTTCTTGTCGTTACTTGTCTTGCCCCCCTCCGCCCCCTCGTCGTCGTTTTTCGTGTCGCTCTCCGCTCGCTCTCTCGTCCCCCGTGTGTCTGTGTGCTATGCCTCGCCTCCTCTTCTCGCGGGTTCTTTGCAGCCTCGAAATCGTCATGGATAGGACGGATGCAACCGAGGGCGCTTGTACAGTGCTCGACTTGCTGGCAAGGCGAGCGAGAGCGAGCGGCCGCGGGCGAGCGATCCTGCCCAGCCGGTGCTCCTCGCTGCGCCATACTTGCTCTCTCCGTGCAACGTGCATCGCGTCCACCTGGAGAAAGAGCAAGGTGGCGGGGAAACACGCACGCACGCCGTTGCACCCCCTCTCTCTCGCGCTCATCCGCCCCTCCTCCCTTCCGCCTCCCACCCCGTCACCTCCCTCCTCTCTACCGTCTCGCCGCCATTGCCCGTGGCCCTGACTCCCCCCTGCGCTCCGGCGCGCCCTCCCCCTCCAGAGCTTGACCCCCTCTTCGGCGCCATCCGCCTCGACGCGCCGCTTGACCCGCCGACGCGAGGCGGGTGCAGCAACAGCAGCCCCCGGCCCCCGCCGCACACGCCAGCGCACCCCGCCAAGCTCCTCGCTCAGCTTCTGCGCGATCTCCTCATTGCTCGCCATCCCCTCCCTCGCGCCGCCGCCGCCCTCGCCCGCGCGCCCCGGCGCTGGCAACGAGGGGCTGGGCGCGCGGGCGAAGCGCGGCGGGCGGAGCGAGAGGAAGATCAAGCACGCGAGGACGGACAGGAGGAGGAGGAAGAGGAGCTGGCATTTTCCTGAGCGGCGCTGGTGCCTTCTCGGGTGGAGCGGCAGGGTGAGGGGGGAGGGTTAGCGCGCCCCGGGCGGGAGGAAGCTCCAAAGAGGAGGGGCGCACCTCGTCGCGGCGGAGAGCTCGTCCACCGCCCCCCTCACCTCCTCCTCATGACCTCGACGTTGTAGTCGACCCGGTCGAGGAGCGTCCCCTGGTCGATGACGAGCGAGGAGAGGTCCTTGAACATGTCGGCCAGGTCGGCGATGTTGTGCGCGATCGAGGCGATCTCGGAGCTGCGTTGGTCGGCGGCGGACGACGCTGCGAGGGAGGAGGGCGAGAAGAAGGCTTGCTGTGCGGCGGAGGGCGTGCCCGGCGCGAGGGCGGAGCGGGACTGCGTGCGCGTGCGAGGTCAGCGGGGAACGGAGGGAGACGGAGAAAGGCGAACGCACAGCTTGTTCGTCGTCCGCTAGTGCGACGAGCGGGTCGTACGCAGCGCGGTGCTGCAGCTCGGCGGCTTTCGACTCGTTCCCCTTGAGTTCTGCGGCCGCTTACTTCATGAGCCCTGGCTCGCACACGCAGAGTGAGGAAGAGAAGCGCACGGCGGAGGTACCCCGCCTGCTTCTTCCTGAACGCGGTACTCAGGTCCTGCACCTTGGTCGCGAGCGCGGTCTGCACGTTCGCCGCGAGGAGGAGGTCGATCCGCTTGTTCTCCGCGTCGGCGGCATCGCGCGGGCGCGTCGCGAGGAGCGCGTGCGACTGCTCGGCGATGCGGCGGATGTGCGACTGGCAGGTGCGGAAGTCCTGCGACGCGGAAGGGCGGGTAAGCGGAGTGGGAGCGAGGGGGGGTGAGGGACGCACGGCGGTGATGGAGGTTGCGAGTGACTCGATTTCACGCTCCTCGGCGGTGCGGTCCTTGAATCCTGGGAGGAGGTGCTTGGCGTGCAACTTGTCGAGGTGCGCGACTGCGGACGGGAGAGCGGTGTCAGGTTCGCCGCCTCTCGGCGCAAATGCGCCTGCAGGGTGCGTGCACGCACTCTTTGGCTTTACGCTGCGCACGATTGCGTCGACCTGGTCTGCCAAGTCGACCCACTTTGGCGGGAGGGTCGCGGTGTCGGGACCTGCCCCTCGTCGCCCCGGTGCGAGGGAGAGGGTGCTCGCGCGGCGATCGCCGTGGCCGATGAGGTTAGCCTCCTCGTCACCGAGGTCGTCGTCGTCATAGGCGTAGCGGGTGAACGGTGTCGACGGAGTGGGGCGCGCGGCCGAGTCGCGGTACGAGAGGAAGAGCGACGTCCGCGAGCGAGTTGTCGGCTCGGGCGGGGCCCTGCTGCAGCCATCGCAGCTGGTCGCCCCTTTACAGCCTGAGCAGCGAGGAGAGGTGCGCGGCTCGGAGGTTGAGCGATCTGCGACGGAGGTGGCGGCGGTCCTCCTTCCTTCTGTTCACCCGCATTAGCCGCGAGTATAGACTCGCACGGGGCACTAACATGGCAGACCCGCCCGCACCCGACTCCTCGAACCAGCTCTTCGACTCGTGTACGCACCCCGCCGCCCTCCCTCGTCCTCATCGCTCGGATCCCTCATCCCCTCACCCTCCGCAGATGTCTACTACGCTGCAGAGGCAGCCAAACTCGCACGCACCGCCTGCTCAGAGCGCGAAGACCTCGCAACCCGCGTAAAGACCCTCGAGGACCAGCTCGCACTCGTGAGTGGCGGTGCTCCCCCTCTCTCGTCTCCTGCGCTGACTCTCCTTGCCTGCGCGCAGTCTAAGCTCGGACACCAGGAGGAGCAGAAGAAGGCCCGCAACGCACAGAAGCAGCTCGACGTGCGCTTGCCCTCCTCTCCCTCCTCCTCCCGCGGCTTTCCCCGATCTGACCCTTCCTTCCGCAGGTCGTCGCGAACGACCAGATCATCTATTGCGTACTCGACGGTGACGGCTGCATCTTCCACCGCTCGCTCGTCGCAAAGGGCCGCGAAGGCGGGCGCGAGGCCGCCATCCTCCTCATCAAGCACATCGACGACTATGCGTCGACCCTCGGCATCACCGGACAGCTCACCATCGTCGTACACCTCTACTTGAACAAGGCCGGCTTGTCGCGCGTCATCCAGGTGCGTCCAGCGAGATCACCTCGCTTTGGAGTCCGCTCACGCCTCTTGCGCGCACGCAGAGCTGCGGCATCGCCGACGAGGCGACCTTCTCGGCGTTCCTCACCGGGTTCAACGCCGCGCACCCGCTCATCCTCGTCTCGGACGTTGGGCCCTCGAAAGAAGCCTCGGACGCCAAGCTCTCGCAGACGCTCAAGCTGTACGCCAAGCTCCCCTCGACCAAGCTTGTCCTCGCCGGCGCGGCGCACGACGGCGGGTACGCGCACCTCTTCTCCAGCTTGGAGACCGAGGCGCCCCTCGTGTTCGACAAGTGCACGCTCCTCAAGAGCTACATCGAGCTCGCGTTCGAGCTCAAGCGGCTCAACCTCCGCGCGACGACGTTCGAAGGCCTCTTCGAGAACAAGAAGCTTGTCTCGTACGCGGGCCAGGCCGTCCCGCCGCCCCCTGGCGCGCTCGCCACGCCCCGCAAGTCGTCCCCCTGCCGTCGTGCAGGCGACGCCGACACCTGGGAAGACGAAGACGCCGCGGACGGTCACCAAGGCGACGCTCGCAGCCGTCAAGGAGAATCTCGTCGCGGAGGACAGCCCCGCGCGGGCGGAGAAGCTCCGCCCGATCGATCCGACCAAGGTCCGTCCCCTTTTTCGCCCGTTTCAAGCGACTGGACACGCGGCCTGACCCGCCCGCGCGCCCCGCAGCCGCTGTACAAGCAGGCTCTCGGCCCGCCCTGCAACAAGCACTACCTCCTCCCGCCCTCGTCCCCCTCTCACTGCGCGTCCCCCTCCACCTGCAAGTACTCGCACGCCTACGCGCTCTCCCCAACCCAGCTCGCGACGCTCCGCACCGACGCGGGAAAGAGCCCGTGCTTTGCTGTCCTCAAGGGGCGCGAGTGCACCGATGAGGCGTGCTTCGCGGGGCATGTCTGCCCCCGCGGCGTCGGGTGCAACTACGGCAACAAGTGCAAGTTCACCGCACCGGGTGCGTCCCCTCCTCCTCCCCCTCTCCCTCAGCGCGATGCGGGCTGTGCTGACGAGTGAAAAGGAGCGCAGGCATGCACCCCCCGGGCACCAAAGGCCGCACCGATGGCTGGGCGTGGCGCAGCCCCTCGACGCCGTCCTCGCCTGCGCCGGCCGCAGGGCGCGCAGCGAGCGCCCCGCCCGCGCGGCAGCAGTACGTTAGCGCGCACGCGCGCGCGGCGAGGTTCGCGTACGACTCGTCCAGCGCGGGGGGCGGGACCGACGGGTACGAGACGACAAGCAGCGTGGATTAGCGCGTTGAGAGAGGGGTGGGTGGGAATGCATAGCATAGCATCGTCTCGGCCTTCGCTCTGCTGCCGCGAGAGCGGGATGTGGCTGAAGGGGGAGGCGTGCGCGGATTGGGAAGGAAGCGCTCTCGCTTTGCGTTCATGACTTTGCACGCGCTTCCTGCCTCCGTACCGTGCAGCGCAGCATACTCCGAGGCAGAATGGGCGCGCAAGACTGAGAATGCAGTCCCCCCTCTAAGACTGGTGGGAGGAGGTCGAGAGGGACTGGGAGGGAAAGGGGTCGTCAACGGGGGAGACCTGGTGCGCCGATGCTCGCCCTCGTCAGCCCGGTACGCGGTTGGGCGGAAGACTGCCCGGGCGAGAGACCGACGCACCCGGAGAAGCGGCACGAGCTGCGCTGCGTGAGGGAGCGGGTGAGTCGAGCAAGTGAGGAAGAAGTGCGGAGGAAGGCGAGCGCACCCTTGAGTCGGGCGGCGGGAGCGTTCGAGTGCGAACAGCGAACCTGCGCGTGCGGCAGAGAGGAAGAGAGAAGGTGAAAGGGTCAGCGCTCACTCCGAGGAGGAAGCGCTGAGTGCGTGCTGCTCGTTCTTGTCGGTCCCGATCGCTCATGTAGATGATAGTCGTTGATCTCGATGTGACGATATCGACGAAGTCGAAGTAATAGTATCGAAGAAGTAGTAGTCCTTGAAGCGCCTCCGTCCGCCTCGGCGCCGCGCGACGACGACGGCCCTCCGCACGACGACGCCCTCCCGCCCGCCTGCTGGTCCCGACGACCCAAACACGACGGCGACGACGACCCATCGTAACATCATATCGAACATCTCGACCAAGCCTCGCGTCCCGAGGTCGTGCATGACCTCGAGGCATCGCGGGCCGACTTTCGCCTCCTCGACCTCGCGCGCCTCGAGCGGCGTGACCTCCGACGCCGACATATCCTTCTTGAATCCTCCTCCTCTCGACGGGGACGTCGATAACATTGTGCACTCGGGCGCGACAACCAGAAGAGGGACAGCCCGAACGAGACAGCAACGCACCCTGGAAGGAGGACGAGCGGGACCTGCGGGTGTGCAGCGGCGTCAGCGGCGTCTTCCGCAGCGAAGGAAAGAGAGCCACGCACACGAGCAAGATCACGGCGGAAGGTGCGGGCTTGAGCGATTGCGATGGAGACTGCAGCGCCAACTGCGAGCGAAGCGCAGGTCAAGGTCAGCGCCTGCACCAACATGCGGAGAAGCGCTGAGTGCGTCGCTTGCTCTCGTCGACACCGGCGGCGCCCTCCTCGACCGGCAGCCTGACCCCCGACCCGCCCGAGACGACGAGACCTGACGCCCGGCGAGGGCGGGGCGACCACGCCCCTGGCCAGAAGACGGAGCCGCCCCGCCCCCGCCGACTCGCCTCATCCCAGCGCCCCCAGCGCATCGTGAGACAGGCGCCGAGCGAAAAGAGCCGGGCCAGGGCCGCCTGAAGTGGAGCCGGAGCGAGGCGACGCACCGGGTCGAGCGAATGTTGCGGATCCCGCACGGCGAGGTGGCAGGTCACAGTGGTGTGGAGACTCGGATGAAAGAAGCGCTGGATGTGAAGAATCCGGTGGAGAGCGACCCGCAGGTGCCGCGGAGTGGTGGTCTGCGCGGCAGGAGGAGGAGGAGCAGGTCAGCGACGGGCTCACAGGGCACGCGAGAAGGGTCGGAGTAGAGCGCAAGGCCCACCTGGGCGATTCAAAAGCATTCGCGCGCCGTCTAGCACGCTGGGCGCGGCGGTCCAACCCGCTCTAGATGAGGTGGGGGAGGGGGGCGACGGGAGCAACGAGGCCGCGGGCGGGCTTGCGAGGCGATCGGACTAGCCTAGGAGACCATTGCGATGCATTCCTGCGAGACGAGGAGCCGATACGCGGCGAGAGTGCCTGCGCGAGTGAGGAAAGGAGGGAGAGATGCGAGGTGCGATCCTTACAAAAAGGCACTGGCGTCAGCAGCGGGCTTTCCTTCGTGCGTTGGGAAGTGACTGCTCTTCGCAAACCATGCAAGCGTCTCCGCCAGCGCGGATAAGTGCGAGAGCGATGCGTCGTCCTTTCGTGCGGCTCTCACGCGCTTCTCCTGACCCATGCAGTCGCCACCGTCTCGAGAACGCCTGCCCAGCTGTGCTCGGGAAGGTGCAGCGAGATAGAGAGAACCGCCAAGCACAGCTGTGCCCTCGAGGGAAGCTTGCGAGGCGACGGTCACCGGGGTAGCAAGGGAAGAGGACAACCCCGAGAGACGGCTGGCAAGATGTGCTGGGTGTCCGCAGCGGGTCATCCGAAAGCCACAGCAGGTGTCGCCAGAACTATCGACAGGTCTGAGCGAGCTGATGGCGTAGCTGCTCAGCATCGCCCATCGAGCGAGGTAGACAGGCGCGAGCAACGGGACAGCGTCGGAGGGTAAGCGAGCTACCGAAGATCGCGATGACGCCTACGCTCTTCAGGAGACACCGAGTGCTAATGAGTATAGAGCGGATGATGGCGACGGAGTCGACAGCAGAGCGTGAGCAGAGCGGAAGGAAGCAGCGAGCGGACGTCCCTGCAGCCAGCTGGTCCCGCATGCAGTAGACAAGGCGGCCGCACCGCCTAAGCGTTGAGAGTCACATACTTAACAGACCCGCGAAGACGCCCTCCAGCCGGTGGTGAGCAAGCTGAGCCCGCCCCCGAGGCGAGCAGCAGGCCGGGGTTGGCGAGGACAGCAAGCTAAGCCAGCTTGAGCCGCAGGGTGGAAGGGCAGCCTGGAACGCTTGTCGAGGCACTTTGCGAGCCCAAGATACTTAGCATGCAGCCTCGCCGCGGGTTGATGCCGGTTGAGGCACGACGAGGAGTAGGCGGAGGGAGAGTCTCGAGTCCAGCAGGGGAGGCACAAGCACGTGTAGCTGTGAGTGAGGGGACATCAGATCCGCTCCAGCTCATCCACGAGCAATCGAGTGCTGAGCCAGCGTCGACGTGGCGTCAAGCCCCGCGCGGACCCTCTCGCTCCTCCCGCTCACCGCTGCTCCCGCGCTTCCGCTCGATCCGCGATTTCTGCTCGACAGGATGGACCACGAGGTATGTCTGCACGCCCTCCGACTCCTCCCACCGCCGCTGACGCGCTCCCCACCTCTCGCAGATCCTCATCAGCTCCTCCTCCTCGACCGAGGCGAGCAAGCCGCCCCCGCTCCTCTGGCTCCCGAACGAGCTCCTCGAAGAGATCTTCCGACTCGCGTACGAGGATACGCCCTCCAGCAAACCCATCTGCCGCCGCCTCTACCCCAGTCAGCAGAAGCACCTCTACCGCCGCGTCTGCCTCGAGTCGTACGAGGCGCTCGGCGCGTTCTGCTCGACCGTTGAGACCGTCGCCGCGGTCCGCAAGCACGTCGTCGAGCTCGAGCTCAGGATGGCGCAAGCATCGAACTACATGTCGTGGGACGGCCTCGAGCGCACGACCTCGATCGGTGACGAGGACGGCGACGGCGAGAGGGCCGATAGCCAGGTGGTCACGGCCCTCCAGCTGGCCGTCCTGCTCGCCCATCTCAAGAGCCTCCGCGTTCTCGACCTGCACGAGCTCGACGACGCGCTCATCGAGGACGTCCTCCTCGGCAAGACGAAGCCGGAGAACCTCGCCGAACTCGAGGTCCTCAAAATTTCGGTACAGGAGCTACGCATCGTGGACGAGCACGACGACGAGGGTCAGTGGCTCCGGCAGCTTGCGCGGCTCCACGGCTCAAGGAGCTCCATGTGGCTCAACGCGAGTGCAGCGTGTTTTTGCCGCTCGTCGAGGAGCCCGTGACCCCCCTGCACCTCACGACTCTGGCCCTGTCAGGCCACTGTTTCGAGATGTGGGAGGGGCCGGACCTCCGGGCGATTGCGCCGCACCTCCTGCACCTCGCACTCGAGGAGCTCCACGATGCTCCCGAGCTCGCGCCAATCCTCCGCACGGCGCGCCACTCCACGGTCTCTCGATCTCCGTTGTGAGCCGGGTCTAGGCTACACGGTGAAGCAGCCTTCCCTCCTCGACGACATTCTCCCCCGATTCCCCCGCATCGAGCACGTCGCGCTCTGCGAGAACACCTTCACCCCGAACCGCCTCCTCCCTTACCTCCGCTCCCTCTCGTCTCTCCGAACTCTCTCCTTTGGACTCGGCACGCTTGCGACGGACGAGCTCCTCCTCGACATCCTCGACGGCCCCTTCCGTCTCTCGCACCTCCGCCGTCTCACGCTCGATCACGTCGAGTGCGCGCGCGGGCCGACGATGGCGAGCATGGGCTGGCGTCTTCCGCCCAACGACGAGGCGGACGCCTTTCATCTCTGGCCCGGGTGGCGCGCACCCGTGCGGGGCCCGGGTTGCTCGCGCGGTGGCGTTCAGTGCGCGGTCGACGCGGCGCAGAGACATGACGTTGAGGTCGACGGGACGGCGCCCAAGACGATCGACTGGGCCCGCGCCTACAACGTGGAGAAGTGTTCGACGCTCCTTGCCTGGGGCGCCGAGACGGGTGACTACAGTGAGGCGAGGGAGATTTTCGGCAGCGACGTCGTCCGCTCGAGCACCAGGCCAAGCGCATGGCGCGCGTGATTCGGGAGGGCACCTGTGATTAGTGCGTGCGCGGCTTGACTTGCAACGACGAACCGCTTCCCGCTTCCTGTTCGTGCGTGGTGGTTCGTCGCGAGAGATATCGAGCTCAAGCCCGCTCTGCCGTGGAGAGCGATCGATCAGTCGTCGCTGTCGATTTCCAGCACCATCGTCCTACCCTTCGTCTTCGCCGCGCCCGCGCGATCCAGCCGCCGCCTTCTTCCCACCCTCCACCTTCCTCCTCTTCCTCCCGTCGTCCTTGTCCTTCACGTCCGCCGCGCGCATCACCTCGTCCTCGTCGTCCGAATCGAGCTCGAGCACCTCGACCTCCCCACTGAGCCCCGTCGCCGCCCTTCCCGCTGCGGGCTTGTTCCCGCCGCTCCCGCTCGACCGCGGCTCGGGCTTGACCTGCGTTGCACGCTTCGGTCTCGGTTCCGGCTGCGGGCGCGGAGGCGGCGCAGCAGCGGCAGCCGCCTCCTCCTCCATCGCGCGCAGCGCCTCCTCCTCGTCCTCGTCGCCCGCTGCGCCCATGCCCTCGGCCTCGATTTCAGCGAGGTCGAGGTCGTCGCCAAGTAGTCCGACGATGGGGCGCGCTCCTTCGGCTTCGCGGCGGGCGGGGGCGGGGGAGGCGCTGACGCGCGCGGGGGGAGCGCGGCGGAGGGGACGGCGCGGCGGCAGCGCCGGGTGAGGGGGGAGGGGCGGCGTCTTCGGACGGGGGGAGGGGGTCCATCCTGCGCGAATGGAGTCAGCGCGCGCTTGCAGGCCAGAGAGCAAGGGAATGCACCCGAGACGTTCGCGAACCCGTTCTCGAGGAGCCACTCCTTGATCGCCTCGAGCTCCTCGACCTGGTACCCCTTGACTACCGTGTTCTGCCGCGTGAGCATCATGATCCCGTTGACGAACGGCGCGTCGTGGATGAGGAGCTGTGCGCGCAACGCGGGTAAGCTTGCGTTGCCCGCAGGGATGCGAGAGGAAGCGCACCTTCGTCCCGAGCTTGACCTCCTCGAGCCCGAGCCCGTCGACGCGCTCGCGCTCAAACGCGCGCACCTCCGTCTCCCCATCAAAGAGGACGAAGCTCCCGCTCCCGCGCGGAAACGCAGGCGCCTTCCCCAGGTCGAGGACCGCGTCCTTCGCCTCGGGCCCGTCCTCCTCCTCCTCCCCGAGGTCCATGATCCGCGCGCCGCCGCCGCCCGGCGCACCAGCAGCGAGCTTGCGCGCCTCGCGCTTCTCAGCGAGGACCTCGCGCCCCTGCACGGCGGAATGCGCCGCGTCGCCCGCGCGCTGCACCTGGAACAGGACGGCGCCCTTCCTCCCCCCGGCGAAGAGCACCGTCCGGGCGCTCGCGGGCGTCTGTGTCGTCAGCGCGGCGCGGCGCCCCGCGGGCGTGGGGAGGAGGATCGAGGTCGACAGGTCGGACGAGAGCAGCTGGACTTCGACGGCTTTGATCAGCCCCTGGACGGTGGACGCGCTGGGGTCGCTCTCCTGCGTGTATGAGGTGGGTTCAGTAGCGCACACTAGCCTGCGCGGGTGCGATGCGAGGGAAAGCACGACGGACCTGGAGGTACTCGACGCACGCGTCGAGCCACTCTGGGTTGAACTGGAGCGTCGGGTACGACGAGCGATACCACGCGAGGAACGCAGGAGGCAGAGCGGGCATGCGGTGGGCCCCTAGCAGCGCGGGAGAGCGGAAGCAGCGATGTTGATGGAGCGAAGGGCGCGGCGCGACGCGAAGTCAATGATCCGCTCGAGACGGCGACGGCGCAGAGCGGCAGGACAGCTTGTGCGCTTGCGTACTGCCAGCAGCGCGGTAAGAGAGGAGGGCGGAGTGCGGCGGCGGCCGAGGAATGATCACTTTCGCTTCCTCGCGGGACCTCCGGGTCCGCTCGCTCGCTGGAGTCTCCACTCGTGAGAAAGCAACCGCACTGCGCCCAGCCCCACTACACTCAGCGCCTCTTCGTCCCCGTGACCGCCCCCACGCCCTTCTTTGTCACCCTGAATCCGAGCCTCGTCTGCCCCCTCCGCCTTGGCCTTCGCCGCCGCCGCCTCGAGCGACGCGCTCGTCGCGCTCGCCGTTACAGCGCGGCTCGAACGGCGCGTCCCAGCGCAGCCCGAGGAGGACGACGACGACGACGACGGCCGCCGGGGCGGCGCGCGCGGCCGCTGACGCTCGCGCTCGTGCTCGCTGTCCGAATCGGACGAGAGCGACGACAGCGACGACGACGAGCTCGCGCGTGTGATGCGCACCGGCGTGGGCTTGACGAGCGCGAGCGCGGGGAGTGGCGGAAGGAGGAGCGCCGGCGGTGCGGGCGCGGCGACGAGGCGCGATACCGACGCCGGCCGGGCGGGGACCTCGAGCGTGAAGTGCTGCTGCTGCTGCTGCGCGCGCGCGGAAGGCGGGCGCGACGGCGGCGCAGACGCAGGAGGGGTCGTCCGCGTGCGTTTCGCAGGCGGAAGTGCCGGTAACGGCGGCGTTGCGCGCGCCTTTCCCTCCTCCACCGCGCTCGCCGCCGCGGCAGTGCGTGCATTCTCCTTCTCCCCCGCACGGGACCTGCCCGTCGGGGGTGCGCGCCCCTTGCCCTTCTCCGGACTCGCAGGCCCGCCCGCACCCGCCACCGCCGCCGCGGCCTTTGCGCGCGCCGCCTCCTCCCTGCGCCTCTTCCTCCCCTCCCTCTCGGCGCCCTCGCGCGCAAGCACCGCGCGTTCGAGCGCCAGCGCCGCGACAAACTCCTGGATGTCGCCGCGCATCCACACGTCAAACACCTCGGCCCACTCCTTTGCCGGCGCGGGGAACTCGGCGTTGAGGTAGATCGTGTGGACGGGTTTCTGCCTCCTCCGCGGCGGGAGGCGTCGTCGTCCCCACCGCCGGCGGCGGCGGCAGCGCGCGAGACGGGCTTGATGACCTTTGCGAGCTCGCGGACGAGGCGCTTCGTGCCCTTGACTTTGAGCGTCGTTCCCACGACGATCAGGAGGTCGGGCCTCGCGCCCATCAAGTCCCGCTGGGTGATCTCGCCGACGCGGTCGCCGTCCCTGTGCTCCTCGCCGTAGAGGACCACATCGGGCCGGAGGACGCCGACGCCGCGCGCGCGCTCGCCCGCGGCGGACCGCAGCGCCTCCTTCTGCAGGCAGCCGGGGCAGAGCGGCGCCGAGCCCGCAGAGAGTAGGTCGAGGTACGACGCGGTCGGGGTGACGAGCTTGCACGCAGCGCAGGAGAGCGTCGAGAGGTGCCCGTGCAGGGGGATCACACGCGGGATGGTCGAGTGGGTCGGCGGAGGCGAGGCGGACGACCGCGGGGTCGGGTAAGAGGTAGAAGCGGTCGAGGTGGTCGAGATCTGCGAGGAGGTGGGGACGAGGGCGGTCGAGGCGGGCGTGGTGCTCCCGCTCAGCTTGGAGGGAGAGCGCGGGGCGCGACGGGGCGGGAGGGGGAGCGACTTGTCGCCGAGGCCGTACGTGAGGCCCGCCTTCTCCTCGAGTGCGTCGATGTTCCTGTGAGCTAAAGTGAGCTTAAGAGAGAGGAGCGAAGGGGTGGAGCGGGACGCACTGCGTGTAGACCCGGAACAGCTTCCCGTCGTCGTCGAGCTGCTTGAGCCACGAGTGGAAGGCGGTTGGCTCGACGGCGTCGGCCTGCTTCTTGAGCTCTGCAATCATGTTGTAGAAGATCGAGGCGTTCTGCTCCGACTGCGAGCGAGAGGGTCAGTCAACATGGTCTGCCGAGCGACGTCACCGAAAGTCGACGGGGGGCGCACTTGGAAGAGGCCGACGTCGAAGAGGTCTTTCCCACTCGAGAGGCGGGCGTCGGGGTACTGCTTCTTGAGCGACTCGAAGAGGCCTGCGCCCGAGCGGAAGTCGGGAATGCCCGTCGCCGTCGAGATGCCGGCTCCTGCGCGCGCTCATCCGCGGGTGAGTCTCGGGCGCCGAGTGAGGGTGAGGGAGGAGCTGACCGCATACGACTGCGACGCGCTTAGCCTTGAGGACGGTGCGGGCGACGTGCTTGAGGTCGAGTGACGGCGCGGAAGGGGCGGCGGGGGGAGGTGCGGGCGGGGCCTGGCGGGAGCGCGAGGTGCTGGCCTGGCTCGCGGCGGACCCCTGGCTGGAGGGGAGGGGCGGCAGACTCTGGCCTGGCTGCAGGAGAGCACCCGAGCCAAAGTCGAGGACGGGGAGCGGGGGGAGCGGAGCCTCGATGGCCGCGGGAGGGGCGGCCGGGGTGCGGGCCATCCTCGTGTGCGTAGTTAGGGTGCTCCTGTGCAGTCGCAGCCTCTCTAGCGGGAGGGCAGAGCTGGGCGAGAGAGAGCGGGCGGAGCCAAGAGAGGCGAGCAAGCGAACGGTCCCTCAACCTCGCGAGTCCCGTGCTCTTTCCGTTACTACGCGGCAGTAATGAGCATCGACTTGGAGTGGAGCGCACTCGACGCCCAGCTCACGCTCGCGTGCACCCACTTCCTCTCGGCCGCGTTCGCTGCTGCGCCCCGCCCCGACTTCCTCGGCCCGCTCGCCGTGACGGCCTTCTCGTTCGGCGACGCACAGCCCGACATCACCCTCGACGACATCCGCGACATCCAGCACGAGTTCATCGACTCGAGCCCCGACGACGACGACGACCTCGACCTCGCCCCCTCGACTCAGGACGACCCCTTGCCGCCCTCGTTCCACGCGAGGACCTTCCCAGGGTCACCGACAGCGAGCGTGAACCGCCTCGCCTCGTCGTCCGGCGCCGCCCTCTTCTCCCCCGGTCTGCTCCACCACCCCTCCTTCCCGGCCCAGGCAGGCCTCGGGACAGGCTTCGCAGGCGGTGGGGCTGCCCATGCACGGAGCGGAAGCCGGTCGCGCTCGCACTCGCCCGCCCCGCGTGCGGCGCACTTCGCGCATCCCTCGCACGGCGCAGCGTACCCGCACCCGCTCGCACATGCGCATGCGCATCCGACAGACGGCCATTCGCACTCGCACACGCACCCGCACTCGTACACCCCGCCGTCGCCCACCCCCTCCGCGAAGTCCCTCCCCCCCTTGCGGCCTCCTTCGTCCGCCCCGTCGCCCTCGTTCCAGGTGCACCTCCGCATCTCGTACACGGGCAACCTCTCCCTCGGGCTCTCGACCGCCCTGCGGATCAACTACCCCTCGGCGGGGTTCATGTCCCTCCCGCTCTCGCTCACCCTCACCGGCCTCGCCCTCGAGGGCACCCTCGTCGTCGCGTTCGAGGGCGGCCGCAGGCGCGTACACCTCTCCCTCCTCGACCCGGGCGACCCCGTCCCCGGTCCGGGAGAGAGCCCGGGCAAGCCCCGCGCGGCGGGCGGCGCCGCGGGCACGGGCGGCAAGACCACCCCCGGTGCGAGGGTTCTCCGCGCCGCGCATGTCGAGAGCGAGGTCGGCCAGGCGGACAAGCACGTCCTGAGGAACGTCGGCAAGGTCGAGAAGTTTGTCCTCGAGGTCGCGCGCAAGACGCTCGAGAACGAGTTGGTGTTCCCGTGAGTTCGGCGCGCGGACCCCGTCTTCGGGTGGTCCTCCTCGACTCGCCGGCGGAGGACGACGGCCTCGCTAACACACACTTGGCCGCAGCAATTTCCAAACGATCGTATTCTAGCTGCCCCTTGCGTAGGGTTCCTCGACCTCCCGCCAACTACCCTTCTCCGTCGTCCTCGCCGATTTGGGTTGTACACGTCCTCGCATTGTTGCCATACCATCCGCATTTATACTCGCACGCACACCTTACTGAGCGCTCCAGCATCACGCTCACCTCGCGCAAGGGAAGCTTGCACCCCGCAGCGCTACAGCCCCTCCTCAACACCCATCAACTGCCTCTCGTCCTCGCCCTCCCCCTCGCGCATCTCCTCGTCCTCGTCCCCCGCGCCGGCGTCGTCGGCGCCGTCCTCCCCCGCAGCGGCGAAGCACACCTCGACCTCCTCGAGCTCGAGGGGCGAGACGTCCTCGAGGATCTCTTGCGCGAGGTCTGCGCGCACGCGAGGGAAAGAGCGCGTCAGCAACAACGCCTGCGGCATTCTGCCCTCTGAGCGGGGGGGGGCGGGGACGCACATCCCAGCTCGCAGAGCACCCTCCTCTCCCGGCTCCCCTCCTCCGCCCAGCTCGGCATGCCCCCCTCCCCCTCCCCCTCCCCCTCCCCCGCGCCGTCCTCCCCGCCAAGCGTAGCGAACGCGACGGTTCCGAGCGCGGTCATGAACAGGTCGTTGACGGCCTGGCGCGCGTACGCCGCCGGCGCCGGCGCCGAGGGCGCGTCCTTGCCGCCGCCTGGGGCGCCGCCGGCGGCGGTCCCGGCCGAGGTGCTCCCCGTGGTGCTGACGGAGGCGGCGGAGGCGGAGGGCCCGGCGAGGAGGTCCGCGATGGTCAGGGATGAGTGCGGCGCGAGCGAGAGGTAGTAGATCAGTGGATGAGGGCAGAGAGGCGCGTGGTCGTCCTGCGGGCGGGCGGGCGGGGCGGGGTGAGGGTCAGCACGGTTCGGCGCGTACAAAACTTGTTTCAGAGTGCAGCGCCCTGTGAGTGAAGCGTGCCACGCACCGATCGAGCATCTCCCGCGCCCTCCCCCCTCGCGGTGCCTCGCGCCCGTCCCACTCCCACAGCGTCCGGACGTCGCGCCACATCTTGGCGAGCAGCTCAGGGACGAAGCTCGCGGCTTGGACGACGAGCATGACGGCGTCTTCGTGCGCGGTGAGGAGGAGGGAGGAGAGCGTTAGGAGGGAGAGGTCGAGGGTGTGCGCCTGCGTGCGAAGAGAGGGGTCAGCACGGCACGCGGGAGGAGGTAATGGTCGGGACGCACGGAGAGAGACTCGGGACGCGGCATGACGAGCAGCGTCGCAAGGCGGTCGACTAGCGGGAGCTTGCTCGCGCGGACGTCGGGCGCGTCGTAGAACTTGGTCGCAAGGAGGGTGCGGAACAGCGCGGGGCCTATGCAGACGCGTTAGTGTCGCTCATGGGCTTGCTGGGGACGAACGTACGGCAGGCGAGAAGGGAGAGGAACCGCGTGCTGCCGAGGAGGACGCCGACGGGGTGATTGGGATCGAGCAGCGTCGCGACCGCGTTTGGCGTCTTGAGAAAGGTAATAAAGCTGTGGTTCGCCGCACAAGCGCAATCAGCTCAATAGCGCGCGCGCCACATCCACCAACACGGAAAGAGCGAGAACGCACGCCTCCTCCGCCGCTCGCCCGCCGTCGCCTTCCCCGTCTCCCGCGTCATCCGCCCGCCTCACCGCCAAGCACCGCCACGCCACGCCCTCCAGCACGCTCAGCACGGCCTCGACGAGCCTCCCGCGCTTCGCCCCCTCGAGGACGATCCTCTCCTCGCCCTCCTCCTTCCCGTCCCTCCCGCCGCGCTTCCTCCCCGCGCCTGCGCCTGCGCTGGGCCGCGCGACCCTCGCCTTGCGCGAGCGGAGCGCCGTGCGTGCGCCCAGCGGCCCGCCGCGCGCGAGGAGCGCCGCCGCGGAGGGGTCCCTTGCGGGCGGGTCGGGGCGCGCAAAGCGCGCGAGGATGCGCGCGAGGAGGGGCAGGAGCGCTTCGCTCCTCCGTCCCGCCGCGATGGCCGCGATGCTGGCGGGGGTGCAGCACGCGCTTGCGAACGCGGGGAAGAGGAACGCGAGGTGCGCGAGGAGGCGGAGGAGCGCCGTCATTGCCCCCGTGAGGGTCGCGGCCTCGAGGACGCCGAGGAGGGAGGTGAGCGCGCGTGCGAGCCCCGTGGCGAGGAGCGCGGCTTCGAGCTCTTCGGGCGGGGTGCAGAGCGCGAGATGTGCGGGGAGGAGCGCAAGCTGCGACGACGCAGGCTGCGAGAGCGTGTACGGGTCGAGCCGCCGCCCGAGGAGGGTGAAGAGCTCCCGCGTTAGGGACTCGTACTCGGCGACGAGGACGGGAGGGGTCGAGGGTGGGAAGCGCAGGTTCATCAGCGCGTGGAAAGTCGGGACGGGGCCGGTCGGCGCGGTGGGCGTCGGCGCGGGTGCAGCGGCGGTCGAGCGCGCGCCGAATGTTGAAGCAGCGGTGCCGTGTCGCGCGGTGCTGAAGCGCGCGGTGCTGGCTGTGGCGAAGTTCGAAGCGCCCGCTGTCGCGCGAAGGTGGTGCGGGTACGGGTGTGCGGAGGGTGGGACGACGGCGGGCTCGACGTCGAGCGGCGCAAGCATCGTATGCGTGAACACAGCAGCGAGGAGCTCGTTCCGCGTGTCCCGCTCTCGGGCACCCAGGCCCACGCATGCGCATCGTCCTCCTCCCCGCCGCCCTGCTCGTCCGTCGCATCGCCATGCTCGAACCCGCCAAGGTCCGCTTCGCCGCCCTCCGCATCACCGAACTCTTCCTCCTCGACGAGCATCATCCGCCCCTTGCCCTTCTCCCGCGCGCTGCCTTCCTCCCGCCGCCGCTTCGCCTCCGGCGCCGCCCCCGGCGTGCGCGGCGCGTCCTTCAGCCCCGCCGCACGCTTCCGCGGCGGACCCATCGAGCCCTCGCGCTCGCGCTGCGGGCCCGCGGTCGAAGTGGGCGGACCGAACGCGCTCTGGAACCCGCCGAACGTAGGCGGCGGCGCGCCGGCGCACGCAGCGGGCGCCTCGCTCGCCCGCGGCGGCGCGACCCGCCCGCAGCAGAGGCGGCAGCGCGGTCGACGCTAGGACTCGCGGCGGGGCCGGGTGCCGCGCTCCCCGCGCGGCCGTAGAAGCGCTGGCTCTTTGCGGAGCTCAGCCGGGGTGCGCAGGGTGGTGGTAGTGCCTCTGGCTCGAGGCGGACCCCGGCCCCGCAGCGGTGGCAAGCTCCTGTCGCCGGAAGGCGTCCTCCATCTTCATGCGCTCGAGCGCGGCGCGGTACTCGCGCTCTTTGGCGTCGAGGCGCTCCTCGAGCTGCGCGCGGTCGCGCTGCTCCAATAGTGTGCGCCGCCTCGGCCTGCAGGCGCGTCGCGCATGTCAGCGCGCGCAAAGGGAGGGGGAAAAGCTCGGACGGACCTTGCTCAGCCGCAGCCGGACGACCGAGTTCTCCCCGTCTTGGTCATGACCTCGCGCTCGAGCTGCTCCTGCGCCTTTTGCGCAATCGCGAGTTGTTGCGCCAGCTGTGCGAATACCAGATCAACGTATCAGCACCCCGCGCGAGACGCACGAAAGAGGCCAGCGAAGCACCCCGGACGCACCTTCGCCTTCTCCGCCCTCAGAGCCTCGAGCTCCCTCCTCTCCGCGTCCTGCAATGCGCTCTCCTGCCCCTGCGCATGCGCCTTCTCCGCCGCGAGGGAAGCCCCCACGCCTTTCTCCAGCGCGGCACTCGCCGCCCTCGCCTGATCCGGCCTTTGCGGCGGCGCCTTCGTCGCTGGCGGCGCCTGCACCGCCGGACGCACGACCGTCACCCCCCTCTGCGGCTCGGCCCTGTACCCGCCCCCATGCTCATCAACACTGATAGCAGGGAGGTCCTCCTCCTCCGGCTCGTGCTTCAGCGCCGGCGCGGGAGGGAGGCGTCCCGCGAAAGGGTTCGGGTCGACCGCGCCGGGCTCGCCGCGCTCGTTGAGGGACTGGCGCGGGAAGCGCTTCGGCGCTGGTGCTGGTGCGGGAGGAGGGCGAGCGGCGGCGGCGGCTGCGAGTGGTGGAGCGGCAGGAGGGGGAGCGGCCTGCGTCGCGCGCTGCGGCGGGCGCGCCGGACGGAGGATGTTGGCGCGCGCGTGACCGAGGTGCTGCCCGCCCTGGGCATGCTGCGTCCCTGCGCCAGGAAAGAGGAGCTGCGACGGTCCGGGCGGGGGAAGGGCAGGGCGGCGCTGCTGCTGCGGCTTCGGCTGTGGGGCGGGCGGAGGCCTCTTGGGCGGGATCTGGCTCGCGCGTGGCGGTGGCGGTTGCACGCTTGCCCCCCTCGCGGCGGACGGGAGGACCGAGGCGTCGAGCGAGGCGAGCTCCTCGAGGGCGACGTCGTCCCAGTCGAGCGTGTCGCCAAACTCGTCGTCTGAGGAGGGCATCCTGAGAGAGGCTAGCAGAGCAGCGCAGAGTCTGGGAGCATGCGGGAGAAGTTGGGCGGGGGCGGGAGAGGGTTGGCTTCGCACGCGCCTCGACGCGCAACCCTCCCGAGCTGATGAGGGCTTTCGCTCACGACAACGCGGGGCGGGGCAGAGCACGCAGCAATGCACGGTGCAACACAGGTACAGATGGCTACACGGCACAGCGGGCACCAAGGTCCAACAGACGCTCCTCCTCCTCATCCCAGCACCTGCGGGCCCTTTTTCGTCTTCTTCTTTTTCTTGTTGAAGCTCCGCCAGTCCGTCACTCGGTCCTCGCGCGTCTCTGCAAGGGGAGAAAGGGGGCGAGAGAGGGGCGCGTCAGCCTCACAGCATCGTGTACGGGCAGCTGCTCCTGCTCGACCGCCTCGAAGCGACCAGCAACGCAGCAAGACCGGATGCGAGACCGCCGGACGCACCTTCCCATCGCTCCTTCTCCTCGGCCTTGCGTTTCCGCTCGGCAAGCGCGTCTTCTGCCCGCTTAGCCTCGGCGCCTTCCGCAATCATCGTCATCTTCTGCACCCTGCGGGAGGACGTGAGGGAAGGGTCAGTAGGCCGGACAGAGTGGGCAACGCACGCACTCTCCGTGATGAGTGATGAGGAAGAGGCGTGCGAGGGAGCACTGGCGGACGCACCTCCGTTTCCGCAACTCGTCGTCAATGATGATCTCCTTCGCCTTGCGCTTGACGCGCTCCCGCAGCCCCGGGTCCTTCATCTTTGGCGGGCGGAGCAGCTCGTGGTCGTCGGGCGCGTCGCGCGGGAGGCCCACCTCGCGGAGGACGAGCATACGCGCGTCCTGGAGCGTCTCGTCGAGCATCTTGCGCTTGGCGCTGTCGCCGAGTTCGACCGCCGCCTGCGGGTGAGGCACAGGGATGTCAGCGTAAAGCAAGAGCGCGAGGAAGAGGAGGGAGTACCTTCTTGAGGAGGTCGAACGCCTCGATACCTCGCGGATGCTTCAACTTGTCGGGGTGAATGAGGAGCGATTTCTTGCGGTACTGGCGCTCTGCGGGCTCGCGCGCGGGTCAGCGGGAACGGAAAGAGCTGCAGGGAGGTAAGGAGGATGCGCACGGATGTCCTGGTCTGTGACGCCGGCCGAGGGCATGCAGTCGAGGTCGAGGATCTCGTAGGGGTTGAGTTTGAACGCGGCGAGGACGCGGTGGACCTGCGTTGAGGCTGGCAGGGTCAGCGTGCGGTCTAGAGAGGTATAGAGCGGGGTGTGCACCTCTGCCTCGCGGGTTACGAGGGACGCCTCCTGGCTGAAGATGCGGTCGAGCTCCTTGTCGTCGAAGAGGGCAGCGTCGTCGTCCTCGTTGGTGGCGGGTTGTTTCCCCTTTGCGCTCATCGTGGCAGCAGTTTCCTCCGGGCAGAGGCGAGGCGATGGTGTGGTCGTGGTCGGAGCGAGAGAGAGGGGAGCGGTTGCTCGCTCTCCTGCGAGCATGCGATCGAGCGGGATGCTGGGAGTAACACCGCGGGGAGAGCAGTACCCTCCGGGCAGGTCCGCATCCCCTACGCCCCACTCTGCCCTCTTGCGCTCTCGTCCCCGCCGCCTCCCCCACCTCCTCACCGTCCCCGTCCCGGCCCCCGCGCCCCAGGCCTACGTCCAGAGCGCGCCCCACCCACGATGGCGCTCCCGCGAGTTCCTTTGCTACTACGCCGTCTTCCTCGTTGTCGTCCCGCACATGGCCCTCCTCGCCAACCGCGCCACGAGAGGTGCGCACACTCCTCCCTTCTTTCCCTTCGCAGCGTTGCTGATCACCATCGACCTTCCCGTACAGCCACGACGAAGCAGTACTGGAAGTACGGCGCGCGCCTGAGTGACGGCTGGCTCTTTGGCCGACGAGTGGTGTGTTCCGCGTGATTCCCCTCATCTCGCTCCGGCGTCTCTCCCAGGCGCACAGGAGCTCCCATTCGACGACTGTGATCGGCTAGACCGCTGAGACTGACGCGCGACCCCCCGCAGGACGTCACCGACGCGCAGTACCACCTCTTCCGGTCGCACCTCCCGCTTCTCGTCGCCCTCGCCGCGATCCATCTCTCCCTCTCGCACCTCTTCCGCCTCCTCACCTCGCGCCGCGCGTCTCACTCCCCCTCCTCGCCGACCTACTCCCCCCTCGCAGCGCGCACCGCCCGCGCGCGCTTCATCACCTTCTTCGGCCTCGTTCTCCTCGCCGCTCTGCACGGCGCGAGCCTTCCCAAGCTCCTCCTCATCCTTTTCGTCAACTACCGCATCGCATTTCTCGGCGCGCCTGGCTCGGTGGCGGAGAGGCGCGGGTGGAAGAGGGCGTGGACGCCGTTCGCGACCTGGACGTTCAACATTGCCGTTCTGTTCGGGAACGAGCTCTGTCACGGGTACCGCTACGGCGCATTGCATCCGTCGCTCAGCTGGCTGGTGCGTCCCTCCTCGCCCTCTCAGCCACTCGCGCTGACCCGTGCATGCGCGTAGGATGAGTACGGCGGCCTCCACCCGCGCTGGCACATCGGCTGGAACATCTCGATGCTGCGCCTCGTCAGCTTCAACATGGAGTACTACTGGGCGTGGGGCGCCCAGCGCGCGGCACTCGGCGACGGCGAGGTGCTGCTCGAGACGCCGACGAGTCCGATGGAGAAGGTGCGTGCCAGCTGCGCTTTCTCACACTTCTGCTCTGCGCATGGCCGTGCCTTGACTTACCTCCATCATCGCTGCGCAGGCGTCGGCGCGCACCCGCCCCGCGCCCGCCGGGACCCGACCCTTCCCCCTCCGCCGGCAACTACACCTTCACGCTCTTTCTCGCCTACGTCCTCTACCCGCCCCTGTACCTCGCCGGGCCGATCATGTCCTACCCGTCCTTCCTCTCTCAGCTCGCACCCTCGCCCTCCCCCACCAGCGCGCTCCCCTCCCCCGCCGCCGTCGAGCTCCCCAACCCGCTCGCAGCGCCGCCCCTCGCGCCGACGTACCGCGAGGCAGACGAGCTGCGCCCGCGCGCGCTCCTCGCCTACGCTGCGCGCTTCGCCGCCTGTCTGTTGACGATGGAGCTCGTCCTGCATTTTATGTACGTCGTCGCGCTCAAGGACTCGGGCAAGGGGTGGTGGGACGGCCTGAGTGCGGCGGAGGTCAGCATGGTCGGGTTCTGGAACCTAATCGTCGTCTGGCTCAAGGTGCGTCTTCGCTCTCTCTCCCTGTCGCTCTACACCGGCGAGACTGACGAGCGGGCCGGACACACGCAGCTCCTCCTCCCTTGGCGGCTGTTCCGCCTCTGGGCGCTGTGCGACGGGATCGTCCCGCCAGAGAACATGGTGCGCTGCATGGCCAACAACTACTCGACGCTCGGGTTCTGGCGCTCGTGGCACCGGAGCTACAACCTCTGGGTGATCCGGTACCTCTACATCCCCCTCGGCGGCGCCGCCCGCCCGCTCCTCGCCACCCTCGGCGTCTTCACGTTCGTCGCGCTGTGGCACGACCTCCGCCTCCGCCTCTTGATCTGGGGCTGGGGCGTCACGCTCTTCGTCGTCCCCGAGATGCTCGCCCGCAAGCTCGTCCCCTACTCGCGGGTGCGCAGCTTTTCTCCCTCCCTGCTCTCTCTCTGCGAAGAGCGCTGACGGGGTCGCGCCCCCGCAGTTCGGCACCAAACCTGGTACCGCCACCTCGCCGCGCTCGGCGGCGTCGCCAACGTCCTCCTGATGATGACCGCCAACCTGATCGGGTTCGTCGTCGGCATCGACGGCGCAAAGGAGCTCTGGCGCGTCATGCTCGGCGACTGGGAGGGTGCGTCCGCCGCTTCCATGCTTTCTGCGACCGCGCGCGCTCCGGCGAACGCGGGCTGATGCATGATGTCGTCTTGCGCACAGGACGACTGTTCCTCCTGTTCGCCTCCGCGTGCCTGTTCGTTGCGGTGCAGGTCATGTTCGAGTACCGGTCCGCATCTTCCCTTTGCTCTTTCGTCGGGTCTACGCAGGACTGACGATGCTGGCGCGCGCAGGGAGGAGGAGCGGAGGAGGGGCATTTCTCGCAAGTGCTAATTCGCACTTGCAGGAAAGGGGTGTTGGCCGTCTCGCTGCAACACGCATCGCATCGTCTCGCGTCGTCTGAGGAGCGGAAGAGATCATGTCTATGTGCACCAGCTACTGCTCGTCCTCCTCGTCCTCCTCGACGCCCTGCACCTCCCACTCGCCCGCGACGTCCCACCTGCTCGCGGCGCGCGCGCTGAGAGGTACTTAACGAACGCGAGCACGCCCGGGTCGCGCAGGACGAGGTGCAGGCGGTTCCACTCGGGCTCGAGCGCAAGGAGGGGCGCGTCATCGTCCTCCTCCTCGTCCTCTGCCTCACCGTCCTGCTCCTGCTCCGAGCTCTTCTCCTTCTTCCCCTCCCCGCCCGCCGTACGTCGCCTCGTCCCCGCCCTCCTCATTCGCAAGCCAGATGTCCCACCCGCCGACATCCCCGCCTCCCAGAGCTGCGCGTCCTCGATCTTGGCGCACTTGGGCGTCAGCCCGAGCCCGACATCGAGCTTTGCGCTCGCGCCCGCGTCACTCGCGGCCTCCCCGCGCGCGAGCGTGTAGTCCAATCCGGGGCGGAACCGCCGCACGGCGGTGGTGTGCGCCGTGGGGAGGAGGCTGGTCAAGCTCGCGAGGAGGGCGGCGAACGCCGGCGAAGTGAACAACGCGTGCACCTGGCGGAGGAGCTCGGCCAGGCGGTCCGATGCGCCCGCGCCGGAGGGCGGAGGCGGACAGCGAGAGGTACCGCTGCAGGTGCGGCGGGCCGACGACCTCCCACCCCGCGGCGGCGTCCTCGCCCGTGCTGTGCGCGGGGACCTTGTTGACACGGCTCCCGCCAACGTCGGCGCCGCGCCGCCCGGTCTCGAGCACGGCGTCCTGCGCGCGGATGAGCGCCTCAATCTCGCTTGCGAGCGCGGGCGCGAGGAAGTCGGCGAGGACGAGGTGCGACGACTCGCAGAAAGAGGTGCGCAGGTGCGAGACGACCTTGGGCGTGAGGTACGCGGGGTTGATGAGCGGGGAGAGGTACGTGAGCTCGGCGCTCGAGGGGATGGTCGGGAGGGGAAGGGGGAGAAGCGAGGGATAGGGCGTCGCGGCGGAGAGGGTGGTCGCGTACTGTGGGAGCGGCGTCAGCGATCGGACAAGGAGCGCTGAGGTCATGGCGCACCAGCTGCTGCAAGCTGCTCTTCGGCTTAAACCCCTCGCTCCCCTCGTACCCCTCTTCACCCTCAATCGGCTTGTGGAACCACCCGCTGAGGCTGACGCGTGCGCCAATGCCGCCCTTCTCCTTGTCGCCCTCGACCACGACCTCCTCGACCGAGTGGAACGAGTGGCCGGGCTGGACCTCGAAGAAGACCATCTGGTTGAAAGAGGGCTGCGAGATTAGGGCGGGTCAGCGGGGCCTCGCTTGGGGAACAAGCGAGTGAGCGCACAGGGATGACGACGGAGGGCTTGGCGACGGGGACGTTCGGCCGGTCGGGGTTCTTCTCGTCCGCCTCGAGGACCGGGTACAGCTCGAGCGCGCCGCCCCACTGTACGAAGGAGAGGGTCAGCTCGCGTGCGTGACTGCGGAACGGGCGAAACGGACCTCGGGCTGCCACGCGGGTTTGTCGAGGACGAGGTAAAGGATGAAGCTGATCCTCCGCGTGCCGATTACGTCGTCGTGATTGAGCAGGTAGCATCCCTCGCTGTACTCGGCGCACGACATGTCGGTCTTGATCCCGCTCAGCGGGCCACACCCCGTCACCTCCTGCAGGAAGGTGCGGAACGTCTTGCTGTAGATGGCGTCGCGCAGCTCGAGGAGCGTCGGAAGGACGGCGAGCTCCGCCGCGGGCAGGCCAGAGAGGTTGCTGAGGTCGCCCGTCTGGTTGATCTGCGAGCGGCGGGTCAGCGGTGCTCACGTAGTGTGCTTGTGCGTTCAGGAGGCACCTTATCTGCGGACACGAGCGGGATGTTAGCCTTCTCCTCCCTTCGGCTCGGCGAGGAGGAGGAGCGGACGTACAGATGTCGGTTTCCTTCTCGCGGAAGCTGAGCTGCTCCGTGATCTCCTTCCTCGCGCGCCTGACAAAGTCCTCGTCGAAGAGCTGGTCGATCACGGCGTGCTTGTAGGGCGTGCTCGCCTCGTGCGCCGAGCGCAGGCGGGCGACGTTGCTCGGCTCGAGGAGCGTCGTGTGGAAGGGCAGCGGCGCATCGCCGGTCTTCTGGCGCTTGGCAGCGGGCTCTGCGGGCGGCGGGCTGGGCATCTTGAGTTGGACGAGCGGAGAGGAGCGGCGAGAAGGGTCGAGGTGGGGAGCCGAACGACGACGCCCTGGTCCAAGCTCAGACACGCCGCTCCGAGAGGAGCAAGGACGAGTAGTGACTGGCGTGGGCAAGCAATGAGAGGAGCGAGAGCCAGAGCGAGGGAGCGGAAAGGCGAGACGAGAGCGGGCAGACGAGGCGAAAGCAGCGACGCGAAGTTGACCTTCTCAAGCGCAACTCGCCGCTCACGCAACTCTCGCAGACAGCACGCGACGGTACGAACAAGCGTGCAAGCGTCTCCTCCATCACTACAAGCGCCACAAGCGGGACAAAGCACCTCAGCAGGTCATCAAGCGCCTCCGCTCCTCCTCCTCCTTCCCTCCTACTCCGAGTAGTAGTTGTCCTCCTCGAAGTCGTACTCGCCCTCCTCCACCGGCCAGAGCGCGATCTCGGGACGGTTCGTGCCCGACTTGAGGTCGTAGATCTTCGGGCCACGGCGCTTGAGGGCGTAGAACTGCGGGCGTGGCGACGGTGGGTCAGCGAGTTCCTCGAGACGAGGGAGGGCGGCGACGGTCTGCAAACCGTCGATTCGTGTGACTGAAGGCAGAGTGAGGAAAAGAGACGCACGAGCTGGACCCAGTTGTAGCGACGCTCGCGCTCCTTCTTGACTTTGTACGGGCTGTTGACCCAGCGGAAGCGCGCGCCGACGAGGTTCAGCTCGCGCTGCGTGACGTTGTCCTCGTTCTTGTCGAGCCCGCCGAGGATGAGGCGCACAAGGCGGACCTGGCGCTCGTCGATGTGCTCGCGGAGCCACGCTTTGCGGTCGGCGGCCATGCGGTGCTCGAACAGCGTGTCGGGGTAAGGGAGCGGGTAGAGCGAGGGACGTAGCCCGGCTGGGTGCTGACGGCAAGCTCGCCGAAGAAGAGCGCCGTCGGGCGCTCGAACCAGTCGTCGTCGTACGCGTCCTCCGGGTAGTCAGCCGGGTCGGTCGACGACGCGCTGTTCCAGTCGCCCGTCGTCGCTCGCTTGATGGCGCGGATCGCCTCGACGCGCACCTCCTCGAGGTAGGTGTCAAAGTTTTCGCGGACGTGCCAGACGTTCTGCGCCCAGGTGCGGTCCGTGACGCTCGAGTCGACGGGCTCCCAAAACGGCTTGACGGCGGGCCAGTTGACGAAGATGAAGAAATCGGGGACGAGGCGGGCCATGCGACCCGTCTGCGCGTCCTTGAATTCGTCGTAGTACGGCTTGAGCGCGTTGCGGCGAGTCTCGCGAGCGTTGCGTGTGGCGTCTTCGGCGGCCTCGCGATCGATCTCGCCCTGCACAAAGTCGCGGAAGGTCGCCCAAGCTGCGTAGTAGGGGTGAGCTTGGGGGTAGAACGAGAGAAAGGGGCCACGCACCCTTCGGGTTCTCCTGCGGCGAGACCGCCGGAATACGGAAATGGCCACGGCGAACGCTGTGCCAGTCAAGCTGCTGCGTCGACCAGTCGTGTTCGAACTTGAGCGTGTGGTGAAGGCTGTAGGGAGAGTGGGTAAGCGAGCTAGCTGGGAGGCGAGCCAGAGCCGAGAAGCTGGGAAGAGAGAGGCGGCCGACGCACTCGTCCAGCTTGGCCTGCCTCTCATCGTCCTTGCGCTTCTGTGCCTCCTCGATGAACGTGCGGGCGGCGTCGCGCTCGGACTGTATCGTGTCGGCGATCCGTTTCGAGACCTGCAGCTTGCTCGGGGGTCAGGCTCCGTCGCGGCGGCGAGGTGAACAAGCGAGTGCGGCGCACCCCCTGCTCCTTCAGCACCCACTCCTTCCTCTCTGCGACGTAGTTCTCGACCTGATCAGCCGCCGGGACCTCCCCTGGCGCGGCCTTGACCCGCCTCGACCTTGTCGTCCTGTTCGAGCGCGACGCGTTGAGCGTGTGCTTCGCAATCTCGTCCTCCTCGGCGAGCTCGAAGAGCTTGTTGCTGACGTTCCAGAGGTCCCTGACGAGATACTCGACTGCGAACGTGCGAAGCAAGGTGAGGGAGGGGTGGCTCGGAGGGGGCGAGGCGAGGCAGGACGCACTTGGCTGCTGCCGGTTCGACCACGGTGAAATTCCGTCTGCGGGTCCAGCACGGTGAGTGACCCGGGGAAAGAAGAGAGGGGGAGGCGCACGGTCGTAGAAGCGGACGCACTGCCGCGCGAGCGGGTGCAGGCCCTTCATCCCGTTCCGGATCTTGCTCCCCTTGATGACCCTGCGAGCCACTCGTCAGCATGAACGAGTAGTGAGGGAGGATCGTGTAGCCGCACTCGACCTTCTCGCAAGGCCAGCAGAGGCGGCAGCGCAGGTAGTACCCCTTCCATTCCGTGCTGCAAACCTGCAGGAGGCGGGACCATCAGCAAGGTTGGACAGGTGCACGAGCGGGCTCACCTGGCACGTGTTGCCGTCGATGAAGTCGGCGAACTGCCGCTCCGTCATGCCCTCGGGAAGCGGGAGCTCGCGGCGGAGGCGCGACGCTACCCAGATCGAGTTGGACTGCGGGTCAAGGAGGAGCTCGCGGACGGACTTGCACATGCGCGCGAGCTGCACGAGGTCGCCGCCGCTCAGGAAGGAGCAGACCTGCGTGGCGTGGGTCAGTCGACTTCATCGAGGGGAAGAGTGAGCAAGGCTTGCCTCGGCGATGAGGTCGAACGGGAGCTTGAGGAGGAGCTCGAGGCTGAAGACGCCCTTGGTCTGGCCCTTGTCGCCATCGGTGACGGGCGGGACTGCCTTGCCCTTGCCCTTGCGCTTCTTCGCCGGGTTGGCTGCGGGGGCGGTGCACGGTGAAGTCAGCGTGAGCGCACACAACCCGAAGAGGGGGAGCGCGCACCCGTGCTCGACGTGTCGTCGGCAGTCTGTTTGCGCTTGGACCCGCTGCGGCGCCCGCCCTTGCCCTTGGTCGACGAGGAGGCGGCGCTGCTCCTCTCATCGCCCTCATCGCTGCTCTCGCCCGCGACGCTCGCAGCGGGCGCGTCGTCCTCGTCAGACTCCTCAAAGTAGCTGATCTTGCCCTTGGCTGCGCGGCGAGGCATCCTGGCGCGGTGGGAGCGGGAGCGAGTGAGGAGGAGGAGGGAGAGGGGCGCGAGGTGCTCGGACCACCGCGACGACCCGCGCACGGGCTTTGCGAGAGCAGCTCGGGAGGTTGCAAAGGATCTGTGGGGTGTATTTGTGCGAGCGAGAAGATGCTGGCAAGCGCGAGGACCTCGAGGACGTGCGGGAGGGCCAGCTTGCGAAGGTCCCCGCCGACGAAACCAACGAAATAGCTTGCTCAGAATTGCTGCAGGACGAGCAAAGCAAGCGACGGTGTACTCTAATTACAACGAAGAGGGAGCTACGGCGGTCCAAGCGGGTTCAAGCAAATCACGTGCGCCCATCCTACAATCCTCCGCGCCTCGTCAGCGCCGCTACCCCCTCTCCCTTAGTTTCTTCTGATGCTCAAGCGCCTGCTCGAATTGCTAGTAGCTTGCCATGTCAGCTGGAAACGCGAGAAAGGCGTACAAAGCGGAGCGCACCGTGCTCTCCTTGAAGATTCGCGCCTCTTGAGCCTTGACGAATTGCCACACATGGTCGTCGCGCTCCGGATCGGGGTTGTTGCCGAGCTGCGAGAGGCGACGCGATTCGGTCGTCCAGAGGAAGCGCTTGTTCTTGGCACGAGCCTGCGTGTCCTCGGCCTCGAGGTCCTGCAGCTGGCCGCTCATAGCGTCAAGCGCGTCCCGGCGGTAGTAGTTCTTGCCTGCGAGCTTTATCAGGGGCGATTCGCGGTACAGGGGCGTAGCGGACTCACTCCATCGTATTCCGGGACCTGCGCATGTGCAAGAAAGGTCAGCAGGGATGAACCGGCGGGAGAGAAAAGTGTGAGCGTACGCGACTCGCATGGGAGGCAGTAGAGCGTACTGCCATGCAGTTCGGGCCTCTCCTGGCGAACACGGCCTCCCTCGATAGTGCTGTAAGTTGCGCCATCAGCGAGTGAAGGGGACCAACTGCTCGACGAACTCACAGGTCCTTCTTGCATTTGCTGCAGAGCCTGATGCGAAGCTGGTAGAGCAAGTTGACGCGCGCCTTGACGCCGCAGTTCTACGGCCGCAGAAACGGTGGAACATTCAGCGAAAGCGAGGAGTAAGCCTCATAAGGAAGGACACGCGCCTGGCACCGCTTGCCCTCGAGAAGGAGCGCGAACTCGATCTCGCTCATGCCGTCGGGGAGGCTGTAGCCGTTCTCGCGGCGGACGAGGCCCCAGAGCTGCGTGCCCGACTTGCCGAGGAGGAGCTTGCGCAGTGCGCGCGACGTGCTCGCGAGGTGGACGAGGTCGGCGAGGCCAAGGTGTGTGCATACCTACCCGAGCGAGAGCGTCAGCCCCATGGAGGGCTGGGTGTAAGGAGAGAGCGCACCTCGGCGAGCATGTCGTACGGGAGGTCGAGGAAGCGCTTGACGTCGAGACTGCCCTTCTTGCGGTCCTGGCCCTTTCCCTTGTCCTTGGCGGTAGACGACTTGCGCGCTTCTTCTTGACGGGCTTGTCTGCGCGCGTCGAGAACGGTGTGAGTGGGGGTGGGGAGGTCTTCGAGAAGGAGAAGGAGAACGGAGTGCAGGAAGCGCGAGGTCACTCACGAGCACCGTACGTGTCCCCCTTACCCCTGCTGCTGCTCCCCACACCCTCGCGCGCCGTGTCTGCGACGTCGTCGCCGTCCCCGCTCCTCATCAGCTCGTTGTCGCTCGAGGCGAGGTCCGCGTCACTGTCGACCTCGACGTAGCTCGCGCGCTGCTTGGCCGTGCGCTTGACATCCTGTGCGAGTCCTGGAAGCGGAAGCGGCCCGAAAGGAGCGAGGAGCGGGAGATGGAGGTGGATGACCTTGGGAAGGGCGCAACTTGAGCGGGGAGTCGGCCTAAAGGCACGCTCGGCGGGCTCGCGGAGCAAGCAAAGAGCATACAACGACTGATACAGTTGCACGAGGGAGAAGGGAAGCTACCCAAACAACCTCTAGCGCCCGGCTCGCCTCCTCCGCTCGCCTCCTCCGCCTCGCTGCCTTCATCATCGCGCAGCCCTCCGCTCACCCGCTCGGAGCGCCCAGCTACGCAACATCGGTGCGGTTCCCGCGGGTATTGCGCGGGCGCACCGGCGGCGCCGTCTCCGCCGGGACGAGCAACTCGGGGTCGACCTCGCGGAACTCGAGGTCGATGGACGCGTCGTCGAACTCGATGGCGCCCTTCGGCGGGCCGTGCGCGACGATGAGGTAGACCTGCGCAGAGGCGCGAAGGAGGTCAACAAGGCGCGCGAGAGAGAACAGAAGGAGAGCGAGAGCGCACCATGTCGCGCCAGTCGACCCAACCGCGCTCGCTGCTCTTTGGGCAGCGCTCCCAGCGGAATGCCCTCCCGAGCGCGTTCATCTCGTCGACAGTGACAGTCTCAACGTCGAGCTCGGCGGTGGCGAGGATGGACTTGACGGCGAAGACGTGCTTGTAGCTCATACCGAACTGCATCGAGTTGCGCACGCCCGAGCCACGCGCGGCGTCGTCGACCTGCCGTGGGTACGTGCAGACGTACTTGCCGTCCCAGCTGTGGTGGAAGAATTGCGACGTGATGCGCGCGAAGAACGCGGTGCCGTAGGTCTCGACGGGGTAGTCCGCCGGGTCGTCCGAGAGCGTCGTCGGCTTTGCGTTGATCGCGGCGGCGAGGATGTTGCGCACGGCGCAGCGGCGAAGGCTGTCGGACCAGCCGCGCACGGCCTGCTCGATGCTCGGCCGCCTCGCCGCCCAGATGTCGTCGTCCAGGTGCGCGCGCACAGGCTGCCACAGCTTCTTGACGACGGGGAGGTGGGCGAACTCATGGAAGTCGGGGAAGTACCCCAGGTTTCCGAGGTCGAGCGAGTCCTGCAGCTCGCGGTAGTACGGCGTGAGCGCGTTCTGCCTCGCCCCGGTTGCATGACGAGCCGCCTGGGCCTGGTCGGCCTTGGCGTCGTTAGCCTTCTCGCGGGCGAGAGCAGCGATCCAGACTGCACCCGTGCAAGTCAGCAAGAGCTCGAGATCGGCAAGAAGGAGAACGCTGCGCACAGGCGCTGTCCGTTGACGGGAGGAGCTTGGGAGCGGTGCGACGCCAAGACTCGAGCACACAGTCGATGTCGTCTTCATTCCATGACAGGAGTTCGGCGAGCTCTTGACGAATCCTGCGAGGGTCCACACGCGGGAGTCAGGCCCGGTCAAGCGACTCGAGCCGAAAGCGCGCAGTCACGAACCGATCCTCGCGCTCGCTGGCAGCGAGGTTCTCCTCCGCCTGCCGTTGGTCGCGCTCTGCTACGAGCAGCTTGTAATTGGCGTTGAAGACTCGCAGGGTCTGAGCGGCCGTCAGTGAGTGTCGAGGAGCGATGAGAAGAGGGGTGGCGCACCAGCGTCTTGTCGCGAACGGCGGCGCGCCTCTCCTCGGCAAACCTCAACATCGAGTCGGGCAAGGCAGGGAGATCGTCCATGGCAGGCAAGGACCTGCTAGTCCGAGTCGTGCCACCCGCGCGGAGGCGGTTCGTCTTGCGCACCTGGGCATCGAGAGCAGCGAGCTCGTGCAGCCGCGAGGACACCTTGTCCAGCTCGGGGTCGTAGACGAGCACTGTACACGGATGTCAATACGAGCGCTTCGCCGCGCGCGCACGAATGCTGAGAAGCGCACCTGGACCTGACCTTGCCGTGCGCCAGGAAGCTGCGAGGACGGGGTCAAACCGGAGAGCTGCAGTGCGACAGGCGAGACGTACGCGTGCTCGTGCGGAACTGGTAGACGCATCCGAGGGCCTGCAGATGTAGTCCTCGGCGCTTGCAGACCGCTGCAACGGGGACAATGCTGGAGGAGAGCCTGGTCAGATGCGGACGAATCTAGAATAGGACGCCACGCGGGACTCACTGCGCCTTCCTGCAAGTGTAGCAGAGACGAACGCCAGTTTGGAGCGCGTCATCGAGCGGGCGGTACGTCCAGGCGATGCCGCAGTGCTGCGTGCGTGTTCGAGGAGGGTGAGCGCTGCGGGAAGGGTGACGAGCCTTGAAAGCGCACCTGGCAGTGCTCTCCGAAGACGAAGAGAGCAAACGAGATCTCAATCGTACCCGGGCACGCGGTCCAGCCCGCACGCTGGCGCGCCGCAGCCCAGATCGAGGTGTTCGTGCTGGAGAGGAGGATCTTTCGCAGGGTGCGCGAGACTTGCGCAAGGGCGATCAGGTCGCGGCTCTTCAGGTTCGAGCAGATCTGCGTGCAGAGCTGTGAGCGACAAGCAATGAAAGCGGGCGGGAGGGAACGAGCGCACCTCGGCAAAGCAGTCGAAGGGGAGGTCGAGGAGGATATGCTCGTCCAGCTTGGGTACGGCGCGCTTATCCTTGCGGATGAGCTTCTCCCGCTGGCTGAGGCGACGACGCTTCTTCGGCTGGTCGTTGGCTTCAGGAGGGGGATGAGCGGGAGGGAGCGGGAGGTCAGCGCTTGTCCCACGCTTCAAACGCGTTGGATAACGCGCGCACCTGCTCCATACGAGTCTCCCCTGCCCGCCGTGCTGCGCTTCCTGCGGTCGACGCGTTCGTACAGGAGGACGGCGTCACGCGTCGGGTCCTTCGGCCCCTCGTCGTCGCTCGAGAGGTCGTCGTCGGACGGGATTTCCTTGTAGCTGACGGCACGGGGCTGTGCGGCTGAGCGAGCTGGGCGCGGCATCCTGACCTGCGAGTCGAGCGTCGTCGAGCGAGATGTCGAGGGACAAGCCGCGGACGATGAGGATCTCGCTCTTCTCGTCTGCGCTCTTGCTGAATTCTGCGACGATGAATGCTCTCGATGCTCTCTGGGGAACAAAGCCCGCGCCCGAGCCGGTCGAGCAGGTCCCCGCTGCCCCCGCCGACAACCCCCTCCGCGAATGCACCTTCGTCGTAACGTCCGTCTCCCGGCCCCGCAGCGCGTCGTGAGCCGCACTGACACTCTGAACCCACAGCGGATGCGCATCCGGGATCGGGCGCGCAGTGGCGCTCCTTCTCGCCGCCCGTGGAGCTCGCCTCGCACTCACCGATAAGGACGGCGAGGGAGGGCGCGATCTCTGCAACGAGATCAAGCGCGACTTTCCCAACGTCGACATGGCCTTCGCGGCGCTCGACGCTACCGGTGCGTCCCGCAAGCTCTCTCCTTTGTTGCGACTCGCTGACTTCTCGGGATGTGGGGGTGCAGACGAGGCGTCCGTCGGCAAGCTCATGCGCTCCTACAAGAAGACCTTCAAGCGCCTCGACGGCATCGTCAACTGTGCAGGTGCGCGCGTCGCCCGTTCCCCCGCCCGCTGCGGCTCACCAAGCCCCCCTTCGCCCGCAGGCATCAACCTCCCCTCGCCCGAGGTGCACCAGATGCAGGCCGACCTGTGGGACTCGACGATGAACGTTAACGCGCGCGGGACCTTTGCGTTCTGCAAGCACTTTGCGCACGGCGTGATGAGCGACCAGGACGTGCTGAAACCGCCGGCGGGAGGATACTCGGTTGTGTGCGCCTCTCCCTGCTGCCTTCCCGTCCAGCTCGGCTACTGATCCGTCTTTGGGCCATCAGCAACATCGGCAGCAACGCGAGCGTGATGGGCTTGCCGAACAGCAGCGCTTACGTGCGTCTCCCCTCTCGCTCCCAGCGGAGCCTCGCTGAGTAGCCCTTCCCGCAGTGCGCGTCGAAGCATGCCGTCCTCGGCTTCTCGCGCGCCATGGCGAAGGAGTACGCGCAACATGGCGTCCGCGTCAACGTCGTCGCTCCCGGTGCGTACGCCTCCTGCTCGCTCCCGCTGCTGCTAACGGCTCGCGAACGACCTGCTACACAGGTCCTATCGACACGCCTCTCCTGCACAACTTGTTCGACGCGTCGGAAACTTCTCTCGACGATGCCCTCGCGCAGGTGCCGATGGGTCGGGTCGGCCAGCCGGAGGAGGTTGCGCGGGTGGCCGCGTTCCTCCTCGGAAGCGAGGCGAGCTATGTGACAGTGCGTCGCGTCTCTCCGACAGCTCTCTTGTCTCTCTTTCTGACGGACGAGCGATTCTCCCGCAGGGCGCCGTCATTCCCGTGGACGGCGGTTGGACGGCTTGAAGCTTTCCCTCTCCGCGTTCTCTTCCTTCCGTCTCTCGCCGCATTTCCCGCCATTTTTGTTGTACCGAGTACACCGCAATACCAATCCCTATACATCCCTCGCGCTCACCACGCTTGTCCAGCGCGCAAGTCCTGTCCAGCTCCCGCTCCTCCCGCCCCTCCACCCAGTCCCGCTCCACCCGCGGCCGCCGCGCCGCCTATCGGTGCTCCCCATCTTCCCGCCGCCGCAGCAGGCGCCGCGGCCGCTGCTCCCGCCCCCGGCCGCACCCCCGCGCTCCACCCCGCGCCCGCACCCCCGAGCACAGCACCGCCATCGTCCGGATCCATCGTCGCGCGCATCGTCTCTGCGCGCGCAGACGCCGCGGCGGGCGCGTGCGCGTAGGAGAGCCCGGCGGCTGGAGCGGGAGAGGGGTAGGACGGGCGCGGGAAGGCGTTCCCGAAGAGGGCGGGGTCTTCGATCGGATGAGGGGGAGGAGCTGTGGCTGCGGCGGGGTAGGCGTAGGCGCCTGCGGCGGGAGCTGCGAAACGTGCGTGTGCGTCAGTACAGCGCTCGGAGAGAGCAGGGTAGGGACCCGGGAGATGTAGCTGGGAATTGGGACGCACCAGCGGCAGCGGCAGCAGCAGCCGCCATCCCGCGCTCCTCGCGCTCCTGCCGTTCGCGCATCTTCTTGACGTACTGCTGCGCGCCCCATGGCAGGTTGCGCAGCTCGGGGGGCGCTTGATGGTGCGGGGCAGGAGCGCCCCACCCGCCGGGGCGTTTGGGAAGGCCGCGCCAGACTGCGCCACCGTCTGCCAGAGAAAACGAGCGAGAGACCTCGTCAGTCAACAGCAAGTGCTGTACTGCAACTCACGAGCATCCGAAGCAGAAGTCGGCACGCACCGTTTCGTCCGCCGTCTCCCCATCCGCCGCCGCCTGCACCGATCCCGCCCCCGCCCCAACCACCAGGCATCCCGGCGCGTCCCCACCCTTCGCCTGCCCCTCCACCGCCGTTCGCGGCCCAGCCGTCCCACCCAGCGCCTGCGCCGCCGGCACCGCCCCATCCGCCGGGGAGGTTGCCCATCGCATCGCGCGCGCCCCCTCCCCAGCCACCGCCTCCTCCACCCAGGCCCCACCCTCCTCCTACTGCTCCTCCTCCGCCACCGCCCTATGCGTCTGCGTCGCCTATCCCAAACAGCGGGCCGTCGTTCCACCCCGCGCCGCCGTTCGCGCGCCCGTGCCCGTGCCCGCCCGTCCCGCCTGCACCGAGCGCAGCCCACGGGTTGCGCGCTGCGGCTGCGGCTGTGGCGGGAGGATGGCGTGCTTGTGCCGGTGGAGGGCGCGAGAGCCGTGCGGGAATGCCCTGCGCGCGGAGCTCGTAGACCTGCGGGCGGTCGACGTTGTCAGTCCGCGAAACTAGGCGAGGCGGCATCGCCCGGAAGAGGGTGACAGGACGCACAAAGCCCGCCTGCAGCGTCTCCTCCTCCTCAACGGGCATGATCCCGCTCTCCCTGAACTCGACGAGCGCGTTCGCGCCAAACTGCTCCATCGCGTACCGCGCGAGCTCGTCCCGCAGGCGCTTCGATTCATCCCGCGCGATGAGCTGCGCTGTGCGCTTGTCCTCCGCCGAGAGCGTCGATAGATCCGGGATGCCCTCGAGCGGGAGGGAGAGCGTGATCGGCTCGTGGACGGCGGTGATGCCGGGCGCTGCGGGGGGTCGAGTCAGCCGTGAGATGATGCTTGACAGGGCACGGCGTACGGTTTGCATCGCGCACTGTGCGAGTGAGGTCAGCGAGTGAAGCGAGAGAGGGAGGGAGGGACGAGACGGACTGAAGACGAAGTGCTTGATCTTCTGCGCAAGCTGCTCCGCCGACACCGCGGGTGCGACTCCGAGCGCGTTGAAGCGCTCCCTCAGCTCGGCTGTCGGTGTGCACAGGGTCAGTTCCGTCAGTTCCGTCCCCACAGCGCAACTGAGCGAGGCGCACGCTCGTACTCCACCTCGTCCTCCTCATACGGCCCGAAGCCATACTGCACCCGCTCCTCCGGGCTCATCAGTTCGAGCATGTGCCTGTCCGCGTCGGGAAGGCGCCAGAACTCGGGGTCGTCGAGGAGCGAGAGCGGGCGGTTCGGGAGCTTTTTCGGGCGCTGGGGCGGGTGCGGGCCCGCCGAGGAGAGCCCGAGCGCGTGCTTGTACTCGAGGAGCTCGCGGCTGCATTGAGAAGAAGTCGGTCAGGGTGCGGAATCTCACGGCGAGAGTGGTCGATAGGTGGGAGAAGGCGCACCGGCGCTGGTCGGCCATTGCGGCGAGCTCTTTCTCCTGCAGCACGCACCGAGCGAGTCAGTCGGCCTGAGGTAACTGGGAGCGTCGATGCCGCGCACCTGCGCCTTCTTCTTCTCCTCGAGCTCCTTCTCCTGCAGCGCAAGCATCTCCAGCGCCGACAGCTTGACCTCCTTCCCGACCTCCTTCTCGCGCTCCTCGATGTGCTTCTTTGCGCGCTCAGCGTCGTACAGCGCGACGCGCTTCTCGGGCGTCTGGCGGGTTCAGAGGGTGAGCGGCGAAGGGAAGGAGAGCGGACGGCACGGCCGCACCTCGCCCGTGCGCTTCATCTCCAGCCGCGCGACGTCCGCCTTGAGCTGCGCGAGGCTGCACGAACTTCGCGTCAGACGGTGCACGCGAGGGAGGGAGGAAAGGCAGACGCACTACTCGTCCTTCTTCTGCTCCCGCTGCGCGCGCGTCTCGTCCACCAGCTGCTTCTTCACCAGCATCCGCTGCTGCTTCTGAGCTCGCCGTACGCCACGACCTCGTCAGCGAGCGCTCGCAAGTCCGCGCGACGGACGAGAGTGGCAGGCGGAGCGCACCTCGACTTCCTTGGCGAGCTTCTCCTCCTCCTTCTTCTTCTTCAGCGCCGCGGCTTTCTATCCACCGGTCGTACGTCAGCTTCGCTGTCCGCGCGCGCACAACGGAGGAAAGGGAGCGGAGCGCACCGCCTTCTCCTCTTCGACCCACCGCTTGTGCACCTCAGGGTGCTGCCTGTGCGCGTACGTGCCGGGGGTCAGCGAGGCGGGGAAGACCGTGGGTGTGATGGAGGGAGTGCACCAGGTCTTTGCGCCCATCTCCCATGCGAAGGGCATGATGAGCGTCGCGAGGCGGTGCGGCGCGCGGGATGAGGCGAGGCGGCGTGGACGGTGGGGCGCGAGTTGAGGAGCTGGGCAGAACAGTCGAGTCGAGCGCTGGATGAGCGGTACGAGAGCAGCCCGGTGGAAGCGAGGGTTAAGAGCGAGGACAAGGGCACGCAGCGTCGGTCGTCCAACCCTCGGAGGTCCGCGGGCGCTCCGCCAGGAGAGGAGAGCGACGAGAGACGCAAAAAGGTTACAACAGAGAGATACGCACGCCTGATCTACTGCTCGAGAAATCTAGGATGCGACCTCGACGAGGCCGCCGCGCCAGCTGCGGACGGGGAAGGGATGTCAGCGAGACGGAGCGGGATGACGAAAGGAAGGGGACGCACTACTTGACGCGCAGCCCCGCGAGGTGCGAGAACGTCGACGCATGCGTGCCGACAAAGCTCCTCCCGCGCGCGAGGATCGCGCCGTCGAGCATGGTGGGCCACCACCCTCCGAGTTTCTCCTTGGTCTCGAACGCGTCGTGGTCGAGGACCTTCCACCCGAGCTTGCGCACGCTCTGCACGAAGGGCGTGTCGCCCCGCTCGTCCGTCGTTGTCACGACGGCGTGGTCCTGCGCCTTGAGCCGGCCGAAACGGCGGAACGCGCTCCGCCCGGGCCCGGTCCAGCCGGGGTCGTCGAGGCGCGCCTGGAGCGCGAGCTGGACGCGCTCGAGCGCCGCGACGTACTTGTCGAGCGCGGTGAGGCCCGTGAACTCCTTGAAGTCGCCACGGCGGAGGTGGATCGTGATGAACGGCGGGATCTTCTCCGGCGTCGAGACGTCGAAGAGGCGCATGAGGTACTCGTCCGCGAGGGACTCGACGCGGTCGTTGAACCGGAGGTACTGCCCGACGTTGATCCAGCTGAGGCCCTCGCCGGGGACGGTGTGCTCGAGCGGGCGCGCCGTGATGGCGAGCTCGGGGAACATGACCGGGCCGAGGAAGAGCGTGTTGTCGAAGCACATGATCTGGTCGTCGGGCGGCGCCGCATGCGCCGGGTTGAACCCGTTCTTGACGTTCTTGGCCTTGTCGCCCTTGAACGGCTCGCTCGCGTTCACCGGCGCCTTTTGCGGGAGCGACTCGCGCTGCACGCGCTCGATCCACCGCTGCTTCGCGCCGACGTCAAAGTCGAACAACCGCAGGGCGTCGAACGCAACGTCGAACCCGCCGAGGCCGCGCGCGAGGGGCGGCAGCGGCCAATGGTCGATCCAGATGTCGTGCACGTCGAACGACCACGCCTCGAGGTTGGCGAACCCGAGCAGCAGTTCCTGCACGGACCAGCACGCGAGGTGCTCGTTCTGCGGCCGGGTGCCCTCGATGTCCAGCGGCTTGACCTGCGAGAACTCGACGGCGGGGATGTGCGACTCCTGCCAGAACCGCGCGAGGTCGTAGAACGAAGACATGTCGGCGGGCGGACCGTCGATGTGGATCGGCATGAGCGAGGGGCTGCAGGGATGAGCGTGTGAGCGGGACCTTGTGGAGGGGGCGGCGAGGAACGCACATGATGCCGACGCGGTTCGTCATCTTGGCGAAGTAGAGCATCTTCTGGATGCTGATCATCTGGTTCGCTGCGGGTTGTGGGTGTCAGAAGGTGCATTTCTAGTGAGCGGGAAGAAGGGAAGCGCACCATGCCCTCCGTACGCCATCGCCGTCACGTATCGCACGCCCGGCTTGAGCTGCTCCTTCAGCGTTGGTCGCGAGGTGTTGTAGTTGAGCACCTACGTGCGCCGCGTCAGGACAGCCCGGATGTGAGAAGGAAACGAGCCAAGCGCACCGCTAGAACGTCGAGCTCCTCGACCAAGTCGGCCTCGTCGCCCGCCTGCAGCCTGCTCCACTTGAGCGCGGCCCACCTCCCCGCGACGCTGTCCTGCACGCGCGCCTTTGCGCTCCTGAGGTGGTCGAGCGCCTCGCCATCTGCGCTGCCGCCCGACGCGGCGCTCACGATGGAGAGGAGGACGGCGAGGGCGACGAGGGCGGCGAGGAGGCCGCGGCGGGTGAGACGGCGGGTGAGGGCGCTCACGTGCGCGGCGAGGCTCGCGGGCGATGCGCCTGCCGGTGGGGAGGACGAGGACGGGGTCGAGGACGAGGGCGAGCGCTTTTCGAGGTAGGCGAGGGCGAGGTCGATCTCGTTGTCGTCGTCGTAGTCTGCGGGGTTGGTGGTGATGGCGTAGAGCGAGTGCTCGCGGGTCGAGCGGCCGTTGCTCGAGCTCTGGGTCGAGTGCGGCGGGAGGAGCGGGTCGGACGGGGTGGTGAAGGCGGGCGAGCCCCAGTCGCTGGGCGAGGCAGGACGTGTCATCCTGCGCGCCGACTGCAGTGCAGGTGCCAGCTCGAGCTCAGACTGAAGTGGCGACGGAGCGAGACCGCGGCCAGCTCGACGCGTCCAAGAGGTGGGAACGGTCCTCGACCCTCAGCGCGTCCCGCTCAATCCGGACTGCAGCTGCACACGCACGGCACACTGCCCGGACCTGTACACGAGTTTGCACGCGCGCACTCCCAGCCCGGCTCCGCCGTGTGCCTCGTCCGCCTCGTCGTTCTCATCACCCCTTCTCATCGCCAATCTCGTCTTCGAGCTGTGGTTCGCAGTGCGCAGACCTCTGCAACGCTACGCGTCCCTCCCAGCGCCCCTTCGTCCTCTCACCTTCTTGTCCCGCGGCGGATACACCTCCCACAGCGCAATCTTAGCCTCCTGCCCCCCCGTCGCCAGCCACGCGCGCCCGCTCCCACCCTCCCCTTCGCCTTCCTCCTCGTCCGAGTCCTCCCCGCCTCCGGAGGAGAAGGGAAGCGCGCTGCGCGCGGGAGAGAGCGGCGCGAACGCGAGCGCCTGCAGCGAGGTGCGGTGGTGCGAGAGGACGGCGAGCGGCGCGAGCGTGCGGGCGTGGTAGATCCGGGCTCTGCGCAGTCGGAGGCGTCAGTGTACTTTCCCTAGGCCGCCGAAACCGCTGCATGCGTGAGGCAGAGGATAGAGAGGACGCACTCGCCGTCCCACCCCGCTGTTGCGACGACCTTCCCATCGCCCCTGACCGCGATGCCCGCATGCCCCGCCGCGGTCGTCAGCTCCGTATGCGAGCGCGGGCGCGCCGCCTCGGCGTCGTTCTGGGCACTCGCGGCGTCAGCGCGAGTAGGAGAGAGGGAGGGAACGGCGCACCGAGTCGGAGATCCGGTACGCGACGAGGTGGTGATCTGCGCCCGCGGTGTACGCGAGACGAGAGTCGGGCGTCACGGCGAGGGACATGACTGCTCCCGCCGTGTCAAGTCAGCGCTGCTCGCGAAGGAAGAGGTGCGGGGCGCGCACCTGCGTCGCGGTGGCCCTTCTCCACCCAGACAAGCTCCCACCCCTCGCTGGCGGAGATGTGCACGCCCGGGCGGGGGAGGTACAGGGGCGGGGCGGTCGGCGAGGAGGAGGAGGCGGAATACGAGGGCGCGAGGGAAAAGCCCCGCGTCGGCGCGAAGCGGAGGAGCGCGAGCTGGCCCGACTCGTACGCGATGAGGAGGTGGAGCACTGGTGGGGGCGGCCGCGGAGCGGAGGAAGAGGAGGGAGCAGGCGCGGTGGGTTGCTCGGATGCGGCGGGAGGGGCTGCAGGGACGGGTGGGGGAGGTAGAAGAGGTGCAGCGCCATGACGGTGCCTGCTGGATAACCAGCACAATCAGCAACAGCGGAAGTACCGGTGGTGGAGGAACGCACCCGTCTTCTGCCCTACGAAGGCGCCCTCGCCGACCGAGCGGTGCACGCGCGTCTTCGTCGGATAGTGGAAGATGTCGACCTGCGCGCCGCCGCCGTCGTCAGCACCCATCTCTGCCACGGATCCGACTTGACGTCAGTGTAGACCGAAAGGCGGACGCACAAAATCGTCCTTCGTTAAGCTCGGCACCGCAACGAGCGCCTCCTCCCCTCCGCCCTCGGCGACCTCGCGCTCCTTCCCCTTGCCCGTCGCCCGCACGCCGAGCGAACACACGCTCATGCGACAGAAATTCATCGCGTTGATGTCGAGCGACCAGACGCGCTCGACACCCTCTGACGGTGCGGAGGGCGACGGGACGGCGGTCGCTGCGCCGTAATCGACTGTACCCGCGGCAGCGGCGATCGCGGGAAGCGGTACAAGCGGAGGAGGTTGTCGCGTCCTTGGCTGAGTGAAAGGTCAGCCTGCAGGAGGGCAGCAGGAAAGGAGGGGAGACAAACGTGAGCAACGCGCCGTCGACCTCCTCGAGACCGAGGATCCCGCCCTCGTGCGCGCGCCAGAAGTGCCGCGGGCGGAAGGTGCGCAAGTCCCACACCGCGACGAACCGTCTGTATCGCTGCGGGCGAGCCGGAGGGAGGGTCAGCCTGCGCGAGGAGGGGAGGAAGGGAGGAGGAGACGGACCCGCTGAAGAGGAAGCGGGCACAGCGGGAGAAGCGGAGGACGGCGACCGGTGCGGCGTGCCCGCGGAGGAGGTACTCTGGCGCAGGCGGTGAGGAGCACCTTGGCGGGACGAGGACGACGAGGAGGAGAGCGAGGAGAGCATCGCAGCAGACGGGGGCAAGCTGGGCTGGATCGCCGAGAGCTGTACAAGCCTTGCAGCAGGCGTATGCTCGATCTGTTGATCTGCTCGAGTGTGGACAGGGCCGACGGTTGGCTTCATCGCTCGTTGTCCGCTTGACATCTCGTTCGCCACTCGCACTCTTACTAGAGCTTAGCGACGCTCCGCATGACGCGCGGCAACCCACGAGGCCGCGCAGGCTCCCACTCGAACTCGCCCGCCCGCGGCACTCCCGTGGCGGGCGCGGCGGACGCGGCGGGAGGGGAGGGCGCGGGCGCGGTGGCGCAGCAGCGCCAAGGGCGGATCACTCGATGCAAGACTTTGACTATGCAGACCTCGTCAACGACGGCCTCCTCGGTGCGCCCTGCCCCCGCTCCTCCCGCGACGCCGCCCATCCCGCACGTTGACCTCATCGCATCCCTCCCCATCGCAGGCTTCACCCCCTCGCCTGCCTTCCAGCCACCCGTGCAGCCGTTCCAGAACACCGGCTACTCGACTCCGAACCGCGGTGCGCGGCGGGGGCCGTGGCGGAGGACGCGGCGCCTTCCCCCGAGGAGGCGGCCACACCCTCGGCGGCGGCAGTGCACCCAGCAGCGGGCGCGCGAGCCCCGCGCCGTACCCCACTCGCGGGGGCTTCGGCGGCGGGCGCGGGCGCGGCGCAGGGCTCGGTGCGCACCTCGGCGGCGCAGAGGGCCGTGGCGGTTTCGGCGGGCGAGGCGGGATGAGGGGCGGCGCGCGCGGCGGCGGAGCGTACAGTGGGTCGAGCACGCCAAGGAGTGTCGTGGGCATGGGCGGAGGCGGGTTCAACCCGCTCCTCGTGCCTGTCAAGTTCGTCCGCGCTTCGGGCGAAGGCCTCGGGACTGTCGGCGGCGAGGACGAGCATGGCCTCGAGCTCGCGGGCGCGGCGTCACCGCCGCCGACGCCGGCCAAGCGCCTGCTGCGTCACAGCGTCGAGGGCGCACTTGCCGACGAGGTCAAGAACCTTGCGCTCGAAACGAACGAGCAGGACGAGCAGGAGGACGAGCACTTCTCGCCGCCGCCGCCCGAGACGGCGTTTGAGCCCGAGCCGGCGACGACCGCGACGATGGCGCTCGACGAGCTCGAGGACGCGCCGGACGCGGCTGAGCCGACCTCGCACCCCGGCCTGGGGTCGCGCGCGCGGCACCCTGTCGAGCTCGAGGAGGGGCCCGCTCGTCCCGCTTCCCCTCCCGCGACGGCTGCTCCTCCGCCGAAGCCGATGAAGCTTCCGAGGACGACTCCCCTCCCCTCTTCGAAATCTCCGTCACCCGCTCTACCATCACCGCGGACCTGTCCTCCCTCCCTCCCCCCTTCGCGCTCTCCCGCACGCACGACTCCTCCACCCCCCTCAGCTCCGACTCAGACTCGTCCTCCTCCGATGCCGAGCAGATCCTCTTCCCGCGCCGCGCCCACTCCCACGCAGACCCCGTCTCGTCCCTACGCGCCGGGGCACCGCCTGCCCGCACCGCCGCAGAGCTCTCCCTCTCTCCCCGCGCGCCCGCGCCCGCAGCCGCGCCCGCAGCCCCGCGCGCGCCGCACCCCTCGCAGCCGGCGCAGCCCGCGCGGCAGAGCAAAAAAGCTTTGAAGCGCGCGGCGCGGTCGGCGCGCAAGCTTGGAAGGGCGCACGCGAGGAGCGGGAATGCCCATCTTGCGGGGCAGGGACAGGGGCACCGGCTCGGCGGCGGAGAGGAGGAGGAGGAGGAGGAGGATGAGGACGAGCGCGCGGAGAGGGCGGAGGACCGCGCGGCGGGGGCGGAGATGTTCGCCCGGTTGCAGGGCGCGGGCGGCGTCGAGGACATGCTCTCTGCCGCGTCGTCCGGCGACGACGACGCAGGCGTTGATGCGGAGGGGCACGTCCCTGGCGCGCCCCGCCTCGACGACTCGGACCTCGAGTGGGGCGGCGACGCCCCGCTCGCGCGCCGCGCGGGCGCGCGAAGAAGGCTGCGCAGCGGGCTGCGCGCGCCCAGACGCGCGAGGCGGAGAAGCTCGAGCGGCTGGTGGCTGCGGGAGGCGCGCGCGAGGAGGTCGAGCTTGCGCTTGCGCTCGAGCTGAACGCAAAGGAGGAGCGCCGCAGCGCGAGGGCGGAGGAGCGGCGCAGGGCCGAAGAGGACTATGCGGCGAACGTCGCTGCCGAGGAGGAGGAGGGCGACGACAGCATGGCTGTCCTTGCGGCGTTTGCGCGCGGGGCGGTCGGCCAGCTGGGGGAGCATGGCCGCGGGGATGATGCGGATCGGCGGATGGCGGAGGAGGAGGAGGACAGCGACGAGTGGGGGACGTCGAGCGAGGAGGATGGTGAGGCGAGTGACGATGAGGAGGACACGGAGGGCGCGTATGACCGCCGTGAGGCGCTCGCGGAGGAGGACGACAGCGAGGAGGTCGACTCTGACGACGAGCTCGAGGTCGAGTACTCGCTTGGCGACGCCGATGGGCGGTGCGTTTCATCCTTTCTCTCCCTCGCTTCGTCGACACTGACGCATCGTCGGAACAGCGTCGAGCACTCGCTCTCGCTCGCCTCATCCGAGTCCGACTCGGACGCCGACTCGTTCGACTCGTCCCTCTCCTCCTCGACCGACTCGGACGCCGAGCTCTTCGCGTTCGAGAGCGCGCTCCTCGCGGGGCAGAAGGTCTCCCTCTCGCGTATGGGACAGGGCGGGAGCGGCGGGCGCAAGGACGAGCGCGCGCGGAGGAAGGCGCGCAGGACGGCGCGCAAGGGCAAGGCGCGCGCGGTCGAAGTCGACAGCGATGAGGACAGCAGCGACGAGGATGAGGACGCGCTGCTGTTTGAGGGGAAGGACACGTGGGCCGACCGCGACGAGGACTACATCTCCAAGGTGCAGGTGCGTTGGCGCTTGCCGTTCCCTTCATCTCGCCACCGTGGCAGCTTCTGACAGGTGTGCTCGGCTCCCGTGCCACGCAGGCCGCGGTGCGGATGAACGCCGACCTCCTCTCGACGGCGCAGGGCGGGCGCGCCGCGCGCCGCTCGAACCGCCGCGAGCGCAACAAGCTCTTCAAGGCGATCTCGGAGGGCAACTTTGACGATATCGACCTGTATGATGAGGCGCTCGACCTCGACGACGAGCTCATCGAGGCCATGTTTGCCGAGCAGGAGGAGGAGATGGCGTTTGGCGGTCGTGCGTTGCCTTTCCTTCGCAAACTTCCTCGCGCGGTGCTTGCACGAGTCCTCTGCGTTGTTGACGACGAATAGCTCCGCTCACACCCACTCTCCCATCGCTCGCAGCTTCGAAGAAGCAGCGCAAGGCGGACAAGTCGTTCAGCGGGGCGTTCTCGGCGCAGCTCGCCGCGCAGTGGGACCTCGACCGCTCGAAAAAGGCCTCGCGCAAAGCGCAGCGCGCGGCCGAGCGCGCTGCAACGCGCGACGCCGAGTACCGCGACTCGTACCGCGACAAGGGGCAGCACCACTCGCGCGGCAAGGCCGGCGCAAAGGTGCTCGCTGCGGGCGACGAGAACGACGCCGCCGCGATCAACACGCGCATCCGGCACTTTATCGTCGCGGACTTGAGCGCGGCGAGCCTGTCGCTCCCGCCCATGGCGAAGAAGGCGCGCATCGCGGTGCACCTCCTCGCCGAGGTGTACGGGCTCAAGTCGCGCTCGCTCGGCAGCGGCAAGAGCCGTTTCCCCGTCCTCGAGCGCACGAGCCGCACCACCGTCGTCGGCGTCAGCGAGCGCCGCGTGCGCGCGATTGTCGGCACGGCGGACGGCGAGCATGAGCTGGATGCGGATTGGGGAGGCCCGAGGGGCAAGGGCAAGTACCGTGGGAAGATGGGCGGGCTGTGGAAGGCGCTCGAGGGCGCGAGCGGGAAGAAGAGCGGCGGCGGTGGCGGCGGGAGGGGCCAGCTGGGGAAGAACCCGGAGGGCGCAGTTGTCGGCCAGGGCGTGCGTCGTGCTTCTCTCCCTCTTCTTTCCTCCTCGTCGTACTCACGCTCGCATTGTGCTTGCAGGCGGACCGCATCGGCGAGGACAATGTCGGTTTTGCGTTGCTGAAGAAGATGGGGTGCGTCCTGCCCGCCTTTTCCTCCCCCTCTCTTCCTTCACTCACGACCCACTCGCACGCACAGCTGGACGGAGGGTGGCCAGATCGGCCTGTCGGGGCAGGGCCTGCAGGAGCCCGTTGTCGCGAGGATGAAGACCGTGCGTCCTCTCGCTCCCCCTTTCCGCTGCACGCGACTCGTCGCGGGCTTCGTTCTCCTCGGTTGCAGTCTCCGAGCCCGTGTGCTGGGACGAGCGGTGCTCCCGACTGAAGCCCCGCGCTTTCTTCTCGGAGTGCGGCGCGCTAACCTTTGTGTTTGCGTCGACGCGCGCAGGGCAAGAGCGGGCTCGGGAGCGGGTTTGCGGCGTCGAGGAGCGAGGCGTACGCGTTGGCGCGTGGCCCGAGTAGGGGCATGGTGCGGCGATGCCTAGAACGAGAAAAGATGCTCCTTCCGGGCGAGATGACGATGCGGGGAGGGGAGCGCGCGCGTTGTTCGGTGAGGGTCGCGTCTCGCAGGGAAGCGCTCGACGCGGTGCAGCTCTTCCTTCGTGTGCCACTCGCTTGCTCGCTTCTTTACGACCCGCACGCCCTCTCCTACGCCCCTCTCGACGCGAACCCGTTGAGCGCGAGCAGCACCGCCCCTTCGACTCCGCAGCGAACAACGGCCGCCGGTCCCTCGCCCTCTCGCTCCTCTCGCAGCGCATCTTTGCAGGCCAAAGGCAGCGCGCCGTCCCTCTCCGCCCAGCAGCAGCTCGACCATGGCGACGGGCCACAACGAACGCTCGTCGTCGCGCCCGCGGGCTCCCCCTGCCCCGGCAACGACCGCGTACCCGCCCGCGCCGAGCCCGCCGAGGGTCCCGCAGCCCGCGTACAGCGCGAGCACGCCTGTCCCGCCGAGACGGACCCGCTCGCGTACGACACGTCGCCCGCGCAGGGAGGCGACGCCTTCGTCTCTCACGACTTTGCCCCGCGCGCTCACCCGCACCAGCAGCACCAGAGCGCGTACGGCGGTGTCCAGACAGGCTACCCCGACGAGCCCTACACCGCCATCTCGCTCGGAGAGCCGACGCCCTACGAGTCGCTCCACGGCCAGGCTGGGTCCCTCGACATGAGCGACGCAGGCGGCGACCTCTCGGCCAGCATCCCGCGCACGAGTCTCTCGACGCACAACTCGCGCACCCAGCTCCGTGCCGCGGCCGCCGGCGGCGCGTACCTCCCCACCGGCGTCGAGGGCGACCCCGAGAAGCACGTCGACTCGCGCCCGGTGCACGCCGGGCCCTCCGTCACGATGGCGCCGCTGCCCAACATGGACGACGAGCGGCAGTCACGTCGCGCCGAGCGCATGTACGGCTCGGGCGAGAAGGGCGGCAGCGGCGGCAGTGCGCCCGGCAGCGGGTACAACACGCCGCGCTCGCGCTCGCAGGACCGCGGCGCCTCGCGCGGCGGCGGGCTCGGTAACTGGGCCGGCCCCGGTGGGAAACAACTCGCCGTACGGCAAGCTCGGCGACTCGGGCCAGCCGAGCGGGTTCAGCTCGGCCGCGAGCTCCAACCCCAACTTGCAGTTCGCCGAGGGCGACTTCATCCCCTCGAACGGCAACTGGTTCTCGCGCGCCTTCTTCGCAGTGCTCAACTCGCACTACATCGTCCGTTGGATGTTCGTTGCCGCTCGCTCGTTTCCCCGCGAGCGCCAAACTCACCCTCCTCGCGCCCGCAGCATCTACATCGTCCCGATCCTCGCGATTCTCTGGATCCCCGGCATCATCCAGTACACTGCCAGCCCGAACGGCAAGATTTGGTCCGTCCCGCTCATGTGGTGGTCCGTCTGGCTCTCGGTCGTCTGGGTCGGCTGGTGGGGCGCCGCGCTCTGTGCGTTCCTCCCTCTCCCTCCCCCATCGCCTTCGCTTACTCGCTCGTGACGCAGTCTCGCGCATGGCTCCTGCTGTGCTCAACCGCACGCTCGGCGTCGTCGCGCCTGAGCTCCGCCACTACATCGCCTACCTCAAGGCCGTCCGCTTCTTCGTCGGTGCCGCCGGCTGGGGCCTGAGTGCGCTCTCTGCCCACTCTCGATATTGCACGACTGACGTCCTGTACGCGCGCAGCCATCTGGGTCTCGTTCCTCCCGCTCATCAACTCGCGCGCCGTCCGCGGGTCGGACGGCTCGGTCCCGTCGCAGTCGACGCTCAGCCTCCTTACCCAGGGGCTGTTCGGCATCTTCCTCAACCTCGTTATCCTCCTCATCGAGAAGCTGGTGATCCAGATCATGTGCGTTGGACTTCACCTTCTCGCGCTCCACCCCTTCAGTCGAGGGCACGCGAGTTCAGATTGCAGTCCATCGAACTGACAAATGCGCGCCTTCTGCAGCGCCCACAACTTCCACAAGCGCTCGTACGAGGACCGTATCCTCGAGCAGAAGTTCCAGATCGGCGCGCTTGTCGCGCTCTACCTCAAGTGCGCTCCCTCTCCACCCTCCTCTCCTTCTGAGCCTGACGTTTCCGCCCACCGCAGCTCACGCGACATTGGCCGGTCCGACACGCTCGACGGCGCGATGAACCGGCCGCGGAACAAGCGGCAGATGTCGGACCCGACGCTCCTGATCAAGAAGGCGCTCAAGGGCGCGCAGCGCGCCGCGCAGACGGCGACGACCGTGATCGGGACAGTTGCGAGCGAGATCGCGGGCGAGCGCGTCCTGCAGCCCAACTCGCCGAGCTCGATGGTCACCAGTGCGCTGCAGAGCGCCAACAAGACCAAGCAGCTCGCGAGGAGGATTTACTACTCGTTCACGCCGCAGTACCGCGAGGGAATGGTCATTAGCGACATGTCGAGGTGCTTCCGTACGTGCGAGGAGGCCGAGCGGGTGCGTCCGCGCCTCTTGTCTTCCCCCCTCATTGCCTTCCGCGCGAGCGAGCAGGGGATGACGTTGCTGTTTCACGCTCGCAGGCCTTCGCCATTTTCGACCGCGACTCGAACGGCGACGCCACCCTCGACGAGGTCGAGATGGCGTGCCTTGACATCCACCGCGAGCGCCAGGCTCTCGCGCGCAGCATGCGCGACATCGACTCGGCTGTTGGGAGGTGCGTCGGCTTTCGCCCCTCTCGCGTTCCCTTTCTCCACTGCCTCGTTTCGGAGGGAACGCTGCTGAGAGTCGTGCGCGCTGACGCTCCCTTGCGCAATACAGGCTCGACAACATCCTCATGACCGTGTGGTACATCGTCGCGCTGCTCATCGAGGCCGGCCTGCTCAACGCCAGCTTCAACACCATGATCGCGAGGTGAGTCGGCGTTTTGACTCGTCGCCGTCGTGGGCGTCTCAACTCACGCGCCTCGTCCTGCAGCGCCGGCACGTTCATCCTCGGTCTTTCGTGGCTCATCGGCACGACGATGCAGGAGATCCTCGCGTCCATCATCTTCCTCTTCATCAAGCACCCGTACGACGTCGGCGACCGCGTCTCCATCGACGCGATGGACTACATCGTCCTCGAGATGCACCTCCTCTCGACCATCTTCAAGAAGATCGACGGGACTGTCACCCAGGCGCCGCACTCGCTCCTCAACACCAAGTTCGTGCTCAAGTGCGTCCCGCCCTCCTCCCCTTGGTCCTCGACGAGTACTGACGATCCCGCGCGCGCAGCTACCGCCGCTCGGGCCCGATCTGGGAGACGTTCACGTGGGACGTCGACTTTGCGACGACGTTCGAGAAGATCGAGGCGCTGCGTGCGCGCATGCTCGAGTTCCTCCAGCAGGAGAGCCGCGACTTCATCCCCGTCATCGACATCAGCGTCCTCGACTTTACGGGGCAGGGCAAGCTCTCGCTCTCGGCGCCGATCAACCACAAGAGCAACTTCCAGAACGGCGCGCTCAAGACCCAGAGGCGCAACAAGTGGGTCTGCGCCCTCAAGGTCGCCATGGCCGAGCTCGAGATCTACGGCCCCGCCGGCGCGGGCGACCCCGCGCCCGCGCCCGCCGACCCGGTCCTGTACGCGCAGGTCCCGTGGGAGGAGATGCGCGCCAAGGCGGACGCGGCGGCTGCGGCTGCGGCAGAGACGCACGAGAAGGCCAAGGAGCACGATCCGGCCTTCAAGCGCGCGAGCAAGTTCGCCGAGAGCCTCATCGACGAGCGCGACATCATGGATGAGGAGTCGGGCAGGGGGAACGGCGCGCTCCGCTCGCGCAGGATGCTCTGAGCGCGCGGGGGTGCGGGGTCGAGCGACGGAGAGCGGGACGGAGAGCGAGCTGGCTTGCGCGGCGAGAGGGAGGATACGGACACTTTGCATGTTGGTGGACGGTGCGACGCGCTTGATGCGCAGAGCCCGCTGAGGAGGACCTTGACGCACGTACATAGAGTGCTTGCTATACCTGTTTTGCGCGGAGGGCTCGGGTTCGAGCGAGAGAAAGCGGCTGGGCAGACGGGAGAAGCGGATCGGGAGCGCGTGAAGGCGAGAAGCGCGCGTCGATGCAAGCCGACAACCCCAGCCTACGCACTCCCAGCCGCACGCGCTCTCCCCATCAGAGCGCCGTGCTCGTCTCGACGAGGACGCTACGAGTCCGAGGCGATCTTCCTCAGCGCCGTCCCGTCGACCTCGATGCCGTAGCCCCGCGCCGCCTCGACCGCCGCCTGCACGCCCTGGTCCGAGCATCCCGGTCCCCACGCCGTGTCATGGTAGCCGGGCCAGAGGCGCGACGGGTACGCCGTACCAGGCGGGGACTCCGAGCCCTCGCGGTGCCTCGGCGCCCAGCGGGCGCATTGGACGTGGTCGAGCGTCAGACGGCGGAGATGCGGGAGGCGGAGGGGGCCGTCGACGATGTCGAGGAGGAGCTTGTCCGTGGCGAGCGTGCCGCGGTTGAAGGAGAGGGTGTGCAGGGACGAGAGGGAGCGGAGGTAGGGGAGGAGGCGGCCGGGCGTGAAGGTGTCCTCGCAGAGCGCGAGGTGCTCGAGATGGGTGAAGCGGGGGAGGATGTCATCCAGGAGGGATGGGTGCCGCACCGTGTAGCTCAGTTCCGGCGCGCACCGGAGAGTGAGAGACCGTAAGGTGACGGGCGCCGTGCGGAGGATGTCGCGAATTCGGGAGTGTCGTAGAGCTCGTCGAGGGTGAGATGCAGGAGGTGCGGCGCAATGGCCTGGAGGTCCGGCCCACCCCACTTCTCGAAGCCGTTGCCTGACAAGGCCAGATCCGTGAGGTGGAGAAGCGGGACGGGCTTCTCAACGGACGGCAGAAACACGCCGTCCTCGCCGCGTTGCGCCAACCGGAACTCCTTGAGTCGCGGGAGGCGCGCAAGCTGCTGGAGCCACTCGCCCTCGTCGCCGTGCTCGTTGACGACGTACAGCTCCCATGCCGAGATCCTGAGGACCTCGAGCTTGGCGAGGTTTTGCGACAAGGGCTCGCGCAGGAGAACTGCCTCGACGAGCCCGTGGTCGACCTCCTGCAGGTCGAGGATGCGGAGACTGGGGAGGCGGGCGAGGAGGAGGGAGAGCTGAGGTGGCGTGACGACCTCGTCGACGACGTCATCATCGTCAACGCCCCCTTCTTCGTCGCTGTTCTCGCCGGCAACCGAGGGCGTGCGCTGAAGGCGAAATGTCGCCACGCAGTTCCGCTCGCCGTCCATCCTGAGCTCGAGCTCGTCGACATACTCGCGGACGGCGACGACCGTCCGCACTGTGAGGCAGAAGGACCCGAGTGCCTCGTACGACTCGAGGCAAACGCGGCGGTAGAGGTACTTCTGCTGGATCGGGTAGAGGCGACGGCAGATCGGCCTGTGCGCGGGCTCGTCCTCGTACGCAAGCCTCAAGATCTCGTCGAGGAGTTCGTTCGGAAGCCAGAGGAGCGGGGGCGGCTTGCTCGCCTCGGTCGAGGAGGAGGAACTGATGAGGATCTGCGAGAGGTGGGGAGCGTGTCAGCGGGGCTGGGAGGAGTCGGAGGGTGTGCACACACACCTCGTGATTCATCCTGTCGAGCAGGAATGGCGAATCGAGCGAGAGAGCGGGAGCAGCGGTGAGCGGGAGGAGCGAGAGGGTCCGCGCGGGGCTTGAACGCCACGTCGACGCTGGCTCAGCACTTGAACGCTTGTGAATCTGTTGGGGCAGATATACTGTCCCTCTCTCACAGCTACACGTGCTTCTCCGTCTCCCGCTGGACTCGAGACTCTCCCTCCGCCTCCTCCTTGTCGTGCCTCAACCGGCTGCTACACGCGGCGAGGCTGCAGGCTGGCTATCTTGGGCTCGCACAGTGCCTCAACAAGCGTTCCAGGCTGCCCTTCCAGCCTGCGCCCCAAGCTGGCTCAGCTTGCTGTCCCCGCCAACCCCGGCCTCCTGCTCGCCTTGGAGGCGCGGTCAGCTTGCTCACCACCGGCTGGAGGGCGTCTTCGCGGGTCTGTTCAGTATGTGACTCTCAACGCTTAGGCGGTGTGGCCGCCTTGTCTACTGCATGCGGGACCAGCTGGCTGCAGGGACGTCCGCTCGCTGCTTCCTTCGCCTCTGCTCAGGGTCTGCTGTCGACACCGTTGCCATCATCCGCTCTACGCTCTTTGGCACTCGGTGTCTCCTGAAGAGCGCAGGCGTCATTGCGACCTTCGGCGGCTCGCTTACCTTCCGACGCCGTCCCACCGCTCGCGCCTGTCGCCTCGCTCGACGGGCGATTCTGCCCAGATGCGCCACCAACTCGCTCTGCGCTCTCGCGGTTCTCGCGACGGCGTTTCGTGTTCTCGAATGGCTCGCTGCGGACGCCGAGCACTCCTTAACAGCCGTCCCTCGGGGTTGTCCGTTCACTTGCTGCCTCGTTGACCGAAGCTGCGCCGTCCCGCGCGCCTCGCTGCTGCCACACGCACAGTGCAGACGAGAGGAGGCGATCCGGAAAGCAGCGAGCGTCTGAGCAGGCGTCGCGAAGCGTGGACAACGCGAGCGCGTGCATCCGCGTCGTCCGCGCGCAGCTCACACTCCTCCACTGCTCCCGCAGCCTGCCAGTGCTGCACTCCCTCGGACAGCAGCATGTGTTGACGGTGCGACGAACTGCACACGGCGCTCTCGACAGCGTCAGCTTGAACAGCGGAGAGCCCTCGCGTAACTCGCACGGACGGGAGAACGGGATGAAGCGGAAAGGAAGGTGCATTGCCGCGCCTAGTCACAGAACTCCTCTTAATCCGCCTCGATCTGCTCGAGCGTGCGCTGGTCGCGCTTCGTTCCCGCGTACACCCTGAGCCAAAGCGGGCGGTCCCACTCGTAGAGGAGCTTGGCCGCGCGGCGCTCGCCGTATCGGCGCACCAGCTCGGTCACGTCCTTGTCGTAGATCGCCACGAGCATCGTTCCGTAGAAGGTCTCCTTGTCGAAGGTGGCGGAACAGCGGATCGCGTCAACCGAGGTGCCCTCGACGGCGTCGACGCCGAGCCCAGCAGCGTATGCAACCTCCAACATGTGCTGCTGGCCCTCCCAGGTGCATCCACGAGGCCAGCGCGGCGTCTCCCAGCCGGGGAGGGCGTGCTCGGCCGTGAACCGCGCCGCCTCGTCCCACTTCAGCCCGTTGTCCTCGTACGACGGCCCCATTCGGCCCGGCGAGGCGTGATCGAGCGTGAGGCGCGAGAGGGACGGCGGGCGGTGCGTCATCAGGAGCGCGAGGAGGAAGTCGTCCGTCGCGCCGGCGCCGGGACGAAAGACAATGTGGCGGAGAAGCGGGAGGGCGGCGAGTTGCAAGAGGAAGCGGTCCATGAACGCGAAGGCGCCGACCTCGAGCTGCTCGAGCTGCTGGAAGCGCGCGAGGCGGTCCGTCTCGAGGAGGGGACCCTGCCACTCGCTGTACTCGTCCGCCGTGGTGCGCAGGACGAGGGTCCGCAGTCCCTCGGGCGCGCGAGCGAGTACGGCATCGAAATTGGGCTCTTCGGCAGAGTTACTGAGGTCGAGGTTGACGAGTGCGGGGAAGACGGAGGAGAGGTCGGGGAGGTTCCATGTCGTGAAGCGAAAGCCCCGCAGCTCGAGAGAGGTGACGCGGGAAGGCTGGCGGGTTCGAGACGACCGACTGGTTCAGATCGGTGTGTGCGTATGCACGCAGCGAGAGGTGCTCGAGGGCGGGATACGCCGCCAAGCGACGCAGCCAGTCCGCCTCGCCCGGGTTGCTCATGGCGCTGTGCTCGACGCTCGGCTCGATCTCGACCCGCTTGAGCCGCGCGAGGGCGGTGGACAGCCCCTCGCTGGCGAGGAACGCGTCCACGAGGTGGCGAGGCGGGCCGAGGAGGAGAAGGTGTTCAATGTGCGGAAGGTTGCCGAGCGCCTCGACGAAGTCCTGCCGGCTCACTATCTCGAGCCACGGGATGGTGCGCGGGGCGAACTCGAGACGTCCGACCGCACGGCGGATGACCGAGTGGCGCTCGACGACCTGACAGAACGTCTTGAGCTGGTCGAGCGAGGAGAGGTGGACGCGGCGATAGAGGTGTTTCTGCTGGATCGGGTGGAGGCGACGGCAGATCGGCCTGTGCGCGGGCTCGTCCTCGTACGCAAGCCTGAATATCTCGTCGAGGAGCTCGTTCGAGAGCCAGAGGAGCGGCGGCGGCTTGTCCGTCGCGGTCGAGGAGGAGGAACTGATGAGGATCTGCGAGAGGCGGGGAGCGCGTCAGTGTGGGTGGGAGGAGTCGGAGGGTGTGCAGACACACCTCGTGGTCCTCCTGTCGCGCAGAAATCCCAGATTGAGCGGTACGGGCGGTTCTCCTCGAGGGGTGATGACGACGAGGTGATGAGGCCTGAGCGGAGCGAGAACGGGGTCAGGATGAGCGAGAGGGAGCAAGAGGGTGAAGCAGCACACCCTGCGGTCGTAGTAAGCGGGCCCGCTGGATCTCAGAGCGGGTGCGAGCAGCGGCAGCGGGTGCGGACGAGGCGAACCCTCCCCCTCGCGGGTCTCGCTCTCCCCACTCACGCAATGCCTCCGTTCTCCAAGGCGTTTCAGCTCTCCAGCAAGCTCAAGATCCCCGCCGTCGGCCTAGGGTGCGCCCTGCCGTCCTCCCGTACTCGTTCGAGCGCTCCTCGCTGACCTCAGCCCCACCCCCACCTCGCCGACATCGCCGCTTACAGGACCTGGAAGAGCGAGCCGGGACAGGTCAGGGAGGCGGTCAGGGTCGCCATCGAGGCGGGGTACAGGTGCGCACGCTTTCGTTCGACCATGGAGGATGTGCTGACTCCCTCTCTCGCGGTACAGACACATCGGCGAGTCCGGCAGTGCTCTCTCCAGATCGACGCCTCGCTGACCTTCGCGACTGCGTGCACAGATTGCGCTTGGGCGTACAGGAACGAAGCCGAGGTTGGGCAGGGCATCAAGGACTCGGGCATCGCTCGCGAGGAGCTCTGGATTACGAGCAAGGTGCACCAACTTTCGCAGGCAGATTGATGGAAGTTCGCTCACCATGCACCGCCTGCAGCTCTGGAACACCTTCCACTCGCCGGAGAAGGTCAAGGTCGGCCTGCAGGAGACGCTCGACAACCTCGGCGTCGACTACCTCGATCTCTACCTCATGCAGTGCGTCGCCGCCCTTCTCTCCGTCCTGCCCGCCTGCTTGCTCGCCGCGACTGCTCCACAGGCTAGAGGCGGCCTCTCTCTTCCCTATCTGCTACTGAACGTCCCTTCACCGCTCCGCAGCTGGCCCGTCGCCTTCTCCTCGTCGTCCGGCCCGAAGATCGACTGGCCGCTTACGAACGACGTCCCCCGACCTGGGCCGAGATGGAGAAGCTCGTCGAGCAAGGCAAGACGAAGCACATCGGCGTCAGCAACTTTACCATCGGACGGTGCGAGAAGCTGCTCAAGACGGTGTGCTTGCTTTCGTGATCGTCCGCTTGCTTCCCATAGGAGCTCACTGACCCTCGATACTTACTCTGCGTCCGCAGGCCAAGATCAAGCCTGCTGTCAACCAGGTCGAGCTGAACCTGCACCTGGCGCAGCCGGAGCTCGTCAAGGTGCGTCTTGCCGAGCCATCCCTCCCGCTCTCGTCTCCCTCGCTTCGCCCGTTCGCTCATGCACTGTACTGACGAGAGTACCCGTGCAGTGGTCCCAAGAGAACAACATCCTCCTCGAGGCGTACTCCCCGCTCGGCTCGACCGGCGCACCGCAGCTCTCGGACCCGGTCGTCAAGGAGATCGCGGCCGCGCACGGCGCGACGCCCGCTCAGGTGCTCATCTCGTGGCAGGCTGCCAGGGGGATCGTCGTCCTGCCCAAGTCGGTCACGCCTGCGCGCATCAAGGAGAACTTTGAGCGTGCGTCGTTCGCTTCCATCTCGTTCAGCGCGAGAACAGCGGTTGACACGCGTCACTCGCCCGCAGAGGTTGAGCTTACCACCGAGGACATTACTCGCCTCGAGCAGCGCGCAGACGAGCTGCCGACGAAGCGCACCGTCGACCCTTCGAAGGACTGGGGCGTTCCGGATTTGTGGAAGGACGACGGCGGCGCCAAGCTCTAGAGGCATACCTAGAGAAGGCTGTAGAGCTTAGCTATGCAATCAGGACGACGTGAGTATAGCTGGTGAACCGCTGCGCCTGCAAGAGCGGGTCGACCTTCCCAAGTTGTCGGCGGTCCTGCAGCTGCCGGGGACGCGTCTCGCTCGTTCGGAACGTGTCTTTTTACTGTACTTGGCACTCCGGCAAGCGAGATGCACTCAGTCCTGCGAGCGAGAGGAAAGTCGGACGCGCCGCGTGTTTGGCGAGGGCTTGCAGACGCGTCTCACTTCGCGAGGACACCGTCTGCAGAGCTGCTACTCGCCCTGGCGTTTCCCGCCGTACGAGCTACGCGTCCCCAGTCCGTTCGAAGCACCGCACGAGGTCGCCGTGGGCCTGAGCGCATCTCGCTGCCTCCGCGGTCGCGCGCGCTAGAAATCGGGCAACACCCGCTCCTCCCTCCTCCCCTCGGCTCGCACTGCACCTTGCCTGCATCAGTGCACCACGCCCAGCCCGCCATGACCCGGCCACGCCCCGCCCGCGCCACCCTCGTCCTCGCACTCGCGCTCGTCGTCGCCCTCGCCGCCCGCCCCGCCCGCGCCGCGTCCGCTCCCGCCTCCGCACCCGCATCACGCCCGACAGGCCCCGCGCGCCTCACAGAGCGCCAGTTCCTCTGCGGCCTCTTCGGCACCTGCGACGACGACGAGGCCTCGTCCTCCGCCTCGGCTGCATCCACCCCCGCCGCCCCGACGTCCGCCTCCCTCCCCGCCGCAAGCGCGTCCGACCCCGCGGCGAGCGTGAGCGCCTCGAGCGCGGTCAGCGTCCCGGTCGTCGGGCCTAGCAGCGCGAGCAGCGCGCCGGTGCTGAGCGCAACAAGCGATACGGCGCTCGTGAGCAGCGCGACGGAGACGAGCAGCTCGGTGACGAGGGGTGCGTTTGCGCTTCCTTTTCTCAAGGGCGGGCCCCGGTGCGGCACCAAGACCGTCGGGGGCTGCCGGACGTGTGGGCGAGGAAGGGGTCGAAGCCGCTTCCCAGGAGGAGGACGAGGTCGAATCGCTCGCAGCGGTCCCCGACACGCGTCGCAGTCCGCTCTTCGACTCGCCCAGTAGCATGCTCCCGCGCTAAGTACAGAGACTGACTCGCTTTGCCGCGCGCGCCAGCATCACGCACGTCCTCCGTCCCCACATCCTCCTCGACCACGTCGTCCGGTTCGTCTCCCTTCAGTGTCGACTCTCCCATGACCGCGCTCACCCCCCTCACACACAGCCTCGCAGATCATCGTCACCGTCACGTCGATCTTGACCAACTCGGACGGCTCCGAGTCGACCATGATCCAGCAGTCGGCGAGCGCCGTCGCGGCCAAGAGCAACAGCGGCGGCGGGCCGAGCGGCAAGACGTGGGGCATCATCGGTGGCGTCGTCGGCGTGTGTTCTCCCCCATTCCCTCTCCCGTGTAACACGGCCCGGGACTGACGCACCCGACCGCGCACGCAGGGCGTCGTCGTCCTCGCCGGCCTAGTCCTCATTGGCTGGCGTCTCACCCAGCGGCGCTTCTCGAACCTCGACGCCGGGGCCGACGATATCCGCTGGCCAGAGCTGCAGCCCGATGGGCAGACCGTCTCGACGGGGCTGTCGACGCTCAACCCGCAGGGAACGCGCAGGACGGGAGGGGCGGGCTTCGCGATGGAGAAGGACGAGGACGACGATGACGACGACGAGCTTGACCAGAAGGGCGCGGGGGCGGCGGGCGAGTGGCCCGTTGAGGGGAGCCCGCGTCCTGGTGGAGGGGCAGGAGCCGCGCCGGGGCAGTACGCCCTGGGCAACAACGCGAGCGAGGCGGGCTTCTTCGAGGGGCAGGGAGGCGCGAGCCCGTACGAGGTGGGGTATGGGCAGGCGCACGCGCAGCAGGGGCCGCAGGGCGTGCGGGGAGCGAATGACGGCTACTGTGCGTCGCGCGCCGTCCTCTCCTCTCAATCTCCTTTTCCGCACATTGAGCGCAGTTCTGCCCCTAGCGCCGATGTACTGACCGCGCTAGATGCTCGCCCGCAGACGACCCGTACCTCCCGCACGCCCTCTCCGACCCATCTCTCCCTCTCCCGGCGGGGCTTGCGTCCCACTCGCCGCAGCCCGGCGCATACGCCCCGCCCGTCTACCCGCCCACCTACACGCACAACTACGCCGACGCGTACGGGGCGCCCGCGCACGGGGCGTACGGCGAACCCGCGTACGGCGGGAGCGCAGAGGACCTCGCTGCCCAGCAGCAGCAGCAGCAGGCGCAGCAGATGGGCGCGTACAGGACGGCGAGCCCGAGGCAGCCGCCCGGGCATGGCTACTGAGCGGTCTGGCGATGCGAGGGAGGCGTGTTGTAGTTCTTTCTGGCGAGGTGAGCGAGCGGAAGACGGAGGATTTATCGCGCATCGGCATTGCAGATAGTGCTCTCTTCCTTGCGCCCTGACTCTCTCGGTGCACGAATGGTGACAGGAGGCATGGTAGCTGTCGTTACACGGCCGGCGGAACTGCAAGGCGCACATGCAGCGTGGGCCGCCGCGCGCTAGGGCTCCAAGGCTTTGCGGCGACGGCAGCAGCGCTGAACGATGTCGGCGGCGACGCGCTACATCTCGCAGGCATACTGCGGGTGCTTGGCGGGCGGTGGGCGGAGATGCGGAGGCATGCGGGTTGGGCGACCCGTGCCCAGAAACTGCGCTACGAAGCGGGGATCAGCGGGAGGCAGACGGAGATGGGAGGACGCAGCGACGTACCTTGACGGATAGACGTGCGAGCCGGTCGCGTGGCCTTGCAGTTTCAGTCGCCGTCCTGGCGGTCCTCGAGGAACCCGACAAGCATGCTCATCACGCGCTCCTGCCGCTTGAGGAGCGTGGGGTCCGCCGTCTTCTGGAAGGTGGGGATGCCGAGCTGCGCAAGGCATCCTGGTCGATCAGCACCGTGCCTCTGAAGACAGTGGGCGGAGAAAGCGCAGGATGCGGACGCACCGCCTGAAGCTGCTCCTGCTGCTGCGCCTGCAGCGCCGCCCACTTGCGCAACGCAGCGCGGTCCCACTCACGCAGCCTCTGGGCCTTGATCGCGGGTCTGTGCACGCGTGAGGATGGTTAGCCGGGCGAGTGAAGAGCAGCGAGAGGGGACGCACGGCGTCCCTGCGCGCGCCAGCTCCTGCTCGAGCCGGTTCCGCTCGTCCTTCATCCTGAGCTCCCACGTCTCCTGCTCATCCCAGACGCGCTGCACGCGCTCGAGGAACGCCCCATCCAGTGCGAGGGCGTTGAGGAGCGGGACAGCCTCGACGAACGAGAGGCCAGAGAGGTCGCGGGTGCGGGACGGGGCGGGTTGCGCTGGCGGGTCGTCTGCGCGCTGGGGAGGGCGGTGAGGCTCGAGAGAAGCGAGTCGAGCTGCGCCTGCGAGGGGGCGGCGCCCGTCGTCGTCGTTGGCTGATGGAGGAGGTGCGGCGGGGAGGGGAGCGGCGGGCGCAGCAGGGGCGGGTGCGGCGCCGTCCTGCGCCTGCCTGAGCGTGGCTAGAGCGCCTCGAGGTCGTTCTGATCCATCGCGTGAACAGTCGCCGGCGGAAGAGCTCCCGGCGGATCGCGTTCCCGCGACTTGCACCGCGACGCCTCCCTCCGCTCACGCTGTGCACCTGAGCTGCAGGCGCGACGAGCAGAACGTTCGGCTCTGGTTGCGATGCGCTGCGAAAGAGTGCGCCCCGCTGCGTGCTCGCTGCTCTGCGGCGTCTGCACGTGCTTCTTTCCCCGACCCCTTCGCTCACCCTCGCGCACGGAATGCTCCCAACCCAGTTTGGCATCCGCTAGTCCCGACGGCTCGCACGGTGGGGAGCAAGCGGGCGGAGAGGCCGATGACCTGTCCCGGTCCCGGTCGCCGCACCGCACGATGGAGGGGCTCCCGTGCGGGCATCTCGCTTCTTTCTCCTCCGCCGCTCCTGCCTCGAACGTGCTCCCCTGCTGCGCGTCGCTGTCAGTGCTCGCTGTACGGCTCACCGCTTCGACAGACGGCAGCGCGAGAAGCGTCTCCCCCCGCCCTCTCTCCCGCGAGCACTTCGCCGGTTCCAACATGAGCAACACTCTCAGCCCGCCCTCTCCGTCGACTCGACCAAGCCGTCGCAGCCCATCCTCGACGAGGATGCAAAGGCTCCTCCCGCGGCCGTCGCGGCACTCGACGTGCGCGAGGTCGAACGCCTCCGCAAGGTCAACAAGAACTCCTCCATCTTTACCATCATCGCCGCCGGCGCGGGCCTCCTCTCCGACGGTCTGCAGAACAACATCATGATCCTCACGAACGGTACGTTTCTCTCGAGCTCGTGGGAACCGGATTGCGCTCGCGAGCGAGGCGGCGATGCCGCGGCTTCTCCTGTCGCCAACACCCTGTACTGATCCGTTCCTCGCACAGTCATTTTCGCTCAGCTCTACGGCAAGGCGTACACGAGCGCGTGGTCGACGCAGCTTTCCAACTCGCTCACCGTCGGTACTATCCTCGGCCAGGTGCGCCTCTCCTCTTCGCTTCTGCCCTTCTCCCGCTCACCTCCCGCTCACGCAGGTTGCCATCGGCTTCATCTGCGACATCTACGGCCGCAAGGCGGGCATCATGATCTCTACTTTCTGCATCGTCGCCGGTATCATCATCGTCACGGCCGCGCATGGCGCCGGCGGGTCCTTCACCGGGTTCATCTGGTGCTTCACCGTCGGCCGCGGTCTCACGGTGCGTTCCTGCCTTCTCGCTATCTTTGACGGGACGGTCTTCCGCTGGAAGATGAGCTGCTCCGCTTGGGAAGGCCGACGCTGATCTCCTTCTCTCGCTCCGCAGGGCATCGGTGTTGGCGGCGAGTACCCCTCGGGCAGTACGAGTGCTGCTGAAGCTGCCAATGAGCGTATGCAGAAGTCGCGTGGGCCTACGTTCATCTTGGTGCGTTTTCGCTCTTCCTCACGCTCGTCTTCACTCCGACTTTTCCCCCTTCTCCTCGCACCTCTGCCCGTCCCGCTTCTGTGTTGACTCTGACTGACACACTGAGCTGCTCCGCAGGTGACGAACCTCGTCCTCTCCTTCGGCACGGTCTTCGCCTGCTGCCTCTACCTCATCGTCTTCGAAGCCGCCGGCGGCCTCGACGCCAACTACTCGACCGTCTGGCGCACCGTATTCGGCATTTCTGTCGTTCCTCGTGCGTCCTTGCGTTCGATAAGCGCACGGGATGGAGCGCTGACCACGAGGCCGCCCGCGCACAGCCCTCGTCGTCCTCCTCTTCCGCATGCGGATGGTCAACTCGAAGCTCTACCGCCAGGGCGCGATCCAGCGTGGACCGCCGCTGCTGCTCACCGTCAAGTTCTACTGGAAATCGCTCATCGGCACGTGCGGGGCGTGGTTTGTGAGTCTCTCCTCCGTTCGCCTCCGGATTTTACACATGATCCTGACGCCTCCTCCCGTTCACGGCTATACGACGTCGTATCGTTCCCGAACGGTATCTGTGAGTTACACGCTTGTCAGACCATGTCCCGAGCTCTCACTGACCTTTGAGGATGTCTTCGAAGTCTCCGGCACCATCATTTCGCAGATTGTCAAGGTCAAGGGCCATGAACTCGTCCGCAAGACTGCAGAGTACCAGCTCTTGCTCGGCACCATCGCGCTGCCTGGCGTGATCGTCGGCGCGCTTCTCGTGAACCGGCTTGGAAGGAGGAACCTCAGTGCGTTGCTCTGTCCTTCTCTCCCGACTTTCCCGAGCTCACCCTGGCTTTCACAGTGATGCTCGGCTTCGGCGGGTACCTCCTTATCGGCCTCATCGTTGGTTGCGCCTACGACAAGCGTGCGTTCTTGGGCATCCTCTCCTCGTGTCCATCGCTGACCCGGCTTTTGCAGTCATCAACACCGCCCCTGCCTTCGTCGTCCTCTACGGCCTCCTGACAAGCTTCGGTAATATGGGCCCGGGCGACACGCTCGGATTGGTGTCTGCCGAGTCGTACGCGACCGCCGTCCGCGGTGCGTCCCCTCCCACTCCTTCTTTTCCCGCTGCCCCGCTGACCAGCCCTTCTCATAGGCACTTGCTACGGCTTCTCGGCCGCGATTGGCAAGGTCGGCGCTGTCGTCGGTACGCAGACCTTCACGCCTATCCGCAACAACCTCGGTCCGCGCTGGACCTTCGTGCGTACGCCTCTCTCGTTGCGCTCATACGCTCGCTGACAGTGTACTCTCCGCACAGATCGTCGCTGCCATCGTGGGTATTCTCGGCATCATTGTTGCCTTCTTCTTCATCCGAAACGAGTCCGTCCTTCCCCCATGCCCCTCATCCCCTGCCGCGGTGCCGACCCGTCCTACCCACAGCCTCGACGGCGACCTCGCCGACGAAGACGCGCGCTTTGCTGCGTACCTCAAGTCGCAGGGCTGGGACGGGACGATCGGCGTCCAGGGCAAGGAGGCGGTCCTTGACCGCGAGGAGGGCGAGCGGGCGGAGAAGGCAGATGAGTGAGCCGCGGGGTGCAGGGGATGCAGTATGGCTGCTGTGCGTAGCGTTTCGTCATCGTAATGGGTTCTCAGAGTTGTTCGCCGCGATAGGAGGGGGATCACGCGCATCGCAAGGAGGGAGGTGAAGAGCTCGCTTTGCGCGCACGGAGGCAGCGCGGGTCGATCCAGCCAGCCTTCGAGACTGTCGAGGAGCTCTCCCATAGCGTGTCAAGCCCATTCGAGCACGTTCGCAAATGTCAACTCGGGCCTCTTCCCGCGCAACGCGCTTGCACTCACTCACGCTACAGCGCTGCACCCGCTTACTGGCTGAGCACGCGCACAAGATGTCCAAACGCACGGCCAAGCAGCGCGTGAGCTACGTCGAGGTCGACAGCGACGCGGACCTCGCCGCGAGCGACGACGGGCTGATGAAGAGCGCGGATGGCGACGACGCGGCGGGCCGGCAGGGGAGGGCGTGGGGAGCCGTGGGAAGGGCAAGGGACGCGCCACGAGTCCCGGTGCGCCTTCAAACGCCGCTCTACGCCGATTCGAGCTGACTTCCCCTCCTCCTCCCCCACATCCCCCTCCGCGCAGCCGAACCGCCCCAGAAGAAGACTCGCTTCACAAAGGAGCTCGCTCAGACAGTCGTGCGCAGGCTCAAGCAGGGCAAGGAGCACAAGCCGCCAACGCTCAACGCGGACATGCTCCTCAACCTCCCGTTCGACATCCTCGTCGAGGTGCGCTCCACGTGCCCTTTCTCCCTGCTGACCTAACTGACACCATCAATGTCTGCAGATCTGCTGCCAACTCGACCTCGCCGACCTGATCCACCTCTCGCGCACGTCGCGCGCATTCCGCAACCTACTCCTCGCGCCGAGCGGCCGCCAGCTCTGGGCAGCGGTCCGCATCCGTGACGGCTACTTCGTCCCGCAGAGCATGTCCGAGGTCGCGTTCGCGCTGCTCATCGTTGGGGGCGACTGCCAGGCGCGTTTCCGCTCTCGCGTGGGCTGCCCCGACCGCTCACGCCCGTTCCATCGTGCAGGTTTGCGCGGTCGAGGGCAAGACGACGGCGTACTGGACGTTCCGTGTGCCCATGTGCAAGAGCTGCGGTGACGACCGGTGCGGACGCTTCCATCCTTCTCCGCGCAGGACGCAAAGCTAACCTAGTCGAGCAGCCTGATCTCGCGCACCGCCGCCCGCAAGAAGATGGTCGACCTGCACAGCGATGCATTCGAGTGCGTTCGCTACGTGTCGGGTAAGCGATCTGTCGCCGTAATCCAGGAGCCAGGCTGACATCGACCGTCCCCCGCAGGCAGCACCGCCGGTCGCGGTGCGTTCGAGCGCCCTCTTATCGTACGCGCGCAATACTCACTCTCGGATCCACAGACGTCTTCCTCAAAGCCGAACTCGAGGCTGTGAGTCTCAAGTTGCAGGAGCTCGAGGCCGAGGACAGCCTGGCGCGCGGTGACAAGCAGCGCAAGCGCGTGTGGACCACCAAGTCGCGCCGCCGCACCCCGAGCGAGTCGCAGAACGAGGACAAGCTCGCCGACGCCGTTGAAACGTACATCAAGACGGAGAAAGAGCGTGTCAAGCATAACCACGAGGTGCGTCGCCTCTCGCTCTTCGGCTCGACCACGGACTGACGCGTCCAAACGCCTTCCGCAGGACATGAAGGCGATCGAGAAGAGCATCGCGGATGCCCGCAAGGCCGAAGTCACGCGCCGCGGAGAGGCTCACCTGGCGCAAAAGGCGGCGCAGAAGGCGAGGGAGCAGGCGTGCGTTCGCCTCTCCTCCTGGGCAGTCGAGGTGTTGACCTGATGCAGCGCAGGCGCGACACCCAGCTCAAGGCTTCGCACGGCTGGACCGACGAGCACCTCGCTTTCATCTCGCACGAGTACGGCTCGGGCGCCGGTGGCTTCTCGTTCCGCTGGCTGCATTTCTACAAGCGCGTCCCGCTGGCGATGCCGGACGACAACCCCGCCGGTGCGTTCCAGCCCTCATCAGCCCGTCCGTACACCCCTCTGATCACTCTGTCCGTAGGCTGGCTCGAACTTTACGAGCAGATCGACGTCGAGGTCGAGAAGGAGCGCTTTGTCGCGCGCAACCAGCCCGGCTGGGACGCTCGCCTCGCATTCCTCGAGCAGAACTACGACACGGTCAAGGCCCAGCTCGACGAGTCTGTTCGCGATGCCGCGCCCAACTTCGACGAGTTCAAGGATCTCGAGGCGGTCAAGGCGCTCTGGCACCCCGAGGACGCACAGCTCGATGTCTCGACCTGGCCGGACCAGGAGCCGCTCGTCAAGAAGGCCCTCGAGGACTTCGCCGAGTCGATGCGCATCCACGCCATCCGCGTCGTCCTCGCCGCGCAGACGGGCAAGGCGCTCAAGAGCGTGTCGGTCAAGGCCGCCAAGTACCCCGTCGACAAGTACGGCGACGAGTTCTTCGGCCGGATCACCGCCTTGTTCTTCCGCTACTCGTCAAACGACCACGCGTACGTCACCGTCCACTATCCGGACGTCCTCAAGTACCGCCCGCCCCGTCGCGAGGTCAGGCACTACCTCGAGGGCGGCACGAGCTTCAAGCGTGTCTGCGCGATCCGCAGCATCCTCCACGCGGCGAAGATGGACGAGGACACGGCGACGCCCAGTAGTCTCGATGCGCTCAGCAAGGCGTTCACGTGGCCCGACGCGAAGGACGGCCGCGGGCACGACGGGAGGAACTGGATCGACATGGTGCGCCCTCTCCGCTATCCTCGAGGACGGCGCATTGATGAGCCCTCCCGACAGATCAACGTCCTCACTGACAGGCACGGCCCGTCGATCAAAGACCTCAAGGCCGGCGCCGTCGCCAAGCTCGAGCTCGTCGCGCCCAAAAAGGACAAGGGCAAGTTGCGCGCGCTGGTCGGCCCCGACTCGGACGGCGACGAGTCGGACGACAACGACCACGACAGCAGCGTCAGCCGCGACGAGCCGGTGGCGGTCGCCGAGGACGAGGACGACGAGGAGGAGGACGACGACGACGCGGACGACTCGGAGTGAACGCGCTCGACCTCCCGCTTGACCCGCTTGCACCCCTTTCGCACCGCTTGCACCCCCAGTACCGCTTGCTCTCTATCTCCTCACGCTTTTGCAACGCTTCACCATACCGCTTGATCAAAGCGAGCAATTGCGCGAGCGCAAGCATCGCTACTTCCAGCCTCCCGCCCGCACGCCTCCCCCCGTGCGTGTCCGCCCCAGTTCAGTTTCCCATCCACTAGACCCCGCTGTCCGCACACCGTACATGAGCGCCTCGTCCCGCGCGGCCTCGCATCCGGCGATGTACCGCGGCGGCCAGACCGGGCAGAACAGCGCCATGCTGAGCCAGAGCGGCGCGGCGTCGAGGAGGTAGAAGAAGGCTTCGTGCGTCGCGATGTAGCCGAAGAAGCTGCGGGATGGAGAGGTTGTCAGCGGGGAGAGCGAGGGAGAAGGAGGGGACGGACCCGTCTGCTTGCTCGATGAGGCGAAAGACGCTGCGGATCTGCGGACATGGGGCATTCAGCTTCAGTTCGTGGAAAGCTGTATAATGCCGAGCCGCACCGAAATCCCGATGCAGGTCAAGCCGAGGACGAGCAGGAGGGCGCGGGTGTCGTCAATCGGCTCCTTCATCCAGAAGCGGAGGAGGTGCGTGTTTGACGACCTCGGCGGGCTGTAGATGGTCGGGTAGTCCGAGCGACTACCAAGGTCGCGAGAAGACGGCGATTAGCTTCCAAGGAGAAGGAGCGAAACAGGGGAGGGCGTACAGGCGCTTTGCAAAGATGTAGAGGACCGCGGTAAAGAGGAGGAACGAGAGGAGCTGGAGGAGAAGGCCGGAAATCGCAATCTGCGAGGGATGTATGCGCGGGACGGGTGAGTATGTATACAGCACATGTGCAGGGAGAAGGGCGGCACACCTTCTCGCCCATGTTGAGCCACTTGCCGCCAAGGATGACGAAGACCGTGCCGACGGTCTGAGCGCAGAAGGTGACGATGTCGGAGAGGACGAAGATCCAGACAATGCCGCGCGCGGGGATGAAGAGGCAGGTCGACGAGATCTCCTCTCCGAGCGACCGAGCGACATGCTTCAGGACGACGTAGTCGTTTGCGAGGAATGCGCAGGGCTGCGCGGAGGCGCGTTAGTCGCCGCGTGCGAGTGACGATGAAGTGCACGACTCGCCGAGAGGAAGGTGAGCTGCGTGGGGAGCGTGGTAAGCGAGACTTGCGGGTCAACAGCGAGGGGAGGTGCACCAAGAACTGCCAGGCGTAGTTGCCCTTGATGCGCACGAGGAAGCCGATAGTCATGCCTGTGCGACGAGTATGTGAGCCGCTTGGAGCCCCCCCGTCAAGCGAGGAACGAGAGCACGCACAGGTCATTCCGATTGTCAAGTTGAGCATGTATGCCTGGCGGCCGTTGCGGAACCAAACTGCGCGCGTGCTGAAGGTCAGCACGACTCTCTCGACTGCGTACGAGATGGAGGAGGACCTACGGAACCATTGGACGGCGGTCACGAGGAGGTAAAGGAGGAAGAAGACGACGGCGGGCGCAGCCTTCGTCTCGATGCCTTTGGCTGCGGCCTGCTCATTCGTCGACTGTGTTGCGTGTGAGCGCTCAGCAGTGCACGGTGCCTGCTCTCGGGAGCCGGGAGCGGACCTGTGCGAGGACGACGCCGGGAAGAGCGAGAGAAGCGAGGAGCAGAACGCTGCGGCGACAGAAAAGCGCCATCTTGACGAGCAGACAGCAGGAGTGAAGCAGAGTCGCAGCATGGTCGGCCAGGTGGAGGGCAAGAGGGAGACCTCGCGCGCTCTCCTCCCGCCAGCCCGCTCCGCGAGTGAGACACTGATGAGAATCGCCCCCGTCGCCGGCGACAGCGCTTCGTCTCCCCCTTGTCCTCCCTTTCTCTGCTCGAACCGCTCCGTCGTGCACTGCGCTCCGGCTCATGCCCGCGGAACGCTCCGCTGGCGCCTCCTTGCCGACCTCCCCTAGCGATGGCGCTGGTCCGTCGAAGGCTCCTGCTGGCAAGAAACCGCCTGCCTGCGACCGGTGCAAGGTGCCCTCCACTCCAGTGACCGCATGAGCGCGCCTTCACGCTTCCTTTTCGCAGGCGAAGCGCGTCCTGTGCCATCCCAGCGCGGCTGGGTGTCCTCGCTGCATTGAGAAGGGGTTCAAGTGCGTCGTCTTCCCTCTCCAGAGAGCCTGCACTGACATCCGTCCGAAGCTGCACGACGACCCCGGTGACCCGCAAGCCGCCGCGCGCGCGTACACGGACGGCTGTTCCACCCTTCCCCGCGCGTTCTGCTCCGCTCAACTCGTCGTTCGGCCCCGCACCTACGCTGAGCTCTCGTGCGGCCACGGCTACGCCCGAGGCATCGCAGCACTCGCCAAGCGTTGGAGAGGAGGGTCTTTCCGAGACTCCGCAGCAACTGCCGTTCGAGCTTGATGACGTGCTCATCGCGGATCTGGTCTCGAGTGCGTTTTCCACTTTGCGTCCCAGCCCGACGCTCATGTCCTCCCGCAGACGCCGGACTCGGTTTCACGCACCCCGCCGTTCGCTCCAGCAGGCTCCTCGATGCTCCACCGCATACCGTCGCGGAGCTCGAGAGCCTTCCCACCCCTCTCGCCACCCTCGCCTACTGTGCTCTCACGACTGGATCACTGCATTCGCTCCACCCTAGCATCATCGGTCATTGCGACGACAACCCCACCACCTTCGCCGATGCGGAGCGTCTCGGCCCGGATCTCCGCGATTTCGGGCGGCGCAGGCTGCCGGCCTTCCTCGCTCTGCGCGCTGAAGCGCTTCGTCGCGCGAAGGAGGCTGGGGCCTTCCTGGCTGCGACGGCGGCGCATGCAGCAACTTGCCGGATCCTCGACTTCCTCTTTGCCGTCGGTGCGTTCCGTCCTGCTCTTTCCGTGAGGTACGCCGTCGTGACGCACTCACTCGCGCGCAGATCGTCCGCATGACGCGCCACGGCCATTCCTGTCCATCTTCCTCTCTCACATCCGGGTTCTCCTGCCGGGACGAAGCGCCGAAGAGAAGGAGCGCGACTCCACGCAGTGGGCTATGCATCTGGTGCGCTTGCTTCGCGCTCACGAGACTTTTACTCCAGCTGACGACGGGCGTGCAGTGTGCCGACCACCTCGCAGGCCTGGGCGACGGGACTGCCGTGCTGTACGCCGCTCCGCGCTCTTTTGCCCCCGACGTGCTCGACTTACCTCTGGGCTCGCACGCAGAGCCGAGCCCGAACTGCCAATGGCCGTCAACTATACCGACATCGACGCGCTCGCGTACGGCAAGGATCTCGCAGAAGCGCTGCACGCTCCGCTGCGACCGGGTCAGTGGCCGCAGATCCAGACGTGTGCGCTTTGTTCCCGCCCCTTGCGCTGCGCACATTCTCACTCTTCCGGCTCACAGACGCGGTGCTCTGCAACATGGCCTTCAGTTCGCTGCAGGACAAGCTTGTGGGCCGTGCGTGCTTCCCGTTCCCTCGCATGACCCCTACTGAGGCGGCTACACCAGCGCACGCTCGCATCCTACCGTTGAGCGAGGCAGCTGTGCTGTCGCTGCTCGACCGCGTCGATCTTCTTCACCGCATCTCCCTCCTACTCCTCGCCCACCTAGACCGCCTCCTCGCCGACTCGCCAGCCAACCCGTCCCTCTTCCGACACGTCCCCTTCTCGCGCATTCAGGCGCTCAAGAGCTGTCGCTTCTACGCCGCCATCACGTGGACCTCCCTCGTCCTCCCCCTCCACCGCGAGCTGCAGCACCGGCTTGCGTCCTCCACCTCCCCCTCCCCTACCGACCAGTCCTTCATCGCCGCCCGCTTCGCCCGCGAACGGCTCGATTCGTACGCCCGACAGGCGCGCGCGTACGGCTTCGCAGCTCTTGAAGCCGTCATCGCAACGATTGAGCGTACTCCGCACATCGTCTTCTGGACGACCATCCAGCCACGCCTTCTCCCCCAATGGGCCGAGTTCCTCGTCGAAGAGTACGAGTGCGGGAATGCGCAGTCGATGGGGGACAAGCTCGTGTCGACGAGCCAGAAGTGCGTACATGCCTCTTCTCGCGAGCTTCTCGCTCGACCTTCCTAATCGCGCCGCCCCACGCGCAGGCTCTCCGCCGCCCTCCTCAAGATCGGCTACAGCTACTCGACGCCACACCTCGACGTCCTCATCACTAAGCTCGACGCCCTCGTCAACGCGGAGACGCTCCTCGCCGCCGCGCTCGCCTTGCCGGACCCGCACCTCCAACCGAACGCCGGCCCGCCCGACAAGCCCTTCTCGTTCCTCACCCTCCTCGCGACCGACCCGACGCTCTCCGTCGCGGCGGAAACGGGCGGGCTGGCGGTCCCGCCCGCGGACACGCCCACCCGGGCCGACGGGTTCGCAGGCGTGCAGGACTTCCCGCCGCCGCCGGTGGCGTTCTCGGTTGAAGGTGCCGCGGAGGGGACACCGGTCGGTGAGGCGTCCCTCGGCGTGCTGGGCACCGAGACGGCGATGGACTGGCTATGGCAGGGGTTGTAGACGCGAGCTGGGGGAAAGACGAGCGGAAGTACCGATCAGGCTGGCGCGCTCTCCCGTCTCCCTCTCGAAGAGCACCATGGTTTCATCCCGTATCTTCCGCGCTTGAGAGCGCCACGGCAGCAATACATCCCTCTGCCAAGTCCCTGTACAATCTCCGCCCCAGTCCGCCCCACCCCGCTACGTCCGTCTAGTTCGGCAGCCCCTCCCGCCTGAGCACGTCCTCGCGGCTCTTCCTCCCCGCGAGAACCGCCGCGTCCCAAAACGCGATCTCGAGCTCGGTCGCCTTGAGGAAGACGCGCGCGAGCTCCTCGAGCCGCTGCGACGAGACGGGCGACTTGGCGAGCGTTTGCTCGAGGAGCTCTACGCGCAATTGGTAGATCAGCTACGCGTTGTCGATGAGAAGGGCGGTGCATGGCGGGGAAAAGGGGTGGAAAGATCGACCGGAGGGACGCACCGATCCCCGTCGACACACAGCCTTGATACCACGTCCCGCCATACTCGCTGACCCATCCCCAATACGGATTCGCGTCGCTCGCGTCGACGGGGACGCCCGGCGAGGAGGAGACGAGCCTGGCGCCGACGTGTCCGTAGCCGATCAGGCAGGGGGCCGTCTGCGCGCGCGTTGTGAGGGAGGGTCAGTGGACGGACGAGGACGGCCAGCAGGAGCAGGACAAGGATAAGAACGCGCACGCACCACCACCCGCGCGTCGAGCAGGTCCCCACGCGAGGAAACATCGAGGACGTAGCGCGTGTAGGCGATGTTGGTGATGCTCTCCGGGATCGCCTGCAGCTGCTCCCGGCTAATGCCGTACTTCTCGCAATACTGCGTGCGGTATGAGGGTGAGCAATGCGGGGGGGCAAGGGGGGAGAAGCGGGGGAGAAGGGGAGGAAGAGGTGGGAGACCGTACCTTGACGTGCATCTCCGTCTCCTTCAGGACGTCGTTGACGATCGTAATCGACCCCGCCATGAGCTCCATGTCCTCCGTCTTGTACGCCGCAAGCGAGTTCGAGCGGCCGTATTGCTGCGTGAACAGGCGGGCAGGTCAGACTCCTCGTCAGCCCCCGTTTGAGCGGGTAGAGGCGTACCTTGAGGAAGTGGTAGTCCTGTAGACGCATCAGTTGTCAGCGATCTTTAGGAACACGGAGGATAGCGAGGAGGGCTGACGTGCCTGTTGGATAAGTGGAGGAAGCCCTCGACCGGCGCCGTTCCCGCCGCGAGGCTGTTCGGGAACTCGTGGTTGACGTACCGCCCCCACGCGTCGCCGCAGTACGATATCAGGTAATCGGTGAAGGGCGTCGGCGAATGCGGATTCGGGAGGGGAAGGGAGCGCGGCATGAGGGAGTGGAAGTGGTTGACAGGCCCGGCGCCGCGTCCAACGGGGTAGGAGGCGGCTATGGCGGCGGCGACATAGTCGCCCCCTGCTCGTACTGCGTCGGGAACTGCGGGGTGGTACTTTTAGTCGCGAGTCAAGAAAAGCGGAAGTCGAGCGGGGGACGCACCCGTCTTGCCCTGCGCCAACCCCGACGCCACCGCCGCCGCAAGCGTGCAGCCCGTCCCGTGCGTATTCCGCACGTCGAGGTATCGGCGCTCCTCCAGCGTGACCGCGCCCGAGTCGCCGTCATACAGCAGGTCGACGACGACCTTCTTCCCCTCGTCGCCCTTGGGCAGGGGCATGTGCCCACCCTTGAGGTAAACCCACCGCACGCCCCTCTGCGCGAGCTCGCGCGCTGCCCGCTCCATGTCCTCGACGGACTTGATCGCGCCCTTCTCCCATCCGACCAGGAACTCTGCCTCGGGATATTGGGCGTGACGACGGTCGCCCACGGGAGCAGCGCCGTGCGCAGCGAGTCGACCGCCTCGAGCGGGAGGAGCGAGTGGCCGGACGTGCTCACGCAGACGGGGTCGAGGACGAGCTTGGCGGCATCGCGCCCTCCTGCAGTGGCCTCGCCGTACCGCTTCTCGAGCGAGCGGACGACGGCGCGGATCGTCTCCTCGCCAAAAGCATGCCGGTCTTGATCGCGTCTGCGCCGATGTCGTCGAGGACGGACTCGATCTGGGCGGAGACCATGGCGGGCGAGATACCCTCGACGCTCTGCACGCCGAGGGTGTTCTGCGCCGTGATGGCGGTGAGCGCGCTCGTACCGAAGCAGTGGTGAGCCGCGATGGTCTTGAGGTCGGCCTGAATGCCTGCACCTGCGCCGCTGTCTGCGCGAGGATGAGCGATCGGGCCGACGCGAGAGTCAGGACGAGCGAGGGAGCGGGGGCACGAGGGAGCCGCCTGTTTCTCGGGCGTACGCACCTGAGCCAGCAATGGTCAGCACCGTCGGCAGCGACATCCTTGCAGCGGGAGGGGACGAGCAAGAACGGCGACAAGCGGGAGGGATCGCTCGTCGCAGCGCCGAGACACGCCGGAACGCGGCATCGCCTGGGCAGCACGGGAGTGTATGGTGCGTGCTGATAGAGGACTCGTAAGGTAGTCAGAACTTGACCGGGGCCGTCCGCAAAGGCGGCGGTCGCCCCTTACGAAGGAAGGCTCGAGTTTCGATCTGCCTGCTCTGCGACGGCTCGCAGCTTCCAAGAAGCCCTGCTGGGCATGCACGAAGCAAGTACAGTTATTCTAGCTGGCACGGGAGATAGGCGGAGATGCGCGGAGGGGGACTTGGCGGCGTGAGCTCGACCCGGCGCTCCCCTCTCCCCACCTCGCCTGCCAGCTCCTAGCAGCTCCTTACCGCCTGAGCACGCTTGACAGTGCTACATCAGACCTGCCTTGCACAATCAGGGTGTCCCGCAACTCGTCCCCGCCGCTTGACGCCTCCCCTCTCCATCGCTCCATCATGCCGCGCCCCCGCCAACGCAAGAGCACCGTCAGCCGCAAGGAGGAGAAGCGCGTGCGTTGTCTCGCTGCATACACCGGCGCGCTCACTCACGGCTTTGTCTCCCGCAGCTCAAGCGCGAGCAGGAGGAGCAGGAGGCCGCCGCTCAGCTCGAGCGCGAGAAGCGCGAGCGCGAGCGCAAGACCCGCATGGAGTGGGACGCCCTCCCGTCGGCGTCGGGCTCGCGCGGCGGGCGTAACGGCATGCCCGACCCGGACGCCCTCCCTGAGCCCGACCCCGACACCAAGGCGTACTTCAAGCGCGTGTCGGAGCAGATCGAGGAGATGACCCAGGCGGGCCATGGCAGGCGCGAGACCCAGATCATCGTCAACGAGGACGGCGAGGAGGTCGAGGAGGAGGTCGAGGACGAGCGCCCGCTCCTCCTCCGCTCGGCGCTCGAGTCGCTCTCGGGCCACGAGATCGCGCTCGCGGGCGACCACGAAACGAGCGTAGTTCTCGAGCAGATGCTCTACGCGATGGACGACTTTGCGAAGCGCGTCCTCCTCGACCGCTTCACCGGCGAGTTCGAGCGCCTTGTCAAGCACCGCCATGCGAGCCATGTGTTGCAAACGCTGTTCGAGCTTGCAGGCGAGACCGTCGACCGCGAGGTGCGCATCCTTCGTTGTTGTACTATCGGCGCCCGACTGACCCGCTTATGCGCAGACTCGCGGCAACATCGCCCCTGCTCCCGCCTCCGCCGGCGAAGCTGCGGCCGAGCTCCCGACCATGACCGCCCTCCTCACCTCTCTCCTTACCGAGCTCCTCCCCTCCATCACGACACTCATCTACGACCCCTTCGCCTCGCACTGCATCCGCATCCTGCTCCTCGTCTTCTCCGGCGTCGCCTCGTCCTCCGTCGACCCGAAGTCGCGCAGCAAGAAGTCGGCGCAGTTCCGCAAGGGCCAGGGCTCGTCCCTTGGCAAGAACTGGCTGTCCGACGACGTCTCGTTCACCAAGGAGCGCGACACCAAGGGCAAGGGCAAGGCCTCCGCCGCCGAGCAGCGCTTCGCCACCCCGCCCGAGTTCGCTGCCGCACTCAAGGACCTCTACGCCGCGCTCGATGCACTCGACGGTGCAGCGGTCGACCATGCGGGCGTCAGCCTCCCAACCGCCACCATTGCGGGCGAGGGCGTTCGCCGTGCTGCGCTGCACGAGGTCGCAGGCCCGGTCCTCCGCATCCTCATCGAGCTCGAGGCGCTCCAGCCCGGCGGGTGGACGCCCGGCGGCTGGGCCGACCGCATTCTCTGCGGGCTCGTCAGCGAGGTCGCCGCCGCGGGCGCGGGCGCCGCCGCAGATGCAGGCGCAGACGCGAACCAGGACCTCCGCGAGGAGTACCTTGCAGGCCTGCTGCGCCACCCGGCGAGCTCGCCGACGTTCGAGATGCTCCTCCAGCTCGCGCCCAAGCCCGTCTTTGACGCGCTGTGGCAGGCGTTCTTCGTCGGAAAGGTGCACCGCCTCGCCGCGAACGCCGTCGCCAACTTTGTCGTTGCCGTCGGCGTTGCGCGCCTCGACGAGCGCCAGCTCAAGGAACTCGTCGACGAGCTCAAGGCCATTCCGCACGAGCGGAGGGGCGAGTGGATCGACAATTACCGCACGGGCGTGCTGCGCGCGCTGCTCGAGAGCGCGGCGCGGCTGAACGCGTGCGAGGGCGAGGTGTCGGGGTGCGTCTTTCCTCTCTGTTTCCGGAATGTGCGCTGACGGCTCGTGCGCGCAGCTTCTTCTCGACACGTTCGGCCTCCACACGGAGGAGGAGCGCAAGCTCGTCGTGCCGTGCGTGCTCACCCTCAACCGCCTCATCGTGCGTCCTTCTCCCCATCCATCCATCGTCACACTCACTCACGCTTCCCGCGTACAGCACTGGAAGAAGCTGGCGGAGGGCGCGACGCCCGACCCGACGACGCAGGATCGGTTCTCCTCCAGACCTGGTTGAGGCTGCACGCACCGCACCAGCAGGTCGTCCTCAACAGGTGCGCCAGCTCCTTCCACCGTTGTTGCGGCTGCTGACCCGCCCGCACTTCGCAGCATCTCTGCCCTCCCCTTCGACTCCTTCCTCGCCATCTCCCGCTCGGCGACGTCCTCCCGCGTCCTCGACGTCCTCCTCACCTCACCGACGACGCCCCCTCGCGCGCTCCGCACCTTCATCATGTCCCTCCTGGGGCACCTGCACACGATCGCGGACGACCGTATCGGCTCGCGCGTTGCCGAGCGCTGCTTCGCCAGCGCAGACGTCTACCTCAAGGACAAGATGGCGCAGAGCCTCTTCGACAAGCAGAACGACCTGCAGCGCTCGGCGTACGCGCACTTCTTTGCGCGCAAGCTCGAACTCCCGCTGTGGGGGAGGAGGCGCGAGGACTGGAAGGCCAAGATGGCGCGCGCGACGCAGGAGGAAAGGACCGCCAGCGCGCCGAGGAGGACGCTGCGCGCCCCAAGCAGCCTGCCCTGCCGCTGGCGGAGGACGACGGCAAGCGGCGCAAGAAGCGCGAGCGCAAGGCCGACGAGGTTGACGAGATCTTTGCTACGGCGGCGAAGGGCGCGGCCGCGGGTGCGGGTGCGGCGGTGGTGAAGGAGCAGCGGAGCGAGGAGGAGCGCGCGGCGAAGAAGGCGCGCAAGGCGGAGAAGCGCGCGCGCGACACCAAGGGCATGGAGGACGTCCTCGCGGCGATCAAGGCGAGCGTGTAGACGCGGTGCAACGCGCTTCCTCCCTCGAAGTCGTGATCTTCGTCGCCTTCACGGGTGTGAGGCCTCAGCTTCCGTAGTGAGGAGGGACAAACGTGACGGGGGCGAGCAACTTGAGAAGGCTGAGCGCGAGTAGACGAGCTTCGCGCAACCCTTGCATCCGCCCTTCAAGACGATGACAGTGATAGCAAGCGTTGCATAGGGGAGCGTAACGCGACGACAAGCGCCGGCAAGCGGGGAAAGCGGGTGTTCAAGCGTCCTCATCCTCCTCATCCTCCTCATCCTCCGAGCCTTCCGAGGTGTAGAAGCGGCAGCGGGGCGCGCGCTCCCACACGGCGCATCGTTGACGTCGTCGTCGCCCTCGCTGTCGTCCGTCGAGTTGCGGCGGCGGCGGCGGCGCGCGTTCGTCGAGCCGTCCTCGTCGCTCGACCCGTCGGAGCCCGAGTCCGAGTCCTCGCCGCTTAAATCGACGTCGACGGCCTTGCCCTTGCCCTTGAAGTCCGCGGGCTCCGCGTGCGGCGGCTTGTACTCGAGCTTGACGGTCGCACCAGCCTTGAGCTTCGAGTCGCGCGGACCCTTGTCTTTGAGGAGCTCGACCTGCGAGAACGGCGTAGGAACATCGTGAGCGAGAGTGAGCAACAAACCTCTCCCGTGGCGGAAAGGGCGTGCGCACCACGTCCTTCCAGGCCTTCAGGCCGCGGTCGCGCTTGCGGGGCACGCCGGCCGGTGGAACGAGCAGCCGAGGGCGTCGAGCTCCTCGGGCGTGACCGTCGGCTCGTCGAGTCTCGCGGCCTCGATCACCGTGCGGATCGCCCAGACGTGACGGAAGGTGAAGGCTCTCTTGAGGCGCTTGTGCATAGTGTCCAACTCCCACAGCTTGGGCATAGCGGGCAGCGCCGCGGGGAAGGGCACGACATGCTTAGCGCTAGTCCAGTAGCCACCTCTGCGCGGCTGCGGCGTGACGAAGACGCGCCGTGATGCGGCCGAAGAAGGCGGCGTCGTACTCGCCGGCGGGGTAGTTGGCCGGGTTCGTCGACAAGCTCTTGAGCGCCCGCCCCGACTGCGCAGCGAGGATATTACGGATCGCGTGCACGCGCGTCGACTCGGCCCAATCCTCGACCGCTTGCAGGACGAGCGGCTCCTGCACCGGCCACGTCGAGTCGTCGAGCTGCGCGTCCTCGGGGTGCCAGAGCGGCTTGACGGCCTCGAGCTCCTTGAAGTCGTCGAAGTCGGGGAAGATACCCTGAAAGCGAGGGTCGCCTCGGTCGATCGCCTCGAACTTGCACCTGAGGGAGTTCGTGCGGATCCTGCGGCCGGGAGCGGCGCGCTTGTCGGCGTCCTTCCGTCGAGCGCTTACTGGGTCGCGTTGCGTAGACGCGCCAAGCTGCATCGTGCCGGGAGGGATGAGGCCTGGAGCTTAAACATAAGCAGGAAGGACACACCCTCCGGGTTGTCCTCGGGTGTTTCGGCTGGCGCAGAAATTGGCGGCTTCTCGCGGCGGCCGTCATCCCAGGCATGAAACTGGATCTGCGCCTGCGATCAACCATGCGACGAGGTCAAGACGCTGGTGAGCCTGTGAGCGGTGAATACATTAGTGGTGCCCCGTTGAAACGGAGCGCATGTTTGAGGACGCACCTGTCGAACAGCTGGCGCGCCCGCTTGCCATCCTCGATCTTCTGCTCCTGCTGCTGGTCCTGCTGGCGCTTGACGGCGACGTCCATTTGCTGTGGAACTCGAAAATACTGTCAGTTTCAAGTGATGAAGCACAGTGGAGCAGGACGCACCGCCTCCTCCTTGGCAAGGTGCGCTTGCTTGGCCTCGACCCAGCGTTCGACGTGGTCCGTGTCCTTGAGCGCTTCCACGTTGCGATCACCGCCGCGCGACCTGGTCTTCCAGCGAAAGCGCTCGTTCTCGGCGCGCGCCTGCTCATCCTCGTCCTCGAGGTCCTGCAGCTGGTCGTTGACCTCGTCGAGCGCGCTGCGGAGAAAGCGGTCGCCTGGGCGTGCTATCAGCAGTGTGTCTCGGCACGAAGGCGGCGGACACTCACCCTTCTCGCGGCGGGAATCTGCGACTCGCGGGGTGGGTCAGGAAAGGTCACGTGCACAGCTTCAAGGAGGAAGCGCGGCGTACCGCGCTGACACGGAAGGCAATCGAGATCGTAGCTGTGCAGGTGGGACATCTCGTTGGCGACCTCGCGGCGCGTAACGACGCTGCGGACGGGAGGTGTCAGGGCGATCCGCTTGGACGGAGAGGGACTGGCTCACAGCTGCTTCTTGCACTTCTTGCAGAGGCGGATACGAAGGTGCTGGAGCGTCTCGAGCTACGCGGACGCGCCGCAGCGCTGTCGGCCGAGGGTTGGTAACGGCACGAGCGAGCGAGAGGGGCACCCCTCGCGGGAGGCTATCGGCGCACCTGGCACCGCTTGCCCTCGAGAAGGAGCGCGAACTCGATCTCGCCCATGCCGTCGGGGAGGACGTAGCCGTTCTCGCGGCGGACGAGGCCCCAGAACTGCGCGCCCGACTTGCTGAGGAGGAGCTCGCGCAGCGCGCGCGACGTGCTCGCGAGGTGAACGAGGTCGGCGAGGCGGAGGTGCGTGCAGACCTGCGGGCACGAGCGTGAGAGAGTTCAGGAGTTAAGCGAAAGGCGGAAGAGCGTATCTCGGCGAGCATGTCGAACGGGAGGTCGAGGAGGAGCTTGACGTCGAGACCGCCCTTCTCGAGCTCCTTGCCCTTGCCTTTGTCCTTGGCGATAGACGACATGCGCGCCTTCTTCTTGACGGGCTTGCCTGCGCGCATCGAGAACGGTGTGAGTGGGGT